>JAMJFZ010001816.1:5137500-5762500 GCA_026225945.1 Cricetomys ansorgei
GATATAAACAGCGAAACATTTAGAAAGCATTGCCCAAGTACATAATTACTAATTAAAAGCAAGCAGGTCACAATGATGGAAGACAAAGAGGAATTCTACTTAGGATTGTCTGGAGGGGATCTGTACCGAAGGGATAGATAGGCCATGAGTGATTGTGGCATGGTATAATTTAGTTAGATGGGCGATATTTCAAGCAGCATGAGTACAGGTCGAGGTAAGTTCAGAAAAACAGAATCCAGTATAACTGGGTGTGGTCAAGCAGGGGTGGGGAACGCAATGAGGTGCTTCTGCTCCTGGTCGGTCCAAAGCACCCCACTCTGACCATCAGGGTGATGTTACATATGCCATTGTTTGAGCTTCAGAACTTTAGTCTTGGATGCTGTGGTTAATTTCCTGTATTTGTACTAAACCCACTGAACCCCACAGTGCTTGGCTAATAGCACAATCTTCACTGTGAGATACTTAATAATATTTCCTTAACTACATGTCTTCACTACAGCAAGCAGACCCAGGACACAGGAGAGACTGTAGTATTTGACTTGACTTTGGAATGGTGAACACAGTATCAAAACTCCTCTTACCACCTCACTTCCTCTTGACGGAGACGACTCTTGTGTTTCTTTTAGCCACCGTAAGTTGCTTTTGGTTTAGAACATAGACCTTTTTGTTCACATGAACGAAAGTTGTGACAGGCAGGGTTGTGACAGCGTGTGCATACCTCATTTATTTCTGTGTCCTGGAGGACCTAAAGTACCTCACACTTGGCAACTGCATAGTTGTTGCGTCACAGAGGAGAAGATACAGCATTTGAAAAACTAGCAGAATTTCAGTGTCAGGAGAAGGGCCAAGCATATTGTAACCAATGGAACCAGACACTGCATAGCCTGCGTGGAATGGATGTGAATGGCACCGCAGGGGAGTGAGCTTAGTGTGAAATAAACTGTTTGGAGATTCATGGGGGAAAACAAGAAAGACAATGTACATTCCAGTCAGAGATGATAAAGTAGCCTGCTGTAGCTGAAGGGTTTTATCTCTTAGATCAAGACTTAAAGCTGGAATGCCTGTGGGTAATATTAAAAAGGGAAGCTCACAAGGTGAAGGATTTCATTCTCACCTTAATTAGACTCTTAAGAACAAATGCTCCAGCACTACCCTAAATACCATCAGCTTGGGAGGATGAAAGGGAGCGGCGAGAAGTGCAGTGAACACGGAGCGTGTGCTCTCTTCACAGGCACTGCCTTGCCAGTGCGGGAGTCTGGGAACTGTGATGTGCCAACAGAATTCATAGGTCTAAACTTCTATGTGCAAAGGCGTGGTTTGAAAATTTTCCCGATTGCTGCGAGTTTTTCTGAGTGTGAATATCAGTACTTTGAAGACGTAGCAAAATATGTATAATTCTGTGTAACTTGAGGGACGCAAAATTGTGATGTGTTTCAAACAACTGCAAAAATAGGTCTCTGAGGGGAAAAAAACACATGTCAAGATTCATTAACTTGGTCTGCCTGTGTGAGGTGATTTGAATAAGAATAGCGCTCACTGGCTCAATATGTGAATGCTTAGTCACCAGGGAGGGCTACTATTTGAAAGGCTTAGGAGCTGTGGCCTTGTTGAAGGAAGTGTGTCACTGGTGGGCGGGCTTTGAGGTTTCAAACACCCATGCCAGGCCCAGTGTCTCTTTCCAGGTTCTGCAGGCCCGGATGTAGAACTCTCAAATACCATTCCAGCGCCATGTCTGTCTGCACGCCACCATGCTCCCTGCCAAGATATCAATGGACTAAAGCTCTGAACTGAAAGCCAGCCTCAACGAGATGCTTTCTTTTGTAAGAGTTGCCGTGGCCATGGCAACTCTTCACGGCAATAGCACAGTGGCGGAGATGCTCTTAAGCTACTGACGAAAACAATGGAAGCTGTGCTTGCCTTGTGTTGATTACAGTACGAGGGAAGGAAGGCTTGCTCTCCATGAGAAGACACTTGAGGGCTGTGTCGGTCCTAGACAACTGATGCTGTTATCATTTTTGGTGGTTTTCTAGAAGTGCTCTAGTTATTTGTATACCTTCTCTATTAATAAAATATGACACTATTGGCTTTTCATTCACAAATTAGAAAAAACGTATACATTGAACACATACTAATGGCAGCTGCTGTTCAAAGCACAGGGGTGAACACACGGGGACATAGGTCTCGGAGGCTTTCATTCAGGATGGCTGTTTTGAGCGGATGAAGTCATCTCCTCTGTGTCTTGTGTCACACAGCCACGTGCTTCGAGGTTGCGTCGGTCCTCTTGATTGCTCTTGTTCCGAAGGATAATCACATTCTGCTGGCCTTTCATTAGCTTTCTGTCATTGTGTCCTTGGCTCCTGCACTCAATTCATTAGCTAGTGTTAATTAGAATTCCAGGAATATACTTGAAGTGCCATAACCTTAATTTTATAAATGAAATTACTGCCTTCATGTTAACACATTTGGCAATATATATACTTTATGAATATCCTCTCAAATGTGGCATATACTTATATATGACTGGGAGAAATTTTGGTTTTTTTTTTTTTTTTTTTTGAGTAAAGTGTTAATGTCAAATTAACTTTACTTATGACATTTTTAAGTTAAAAAGTGATTAGTTGATATTTCTTCCCTAGGGGTAAAATGGGTCGGAGACCAAGGCATGAAGATGATGTGATGACAATAGAGAGCCGAAGGAGTGAGCACGAACATGACATGAACACCAGGCGCTGTTTTAACCACATATCCCCCAGCTCCTGCATAGTACATGTGTATGATGCCAGGGAGACGTGGAGGAGGGAGACAAAAAAACCAATTCCTCACCTACCGCAATGTGAAATACTGGCTATCATCCAAAATTGATAAATCCAGAAACAGTGGTGAGTTTGTCATTCATAAGTACAGCAATATCATGAGCTAGGAGTCGAGATTGTTGCTTCTGAGGAGGAGAAATGAGAAGCCAGCACCTGGAGCAAGGGTTTCTTCTTCATCTTTTTACAGATAGCTCATTTGGAATTTTAAAAAAAAATTGCTTTTAAATGAAGTAAAGGAAGAAACCCATGTGTTATTACAAAGCTCTTTTTGATGAAAAAATAAAATTGTGAATTCAAAGTAAAGTTCAAGAAATCATAAGACACGCACATAATCGAGGGGCACGGCAGAGGCGAGAGGTGAGTCAGTAAGCATCAGTTTGGACAACTTGGACCAAAAGCGCAGCGGAGGCATGCTCTCCATCACGCTCCCTGTAGCAGCACTTGGGGCGTCGGGGCTGGGAAAGACACGGGGCTCGCAGGAAGTTACCCAGACCTAAGTGTGTTGGCACAGAAAAGGAAGGAAGCGAGACAGGAAACCTGGACTTAATATACAAAAAGGTGAGAGATGAACACGTCTCCAGTGTCCCAGTGTGATGTGAAACAGATAGTCACTCCTTCCTACTCCTAGTCTCACTTCTAGAAGCATCCGCTCTTGAGAAGCCTTGGCTATCTCTATTGATATTGAAGCCTCTGCTGGCTTTTCTGGTCTTCCATTTTTACATAGCTATATTGGTTAAAAGAAACTTCAGTTTCTACACATTTAAATTTAATATACATATACTCAAAAGCAAATTGTGCTATCTGCATGCTTCCTTTACTATTTAAATCTCTGAGTCCTTTACGAGGATTAAAAAGTTATCCTTAGAAGCGGTCTTATTTTACCCAAAGGTTGAACATACTTCAAAAGCTTTCAGTACGTTTTAGAACTTTTTAATTACTAGAAGTAAATGTGCCACCCATATGCTAAACTTTTCTGTGCCTCATGTCTCATTCCCACACAGCATTGTAATGATGCTGCCAACCGAGCTGACAGGTGAAATTCTTGAGGCATGTATACTGTGTCCACTTCGTGTGTGAGATGTACTTTCAAAGAATCACCACCTCCCACCTGCTGCAGGGGAGTTGCAAAGCAAATCTGAGGATCAGATGCTTGGCGTGAGTGGCTTCCCCATACCCCGGCAGCTAGCATTCCACTTTGGGTGTCTGTGAATGTGCTGCCTCTCAGGAGAAGACTGACAGATCATGTTTGCATCTGTGGCTGGTTCATTGTACACCCTTCCATGGACCATATCATCTCCAAGCTTCATCCAAAAATATTTAAGTTTGATATAAAAAAAACCATCACTATACTTTTTCTTGCTGGTTGTAGAGCTGAAATTTAAAGATGTCTTTCAAGAATCTATGTCACTGAAGAAAGACATCTTTAAATTTGAGGAAGAAAGAATCTATGTCACTGATTCTTCCTCACCCTCCACTAAAATGAATAAACTACAACTAGTACATTTTTACAAAGGTGTGTCCTAATGCTTTAATCTGGAGTTCACTTTCATATATTATATATAGTTTTATGCAGTTTTTTTTTCATTTCAAATTGGGGCCAGTTCTTCTATTTATCAAACAACCCCCCCTTTTTTTTTACTTGTAGTACCTTTTCTGTATGTTCTCTTTATGTCTATTTTGCAATTTATTTTATTGGTTTTTCATCTATTTCTGCACCAAACTATATTGTCTTAAAAATGACAATACATGCAAGTCTTATTCCAAAGAAAATGTGAAGTTCACTTATTAGGGCTCTTAAAACTTCTACTTACAATTTTGTTTATGGTGATATGATGATTTCTGCTTCTTGACAACATGTTCAGTGTGACCAGCTTCATCAAGCTCTTGCTACAGTGTCTTCCTTACAAGAATGACTATAGCCTCATACTGTCACTCAAAATAAACCATCCC
The DNA here is from genome assembly GCA_026225945.1 of Cricetomys ansorgei. NCBI lineage: Eukaryota > Metazoa > Chordata > Mammalia > Rodentia > Nesomyidae > Cricetomys > Cricetomys ansorgei. Next base: position 5,142,264 of record JAMJFZ010001816.1, read on the forward strand.
TTCTTAAGTTGATTCATTTTTTGTGTGTGGGGGGTCAGCATTATCACAGTGATGGGGAAAGGAACTAAGACAGTATAATGCAAGCATTCGAATTACAGCAGATTTTAAATCGGTTCTTTGTGTGTGTGTGTGTGTGTGTGTGTGTGTGTGTGTGTGTGTGTGTTTCTTTTTCTTTTTACTCTGTATTCTGGACTAGCCCAGAGCTCACTTTGTATCTTAGATTGGCTTTATATTCTCCGCAATCCTCCTGACTCAGCGTCATGTGTGTCGGGATAGGTATGAGCCATCATTTTTAGCTAATGGATTTTTTGGTAAAATTCCTAGATTGATTACAGATTTTATTGCAATAGTAAGTATCCAGTTTTAAATTTCATTTTATACCTGATTACTGTGGTGTTTAGAACATTGATATGCATGTCTTCTAACCCTTCAGAACTGTGTCTTTGAATATATTATAACTGGTCATGCTTTTGAAGACTTAGTGATCAGTGGACTGAATGAAAGTATTGAATTGGCCTAAATGGCTCAAAACATAGCTTGTACTATATTTCTTTTCTTTTTTCTTTTTTTTTTTTTACTGACCGTGTGCTTTTCACCTTACCTCTGCTTCCAACTAATAGCTCTATATAAATTAGACCACTTTCATGCAAATGCTACCTGTGGGTTGCCCTTTTGTTTCTTTCCATAGACTATTTCTATTCTATAGATTAATGGGGCGGGAGAGCCTGAGAACTCACCAGACACAACGAGTATCTCGGAGCTGACAAAGGAACTGTTTGAGTGAGCTGCACAGTCGATTGAACACTGGTTATTCACACTGGCTAGTAATAGTTTAACAAATGCCCTGATCTTCACATTGAGCCAACCCAGCTGGAGATCCAAGAGAACCAATGACATAGCCCCATCCTGAAGCAGAGAGACCCAAGAAGAACTGATGTTTTAGTTAGCTCTCAAAAACAGGAAAAAGGCAGTGTTCTAATTTGAGAAGAGACAGTCAGGAGAGAGTCTCCCTTTCTTGGCGAAGGTTTAACTAACTGGGTGAAATCTATCTAGGGTATGGGGGTCAATCTCTCCTATTTGGTCTTCCAATTTAAACATTAATCTCCTCCGCAGTAACCTCACAAAAACATAAAGAATATTTTCCTACCAAATATCTGGGTATTTGGTCCATATAAGTTGACACATTAAATCATCTATACTTTATCTTATCTACTGCACCTACCTCACAGGATCCCCTATAAAGCAAGTTACTTACTCTAGCCTTATCTAAGGACCTGGTCTTCATGCAGCTGTCCAGCTAAGGCATCCAGGCAGTGTTTGATATGCAAGTGAGGACTTTACGCAGATGATGATCCTGCCACACTGTAAGAGGTATTCATGATTGTTGTAGTTATTCTCTGAGACACTGAGCAGTGATAAAAGAGTGTTGCACATAAATACTCATTTTCTATGTTTTTCAAAGAGCCTTTAAAATGCAAAATTGCTTTATGTAAAGTCTTGTCATTTTTCTAGGCATCAAAGTCGATGACCATTTGAACCCGGGGACACTTCACGAAGATGGACTAGCACCCCAAATCATTTGCAATTTCTGCAATCATCATTGCCTTGCAAAACAAACCACAGTGGAGAAGTTTTGAGGTCAGATGCACTGCTCTAATTTTACAGGCCGAGCTTAGCTAAATTTATAGTCATGATAGCTGTATGTTGCTAACTGCTAATAATACCCATAATTGCTATTAACAGTCAAATTTGCTTTTAAAGAAAACTGTTAAAATCTTTGAATAACTCACCTTTGGTAAAAGGTGTTTTTTTTTTTTCTTTCTTGATATGATATTTAACATGCTTGTATTGGAAAAGAATTTATTTTCCCTTAACAATAGTGACTGCACATATATTTTCTTTATATCTTCATTTAAAAGAATAAGTATACATATTCTTTTGTGCCTGAATAGCCCCATTACATCAAGACTGTAATAAGAGAGACTTATTGTGTAGTTGAAAACTGGATTGTGTGTGAAATAATGTGAAAGATTTACATTTCACTCTTGCATATATTTGACCTTTGGAGTGTCAATTGGACAGACATTTAGCTCCTACTGATGCTGCTGACAGCTCTTTGTGTGGCTGACTATTGTGAGCTGCAGCAAGTCATTGACTCCAGTTAACCTCTGATATTTCCTTTAAAGCACAGCCTTATTGTCTGCTGGTGGAAGACAATTCATTTCTACTTCTGGGTTTCTAGTCTGCCCAATCAGGCTTGTAGAATGGTATTTTAAATGAAAAGAAGGAGGCTGTGATGTTTGGCTAAAATTTATCATGGAAACCTCTGACCATATTCTGTGATGTATGCTGTCATTTTCTGTGTTGCTAAATAGGAGTCACTGAGAGATGAGCTATTTTTTTAAAGGGGGATAACCAATGGGTGGGCTCTTCTGCTTTTGCCTATCTGATTCACATTTAGGTTTTTTTTTTTTTCCTGATAAACAATTATGGAAAATGCTATCTCTGAAACTTAAATTTTATTCTGAAAATATTTAAATGTTGTATTGATTAGTTTTATCCTCAAATTGATGCAACCTAAAATCACCTGGGAAGAGGAAATCTCACTTGAAGTGTCGCCTCAATTACATTGGCCTGTAGGCATGCCTGAGGGGCATTTTCAGAACTGCTCATTGACGTAGGCCCTGCCTACTATATGTGTGGCGGTATCCAGAGGCAAGTGGTCCCAGGCTGGGTAGGAAAGGTATCCAAGCACAAGTCAGATTGAGTCGGTAAGAAGAATGCCTCTACGGTTTCTGTTTCACTTCCTGTTTGAGTTCTTGCTTTGATTTCCCTCAATGATGGGCTGTGACCCGTGAGTTTAAGCCAAACTCTTTCCCATCTATGTTGCATTTGTCACAGCAACGCAAAGGAAAACAGGACGGATGTTGACTGAAATGATCATGCAAACTTGATACCCTCTGAGAAGTGCATGACCACAGAATTTGTAAATGCTCTGGGTAAAGAGTGGAAGGGTTCTGTGGTCCAGGTAATCAGTAGAAATGAGAAACAGCTTTTCCCATGAAGGAAAATGTCTGCACCCGGGGCAGAGTGCACCTGAGGATGAGTAAGGGGTATCCTAGTTCTAGAACGAGGAGAACTTGGCGAGGACGCTCAAGTCAGTCAGGATGTACTGTGGATGCCAGCCTGAGTGTTCTCAACTTTGTTATCTTTTAAAAAAAGGAGAGGAGGAGATATCTGGACCGGCAGATACACCTGCGCTTGGCAGTTGGGGCCCAAAAGAGCTGGCAGGAACCTCAAACTCTTTAGTCTCTCTGAAGAAGCTGCTGTCCGCCAATATGTTGTCAGAAAGCCCTTTGACAAAGAAGATAAGCCCAAGACCAAAGCACCCAAGACTTAGCGACTTAGTATTCCACGTGTCCTGCAACACAAACGCTGACATGTTGCTCTGAAGAAACAGTGCACTAAGAAAAACAAGAAGGTGTCTCCGAATGTGCTCAAATTTTGGCCAAGAGGATGAAGGAAGCCAAAGAAAAATTCCAGGAGCAGATCGCTGAGAGATGTAGGCTGTCCTCATTGAGAGCTTCTATTGGTAAGTCTGAATACAGCCAAAAATCAGTCTTTATGGGGAACAAGTAAATGATCAGACTTTGGAAAAAAAATAGAAAAAGCAAGCAGTGGTACTCCCAAAGCACGTGGCATGGGCTTGACTACTATCTTTCTGTTTATTCTGTTTATAGCTGTTCAGAACGTATGTGGTTATTCTGATAACCATGTGTGCAGATGAGGGATAGGATAGCAGAACGCACACAGGATCTGGAATCCAATCTGTGCTAAAATTTGACCCCGTAATTTATCATCTATATAACTGTTGGTGAAGAGTTTCATGTTTATACGTTTTAGTTTCTCTCGATATAAAAGAAAATAAGAAATAGCTCATAAGAGCACCATCAAAATCCAAAGTAATTCATGTAAAACAGTTGTCACCACACACCCCCACACACACACAGAGTTAGAAATCATCATTGGCCGTAGTTGAGATACCCTTTAGTAACTTGGCAAGTTGCATCAAAAGACTTTCAGGTAATTAACCAAACTTTCACAGGCTAGTATTAAACTCATTTGGTTCATGATGTGGTACCTGATATATGTATAATCAAATCACTTCCCTCCTATTATATCTATAATTCCTATTTCAATATTAATGTCTCAGATTGACTCCTAATTTCTTTTCTTATTTGCTTTTACCGAATCCTTGTCTGTTCTCCGCTGTAGATTTTTATTCACTGGTTTGCAGGAGACGCTGTGCTCTCTTTTTCTTTCTCCCTTTAGATTGCTTCATATTTATTGGGAATACAAAGGTGTTTTATTCATGGCAAATGAAATTCTCAGAAAAGAATTCCATTAGGTATGATTGTTCTGACTCTTATTTTCTGCAAACAGTACACTTTGAGGAATGATGCTTCAGATTTGATGTTTGAAAATGTTTCTCAGTGATCTACTTACAGGCAGCGAAGTCAGGACTCAAACTGCATGGCGAGTTTTCTCCTCTGTTGTATCTGAGTGCCTTGTGTATTTTCTTCCCTCCCTCCTTGCCCCTCCCTTCTTTCCTTCCTCCTATCTTTCTCTTTCATTCCTTTCTTCCCTCTTCTCTCTGCCCTTCCCCCTTCTCTCTGGGTTCTAGAGATGGGACAGGGCCTTCTGTTTGTTCAGCAAGCACTCCACTGCAATATTAAAGTCCTACCCTCTGTGTGTATTCTTGAAACTAATGTGTTTCAGACATTTCTGCATCGGTAACTAAATAGTTACTCTTGCTAACTGCAGTGGCATGTACCTAAAATCACTGCTCCTATTATCTGGGTCCAGGAGTTTGTGATCAGACTGGAGAGGAAAACAGACTTGCTTCTCAGAAAGCTTTTGAGGGTGTAACCCGTGTTTCACTCACCTCCGTGCCCCCAGCATGTTGTCTTGCCTTGATCACACTGCTTACTGTACAGTGGTTACGTAATATGTCCTTGATAACCAGAACAGCAAAGAAATATCTATGTATATGAACTTTCTTGGAAAGTACAGCTAATGATTAAATGATTAAGTAATTAAATTAATGATTAAAAATGAGAGAATTTATTTATATTAAGTCACATTGTTCCTAAGCTGCCAAGATGTCTACACTTAAAAGTCTCTTTCCTTTCTTCAGTCAGTGTAGCTCTGATCATGAATATAAACGATGAATCGCCAACAGAGTTGAGTAGAGAGAAGCGTTCTCAGAGGGATTGGAAACAATTTAAAGTTCAACCAGAGTTGTTTGAGTAAAGAGCATAGTAAACAAGAATAGGAAACGAAGGGTGGTAAAATCTTGATATTTGTTCTTAGCGTAAATTTTAGTTACCTTTTCAAAAAGTTTTGGCCTGTGGACAGATGACCGAATGAAGTTTCGGCTCTGGGCCTCAACGGCAGCTCATGAATCAAGACTCGTTTTTCATAATTATTAGAAACACATGGAGCAGTTTTTAAACTCCTGGGGTCTCCACAGTCTCGTTATTTTCTGGTTTCTGTGTCAGTGCAAGTCTTCGAGATTTTTCTACTATGAAGAAAATTGACTCGATTTCTGTCAATCTTCTGAATTTTTTTTATTTTGTTTGTTTCTAGATACAGACATTTGGGTGCATATTTCACTAACAAAGCCCTGTCCACAGTCCTGCTTCCGTGTGCTTTTAGGATCTTGTGATTTCCAAGATTCTCCTGGTAGGGCACGGTTGCTTGCCCAGGAAAGGAATAAGGGTCCAAGGTGGCTCTGCTTTTGAAGAAATGGGTTGCTAGGCAACGGGTTGCTAGGCATGTAGCCATTGCTGTAACAGTCACTGTAACAGCAGGGAGGGCTGGCTGATCTTGTTAGCTCAAGCATTTTGAAGAAGTTGCATTTTTGATGTGTTGTTTCAGTGCTAGTTAGAACTGTACCTTCTACAATGTTCACGCTGAGTTTGGATGGAAGTTGTGAAGTTCCAGAAGAGTCTATTTGCAAAGACTATGTCTGGCCAATTTCATTCCCCAACTATCAAATGCTGTGCTTAAATAAGCAATCTTGGCCAAACAGTTTTTGTACTTCTTTAAATTTTTGACAATTTCCTCTCAATTCATGGAATTTAAGAGATGGAGGGAGCACAGTTCATGCAATCTAGATTCCTATAAAATGTAGACTGACTCAAAGTCTACAAACTCAAATTATCTTCATATAGTTAAAAAACACATTATGTAATCTTTAAGACGTTTATACGTGTAAACAATATAGTTTGCATTTTTAACTTTAATGCTTACATATTTACATGTTGTTGGTGCCACTGACTTAATTTTCATGAAATAATGTAAACTAAGTTTGTATTTGCTCTAAGGTGGTTTATAAATGCAAGTTATTTTACATCACTGTTAATGTAAAATCAGGGTTTAAACTCCAGGTTTATCTTTTTCATGAATTCCTTATCTATGTTTTAGTTATAAGAGATAGATTAACACTAATTTTAGAGTTTGTTCACAAGATCAAAGGATTCCCAATTTTATTTGTAGCAAGTACACAACCCAGCAAAGTTAACAAAGTTTTAGTTGAGACTCAGAACACAATGCAAATGTATACGAATTTAAGCAATATTAGCATAATGTAGGTCTTTGCCCAGATTTTCTTTTTTATAATTATAAAACTGTAATTTGAAGGTAAATTATAGAAAGCAAAGTTGGGGTAAATAGTACTATAAGTCTCAAAAAAAAAAACCCTTTGATAGGTATTTCTATTTCCAATAAATAGATTAGGAAAATATTTTTTCAGAGATGTTTGCATTAGTCAGGGTTCTCTAAGGGAGCAGAACTGATAAAATGAAATATATATATATATATATATATATATATATATATATATATATATATATATATAATAAATCCAATGTGTATGCTACTGTATTTGGCTTTCAGTGGGTTCTGAATATCCAGAGTTTCACTCTTGCATGACAAGGGTTTTACGCACCAATCATCTTCCAGACCCCTAGAAGCCATTTCAAGGTAAAATATAAAGATATTTAAGGAGTCTGATAGACTAATCTTATTCTTTATCGTAAAAGGATTATTATATCATAGCACAACGGACTTGTTGACTAAGAAAGAGGTCAGGAGGATTGGATCCCAAGCTTAATACTTAAATCACCAAACCAACCAATTAAAATATCCCCTCCTAATGTCCTCATCTATACAGTACAGTTGGGGATAAATTATCTTTGTCTAGGTGTGTTACAAATGTCAGTGTTTTCATGTGAGCACTCAAGAAGTCTGTGGGTGGCCTGAGGGCTCCTGGCTAACAAAGTTAGTGCCTGTGTAGGGCTCTGATGTGATTCCTGCCACTCACACCCACTGTCACAGCTGTTATGGTTGATTTATTTACTGGAAGATGAAACAATAAAACCATTTTTATTCAAGGGAGTGAATTTTTAGCATCTAGAAAAGCCGAGATAATTTCTTCCAGGTAATGCTTGGAAGATTCAGGTGCTCTATTCATAAGAAAGACAACACAAGGCATTCCAGATGCTTATAAAAAAGATCCAAGGCAAACAGGACCATGTCCCTAGAGGCAGCACTAACCAAGACTCCCACCATAGCATCAGGCTACGATCCAATGACTAGCTTTCTGTTATTCTGTTTGGTGAATTTCCACTTAAACAGAACCTCGTTCAGCCTTCCCATGGATTGTTGTAAGAGGAACTTCCTCCAAATAGAACAAGCGACAGAAAGCTTCAATGGATAGTTTAACCTTTATGTGAAGAAGCTGGGGGATTCTTAGAAATATGATGAGTCTCAAGGGATGGTGCGTTTCCCCCAATCTTAGCGTGGGTCGAGGACTTTGTAGAGCTTCCTGGCACCTGAGATTGGTATGTTCCATGGTGTTCGGTGCTCTCAGAGGTACGTCAAAGTGAAATAAAAAGGAAAGTCCGGTGGCAATTATGATGAGTTGCTGGAATGTCTCATGAGAAATATTTTGTTGCTAAAGACCACCTCCCCAACTCTGGACCGGAAGAGGTAATTTAGGTAAACGATACATTGGAAGAAATATGTGTGAACCATAATGGCAACTTCCAGGTTCCCCAGGCTATGCTAGATAAAACACCGTAGCCCTCAGACTCAGACTGGGCCAGTACTGAGAGGCATGGGAATAGCCATTATGTCTATGGGTGGAGAAAATATCATTTCATAGATTTGAAAAGATTGGTCAGGAATGTAGAATAACATCTAAAATAGAAGCAAAATTAAAAATAAGTCAGCGCCCTTCTTGGCTTTGTGTAGAAAGGATTAGACAGACAGACAGACAAACAAATCAAAAGATAATCCTGGTGTGCTGGGTGCTGAGCTTCGTTTTCAGTACCTGGTAGAAAAAAAAAAAAATCTCGATTTCCTTTTTTAGAAGCGAGAATTCCTTGAAGCAGTTTCAGGGTTCTTTTGTGGGTGAATTGCAAGCTGTACCTGACAATGAGGCATTGAAGCTTACTTGGGGTCTGCTGCACCTACACTCAGTCTCCTTCTCTACGAAGGCCCTCGGGGGGGACATCTGTCCCTCACTCCAGTGCAAGGCGAGCAGGGAGCCCGTGTGCAAAATTACACAGCTCAGCAAGTCAGACTTTGAGAAAAGTTCTCAAACTTCTCTCCATACTTTGGTATGACTGCTGTATCAACACATCACTCTCTCCATAAGGGAAACTCCCTCATCTCTTTAATGATGCTCAGGGGTGTCCTCACACCCACCCCTCATCTGCCATTGTCCTGGTAGTATGAATTGGGGCGTTGATACGGTTTTCTTTTTGCAGCATTTTTTTTTAATTTGTAACTTTTATTTGGTAATTTTTTTATTATCTGTAATTAATAGCTAATGGTTTCCAGAAGGTTTTTTTTTTTTAATGCAGTTTTGGAAGGTGGAAATTTTCCGTTCTGTTATTATGGACAGGTCACTGAAACAATAGAAATGTCTAAGGGGAGTGGATTCTCTCTCCTAAGCTCTGCCCTCTACCCTGTGAAGACATGGCAAGAAGTCCACATCACATACCAAAGTCTTGGTCTTAGACTTCCTAACCTCCAGAACTGCGTGGAAACAACTGCCCGTGCTTGATAAATTGCCAACTCCATGGTACTCTCCTACACTGTCACTAGGTGGCCCAAGATAGCAGCAGAAGACAGGTGGGGTTTCTTGGAGGGGGTATTGTTTTCTCATCTCATTCCAGGTGCTACCAAATGTAGGTTTTAATTTACTGTTCAATTATTAAGAGAAAATAAGAGTGTGTCTCTCAGTGGGAGGGGATTTGCCTGGCATGGCAGCTCATCTGTAAAGTGAAATTGGCTGGGTAAATTAGAAGTGAAAACCTCCTAATTGAGTCCTTTAGTTTTGTCTTGTTTTGAGATAGGACAGAAAAGTTCTGGGTGCCACCACTTTGGTAGGTGTTATCTTGGTCTCAGGGCTGCCCGTCACATTTAGAGGGTCCAGGACACCTTGTTATAGGGCAGAATATGTAGACACGTCCAGTCTAGTCTGTGTCATGGACCCCAACATTCTACTTCATCTCTACAATCCAAAGACTCATGCGCGCCATTTCTCCTCCGTGGTCACCCAAAGCCCCTCTCCCTTTTACATATTTTCCCCCAATTTCAGTCTGCTTACATCCTTGCTGTCACATGGATCATACTGCCTTCATAATGGCTTCCTTTCCTTTCTTCTGCTCAAAGAACCCCCTGGTCATGGGAAAGAAGAATAAGATTTCATTGCCAAGCGTACGCCGTGTATTCTGACTCTCGATTCCAACACGGACTTCAAACCTTTCCACACTCACTATTGCCTGTGGCAGTCTGACTCCACGTGTTTCATTTTTACATGACAAACATACAAGATGAACCTTTTTATTCAAAGATGAGGCAATCCTGATGAAAAGAAGCTGCCAGCTCCACTCAGAAACTTTTGGATGGTGATGTAAGTATTCATAATTAGTTTTAGCCTGAGAAACTGGCTCCTCCTCTAAACTAAATAGAAGAGCCATTGTCGGGAGCATCTGTTTAGTGCGTCAGAAAATTGGTTTCATTTCTCACAAAGAGTTCCATGCTTCAGATCAAAGGAATGAAAATTAATTGATTTTGAGTCTGACATACATGGATTGTGTTAGGTACATTCAGCATGTGCACAAACTGTGTAAACCTTCCTCTTGAGAAATTTGTAATTAATTATAAAGAAATGTGCTTGATTAACAGGTACAATGCTGTATAACTGGATAGGAGGAGTAGGTGCTGGCATTCCAGAAGCAGAGAAGTCCAGATACAATTAATGGTAAAATAGAAGAGATGAATTTGACTGTATACTCTATAAAGAAATGGATGAACATGCCGGGTGATGGATGAGGTAATTACTCTGATTTGATCATTACCCAGTGTATGCTTTAACCAAAACATCAGCTTGTGCCTCATAAACATGTGCAAAAATATGCTTGGGTTGTCTCTTCGTTTCACACGGCCATTCCTTTTTTCTCGTTGCTGTTCTTTGACAGATCATATGCTTGCAGCATCGCTCTTCCTGTGAGAAGACAGGTGTTGTGTGAGCGCCACTCCACTGTCATCCAATTTTCCTCCTGCTCATTCACTTCCTGCTAATTGCTCTGCCCCCCGAGACCAGCTGCGCTGGTGTCAATGAGAGGTTTCACACTGGAGGCCAGAGATTCATGTGGCCTGTATATGAGCTGTATGTGACCCACAAATAACTTTATTTTAAAAATATCCAACCTTAAAATATAATGAATGGTTCCAGAAACGTCCTGATTCCTAGATTTAAAAAAACAAAACAAGACCTGACACATGGGGCTAGCGGTATCCGCTGACCTGATGACACCAGGCTCATTGTTCCTAACTGACCATGGTGTTCCTACAACAATTTGAGGTTCCGGCTCTGAGGCTAAGTGGCTGCCTGCAGAGCAACAACAACATTGGAATATTTGAATTGCTATTCGTAATCCGTTCCTATCTACCGATCAGTTCACGGATACCCAAGTGCACAGATTCCGCCGGGATGATGCTCTTCCTCTGCAACGAAGTAGTTGTTGGGTGCTGTGATTGGCATTTACTCACCCAAGAAATTATTTATGAAATGCTGTTTTACCTCATGTATCAATGTAATTTGATGACTCTACTAATAAAAAAAAAGCAAAACATGTTTTCAAAAATGAGATTTGAATTCACCCTGAATACAAATTTTTGTAAGATCAGATCTCTAGGGAGCAGGATTTTCTCAGATGTGTGTATTCCATATTTATCCCAGAAATCCCAGATAATCTTAGAAATCTCAGTAATAGTCCCACATAGTGTCTGAGATCCTCATGATCCAGAATCTTGATCAAGATCACACAGACCAACATTCAAACTTACGTCCTGATGCCATGAGTCACAGTGATGGCAGCTTCGTAGATATTTGTAAAATTGCACCAATAGACCAGGGAGGTGTATGTGCGATCTATTGCATCACTGCGAAGATTAACCTAGAGATTCAGGAGCAGCTTGATTGTCTCGCCCTCTCACTCCCAAATGGATTCTTCTTTCAAGATATATTCCAAACCTGTCTATTCCTGCCATCTACATGATTCTCACAGTTTAGACTGTGACTATCTCTACATTGAACCGTCTAAAATCTCTCTCTCTCTATCATATATATCTATCATCTATCACTTATCTATCCATAATCTATCTACACATCTATCTATCTATCATCTATCTATCATCTATCTATCATCTATCTATCTATCTATCTATCTATCATCTATCTATCATCTATCTATCTATCATCTATCTATCTATCATCTATCTATCATCTATCTATCTATCATCTATCTATCTATCATCTATCTATCTATCATCTATCTATCTATCATCTATCTATCTATCATCTATCTATCATCTATCTATCTATCATCTATCTATCTATCATCTATCATCTATCTATCATCTATCTATCTATCATCTATCTATCTATCATCTATCTATCTATCTATCTATCTATCATCTATCTATCATCTATCTATCTATCTATCATCTATCTATCTATCATCTATCTATCTATCATCTATCTATCTATCATCTATCTATCTATCTATCTATCTATCTATCTATCATCTATCTATCTATCATCTATCTATCATCTATCTATCTATCATCTATCTATCTATCATCTATCTATCTATCATCTATCTATCTATCATCTATCTATCTATCATCTATCTATCTATCTATCTCTCTATCTATCTATCTATCATCTATCACTTATCTATCCATAATCTATCTACACATCTATCTATCTCTCATCTATCTATCTATCTATCTATCTATCTATCTATCTATCTATCTATCTTCTATCTATCTATCTGAAACAAATCCTCTTAATATAGCCCTGGCTGGCCTGAAACTCTCTCTGTAATCCCGTGAAATCACAAAAAATTCTCTGCTTCTGCCTGCCTCCTGGGGTTAGAAGTGTGTGCCACCATGGCAGACTTCATAGCATCGTAACTGGTTTCTGGCTTCCACTCTTGTACCTTCTGCTGTCCACTCCCTGCATTGCAGCCATAGTGCACATCAGTCTATCTTGGAATCGACAAGATGCTGCAGTTCCTTTGTTGAACACTCTTGGTCCTTTCTTAGGGCCAGCAGGAAGAGTTAATGTGATCAGCGGCGTGACCTGCTCTACCTCTGGCTCAAGTCCATCCTCACTCAATGGTGTGTTCTCCAAATTCTTAGCCCTAGCTACACTGGCCTTTCACTTCTCCCATGACTTTACCTGGAATGTACACCTCCCCATTTTACTCACTTAAATGGATCTCTTCCAAACTTCCTTAGAGAGGATTTTCATCAATCATAATTCAATTATTTCTCTATATAATAATTGTTCAGTATCCATAGATTGCAGTGCTGTGGAATCAACTAAATGGAGGATGGAAAAGTTTTCTCTGTATGAAATTATTTTTGCCATTATTCCCTAAGCAATGCAGTGTAAGACATAGTCACATAGCTCACATTCTATATTCTGTTATGATTAATATAAAAGTGAAACAGGCATATTTACACTATGCGCATATACATCCACACTATGTATACTATGTAAACATATGAAAATTCTACACCCTTTAAAATTTAATAAATTTAATAAATTTAATAAATTACTTGATATCCTTGGAGTCTTGAGCACACACTGAGGGGCAGCTACATATATACACATGTATGTGCATCCACACATGTATTCCAACTGAGCTTTGGTTTTCCTTCATGTGACTTTCACTGTGTACCTATATAAGTAGGTTGTGCATTTAACCCAATATGAATATAAGTATTTTATTGTCAAACTATTAAACAGAGACATGTCTGTATTGATAGCTAGGTCACCCAAGCACTACGTGTTCGTGTGTTTACACTAAATGAGGAACAGGAAGAAGACATATGATTTCATCATGCCCTGAACAGTCTCATTTTTTTCCTATCAGTTGAGCATGTGGTCTTCCTGGTTCTCAGTTTGATTCGAGATTCAAGAGTTCTCCATAATGATAGGAGCCTTAGGAAGCAGACACAACCAACATGAGTAATTTTTTGAGCCGTGTGGATATTATTGCAGAAGTGAGGAAGTATTTTGGAGGAAACGTAGCTGAGTTAGTGTTGATCAGATGCAGGGCCCCTGATTGTGAAGTCTCCTGTTTCTCAGATATTCATCATTATTCATGTTTTTACACAACTGTTTTTACTGTCCCTTGATGGTTCGGGCTATGTGTATAGTTTTTCTTGCAGCCTTACTGTTCATTGGTGTAGCAAGGGGGAAGGCTTAATGGAGCTGAGCTCCTCTGCTCTATATGCCGGTTTCACATCTGAGTTTGTGGTCCTTTGCATGGATGTGAGAAGTTAACCTATAGGATGTCTTAGGAGCTGGATAGGTAGAAGAGCTAAACCTCTTTCAGCTGCTCTATAATCCATATAAACAGCAAGGTACAAAGATAATCTAAAAACAATAAGCATGAGGTACATTAAAAGCTTATACTCTAACCACAGTAGTAGGTCGTACCATTCCCAGAATAATAGTCTTCTCCCTAGGAAGGGGAAATACTTGCTAAAATATGTCACAAAATTGTTTTTCTTTGTCTGCGTGCATAGAGCTGTCAGGTGTTGGGTGATTTTGAATTTTGACATTTTCCATATGTTCTTGTAGAACGTTATAATTCAACCTGCCAGCATATCCCAATTATTGCCAACTGCTCTCAGTGTGTACCTAAGATTGTATTAATTACTTTTCTGTTGCTACAATAAAGCACCACGACCAAGGCAACTTATAGAAATAAGAATTTATTTTACGCTTATGGTTCCAGAGGGTTAAGAGTTCATCATGGAGGGGAAACTTAGAGGCAAATGGCAGGTATGGTGTCAGGGACAGGGTGCTGAAAGCTCATATTCTTTACTAAAAGTACAAAGAAAAGAGAGCAAATTAGAAGCAGATCTAAGGTTCTAAGCTCTCAAATCTGACCCTTAATGACCTACTTTCTTTAGCACAGCCACACCCCTTACACTCCTCAAAATAGCACCACCAACTGGAGACCAAGTGTTCAAATGCTGGAGCCTTTGGAGAACATTTTTCACTTAAACCACCGAAGTAATAGAACAATTGGAAGCCTGAAGCTGAGTCTCCAGAATCATTATGGACTCTATGACTTCTCTAAGATTTCTTTTGAGTTCCTTGACTTGTTTAAAAGTTTGAGAGTGCATGAGTGAGTAACCCTGGTTAAGAGAACAGCACACAGCATCAAGAACATTAGAAGATGCCTGTGATGGCTATTCTTGGTTATCAACTTGACTTTATCTGGTATTAACTAAAACCCAAATGACTGGGCACACCTGTGAGGATTTTTTTTCTTAATTAAATAATTTGAAGTAGGAAGACCCACTTCTAATACAGATCTTTGAGATGCAAAGATACACCTTTAATACAGATCCTTTGAGGTGGAAAGATACTTGTGTCTGAGCCACACCTTCTGTTAGCAGTCTATATAAAGGGCGGGGTAGAGGGAAGCTACCTCTTTTGTAGCCTTCTTGCTCTCACTCTCCCTGGGAAGTCCACCCCTTCACTGGCATTAGAGCCTACTTTACATTTCCAGCATATTCTGAGACATCCAGGATCATGGATTGAACAACTACTAGATTCTTGAAACTTTCACTGTTGGACTGGTTGGATAGCAGCCTATAAGCCATTGTAATAAACCATATATCTATATATCTCTATCTCTCTATGTATATCTCTATATCTATCTATCATCTATCTATCATCTATCTATCTATCTATCTATCTATCTATCTATCTATCTAATCCCTCCCTCTCTATATCTATCTATCTATCTATCTATCTATCTATCTATCTATCTATCCCATTCCTAACTGAGGAGCTATGGCTTCTGGAGAAGGGATATTCAGTCATTTGTCATTTTTAAGATTATGGTCCCTCATAGGTTGACCATGCTCCAGTGGTTGGATTTATAGACATGAGTATATTGAGCAGTTCTGATTGGACTAAGTGGGTCATTTTTTTGTAAAAAGAGGACATGAAATTGAGAGTGGGTACAAAGAGGAGGTGTAAATTTGGGAGGAGTTAGTGGTGAATATTCCCTCTTTCTCTGTATGTGTGTGTGTGTGTGTGTGTGTGTGTGTGTGTGTGTGTACTTAGAAATCTTATAAAATGTTAGATTTCCATATGGTTTCAGAAGTAAGCATTTACATAATGTCTAGTATCAGGTAAACAATTCTGAGATCCATAGATCTATCATTTGAGTTTTAATCCTATTTCTCCTGACCTGTAGCATGTCCAACTGGGTTATATGTATCATGTCCAGCTGGGTTATATGTAGCATGGGTAAGCTTTGTCATATGTACTATGTCCAGGCTGTGTTATCTGTAGCCTGTTCAGGCCATCTGTGTAGCTGGTAAAGGTCATCTGCAGCATGCCCAGGCCATTTCATTTGTAGCATATCCAGGCCATGTCATCTGTAACATGCTCAAGTTTTGTCATCTGTAGCATGTAGGGGCCATGTCATCTGTAACATGTTCAGGCCATGACATAAGTATCATGTCTATGCCGCATTATCCATAGGATGTCTAGGCTTCGTCAGAGGTACCATGTGCAAGATGTGTTATCTGAAGCTTGTTCAGGTTTTGTCATTAGCATGTTCAAGCATGTCATCTGTAGCATGGTTAGGCTGTGTCACATGTAAAATGACCAAGCTATGGCATCTGTAGCATATCCAGCCCAGTGTTATTTGTAGCATGGCTAGGTTTTATCATCTGTAGCATTTGCAGGTCATTTAATTAAAGCATATCCAGTCTTTGTCACCTAGGAGTTAGAACTGACTGTGGTTATATGAAAATCCAGTTATGCTGTATCTACCATGGGAGGCAGAAAAGGAGTAGGGGATGTGGTCTTTGTTCCCAGGGAGTTGAAGATCTGCCGTTGGTGAAGTTTGTCTCATCTCTGTGCACAGATGCTCTTGAACTGTCTTTGAAGCAAGATTTAATTATCTAGTTAGGGTTTACTGGAGAAGAATGAACTTCAACATTTTATCCTGAAAAATCTCACAAATCACAGAATGACAGAATGTCAGAGCAGGAAGGGGCATTAAAAATCATTTCAGTTTATTCTTCAAAGTGCCAATGGGGGCAATAATTCTATTTAGACATCAAGACAAATTCTATTTAGACACAAGAAAAAAATTAGTGTATTTTATGAAAGAGAAAATTACAACTTATCTAGGATTTTAATTGATTTCACACAGAAATGTTGAGAAAATACTAAAATGTCTAGGTCAGTCTCAATGCCAAGGCAAGCAGAGAGTTTTCTCTTATTTTCTTACAAGAAAGGAAACAAGAAAATTAATCTTAGAATGACACGAGTAGGAGTTAAATGTGTACATTTCCTGAAAATTTTAGTCTGACAAATTTAACTGAGAAATTGGCATAACTGATACATTAAATTTCGAAGTTTTAAAATAAGTTGCCTTCCATTTTATATGTAAATTCAGGAGGACGGACTTTTCCTGGGATGAAACTGTTGTCAGTGCAGAGGTGTGGTGTGTAAATCTGTATTTCGACATTGTCTTCTCACTGTGTTGACAAGGAAGATGTCTTAGAGAAGTTAAACAGTTGTCCCAGAAATTACGTGTAGGATAGCCATCATTTGAAATGTAATTTGTTTGGTCCCCAAAGTCAGAGCTCAACCCACTGATATACAGCTAGCCCATTCCAGCATCAACTGGGCAGCATCTGAAAACATCTTTGGGCCATTCTGCTCTGCAAAGCCTGGGAATGATAAACTGAACTGGTATAGCAATACCTCTGAGAACAACATATAACCAAAAGCAAGAGAGCAGAAAAGAAAGAAGAGGAAAAGAATGAGGAACGGGAGAGAGGGGAGGAGGGGAAAGAGGAAGCTGATGATGACTATGAAGAAGATGAGAAAGAGAACAATTATTCTTTTACTTTATTCATCAGGTTTGGCAGTGTTTTAAATCCCCCTTCCTTTAAAGTTATTATAGAAACAATAGGTTTCACTGGGACATTCTCACACATTTTTATATTTGTGCTTTTCTCATTACCATACTCACTACACTTTCACTTTCCAGATCCACTTTGTGCCTGTGCGTGTGGGTTTGTGTGTATGTGTATGTGCATGTGTGTAGGTGTGTGCGTGTGTATATGTGTGTGTACTGTCCCTGAGTATCAGCTCTAGTTGCTATTATAGCTTTATTCAATGGTAGTGAGAAGAGAAGAAGGAACATCCTCCATCCATCTGACCCAGCTATAGATCTTTACATGAATTATGAATCATTTATAAGTAATTGGGGAAAGTAATTGGAGAGTGATACAGTCCAAACCTCTGCCATTACTTAGCAGAAGCAAATGCTTTCAGGATCAGAGCATGCTTTCTTCTTATTACAGCCTAGAGAAGGAGCTGTCATATTCTCCCCTCCAAGTTCACTTTCTGTAGAATCACCCCGACATTCAGAAACTTCCATAGATAGGCAGGGAAGCTCCCATTTTGAATACCTGACTCAGGTGAGAAACTGCTATTTTGAACAACTGAGAACATTTTGGTAGTCAGCCTGCTTGCCACTTGCTCAGAGGTGGCACCAGCTTTGTCTCAATGACCAACTTCATTTGGCTTCTCTAAGTTCCTTAGCATCTCTGTTCATGACCCAGTCTATACCCAAAAGGTTTCTTCATGTCATCCTCCATACTATTCAGGACCAAAGTCCTGCATGTTGGATGCATTGTCTTAAGGCAAAGTCCTTTACAAACTTGAAACTCATTTTAAAGGAAGTTGGGAAATATTAAGAGATTCAAAAAGGGATATAGCGAGCTTTCGTATGCTCTCCCATATATAAGATTCCACTCTGGACTCTGCCTGTGGGTTTAGAGTTTCTCCACTAACCTGTTTGAATGCTTAGATCTTTTGTGCTTTTCCATTTCAGTGCATACATGTCCACTGGACATCCCATTCCTATTCTTGGGAGAAGTCCTTTGACAGGCGAAGTTCTTTCAATTTTCAACTGTACACGCAGCTCTGCCTAGTTTCAGATTCTTTCCTTTCCAATACTTGGTTCAATAATGCTTCGACATTCCAGGGTTAATAATGTCAGTCAGGGCTGATTTGTCAACTCAGCAAGAGTGACAGGGAGATGCATAGAGATGTGATTTGGTGTGACCGTATGTGGAAATAACTTTAGGTTCAATTGATGTACCAGTTACAGTTTAATCTAATCTCTTACCTTTATTCAGGGCTTTGTCTTTGCTCCTTTTTGTACCTTTCATCTTCCTCCTCAAGGAGACAAAGATCTGCTATCTGCCTGTATAGATGTGCGTACTTTTGCATTCAAAGTTTCTGATGGTTTTTATGATCAAGGTAAAAGCATGCGCGGTACTCTTCAATTTTTCAACCTCAATATAAGTATAAAGAGAATAACAATGCATGTCACGGAGAAGGGGTCCCCACTGAGCTGCTGCCTGTGAGCCTTTGCAAGAAGGGTGCATGAAGGCTGGAAATTGCCTGTCAGTTATTTGTTCTGCTTGGAATATAGCACAGAGTGATTAATATTTAAAGTCTACTTCCCTTGCCTGCGGAATCTGGAGACATTGGACCTGTGGCAAATGAGGAAAGAAGCAAAACTGTGCCTTAGATCCCTAAGGTACGGAAACATCTTTAAAGAATGACAAGAAAAGCCAGCTGTGAAAGGTGAAAATCCATTTCTTATGATCTTAAACCAAATCTTAAATTTCTACATGGAAAAATCCTTCTCTTCCTGCACAGCAACAAAAGAGAAAGCTTCAACCTGATAAATGACGTGGAGTCACTTGGTTCATTGACTTCCAATCCAAATGCTAGAAAGGGTGGAGGAGGGAAAACACAACTCATGGCCAGCTAGGAAACACTGTGTGAGCACAATACTCCCGCAAGAAACATTATTTTTACCCCCAGTACGTTCTGAAGTATCAGGCCTTAGTTTAAGTTGGTGGTTCTCAACCTTCCTAGTGTGACCCTCTAATACACTCTTCAAGTTGTGGTGACCCTTCAACAATAAAATTCTTTTTGTTGCTACTTAATAACTGTAACTTTGCTACTGTAATGAATAGTAAAGTAAATATCTGCTATGTTTATGATCTTAGGAGACCCCTGTGAAAGGGTCATATGACACCCAAAGTGGTTGTGACCCACAGGTTGAGAACAGCTGGTTTAAATGCTCAGGCTCAAAGTGAGGTCACTGCAGTGATTGGCAGCTTTCTACCTTCCTGAGGACTGAGCCCATGTACGGAGAGCTTGGTTTAGCCTCGAAGGAGAAGCACAGAGATGCGTACAATGTGGAGGTTTGTGACAGAAGACTGTCTGGCACCCCACATGTGTTATCAATGATAAATTATTTAGTTCTGCAATGAACTGATGGGTATTCAGGTCTGAAGATTGGTGTTCCTCTAAATTTCTCGTGTTGAAGCTGTAAACCTTAATGTGGTGGAACTTGGAAGTTGTGCATTGGTGTGGGAACTACCGTTGATGCGGGTGGGGCTCCCCTGATGAGATTACCGCCATTATGAGAAGATGGAACATCAGAAGTTTCTCTCTTCATCAGTTAAGAAGGTGTCCACAAGGCAGGAAGAGAGTCCTTCTGAACCTGAACCAACTCTGCTTCTAGTTTTTTTTTTTTTTGTTTTTTGTTTTCCCATCCTCCCGAAATACAAGAAAGGAGATCTCCTGTAAGCCACTCGGTCTGTGTACCTTCTGCGGTTGCCTGGGCTGACTAGTACAATGATAGGCCACATTTGTAATAAGAATATTTGAAATTGCCATACTTTTGCTACTTCTTGGCTTGACTAGAGTATGATGTATAAAGAAAGAAGCTTTTGAAGCTCCTTTAATGAAACTAACAATTCCTAAGAAAATAATTGGTAGTAGTTAAGTTGTCCATCATTAATTCCAACTCTTAAGTTTTGACTTTAAAGTAAAATTTCAAATGGTCTAAAATTTCAAAGCAATGCAGCGTAAATTAATTTTCATATTTAATGTTTTCCTTTACAGTTTTGCATAAGATATTTGATAGCACTCAGTAATTTTCCAATTTACTTCTATACAGACTGTTAAAAACTGTTAAAAACTCGCTCTGCATAATAGTGAATGTAAAATAAGCATGCATTCTAGAAATAACCTGTGTTATTTATGCGAAACTGTAGCAGCCCAGTTTGCACATGTATAACCCATTCAAGGAATGGAGGGAGGATTAGGAGAAACTGGAAAAAGTAAGAAATACGTTTTAAATCAACTTTCCGTAAGGGTTTTATATAGCATTTATATGTGAAAAATATTAAGAATTTTTAAGATAAAAATGAAGCTCTTTTTTCAAGTTGACCCTAACTGGCTTTTATGTGCTCAACGACACTTCCATCTTTACAAACTGGAATATCTGCGAAAGTTCCAGATACGGCATCAAATTTTAATTCATCACAGATAACTCTGCCTAGAGAAGTACGAGTGGTGGGTGACTCATTTTTGTATAGACACTTTCTGGAGCCATCAATTTGAAGGGCTCCATTTTTTGACAGGAGATTCCCCAGGGATCTAAGTACGTTTTGGGAAAGTGAGCCAGCCACTGACTTTAGGCTTGTAATTCCAAACCTGTAGAAGACCTCAGTTACCGCAATAAGACTCAGCTCATCAGCCACAGCAAGAAAACTTACCCCAGCATCAGTATAATGAAGAGCTCAGTATACAAAGTGGGTCTGCAGCTCCAAAGACTGTGCTCAACTTCTGCGCTCCTGGGTCAAGCCTCATGGCTCTCAGAGGCGTAATCCATGCCCTTTCTTTCTCTGGCTCAATTGAAAACAGACAACTTAAAAAAAAAAAAACCAAAACAGAATAGGACAAAACAAACAAACAAACAAACAACAAACAGGAATTAAGTTGCCAAAGAGAAAATCATAAACATACATACAGACACAGAGACACACACACACCTGCACATACAGAAATCCCATAAAGACACAAAAATTACCCCTACTGACCAATTTCCACATGAAGCTGAAAATTGTCCTTTCTAGTTCTGTGAAAGAATATGCTGGAATTACAATGAGGGTTACATTGACTTTGTCGTTTGCCTTTGGGAGAATGACCATTTTTACTATGTTAATTCTACCTATCCATGAGATGGGAGATCTTTCTCTGTTCTGATATCTTCTTCAATTTCTTTCTTCAAAGACTTGAATTTTTTATCACTTGCTTGGATAGAGTTACATA
This sequence comes from Cricetomys ansorgei, assembly GCA_026225945.1. Taxonomy (NCBI): domain Eukaryota; kingdom Metazoa; phylum Chordata; class Mammalia; order Rodentia; family Nesomyidae; genus Cricetomys; species Cricetomys ansorgei. The sequence continues at coordinate 5,164,111 of JAMJFZ010001816.1, forward strand.
TTTATACATATATACATGGTATATATGTAATATGTATATACATAAACATACACATATATAGTCAACAGTATACACATACACATACATATACATATTTAAAGATAGTTTCCTTATTTCTTTCTTAGTCTGTCATTTGTATGTAGGAAGGTACTGCTTTTTGTGTGTTAATTTTATTTTCTGTTACTTTGCTTAAAATGTTTATCAGCCATAGACGTTTCCTGGCAGAATTGTTAGGATCACCTGCAAATAGCCATACTTTGCCTTCTTCTTTTCCTATTTGTATCCATTTGATCTTCATTTGTCTTCTTGCTCTAAGACTCCAAGTACTAGATTGAATACGTTTGGAGAAAATGAACAACCTTCTCTTTTTTTTTTTTTTTTTTGGTCGAGTCCCCAGGGAATGGAGGTAGAGTCAGAGAATGGGTGCCTACAAGTGCTCTGCTACATGGCTGGGAATGAGGCAGATTATGGCGGATAGGAAAGGGCATGTTGCCCATCTGACTCCCAGGCTGGGGTGGCCCGCTGGTTCCTACGTGGAGAGTGTCTGTGGACGGTAGTGCTGACACAAAGGAATTGAAATCGGTAAGAAGGTGGGGATGGGGCTGAGAGGGTCCCCAAGGAGGAGGAAATCTGGGCCTGCTGCTGGTAGAGTCCCCATAGAGTGCAGTTAGAGAGGGACGACAGACCCTGAAGGTGGTCTGCTACAGGGCTGCAGATGAGACATTAGACTTTGCAGTGGAGGATAGGAAGCAGAGTGAAGGCCAGCCACCTGACTCCTGGCCCAGCCTGGCTGCTCCATTCCTCAGTAGAGAGACTCATATAGCTTTTATTCATCTGCCTTGCCCCAATTTCCTCCTCACTAGTGATGTATTCTATTGGTTTGAAAATGCTCTATTTCCTATCATCAGAAAAACACCATCTTCCCTTTTAACTAACATTTCATTTCTCTGTTATCCTTTATGGAAAAATTCCTCAAAGTACCTGCGTAGCTTCAACACCTCAAACTCTCTCTGTTCCTGTCTTCATCCCATTCTGCTGACAATCACATCTCCAGCATTCCACTTCGGTCACGCTACTAATCACATCTTCTTTGCCTAATTCCTGGTTGGTTCTTATAACAGAACACTTGAAAGAAGTTCTTGTTATTTTGGTTTCTTTAAAAAATGCAAAACGGCATTTGCGCTAGGTTTATGTTCCCACCCCAGGTGTGGTAGATGTTTATGAGTTGGATTTGGAATGCTTGATGCAGGTGGCTATAATTTGGCTAGGTGATGTCATTCTTGAACCTGTAGCTTGTTTCTGGGATTGTGTACCGCTTGGGTTTATAGGTGCTTTTGCTTAGGGTATAAAAGATCTGAAGCCCCTAGAGCTGAGGGGTGGGGAGGGTAGAGGTTTTGGTTGGTGGTTTGTTGGCTGTGTTGTTGTTAGTGTGTTGATTCTTACTTAAAAGAACAGAAACTGGAGAGATTGAGTTTACAGACCCTGAGCTGAGACGCTAGCCGGACTCACTGTCAGCTAGTCCTCTCCAAGCTCAGGACAGCCTAAAAAATGCTGTGAAGATTTCTACCTTTCTCTCATTCTATATTAAGGCTTCTGCAAAAGCGGTGGAAATTTCTCACTGTCCTTCCTTTCTCTTTCTCTAAATCGAAGGTAAATGGTGGTAGGTAACAACTACAAGTTCTAATGTTTATTTTGTTGTGATAAAGGACATGGTCATTTACTCTGATGTGATGGAGCCAGTAACCTTCCCACTGAACATCCCTCTCTAATGGCTTGGTGAATGGATAAAAAACTTTAAGGTGCACGGTTTTTCTCCATGGGAAATATTCCTCAAGAAAGGGATTAAAGACAATATTGAAGACTTGTGTTAAGAACAGATAAAAGTATGATTACTACACTAATTTGAAGCTATGCTTAATGCATAAACAAGGGCCCAGGAGGAAAAAAACCTGGGTCCTGTTTTATATAAACAGTTATAAATACAAAGCAAGGCTGTGACTTCAGGTCCAAGGCTCTTCTGTTCTGTGCAGTGAGTCTCCATCTCCTTCATCTACGATTCTTTTCCTTCCACCTGATAGAAGCCACTTAACCAAAATCAATACAATATGAGGAATTAAATTTCAAGTGAAGGGAAGAGCTGGATCATACCCATGCTTGAATTTTGCTATTTAAGACTTTCTGAAGGAGGTCACAGAGTGGGATGGGACGGTGGATGAGGAGACAGGGGGGAAAGCTCTCCTTAGCAAGAATACTAGCCAACGGCTGATTTTTGTTTTTAAAAAATTTAAAGGTCATCATAGGAGAAATGTGTAAATCAAATGAACATCACACACCTATATCCACCAGACCCAGTGTCTACACAGCTCAGTGCAAAGCTGTGGGGCTTCACATTGGATTTTACACTCTTACTATCAAAATGGATTTTTATGCCCTTATCCACCATCAAGAACTCATAAGCTGTTATAAATGATTTATAGTAGTGGATAAGTGCAACAATTAATTAGCAGTCTCTGGTATCCCAATTTGCTGTGATTAACCCTCTATTTAATTCTCTCTCTCTCTCTCTCTGTGTCTCTGTCTCTGTGTCTGTCTCTGTCTCTCTCTCTCTCTCTGTCTCACACACACACAGACACACACACACACACACACACACACACACACACACACACACAAACAGGCCATGAAGACTAGGACTAAGAAAGAACAACATATATACTTAATAGCTCTTTAAGAGCAGATAACTGATTCTGAAGACTTTTGGTCTACTTATTAATTCACACCAGGCTCCAAAGAATCTAGTCAGGACTTTTTATTTCTAGAATCAACTAAGAATAAAACATTCACTACAATGTTTCTGGATAACAGAGACTGATGGATGCTCTGTTTGGTCTTTCATAATGAGATTTGAAAAAGGATTTCAACTGGAGACTCATATTAGAATACCCATATGTGATATCTGACCTTTGTGGCTTGGTACACAGTGCTTCCTACCCTTGAATATTTCTAATTCTAATACCTTGAGCCCAGTTCCCACTGTTAGTTCTGTCTGTGTTCTCCTTTAGATGTCTGTTCTTTTATCACCACGAAGAAAACCAGAATCAAAATCAATGTGAGCTAATTTAAATTCTAGTGATCAGTATTCTTACCTGGCCACCAGCCTTTCCTCCTCTATTTTGGATATTTAATTCCTTGGTGTATAATCCTTCCCACCCCAATCTTGTTTTGTACTTAATTCCTGACATGTGGCTATTGGAGAACTTGTCATCTCTTTCCATAATCTCCCCTTAAATGGTGCTTGAATTTTTTTTTTTGTCACAAATGTGTGTTAGTCAACAAAACTGAAAAATATTATTCAATGTCTAACTTAATAACATTACAATTTTCATGATAGAATTGTTCTAAAATAATGTAAAAACTAACTGAAAGTCTTGTTAAGATGTAATTTATTATTGTTTGAGGGCTTCTTACAGTTGAGTTTTTTTTTTTAAATTATAATTCATCTAAGTTTAATAACTTTACTGACATTTAAGTGTTACAAACTGCAAAACACACCTTTTTTAATTAAAAAAGTCATTGAGTTTTGGTAAATATCATAACTATCCAGTTACTTCTAGTTTAATATTTTATAACATATGTGCCACCTGTCAAAACTAATCCTATATTTCTTATGGCCAAACATCATGCCCCTCACAAACTGTGGAATGTCCTGGGCAGCTTACGTTTTACTCTAACTTCAGCTTTTCTTGAGCATCATATAATTAGAAACATGTAAGGTTTGTGTTTGCTTTGTTCCAGTTATATGGTGCTGTTGACCTCTGATCATATGGAGTAGTAATGTTCCTTTTGCTGTTTAAGAGTATTTTACACTTTAATTATCTGTTTATCAGATAGACTGTTTACATTTTTCCTAATCAACAATATCATTGCTATAGAGATCTGTGTAGAAGTCTTTGTATAAAAGATTGTGTGTATTTTTCTTGTGTGGACATCTGTTAGTGGAATTGGTGGTGCACGTGGTAGATCTGTGTGGAATGTTCGAAGGAACTGTTAAATATTTCAAAGTGAGTAGGCAATTTGCATTTCCACCATCGGTTATTGAGAGTTTCTGTTACCATATATTTTAGCAAGAATTGATATAGCCAGTCTTAGTCTTGTTAGCCGTTCTAACGAATGCATAGTAGTAGCTTATCGTGGTTTTAAATTGCGTTTCTCTAACGATCAGTGATGTTGAGATCTTTTCATATGTCTTTTAGCTATTTGTGGCTGCTCATGTGCATGTATTTGTGTGTATATATTGGGTGGTTTTCTCAAATCACTTGCTGATTTTTATTGAGTGTCGCTCTTTACATTCTGGAAAAAAGTCCAGAATAAATCAGGTGTCTGTTGTGTAAATATTTTCTACTGAGCTGTGTCTTCTCTGATAGTCTCCTTTGGTGAATGGGTAGGACATGGTATTGCATGCTCATAATCCCAGCATGTGGGAAGCAGATGGCAGAGGTAAACAGCAACTCAAGGTCACCTTTAATAAAATAGGGACTTTGAAGCTAGCCCAGACTACATGAAATTGTGTCTCGAAAATAACAGACAAAAAACAAAAAACAACATAAGGAAAAAACCAAGCAAAATAAAAAAGCAAAATAGCAAAGCAAACCAAAAAAAATCTCCCTAATAAAATTCTTAGGTTATTAAAATTTTGATGAAGTACATTAAACATTTTTCTTTTTATTTTTATACTATTTGAGTTTTACATAAATGTTTACTTACTTCAAAGCAATGAAATCTAGCTCTTATGTCTTCTAGAAATTTTATAGTTTTAGATGTTACATATAAGTCTCTTCCTATGTCTATTGAAATGAGCATATTGATTTTTGCTTTATTCTCGTAATATGCTAAACCGAATGAATTGATTTTCATATATGAAATTCATCTTCCATTATTAGCAACACCTCCATTTGATCAAAATATATCATACTTTCATACATGTATTGACTGGATTTTTAAAATAATTTTTTAAATATTGTATTTATGCCATTTCTTGGGAAATTTTGATCCTATGTCTTGTTTTTTCTTGGTTTGTGTGTTTTTCTATCCAGTCATTATTGGCTCTATAAAGGAAGTTGGGCTGCTCTATTTTGAGACATTTTTATAGATAACTATCGCCATTTATTCTTCAACATAAAAAATATTACTATAGATGGCTTCTGCAGTCACCTTTTTCTTAACCACTGCTGCAGTTTACTGGATGGCTGAATCATCCACCCTCCGCCTGCCCTGGTGGGTTGTGACTTCTAAAGCAGTTAAGCAGGCCTTTTAGTTATCTCCCTATGTACGTAGTAGTAATCTATAGGTATCAATTATGTCAAATTCCTTGACAGTATTGTTAAAGCTTGCTATATTTTTATTGAATTGTGTGTGTGTGCATGTGCATGTATATGTGTGTGTGTGCATGTGCATGTATGTGTGTGTGTGTGTGTGTGTGTGCATGTACATGTATGTGTGTGTGTGTGTGTGTATGCATGTACATGTATGTGTGTGTGTGTGTGTGTGTGTGTGTGTGTGTATGTGTGTGTGTGTACCATGACACACATGTGGAGGTCAGAGAAAAAATTATGATAGTCATTTCCTTTTACTACGTGAGTCTCAGAGATGGAGCTGGGTCACTAGGCTTGGCAACAAGTGATGTTTGTGAACTAAGCCATGCTTGGCATCCAATTTTTTTTGTCATTTTTGATTTTCAAAAGATTATATCTGATTATGTTTCCTAGGCTGGCTCTGAGCTCCTGGGTTCAAGCTCCTGGGTTCACTTGTTTCTCCGTCTCTAGGACTATAAAGTAGGTATTGCTAGGTTTAGATTTTTTTCCCTGAGGTCCATTGATATGTATTTAACAAATAGAAATTGCATGAACTTAATATATATGGTGTGGTTATTTGATTCAGAAATACATTGTGATTTAATTATTACAATAAAATCAATCAACACATCTAGTACCACACATTATTGTCCTTTCTTTTTGTATTAATATAGTGAAAAATTCTTTCCAGTAATTGTATGCACACATATACAGTGTAAACTGAGAAAATATTGACTCATACATTCTTTTGATTTACCCTCAGAACAATCTTGTCCACTCATTTCAGCAAATGTTGGTGACATAAAACATTGTAATAATCTTGCCTATGACAAAAATGTGTAACAAAACAGTATTTGGGCTGGCATGCATCTGAGCAATAGGGTATTTTCCTAGTACATAAAAGACACTGGGTTTGATCCCCACTCTTGCTAAACCAGAACAAAACTAAACAATACAAGTATCTATAGAAAGGGGTATAAAAATGTATTCTGTGTTCAAAAGACATAGGAAGAATTTGTTTGCGATTCTAGCAGAAGTTGTACTATCACTGGTGATTTTGCCTGTTCTTCAGTCCACAATGTCCTGCATCTCTACAAAACTAAATATAACCAAAATGGTCTCTATCAGAAATGCTTCTTGGAAACTCCCAACAGACAGTACTCTTTGTGTTCTGAATTTCTGTGATGTGTCTGCATATGTGTATGCACGTTTGCGTGGGTGGGAGCACATCTATGTGTGTGTAAGTGTGTGTATGGGGATTAGAGGACAGCCTGGGTATCATCTTCAGGAGCGCCATCTGCTCCCTCTGAGATGGATCTTTCATTGACCTGGAGCGCAACGACTAGATAAGACTGGCTGACATGTGAATCTCAGGGTTCTTCTGTGTCTGCCTCCACAGTCTTGGTATTATAAATGCCACCACTATGCCAGACATTAATGGGTTCTAGGCATCTAGTCTATGTCCTCATGCTTGTGAGATAAGTACTGTACTGATTGAGTCTCCTCCATGACTTTTATATACAAATTTTCCACTGTGTTTTGATGCTATTTTGAGGCAGATTCTGTATTGCCCATGCTTCGTAGCCCAAAGGGGTATTAAGTGCCCTTAAGGTGGACACATATGTATATTAAACGGCTTCTTATGGAGCACTGACTATTTGCCAGACACTGTTGACCGCAAGCTTTCAATAAGTGTTTACTAAATAAATGGTCCACTCATCACTTGCTTTGGGAGAACTCAGGCGGCACAGTGTGGATGCAAAAGCAATTTGAAGGCAGAAAAAACAGACAGGAACTGGTCAGAAATATATCCTCTGACATATTTCACAAAGCCATTTGAAACTTGGCTTTGCTTGTGAAAATAGTCACAAATGTTGAAAAAGCCTCAAAGCAGTTTGAAAAAAATAAAAGATAATGTAGAAGAAATAAACTTTTTTTTTTTCAATATAGAGAGCTATGGAACTTTGTAGTTTCTGTTACAATTCGTAGCATGTTTTTTCCAGGAATTATATAGTAACTAATTTTATATTATTAAGCTTATCCATTTAAACTTAAATGCATTTGGTTCTGCAGAGGATAGACTGAATAAAAAGCTAAGTATAACTTACAGCCATAAGAAAGAATGAAATCTATTGGAGTTTTCCCCCCCTTTTTCTGAGCAAGTACTCAGCAGGCATAATTTCACTGGCACACACCATCTTTCATCTTTCATTTTAAAGCTTTCACTTAGACGCCCACGTTTTCCTTCCTCTCTGCCTGAATTGTCTTAGAGTTTCATGCTAACCCAGCTCTTTCGCAAACTCTTTCTAGTTCTTTTTCTTGGCAAAGCAGAATGCACTTGACAGCCCTAACACAGCGTATCTGAACAGCTTTTGCTGCTTTCACAGCAAAGGCATTTGCATCGGAGTCTTTTAAATGAAATATGAATATTTTCTTTAGAAGCGCTTACATGTTAATATACTATGTGAGGAATAATACTTTCAGGCTTGCATCTGCATTTCATAAAGCTTGCCCATCCTGAAGTGTGTACTTCTCAGCCAACCAGGTAACCGAAGCCACCCTATTCCAAAGTTGAATAAGTGCAATTATGAAGAACGGAAAGTCAACTGGGAGTTGAGTCACCGTGGAGGCCACTGGCGAAGATCTTCTTAACAGTTGTTGAAAAATAGTGATGTCTTAACAGGCAGAAGTCTTCGCTCACTGACTTCATGTCTACCTCTTTGCTTGTAGACCTCACGGAGGACTCTGCGTGTGTGAGACTGTTCTAAGAGCTAAGGGCAAGTCGAAGCTCGCTTCAAACCCTGCGTCACCCCTGGGGTCCCTGGGGATGAAAACGGTAGGCATTTAGCCCTCCTTGCTTTTAGCCTGGCAGAACCCAGCTAGATTATTATTAGCTATTAAATGCTGTCTGCTTCACTGAAGCAACGGTGTTTTATCTGCTGGAAACAGCAGGGAAGCTAGAACTCCACACGCAGAGCAGGCTACTCCCAGTATCCTTGTGGTAATCAATGGGCATTCTCGGGGTCACTGACTCCATCCCTGCCTGTACCCCTATAAATGTATCCTCACACTGTATTTAAAGGAGACCACCTTCTGACCCGTGTTCTCACCGTAGGAGCACCCCCAAAGATGGAGAGATGATGTAAGAACCAGGCCTCCTACGCCCTGCCAAGTCCCCTGTGTGGCTCATTCCTGTGTAGATGGCCGGTTGCTGGCAGGCCGTACCTGGAAACACGCGTGGGTGAGGATCTTCTAAACAACATGCGTGATGGCGGGTCAGTAGACACATTCTCATTTCTAGCTAACCTGGCTAATATGTTCATCTTTCTCACACTTTCTTTGCTTTATACAGTGCGTGGTCTTTTCTTTGAGATCGTCTCTCTCAAACATAGAACTTTCCTAGACTAAGTATGGACTCTGCTGCTTTTATTTTGCCCCCTTGTGCTTGCCTGCTGCTAAAGTAATTTTAAAAAGCAGAGTAAGTATAGGTAAGTATAAGTAAATATACTTACTTATAAGTATACTTACTATAAGTAAGATTTTCTTTGTGTTTTTCAATGTCAACAAAACAGAAGTGCCCGCAGTTTGTCAGTCTTACATACATTTGACAATTTCCATTTTCAGGTAAATGAACAACAAAGCAAAGTGACTTCTTGCCTATAAGAGGAGCCCACGAGTTAAAAAACCAAAACCTCAGAGGGCTTGCCTGGTACACAGAGATGGAGATGCCCTTTTAAAGATCATCAGTTCCCAATCAGGGAACTTGTCTAAGGCAGGTGCTCAGTGAATGTTTGTTGAATGAATAAATAACCAGACAACAAGAACTAGCCCTGGTGAACACACATGACAGCCATTTATATGTTATAGCAGATTCTAGGGCTATAAGCAGCATTAGTGCCTGACAGGCTGTATCCTGCTTATGCTAATTTAGATGCCGTAACAGTGGTTTAAGAAAAGATCTTGCTCTACACATGCAGCCAACTGAGAATGTGGTTCCTACTAAAAAGCTACTCAGTGACTTTAGATCTCTTGCATATTGAAAAAAAACACTATTTTATGTTTTATTAGTAAGTGTGGTTTCTTTCTTAAGTAGATGAGAAATATAGTCTGAATAATAAAACAAGGTCACAAGCAGGCTATGTAAAGAAACACGCTCCCTGAGGTTGTCACAAAGGATCTCCTTCTAGGAGATTTGTACTTTTTAAGTACAAACAAGTCCTCGATGCAGTATTTGCTGCCTTCTTCTAGCTACCAGGGCGAAGCTTGCTCTTTAACTCCCTGACTCAAAGTTACAGGGAGGACCTTTCTTAGCTTAGCTGAGCCATGGTTGGATATTTTTTTTCTATAATGATTATCAAAAAATAAATAAAACAGAAATGAATCTGAAATCAAACACAAAGAGCACAGTGAACATCTTCTAGATAACACGACGTGAATCTTGCTTTTTATATCAGAGGTAGGCAAATTTCTTTAAAAATAAATATTTAGATATTTAGTGTATTATAGATATAAATATTTATTTATATATATGTGTTATATATATATATGTTAAATATATATGTATTATATATATATATATGTCTGTGGAGGCAAGAAGAGGGTGTTGGAATCCCTGGAGCTGAAGTTACAGGCAGTTGTGAGCCATCTAAAGTAAGTACTGGGGACTGAAGTCCAGTCCTCTGCAAAATCGAATATGGGCTCCTCATAAGCACAGAGCCATCTCTCTAGCACCTGCAAGCGTTTTCTATAAAGATCCTCTTGACTACTATCCCAGGCTTGGGGCCATATCCTCCCTCTTGTAACTGCTGTGTGCTGCATTGCTATAAGAAAAGTCCTAGAGACAATATGTGAATAAGTGGACTGCCTTTCAATAAAGTTTTAGAAATTTGGCTGGAAGGCTGAGAGTCTGCCAAGCTGTGGTTCATTCTCATGTGTAAAGTATGCTCCTGATCCCTTAATAAGTTTCTTATTTCATTAGCACCATGGCTTAAGCAACGATGAAATTACACTTGAACATTTGAGCCCCTCAGTCTCCAGGTGAAAGGGTTAATGATAATGGTATCTTGTTATGTTTCTTTGTTGTTCTGAAGTTTTCCCTCGGCTCAACGAAATGGAATGAAATACCCATCCCTTCCGAGTGTAACCTACTCACTTCTATCTTCAGAAGTGAGGCCCGTGTTTACAAATCTGAAACACCGTACTCTTGTCAGATGATGCGAGAATTGCAGCACCATCCTAGGGGACAAACTGACTCATACAGTCAGTAAACAGAGATTTCTTCCCTTGTGAAATTTACAAATATGATGTGATTATTCTTACTACTATAGGATCTGATGTTTATGTGAGGCAGAACATATACATATGTGCTGATTCTTTCCTTCTGTTTCTTTGTGGATCGTGCATAATGCAAAGATAGCTATGACTCAGGTTTGAATCACATGTGGATACAAAGCACCGGAAAGGGCAGGATTAATGATGGAGGGATTGACGATCTCTGTTTTCTATGTAGCCACTCCACCTACATTCTCATACAGTTATTACTAGATCTTCTGTACACAAATTTTTCCTCCAGCCCTCACCTACAGCGGGATAAATCAGGAAGCCCAGTTGCCTCTGTCCTTACTTGGAGTTGAGAATTCTGATAAATTTGGGTCAAGAAACAAACCTCTAACTCCTCGATCTCCAGAGTGACTTGACTCTGGTGATGACCCAACACTTTTGGGGTGGCTAAAAACTATTGAAAGTGTTCTGATCATATTTGACGTGGGCAAACTCATGGCATCTTGATGAACATTGACAAACTCATACCCTAACAACATAGCCGTGGATCTGTGTGTGCTCTTGAGCTTGTCTTTTGTATCTGCACATCTGATATCATCTCTTACATCCGTGAGTTTGGGATTCCCCTGACATACTTCCATCAGTACAATTTTTTTTCTAGGAACTTCCTCATTCTGTGGTTTTTCCTAGACGGTCAAGGCTTCTTTTTCATACTGTCCTACTCCTTGAAGCAGCTGTTGACTTGAGGAACACTGGTTTCCTTTATCAGAGGATGGTTGCACCTCACAAGGTCTGAAGTTAACGCATCACTCAAAGCAATTCTCATCTCTGTGCATAAGAAGGAGACTCTCTTTTTAAGGTCTTAGTTTAACGTTGTCTTCTAAGACCTTTGTTCAGAGCTGAGGTTGGTGATGCAACGTAGCTCTGTAATTTGTATATTTTGAAGAGTTTCCCAAGATGTTCCATGAAGGATAATGGTCATTTATAGAAATTTTATTGAAAGTGTTCCCAAAGAGGAGATATTTATAAAGGAGACGGGTGGAAGGACAGTAACTTTGGAATCATGACTGTCTACTTCTGCTGACCTTGAAGCTTTGCATGTTCGCTGGCGTTATAGCACATGGTGGGCACCGCTTCATGAGATAACATCGATGTGGGGTCTTTAACCTGAAGTGTTAAGTGAACCTGTCAGGCCTTTGTGTTCCTCATACCTGCCGCGCGTTTTCTTGAACCTGTAAAGCTTAGAGTAGGGCTTGTAATTGGATTCAGTCTCTTGGTTTGATTTCTGATAAGGTAGTTAACGTGGGAGCCCAGAAATGAGAGAAATAATGGGAATAATATCGTTACGAAAAAAGACTTGGTAATATGTTGCACATAGGATAGATGATAAAGGGAGACTGAAAACCAGAAGAGTTTTTTGGTTAAAAGCGGCTGGTGATGCTGCAGTAAAAGCGGTAGTGTCAAGTATTGAACAGGTATCAACTAGAAGGTTGAAAACGCGCACCTTAAAATGTGAAAGGAAGACTGGGTGAATGGATTCATGGGTCTTTTCACAGGCATCATGGTAAGTTATTTTCTTTCATGGGCCTGTCTGAAATGAATCTTGAATTGCTATAAATACTAATATTTTGAGTCTATTTCCAAAGGAACACACGAGTTGAAACTTTTTATTTTCAGAAGAGTCAACCTCGATTTATTTCCTTATGTTGTTTTGGGATTTTTAAATGCTAAAAGCAAGACTGAAGCAGCAACAGAGAGAAAAATGTTGGTTTAATGAGCTGTCAGACTACAAAGTCAGGAGCATGTGCCCTATGCTAATGTGAGAATTGCTGTGATTATGGGAGCTGTAGGTAAATTGCATGCTTTAATAAATATGAATTGCTTTAGCTCAAGAAATGTGAAAGTTATTTCAAGGTTCTATTTGTACTACATTCGTTTTTCTTGAGAGATATAACTATTATTCTGTAGTTCTATTTTCGTTTCACCGAACACTCTCTTTACTACAAGCATTAGTGTTTCTGTTAAGGAAAATGCATCAAGGGCTGTAATTATATCTGTGATTGTTGCTCATGTCAGCCAAGCTCAACACGAACAGTGGAGGTTCAAAGAAAATCTTATGGGAATTGTATGTTTTAGAACAGTTTTGACATCAACCTTCAAAAGGAAAAAGAAAGACACTTGATGGAAATTTTACTTCTTTTAGGGGATATGTAATATGAAATCCTATATTCGTGGCAAGAATTCTCATTGCCTTTATTTTCCCTTTAAGTCTCCTTGAATGGGTCCAAGGACAAGGCTTATAGATTGTTAAGTATATTGGACCACAAAGTAGGGAAACTATTCTGTCTTTAGTTTCTTTATGCCCGTCCACATCATTTTATCCATGTCCTCTCTTGGGGAGATGCTACATATATTTGGTAATCGCTTTCTTCCCCCTGTACATATAAAAGATATAGTCAAATGATCCTTGTCATCTTAGAATTCTTCTGCACACATCGTTCTAAATGACTGGCCACAATAGCCATGCGCTCCTGATTATATGCAGATGACAGCAGCCCACGGTATTGTAGCATTCTTCCTCACACATAGTGGAAATGACTAGCCCTGTTCAAACACCAGGTGGATCCCCAGTGCACACACTTGCTGATTACACTGTAATGTGATTATACCTTTGTCTTTATGCTATTAAGTTCTCCTGTTTAAATGCCAGCGTGTTAGAATTGAAAACTCGCCCGGATTTTGCTCAAATCTTGTTAATCAACTTCGTATCACTGCTTGTCTTGGCAAGGTCTTGCTCAAATTAGTTTTTGTCAAGCTGCCTTCTGGTCTTGTGAATTGGCCTTGAATGAGGCCAGATCTGAAGGCCAGGACAGAGTCAACCAGAATCTGTCAGCACATTAGATATAGTTTGCACACCAATGAAGGGAGGAACAAAAATCAACCTGATAGTGTCTCCAACTTGAACATCCCAAAATTCCTTGTTTCCTATCCCAAACCTCCAGCCACTCCTCTGGGATGATCTAGAGGCACAGTACCAAAAAAGATCAAGAACATTCTGTTTTTCCAGGTATGAATCACTGTTATCTATAACAATGTCTTCTTTCAGCTTTTAGTATTTGTCTTAGCATTAACTACCTCCATTTCTTTATCTCTGAAAGAAAACTGTACAACTAGTTTCTTCCTACTCTTCCGTTTTCTTTTTATCACAATTAACAGAATGATAATATTCCCACCCACGTTATTTTCTCTCAGCCCCTTTTCTTCCAAACTATTTCTCCTTACCCTTATATGTCATGTGCATGTGCGTGTGCATGTGTGTGTGTGTGTGTGTGTGTGTGTGTGTCTGTCTTGTACAATGCCCACAACAGCTGTGTGTTCGTGATAACCAGATGACAGCGTGTCACAGTATTGTAGCACTTCTCCTTATCCTCCATCCGGGCAGTGCTGCTCCCTCCCCGGAGATACTCCTTTGGCCTCAGAGTCGATGGTGTAGATATCACATTTAGGGCTGAGCACTCAGCGTTCCATACTCTCAGCATGTTTAGGGGTTAAGAGCCTCTGCTCTGACTCTCACCAGGTGCTAACAGGTGATTCTCTGATCAAGACTCAGAGACGCCCCAGTCTACGGGTATAAACCTAAGTATGAAATGAGAATTTTTATTTAAATACTTTTTACTCAAAAACGTTTAGGAATGAATTCCTGAAATCCATCATTTACTACTGCTTCAAAATCTAAGAAATGTGTGTGTCCTGCATAGTCTAACAACTGCATGACTATCACACACATGGAGTATTATATGCAATATGTAATATATTTCGGCACTGAGTCCACCAAAAATGAACATGAATTTATATATTTGGCAGGTGAATAATTGTTCTTAGATTCTATTGAGTTGAGGCATATGGTGTTTTGTGACTTACTAATTTCATATTGCTGCTGTCTCCTGTATGTATTTTATTTCTTATTTCCTCTGCACACAACTTACATTATTTTAAAAATTATCAAGTAGATCATGTACAGTGAACACACACGAGGCTCCGAGGAGTAAACAGAAGGTACTATGAAGCCATTCTCTGCTCTTCCTTCATACTTAGTACATCACCGATACCATGCTGACTTACTTACGTGTTTACATGTTTCCCTACGTGTCAGCAGTGCTGAGAGAGATGAATATCCTCATAGGAAGGAAGGATACACATGAAAAATCAAACGTTCCAGAACCTGAGAAATGGGTATGTCGAAAATTTTACAAAAGAAGAAATGTATATGAGCATTTCTAGGGGATTGGACTGAAACTCATGGACAGTCATAGCATTTACAATTCATAATTGGTGGCATTTTTCAAGCACTAAAGTGACAGATGTTTTGTAAAGTAATTGTGATACTACTGAGAAGGCAGGGGTGGGATTTACAGAGGCAGTCAAAGTTACAGAGTTAGAGTTCTTGTACAAGCAGCTGGAGAGGTGGCTCAGTGCTTAAGAGCATTTGGGGAATTTGGTTCTCAGCACCCGTGTCTGGAAGCTCACAACCACCTGTAACTCCAGCTTCTCAGGG
Source organism: Cricetomys ansorgei (assembly GCA_026225945.1). Classification (NCBI taxonomy): domain Eukaryota; kingdom Metazoa; phylum Chordata; class Mammalia; order Rodentia; family Nesomyidae; genus Cricetomys; species Cricetomys ansorgei. The sequence goes on from JAMJFZ010001816.1 coordinate 5,179,297, forward strand.
TCTTGCGCCCTCTGCTGGTCTCCATGGGTACCCCCACACATGTGGCACACACACATGTGTATGTATGTGTACCATATATGTGCCTACTGAACCCATTTAGTGTTGCTTCTATGTACACGTGTTTAGGGCTTACTGCTTAGGGTAACCTCTCATGGGTTCATCCTCAGAGAGGACATATTCTTCAACGTTTCATCAGGTGCTCTTCCAGTTTCAGATTGAAGCAAGACAAACTGAAATTAATCGAAATTAATCGCTATGAATTACCACAGTTAAGGAAAGGTAGCATGAGATAATAAATTCAAATAAATTTAAAATGTAAATAAAATTGATACAACTACTCGGAAAACAAATGAAAAAACATCATAATAAAAATCTCTTGTACCTTCTGCAGTACGGGAACTCACTTCGTTAGCAACATCAACTCTCCAAGCCACTTGAGGCACCCTCCAGTCTCCGAAGCAGCAAAAGATGTTTGGCGCACTCACTAGGGAAGATCAGTGTTCTCTCATATGCTTCCTTTGGAGGAACTCAAAATATTACTTTGAGCCTGTCAATGTTTTCTCATATCTTCAAAAATTAAACATTTAGTCTTTTACATCAACACTACCAAATTCCTTTTTTTTTTACCGCTTGACAGTTTCACATATTTGTATAATGAATTTTAGTTATTTAATCCTCCACCCCCCTTTACTCCTTTTTCTTAAGAGCCAAACTTTGTCATTTATGCTGACTGCTAATTAAACACGCATATGAGATGCAGGAGTCTTTATCTGGCTGACGGTAAAATGGGAATCTATGCAAGCTCTCTGCCACTGAACTACACACCCTGCCCAGAGATGTTCTTAGTGGCTTCATACCTTTTGAACCACATAGAGCTACTAATTCTGATTTTACTTGACTCATTTCTATTATGGACTAAATAAAACAAAGAGCACTGAAGGTTTGAACAACACTAATGGAATCTTGGAATTATTAATAATACATGGACCAGATGGCAGCCCTCCAGGGTGTATATATCTGATACAGATACCAGATTAGAAAATTTCCTTCATAAGCAGATCGTTTAATAACAAGTATCAGCTAAACCTTCATAAAAAATAATGCATTTTATGTGAAATTGTCTTGAGGCCAATTACTAACAGGCCTGACCCAAAGGATACGAAATAAAAAATGGATTAGCCAATCTGTAACAAACAGAAGTTCTCATTAAAGTAATATTAATACAAAAGCAAGACACAGCATCAACCCTGAAATATGTATGGCTTGTATCATTTCAACCCGTTGGAAGGCTTTCTAATACTGATGCTCTAATGCAGCTGATGCAGTTAAGATGTCAGCAGTGAGGTGCAATAACCTGTTAAGGAACTCAGGGGTCCCACAGAACCATAAAGCAGCTAGACCATGTTTCATAGGATTTGGTTCTGTTCCTTCCAGACCAAGTGCCAGGTACAGGCTGTGCCTTTCCCACAGTCCACGAGGAATGAGAAAGGAACCTGAATATTGCTCGCAGATTCTTCTTTCAATTCAAGTCACTTGAACTAAAACTTTATGGTTGGGAATGAGTGAGCTCTGGGTTTAGTCTCAGAATTCTTTGTTATGTTTGTTAGATTGCTTCCTTTTGTGAACTTCTTTTTCTTTCTTTCTTTCCTTTTCTTCTTTCTTATTATAGTATAAAGGACTGCAGCTGAAGCTATCCAAACAAGTGGAAACACACAGCTCTTCTCTATTTCTTGCGCAAAAACATTTTTAAAAGATTAATCTGTATCTTTAGGTCATGAAAAGTTTATCCGTGTATAACAGGAAACAAAACTTTCTCAAATTTCTCTTATTTTTTCCAAATGATTATAATTTTTTTTCTTATCTGTTAGCAATTGATACTTTTCTATAATATTTTAAGAATATTTGTAAAAGAAAATGAAATGGGGAAAAAGTTCAGAATCGTACGGTTTTTAAGCTTTTACTAATTTTTCTTTCACCCTTCAAGCCTTAATAGATGCATATTTGGTGCTCTCATTAAGTTATTAAAGACATTTAGTGAACATGGACAAGGTTATCACGTACGGGGGGAGATTGAAAATGTATGTGTACACACGTGCATATGTGTTTTCTGCTGATAGTGTGTGAAGCTCTGTGTGAAATACTCGCACAACATGTTCATACAAATGTAAGTTATCCCGAATTCTTATTCCACAATATATATAAGTATTTACCCTCATCAACATTTTTGGGACTAGTATGTAATGATGGAATGTTTCATAGATACAGTGTATGTTCTATTTTTAGACATTTCCTTAAAAATAAATAGTTTCTTTTCCTTATACTTGATTTTTGAAATTTTCTTAAAATACTTTTAGTTCATATTTTATATGTATGGGTGTCTTGTGTGCATGTATGCCTGTGCATTACATGTGTATCTGGTGCCTGTGGAGGCCCGAAGAACGCATTGGGTTCCCTTGAACTGGAATCACAGATAACTATGTGCTGTCACGTGGGTGCAGGCAATTGAACTTTGGTCCTCTGGAAGAGTAGTTGGTGTTCCGAAATGCTGAACCATTTCTCCAGTCCCCAAAAATTTTAAGTAAAGTTTTGGTATTGCGTTATCCATTGTTTCTCTATTTTAGAATGACTGCAAAAGAAGAAATCTGTAGATCCAAGTCTCTGAAAATTTCAAGATTTAGTGTAATTGATATACTTCTTTTAGAAAAGGCTTGGAAACTCCCACCCCCACCTCTGTGTATTAATATGTTTATGCCCTCTTGGGCTAATGTTTTATTCACAATTACAAATCCTTGCTAGTATTTTAAATAAAAAAAAGTTGATTCTTTTACTTAATGTATCTTAAAATCTTTTTAGTTGCAAGAGTTTAGGATAGAGTGAACTATTTTCATAGCAAATACTTGGCTCTTTGGTCTGTCAATGTGTCTTTTAAAATTAGCTTTTTATGAGTGATAGTTACTTAATAGATTTAGAAGTCAAATTTCTTCATTTAAAATAATGTTTTGATAGAGTAATTTATTGTTAAAACAAGCTCTGTCCTTTTCAGGAATCACTTTTCTATGTTTCTAATATTTGCCATGATTTTTTTTTTAGTAACATAGATTTACTGTGATGTATTTTATTGTATGAATGGAACATAGATTTTGTTCTCAAAAATAAGTTTTTTGAACACCTTTACTTGGGGAGACCATGCCATATTGTGTATTCAAAGTCTTCAAATAATTTTGAACAACTTTAATATCTTTTGGTATACATTAAGTATTACTTTTACAATATTTTGATGACACTTGATGGCAGGTAGAAAAGAAAAAAAAATTCCACAACTCAAAGAGGATAAACAAACATCCATGCAGGCAAAACACCTATACACATAAGACAAAATAAGTAAATCTTCTTCTGAAAAAGTAAAACAATGGAAAAAGATATTATATATATATATATATATATTCATTTAAAACCTAGAAAAGTTTATGTTTATGATGCATAAATTACTTTTCCTATTACCCTATTATTCTTTTGCTCTTTATTTCTTTTACCTACTAACTTATTTTTTCAGGAATTGTTTTAAAAGTTAAGATCCTTAAGTATATTTACCTTTTAAAAAATACATAGTGCTCCTAATATAAATACTTTCAAAGCACTCTCTCTTATCTCAGACGCATAAAGAAGCTCAGGTGTGCACTCTCAGCCTTTGCCGGTTTGTCTCAGTAAGTTACGTGCTTTATCAGTGCCATTTATAATAGCCTTCACTCCATGTGTATCCAGTTATTCCAACCAGCCATCTGAAGAATTGCTATAGGGGTCATTTTATGGATTGTAAGGAATTCTGAATTTCATCTCATTCTGTGACTAGACGGTTATCATACACAGTGCTTTCAATAAAACACATCTTTAAAAAAAAAACCCACTGTAAGAATCATAGATTATTTTAAAGCATCAGCAAATATAATCTAACCTGCTTCATGTTTTTGTTTTTCAATAAGAATTCAGCAGTTCATGTCTATGCAATTTCTCCTTTCTTTTAGGACACAGAAGCTCGTGGGGATTGGAAGAACAATGACCTCACAAGTTAGAGTTGTTTATGCATAGAAACTCAAAAGGAAGAAAAAAATCAAATTACACAGAAAGAAGACCTGAGGGAGACCAGGTCCGAATCTCTTTCTGTTATGTGGATACAGCTGGCTTCTCTGTGTTTAATACAGTGTGTCTCAGTGATTTAAAATGAGATACATGAATAAAACTGTGAAAATATTCTTTTTTAAATTTATTTCAAAGTATAGAGTTTGAAAGGTTTGAAAAGGGAGCATTAAAGATGGCTTAGGCAGAAACTGCATTGCAACTTTTAGCCTGTGAATTTTTCCCCCTCAGATTATGCTGTCTTTGGAGAGCCATAGCACCTGGGCACTGGGCGTGGCTAAAGATTCTGACTATCTGATTACTTCAGACTGTAATTTAGGAATCTGTGGATGCTTGTTCAAGGGGAGATATTCGAATATATTGGTAGTAGAAGAAATCTATGAGCAAAGGTGCTTGGTTCCATTAGCCCCTTACATAAATAAAGACAATAGAACATCATAGAGTGCTTCAGATGACAGGTGAGGTTTGAAACTCTGGATATACCAACTAGTTGAATCTACTGTCTTAAGAGGGATATACTGTCAATATGCCCATTTCACATGTGAGAAATTGAGGACTGGACTCCTGTCCAGACCAATGCTGAGTTGCAGAATTCAGTTTAGTTAAATAAAAGCCAGCGGCCTTCTATTAAACTGAGAGTAGATCAAAAGAAACAATGTTTAAAGGGCCTGGTATGTCAACTTTGATCTCCTATTTTTTATTTCCATTTATTTATTTATTTATCTATTTATTTATTTGGAGATAAGGTTTTTCTTTGTAGCTCTAGCTGTCCTGGAACTTGCTCTGTAGACTCGGCTGGCCTCAAGCTCACAGAGATCCACCTGCCTCTGCCTCTTGAATGCTGGGATTAAAGACGTGTACCACCACCACCCAACTTTTAATCTCCTACTTATGCTTCTCAGCCATCGAATAATTACGTTGTTGGCGGATAAAGGAGTGAAATGATGAATAGTGAAGAAACTTAAAGGTCTGGAGATTTCTCATTGAAAAATCCAGCATTAAGTATGGGAAAGTAGCTTTTAATACATTGAGAGTATTTAAAATAAACCTAAAAAATATTTGTCTACATATTTGTGTTGCGAACAATGTCTCATGTTATGATTAGTTTCATTACAACTTAAAACAACCAAACTATCTTTTGACATGCTACTTGTGATAATGACCAATGTGGCATAGTTTTCTAGCAGTTGGCTGCTTGAGTATTACCACTGTTCATATCCCACATTTTAGAATCCACATATTCTCCAACCTAGTCTCTGTTTTCTTTTGTTATTTCAGGAACATTGCATTTTATTATGTCAGAGAGGGAAAGAGAGAAAGAGAGAGAATATTTATTATTTCATATCATGTTTGGAAGAATGGAAAGAAGATTTAATTGTTAAAGTTAATACAAGAAATAAATATAAATGAACATATACATGTTCTTCGTTAGCGAAATTGCATTGTATATTTCTACAAAATACTTGACAGTGTACTAATGATGTTGTTTCTAATAGTTTTCTAATATAAAAATATACATTTTAAAAATAATCAAGAATTCCCTTTAATGGAGCCTCATTCTCCTGGTCACTCCTTTCCCCTCTTCTTTCCTCCCTATCTCCCTTATTTATTTCTAGCAAAATTTCTCTTACTCTTCAAAAACTTGAGTCAGGAGAATAGATTTCAGATAGCAGGAGCTAAGACCATGTCACCAAGTTACAACAATGCATCCTTGATGTTCAGTATAAATTAGACATTTGACATATGTTGTCAATCTAGTGGCAGGAAACAAGATGCACAGCAATTGTTACTTATTACTTTTCTTTATGATTATGACAGTTGGTTGGTAAAATCAAACCTGAATTAATATTAGATACTTTCAAAAGACATACATCACTCAAAATAGTATAACTTCTTATTCCGTACAACTCTATATTTAAATACAAGCACACTGAACAAACTACGCATACAAATTAAAAATTTATCCTGATTTTTCTTTGTCTACTGTCTTCTCTGACACAATCACTAATACACTGTAATATGGGTCTTTACCGTGTTTGGTGCTTTGCCAAAGTGCCATAAGTTAGGGTACTTAAACAAAAGCCACCTCTTTCTCACAGTTCTGAAGGCTCAGGGTCTGAGAGTGGGATGCCAGCCTGTTTGAACTTTTCAGGGTGCAGAACACTGCTCTCTTATTCTATTATCTCATAGAAGACAGAAGACGAGAGAGCTCTTTGTAGTCTCTAAGGGTATAACTCCACTCACGAAGGCTTCTTCCTCAGGTCACAACCGTCTCCTCCGTCTTACTAGAACTGGGCAGGATAACACAGAGATAATACAATGTAATACAAAGATAATACAATACAGAATGGGAATATGTTCTTCCAGAGGTCTTTTAGTCATAAGAATATAGATGTATATTTATCAGTGAAATTTAGATTAAAAAAAACCCATGAAATTGTACTATAGCTTTTGGGAAAACTGTATTTCTTAAAACATATATGGATGGTAGTTGCTAGTACACATTCATCTGATAGTTTTCATCTTCAGGTATTGCTGTCATTTAAATCTTCTCTTTCTGAAATAGGATCTTTCATGGTCCTTCTGAGATTTCGTGAAGTGTGGGAGCATAAATCAAAAGGGAAGCACAAGTGGAATTGATGCCCCGGACAACCAAAGACGTGGCGACGCCATCTCTGTAGAGACAGATGTATTTCTGCTCTGGTATTAGGCAATTCTTATTCCTTTCCTTTCACATCCTCTAAAAACATCACCTGTCTTCCTCATTTGTTTCTTCCAGGCACAGTCCATAACGGATTTTGCCAATCATCCAAGACACAGTGATTCTTATGATGTTCCTCATCTGTCAGAGGACTCTCACAGACCCCAGATCGTCTGATGGTATTTACTTTCCAAGGTTCTTATCATTTCCCAGAAGCCCCTCCAACAATGATAAACTTGCCTTCTAGAATGCATTTTCTGTTTTCCTTTGAAAAAGATCCAACATTACCATTCAAATACTTTTGATGTTTGATAGTCTCAGTGTTGTTCTCCAAACACGAAGTAAACGGCAGGACAGGAGGCCACATGGAGGAAGACAGTAGTCTTGACTGAGCCATTTATAATTTCAGCTGGGATTTCAGTCAGTTCTTATTGGCTGAGAACTCAAGACCTGGTGGAAGTCAAATCCATGCTCATTGACACAGATTTTGTATTTTATTTTATTTTACTGTAAAGAATTGGGACAGACACCTGTACACACATTTACAAATTATCTGCCATTAGCACTACTTCGGTGATAAATAAGATTAGAAAATATTAGTATGGTGGGAACACAGCAGGGGATTAGAGAACACATGTGTCTTTATGCACATATTTTAAGTACGCAGATTTCTAAGATTGGAGATGGTACAAGGTGTGGCGGGTTTTGCTAGTCTGAAAAGAGAAACAATATTTCCAGTGGTTATTTCTCTACTTGTATATGCTGAGCCAGCAATATTAGTGTAGGGGCATTTAACATTTCAGGCAATGTAGAAGTTGGGTAAGAGGCTTGTGATTTTAAATCTTACTTTCAAATGTATTATCATCTATATAGAGAAGATAAACGACTTATGTTTAACAGCAGACAAAAAGCTTACATATTTTATATACTTATATATATTTATTTCATGTGTGGGTATTTGAGCAAGTGTGCTATGGTACTCCCAGATGTGTGGAGGACAGAGCACAACTTGCAGTGATAGTCTTTTCTACCATGCTAGTTCCCAGCATCAAATTCAAGTCAACGGTCTGGACATCGAATATCTCTACCTGCTGAGCCACCTCATTGACCCCAATTTTAGGTTATTGTCTGTGAAGTTACAATAAAGATGCAGGGGTAAAATACCTGAGTGGCTCAGGATCAGAGAGGCTTATTTCTGGATATTAAAATTACAGAGAGGGGCTAGCTTTTTATAGATCAATTCTCTGTAGGCAACTGCCTAGAAAATCTACGTACAGTTAAACAAAAATGTTTAAAAAAAAAAAAAAGAAATAGGAAACCATTAAGTCTTGAGAAGCAAGGGCCCCATAGAGGACAAAGGGTCAAATGAAACTGGCCTTTTGTGCCATTTTCCTCAAAGCATCTGCCATCCTCAAAAGCATCACTGAGATAGATGGTCAGAAGCTGAGCACAATCAGAAACTAGAGACCAGGGACCATCATAAAGAAAGGACCCGGTCATTGGTGTTCTTGGGTCTCTCTGTCTTTGGAATAAAATTGCCACAACCTTTGTATATCACCATCACCTATGAAACTGATAGATAACAGACATTTACTCCTCATAGTTCTGGAAGTGGATTCGGAAGTCCCAGATCAAGTCACCCACACATTCAGCGTCTACTCAAGGTCCATATGATGGTCCATAGACAGCTCTTTTTCCTTATGTCTTCTCATGGAAGAAGAGATAGGGATGTCTCCGAGTCCTCTTTTATAAAGGAAAGAATCCCATTCATGACAGCTCATGACTTAATCACGGCCCTCGAGCTCCATCCGATAATACAATCATTTGGGGAACTGGGTTTCCATGTATAAATTTGGTGATGACACAGGGATTCAGACCATAGCACTGAGCTTTGACAAAGAATAGTTCACAAAGCTAAGCATCTTGTTAGGGAGTAGCCCAATGCAGATTTATTTGATCACTGCCTGTCAGAGAGTTTGTACAGAGACTCAAATTAGCTGCATGGCCCTTCAATCAAAATTCTGGATTTCAGTCAAATTACCATGAATGGAAGAAAATGATTCGACACACCGAAAACTCTGGAAAAGAAGATGAGCAAATAGAATGAGCCCAAACGGTCATCTGATTCGTGGCTCTAAGTCTGTCTCTCAGTAGTGTCAGGTTTTGGCTGTTCGTTCATCTTTTTGTTCTGATTCTTTGAAACTTTTACACATATACGAGTTATCTCAATCAGCATCCTCTTCCTGCTCTCCAACTCATTTCCCACCCCACAACACAATTCCCTCCCCTCTTCGTGCCCTCTTAGTTTTGACTCGGTAACTCATTGGTTCTAAGTAGCGCGTCCATTTTGGCACGAATGTGGGGTTATCCACAGGGGCACAGGCAACATACTAGCATCCACCCCACCAAAGGAAAAGTGATTTTTCCTTCCCTAGCAGCCATCAATTAACAAGAGCTCCTCATCTATAGCTGGGGCTTCAGGAGCCTCATCCTTTCCATGGTGGAATTTCTAACCGGCTTGATCTTGTGCAGATAACCATAGCTACTCTGAACTCACATGTACATCAACCATGTTATGTCCAGAGGAAGGCACTTCACAGCACTCCTCGTCTTCTGCCTCTTAGATTTTTTTCCTGCTTCCTCTTCAGCTATGTTCCCTGATCCTTGAGGTTGGGAAATGTTGATACAGGTATTTAACCTAAAGCTGAGCACAGTTATTTTCAGCATCTGGAATAGTTACGAGTCTCTGGATTAACTCCCCTATGTAATAGGATTTCCAGAGCAGAGGTGAGAACAGCACAATCTATGGCTATAGAACCTATTCAGACCCCCAACGCTCCATTACCTTCCTGAACCATTCTGCCTCCTCTATTTCCCTCTCTTTTTAACTTAACCTATAATATATCATCCTTCATCACTTTACACCTCCCTACAGTGGTCTATCCCCAAAGTTCTGGCTTCCATATGCCACCAAGATTAAACACACAAAACAAAAAGTTTTGATATATATATATATATATATATATATATATATATATATATATATATATAACCCATATATGAGAGGGAAGATGCAGTATTTGTCTCCTGGGGCTTGCATGACCTCACTCCCTATGATACTTTCCATTTCCATGCATCCACCTGCATATTTACTGGTCCTATTTTCCTTTACAGTAGAGAAGCAGTCCATTGTGCATAGAAACCACATTTTCTTTATTATCACTCGATGGATGTCTGTGTTCATTCCATGTCCGACCTGTTGTGAATAGAACAGCAATGAACATGTACATGCAAGTGACTCTATAGTAGAATATTTTCTTGAGAAGCCTCCACACTGATTTTCAAAGTGACCACACTAACTTTTATTCCCACTGGCAGTGGAGAAGCATCAATGACAACACTTGTCATTTGTATTTCTGATCATGGCCGTTCTGACTGGGCGGAGACACATGCATCTTCCTGATAGCTAAGGATAACAAACAACTTAAGTGTTTAGCCATTTGTTGTTTTGCTTTTGAGAAGTGTCATGTCAGAATTGAGCTTTCATTCTGTCATTTGTGCTCAGTGAGTCCTGAGCAACTCAGATATGAAGAGAATAGAAATTCTGCAAAATGAAGAGCTAGGCCAAAAGGAATGCCTTTAATGTGTGCAGCGATGACGAATCTTGTCATTCTGAAGCAACTCTAGCACAACGATGGGTAGCCTTGGATTTACCATGATCCTGCTCACTAGATGTGATGCTTAGGAAATTATATATAATCTCTGTGAGTACAGACTTAGAGTTATTTTTCTTGTCTCTTTTATGGAGGGATAATTCAGAATGAAAACAGGGCTCAGGAAATATCTTTTCAGCATGCCTTCAAGTTCTATATCAAGCAATGAGTTATTTTATGCTAAGAGGATTTTATTCTTTTAGAAATTATATACAACGGGGATTATTTTAAATATATTCTTGAAGCACTGACATGTTAGCTTATTTTAACCCTACTGTATACAAGCTCTTATATACTGCTTAAAATAAAGGAAGCTGGAGCTTGTGAGATGGCTCAGTGTGAAAAAGTATTTGTCACCAAGCTGATGAGCTGCAATCTTTGGGACCTATAAGGTGGGGGAGACCTGACTCTTACAAATTTTCTTCTGACCATCACAAGTATACTGTGCCTTACACACACACACACACACACACACACACACACACATACACACACTAAGTAAATAGATATAAAAATGAAGTGCATGTCTTAAAAATATTGGACTACAGAAAGTTTCACAACAACGCTGGAGTTTTCCCTAATGTTAGGAACAGAGCAATAGTTCTGTAATATATTACAATAATCTTTATCTTTCTTAAGCTTTTGAGGTTGAATCTTTTACCACCAGCAAAGTCTTTTCTTAGTGCATAGTAGTGGAAATGCAACCGGCTTAAATAAATTACTCTGAAACGTGAAATTCCACACCTATTCACTTCCCAGACAAGGCATCAAGGACTGGCATGATTATTTGTGACTCAACGAGAACATCCTTACACACACTAACACGCTTGTGAGGTGGTTAAAGTCTTACCATATTTGATGTATGTCCTAGGCTAAATACTAACCCTGTAATATTGGGTTGTCTGAACTCAAAGGCACCGCTGTATACACAATGTATACAATATGTGTATGAGCCTGCTGCTCTGTGCTTTGTTTTAGATGTCTACATTTGATTTTTTTGTGGCTTAAATAAACTTAGACTGGTGAGATTTCGAAGCATTTGCTTCTTTAGTTTTCTCTCGTCTCCTTGATTACTGCTGTCGATCTTTGTCCTTAGTGGCCTCTGCCCTTTCCTCCCCTATCCTTCCCCTTCTCCTTCTCCCTCACCATCAATGCTATCTGCAGGTCTCACAGGAACTTGGCAGCACCTGTGATTGTTATTCAGTAGTTCCCCCTGGTTGGCTACTTTTTCTGGATATTCAGGCGCACAGGTGATTATCTCTGGATGAATGAAGAGGCCACTGATTTTCCGTGTTTACGATAAAAGAATCCTGCTGTCTATTTCTAGATAGCACTGTGAACCTCCAACAGTATCGATGCATTGAATGTCTATTCGAGTCAGTAGCAAAGGAAAATATTTCAAAATGTCATAGATTGAAGACATTCTTAATAAGCATTTACTACTTTCCGAGTAAAGGCAAACTTCTACAGAAATTTCCTTATTCCTTTTTAGTTTTGACTTGACAACTTCTAAATGTAAGGTATGTTTGTTATATTTTAAAAGCGAAAGAACACAGGATCATTTCCCCAAGTGGAATCATCAATAATTCAAGTACAAAAAAGAGAAGGTTATAGAATTTGTAAAATCACAAATTCAAAGGGTCGCATGAAATAAAATTTCCCAGGAGAAAACTAAAATGGCAAAGATCGGTTCATCATCACTGTACAAATATGCAGCTTTAGGAAATTAATTTTTCTAAAATATTAAAAAGATTTTAGTCAGCTGAGGGCATTGTCATATGGACACATGGGGACATTGACATATTTGAGAATTGATGCCAGTTAAACAATTACCTAATAAATCAATGAACAAGTTATTATTGGACATTGGCTGCATGTATCACATGCCCCAGGTGGTGTGGGGGAGGTGGTGATCAAGCATCCTGTTGTTGCTCTGCTCATGTGACAATCTGCCATCAGATCACAAGTGTCAAAACTGAAGAGGTCTTTCTGCTTAAAGTGATAGCCATGCATGCTTCTCCTGTTGCTAAATGGGAGACCAGAGGTAGGAATGAGAAGCAAAAGGGTGATAGAGCAAAGTACAAGAAAACAAAAAACCCAGCAAGATGTGCCAGTACAGAAGAAGTCCCAGTAGAACAAGAGGCTGAGCCCCAGATGGCCAGACAGAACCGAGAGAGGGCTTTGGGCTTGCTAAAGCAAATGGAAGCTGGTAAAACATTTTATTGTAACACTGGAGAGATGGCAAGGGTAGAATTACAAAATAAACCAAAGCAAGCATTTCCTGTCTGCTCTATTTTATGATTCTGGCTGTATTCGATTGCTTCACCTGTGAAGGTGTTTGTGGAATTTTTCTGCAAGAACATCTTGTCTTAATCACAACAGATAAAAAAATCAGATGTATCCACAGCTTCTTTTAGACACAAAGACATTTCAAAATGAATAACATAAAGGGAACAATAGGGGTTGTGGTTTGAGCTGTGCCAGGTAGATTAATATCTCTAACCAGTCCTGAGAATTTATGGAAATATTGAACAGAAGAGTCTGTATCCTTCTAATCCATAACTGAGCTAAGAAAATATAGAGGCCATTAGCAGGGACTGGTGGTGGAGAACTTAAAACCTCACTAGAGAGAAGCTCTGAATCCAGTCCCTCCCATAGTATCTGGAGCAACACTGTAGAGTTTAGCAAGCAACAGGATTGAATAATATGGGCTACTTGGGTGGGTCTAGGAGGGGAGTAAGGTGAGGCTCTTATCAAAGGAGGAGTTAGGGGAAGACAAGATGGCTCCATCCAGAAAGGTAAGGGCTGCACAGGGCTCCGTAATCTGAGTTCAATCTACTGAACCAAGGTAAAGGTGGAAGGGGAGAACTGACTCCTCAAACTTGTTCTCTGACCTCCATAAGTTTGCCATGTCATATGATACCCCACATACACCTCTCTCTCTCTTTCTCTCCCAGACATACATGCTCACGCGTGTGTGCACACACACACACGCGCACACACACACACAAACACACAATCTTCGAATGTCAGGTTCAGCCTGAGACCCTGTCTGCGACCTCCACACGAACCCTCGTGCACACACAGAAAAGCATTCAAACAAACGTACCATAGACACAAGTAATGGTCCATGACTGTATTAGAAAACGTATTTCCAAAATTTGTTTGTTTGTCTTGAGAAACACCACCTTATTTTAGTCAAACATCGGTTGGGTTACTTGAGTTTATACAGATGAGATTAGTCCATTGTTTGGAGGAATCTTCAGAACTACTCCGAAGATGATAAGAATGTGAAGCTGAACTAGGGAGACATCTGTGTTGGGATATGGGGAAGACAATTCCCAAGTGAGAAATAGGGTTTCACAGAAGGTTAAACAGAATTACCATGAGGCCCCCAAATTACACTTCTAGGCACATGCCTTGCAAAACTGAAGACAGGTTTTCAAACAAAAACTTGAACTCTTGCCTTTGTGTATTAAGACCAAAATGAATGAGAACCTCTGAAAACCAGATATGTAACATTTAGTTCTCCATTGTGTGTTGTGAAATTCCTCTTCACCTCCTTTTCTCTCTAATCTTCCTGAAATCCAATTACATGCCAGTTCCTCTAAGTATTGTCTCCTGTGTTTTTTAAATGCATTTATTTGACGTCTACACGTGTTTTAGCTCCATGTGGATATTCTTCGTGAATGCCTGTTGTCTGCAGAGGTCTGAAGACAATGTTGGATCCTCTGGAAAAGGAGTTATGGAGCATGTGTAAGCTGCCATGTGGGTTTTGGGAATGAAATCATGATCCTACACAAGAGCATCAAGCTCTCTTGACCACTGAGTCATCTCTCTATCCTACTACTTCTTATTATAAAAAAGAAAAAAAAAATTGGGCAACTGTGGGTTCAGGTTCCTAAAAAAATAAAAATCGTAGACAAAGAGTAGTAATTCACCAGAAATAGAGACTTGGAATTGAAAATGTGGGGGTTGATCAAGCTATTTAAATAGATATAAACATTAAATATCAATATTTATTTCAAATCAATTTAACCGTGATGGGTAAGGCTGCATGAGTTGCAGAGACCTACAAAAATCAAGTTTGGGTTGTTGAGGTTGCAAGTTGCAGGAGTATTATTGTATATTATTATTGTGATCATTCAGTAATGATCATGACAAGGGGCAGTTCCTGCTGTATTTAAACGTGGCAGAATTGTTGGCAGAACTTTCAAAGGCAAGCAATTATAAGTGATATGTAACCATTTGGGGAGGAAACTTGCCAGCAAAGCCAAACCCTATCCCCCAGTCCTTCTCCAGCACGCTTGTGTATAGACTGTGTGACATTTAACGGATACCCTTCTCAGCTGGAAAATCCTGAAGTTGACGTCTGTACTGATGCATACTGTCCAGCATCGGCCACAGTGTGGATAGTGAATATGAATTTTTGCTGAATGATCCAAGTGGTTGTTACTATAAACTAGCAGCAGCTGGGAGGTGAGTGACCACTTGAGGACACAACTATATTATTTCTCTGACTATGGAATCAATGGGCCTGATGTCGTGAGAATTTATATGCATTCGTGGATACAGAGGAAAGAGCTCTGTACACTTTGGAAGTTTAAAAGCCAGTGACCTGTTGCTTCATGCTCACATTATCACTGACATTTATTTTAATTATTAAACTGATTTACTGGGTATCGGAACATTAAGAAGGAAAGAAAGCAAAGCTCTGATCAATCACAAGTTCATTTAATTACAGTCAAAGCTCAGATGTTAGAGAAGATCTAAAGAAAAAAAACATAACTCAAGGCTTTAATGTATTCATTAACTAGTAGCAGAAATATACATATAAACAAATCCTTAGAGAAATATGGATAAATTAAATAATATACCACTCACATGGGTAGAGACATGAGATGCCATCTGTATGGTGGGATAATTACAATAATTACTACCTGACAACTAGAATTTTGTTGGACCATAGATACAATTTTCATATGCATGCTTTCTACCATCAAGGATAATTCAATGAAAATTTTAGCAGAATATTTTTCATCTAGTTATATACTGCCCCAAGTATTATGCTTTAAGTAGCCAATAAACTTATTACTGTATAAACTCGCTGTATGTAAATGTATATTTAATTACTATGTAAAATATTTGGAAATAAAAATGTCTTTTAAATATATTTTCGATAGCTGCTGCTGAAAGTTCTAGAATTTGAAATACTGACTATTAAAACCTTTGAGTGTTCTTCCACATTCAGCCGTTTTCTGTAATGGCTTATTTTAAATTTTACCATTTAGTCATGGCTACATGACCTGAGATAACACATCATATACAACTCTTCTATGCTAAGTTAAAAGGGGCTTTAGCTTTTGCACTTCTTGCTGAAGGTACCCACTCTTCATTTGTGCTGTAATCTGAAATAGAACACAGTTCTGTGCAGATGGTGGACAGCAGAGTCATAAGACTCACTGGTTTTTGGCAATGTTAACATTTGAATTTTAATGGGTGGTAAATCACAACCTTTTTTATCTTTGTGGTGGTAGAGCTGCAAACATTTCCCACTTTGTTGAAACATTCATGATTTCTTTTCAGTTTTCTGATAACTCATGTTCCCTTATGAGATATTTAGAGATGCATTAGTATAATCTAAAATTTCTACATTGAGTTCTGTTAGTGGTTTCTCAGTGTTAAGACACTCAACAGCCTAGTTATGAGATATTTTCATATCTTCTTTACTTTAAATTTCACAATTTTCTATAAAAATCTGTAAAGTTGTATTTCAACATATAAAGAAAATGACTTGTAAAAGCCATGCTTACAGCATTCATATATATCGTATTTATACATATATATCATATACATATCGGTGCGCCATGCAAACTTGTTGTATGGTATATATAGCATATTACATATGTATTATATTTCATATATCTCATAATAAATATATATATATATATATACACACACACACACACATATTTAGGAATGTAATGATTAATTTGACTATTTAACATGTTAAGGGAAGCAGAAAACATCTAGGACAGCAATCAAATAGGAATTCTTACCCTAAGAAATTTGAGTATTTGATTCTCAGCCATAACTCTCCAGTCAGATCTATCAAACTCAGTAGTCAGCAATAATTTCTCCGTGATGAAATGTTACAAATTTTAAAATATTTATTTTTAAAATATATGTCCACATGAGTGAAAGCATCCTCTGAGACCAAGAGGTGTCGGGTCCCTAGAAGCTGGAGCTACAGGAGGTTGTGAGCCATCTGACACATGGGTGATGAGAACTGAACTCGGATCCTCTGCCAGAAAAGTATGTGCTTTTATCCACTGAGCCGTCTCTCCAGTCCTTACAAAATTCTTTAGTTCTTGGGTATTTGAGAAGTGCCCTATAATCACATGACTGAAATGGTGTCTGAATTAAAAACCCAATACAAACACAAGTTTTCGAGATAAAGGGTTTAATTAAGGCAGGCGGTCCTCACTCTGCTTGGGAAGAAGTGGGCACTGTCAGAGCATTTCTGATTGGTTTGGCAAAGAGCGATCTAAGTGAGATGTTAGTTCAGCTTTGACTCTGACCGTTGTTATCTCCTTCCTGCTGTCCTCTGAGCGCCGACACTTGGACCTTGGGTTAGCAGTTATACAACATCATTCCTGCTATCCCATTCTTTTGTCTTGGTTTACTGATTACTAGAAGGGAATCTCTCTTATTGTGAGAGCCAGCGGTTTACAAATTCAAAAGGGAGGAACAGGTCGTCCCTTTAACCAGGGCAACAGGAAAAAAAACCAAGTTCTATAGAAAATCAAATTATCCAGTCATGCAAGATGCAGGTTACAAATAATTATGAAAGTCACTAAATGGAGCCAGGCTATAACAGTGACCATCAGTCTTATACTTTCAAATTCAACATTTAAAAAGATATAATTATAAAGGTCTGAAGACATGGCTCAGTGGCAAGAGCTGCTCTTGCAGACAGAGGACCTGGGTTTGATTCCCAGCACCCACATGGCCACTTACAACAATCTGTATCTCCAGTCCCAGAGGATCCAGAATCACCTTCTGGCTTCTACAGGCATGAGGCATTCGCATGGTGCATAGACATATATGCAAACAGAACACCCATACACATAAAATAAATAAATATTTAAAAATATAATTATTTTAGTATGGTTCAAAGACCAGCATAGTCATAGATACCTGAGTGAGAAATAGAGAGTTTGAGGCCATACCACAGACCTACTGGATCATGACCCACACTTTAGCAAGGCTTCCAGAAAACTTGCATGTGCTTTGAAGAGGGAAAACTTTGACTTATTTGGTAGTCAGTGAGCCACCAACCCTGAAAGAGAAAATATGACAAATGACTGTCCTTTGCTTTTATATTTATACTTGTTTTAAAATCATTTATTATAATTATAGAGAAATTTTAGTACATTTAAAACTTGTGCCTTACTTTTTTGTTGCCATAACAAAGCAACTTGACCAAGACAACTTATTTTAAAAAAAAGGATTTATTTTGGAGATTACAATTTCAGAGGGTTAGAGTCCGTGAACATCATACCAGCGAGCATGTCTGTCATCATGCAGGCTGAGAGCTAACAGCTGTTCTACAAACACCAGGGAGAGAGAGCTAGCTGGGAATATTGAAGCTTCAAAGCCCTTCCCCAAAGAGAAACACTTCCTCCAACAAGACCAGACTTCCTAATCCTTCTCAAACTGTTTCACCAATTGGGGACCAAGTATTCAAATATGTGAGCCCAAAGGGCCATTCTCATTCCACCCACTCCCTCAGAAAATCAAAGGCTGACGTTTGTGGGTGATTGCTTTAGAGTCCTTGCTCATTTCTTATTTGAGTTGTTTGACATATTGATACCTAGCTGTACGAAGTTTTATGTGTTTTAGACATTAATCTCTGCCCTGACTAGCTTTTTTCCTCAACTTGACACAAGTTAGAGTCTTTTGGGAATAGGGATTCTCAGTTGGGAAGAAGAATTCTCAATTGAGAAAATGTGTCCATTAGATTTGCCTGTTGGCAAGTGTGCAGTGCATTTTCTTTATTGATGTCTGGTGTGGGTGGCCTCAGCTCGCTGGGACAGTGTCACCCAGACTGCTCAGCATCCCACGTGCTCCTGGGTTGTATAAGAAAGCAAACTGAGCAAGACACAGAGAGCAAGCCATTCCTGCCTCCAAGTTCCCGCCTTGAGTGTCAGCCCTGACTTCCCTTAGTGATGGACTGAGAGGTGGAACTGTAAGCTGAAGTAAACCATTTCTTCGGTTGTGGTATTTTATGACAGCAATAGAAAGCCTATCTAAGACAATCCCGCCTCAGATAAATCATTTGAAACCATTTTCCCCATTCTGTAAGCTACCTTTTTAATCTTGCTGCTTCCTTTGCTGTGGCAAAACATTTAACTGACATATATCTCACTCAATTTTACTGTTGTCTCTGGTTCTTTGGGTGTCATATGAGAAGAACTACTTCTAAATCCCATGCCAAGGCTCTAAATCCCATGAGAAGGCTCATTATTTTTTTTCTTTTATGAGAAAAACAATTTAATATATAGTTTTAGATATTTCATTAAAGGCTTTTAAACTTTTTTTTGTATTTGCTTTTGGTCATTGTGTAAGATAAAAGTCTGATCTCATGTCTACCTGTAGATGTCTAGTTTTCCCCTATACCAGTCATTGAAGATACTGTTCTTCTGTTATTGTATATTCTTGGCATCTGTGTGCCTTGAATGACAAGGTCCTCCACTGACTCAGGCTTTTTCTCTGTGCGCCTTTTGGAGCATCTGTGGGGAAGTGCAGCCTTGATAGAAGACACATGTCACTGGGGCCAGCTTTGAGAATTTAAAACCTTGATCCACATCTAGTTTGGTCTCTTTGTTTTGTGCTTGTGGTTGAGATGTGATCTCTCAGCTTTCTGCTTTCTGCCATCACGCCTACTGCTCGCTGCCATACCTCTTCACAATGATGGACTCTCATTATGCCGGGACTGTGAGCAAAATAAACTTCTTGTTTATTTATAAGTTACTTGGTTGTGGTATTTTGTCACAGCTACAGAGGAGTAACTACTACATCATCCTAGCTGAAATCACTTGTGTACATGTGGGATTATATAGAGCCTCTATTTTCTGTTTTGTTCGTCTATGGACCGTTTTTTTATGTCAGTAACATGGTGTTTTGAATTTGAAAACAGGATATATGAAACCCACAAATTTGTTTGTTCAAAATTATTCTAGCTGCTCACATCTCTCATAGTTCCATATGAGTTTCAGTATTATTTTCTATTTTGATGAACCATGTCATTGAAACTTCCTGAGGCATTGTCTTAGATTGTATCTGTAGATCGCTTTGAAGAGTATTGACATTTTAACATATTAATTTAAGCATCGTCCTATTTTAAATGCATTTTTAGTCTCCTTTTTGTCATTGTGTAAGATAAAAGTCTGATTTCATTCTCTTTCATGTGGATGTTTCTCCTAATAACCAGTCATTGAGGATGACTTGATTATTTTTTTTCCCTTGGGTTTTAGCAATATATTCCTTGTCCCTTGCTTAATAAATTTGGATTTTTATAGTGAAATTTTAAATAGTTTTTGAGACTATAGGTTCTAATGAAGTCCTTTGGAGAATGTGTGGGGGGGGTGGGGGGGAGTTGTGTGCATGTATATTAGGGAAACTCCTTGGTTACTTCATAGCACATCTCCTGTAGGTAGTGGTTTCATCATAAATTCAGATCTCAAAGTCTTTGCTATACTACTAGACTCTGATCCTGAGGGTTTCTGCCAGGGCTCTTACCCTGGTTTATGTTAGAGTCTTTCTCAAATTCCTTTGCAATGACATTTTGCATCTGCTGTGCATGGAGTTGAGCTTATCACAGAAAGAAGTAGAGGGCCTTCATCGGCAGTTCAATTCCCTGGACACCCCTTAATTGCCTAAAATGTATACAGGATTTGGACGATGCTGCTCCTGCAGATGATTTCCTTTGTACTGTGATAGGGAATCAGTGAATTACCACGCTCTGTCCTGGATTGAACTGATTGGATCATGACTGGTACCTGCGGGGACTTCCAGCGTTATTAACGTTACAGGGTATTTTCCTCCATGAGTTTCAACCCATGTCTAGAATATTTTCTTCCTGTACTTGTGACACTGCTGGCTGACATCCTAGCTTCCAATGACATCAAATTGATGATTTCAGTGTTTTATCTCTCTCCTTATTTTCTTGATATAAAGATTTGTTTGCTTCTGCTAGAAGGTCATAGCCTACATAGAATTTTGTTCTTCTATTTGTTCTCATTTTTGGGTTTTGCTCTATGAACGTTAGGGTGATTTTATTACGTTAGGTGTATGTCTGGGAATATATGAGTACATGTACTATCTTAATGCTAAAATGGATCCCATTTCTTTAAATTTTTACATATATATTCTAGGTGTATTTGATATACCATTTACAACAAAACATTTGTCCATTTGGCACTTGTTTCTTAGAAGGTTTAAGGATATTGTGTCACATGAGTTTGGCAAAAGGCTTCAAGACAAAGAACAACTAATGTTCCCACATTTTTCATGAGAGAAATTATTTGATTTACTCTAGTTACTATCTCAAGCATTTCTTCTTAAAAAACAAAAACTATTCTTTTACAATTTCTTATTTTAAGTATTAGACATTTTATCCACTACTTTCTGGCGGCTGACCTACAATATGAACAGTGGCTTGTCTACATTATTCCACATTTTTTATCCAAAGTAGGTTAGCTTTTAAAAACTGTGCTAGGCCAACTCTTCTGTACCTTCTCTGATTTATCTTCCTATATCTGTATTGTAGTAAGAGATTTACCGAGTATTTGACCTTCTATTTTTTGTGATTATTGGCAATTAAACCAAACAAAAATGCATAAGACAAAAGCTAGACGTGAACGGTGTCTAGAAAAATACCACATTCCTCATCACCAATGCAGTCAATCATATATTCTTTAATATTAGATTTGGTCATTGTTGCCTGAAAATTTTGATGTTAAGCAATATGGTCAGCAGCAATAGTTTTGTCCCAGTTTAGTGCGAGGGAATTGTATATAATTCTGATAGAACTTCAGAAAAAAAAACCCTTCCACTTTTCTGTTTACATTGGATAAAATTAAATTGGAGAAATGGACATAATAGTGATACAAGCTTTGAGCAGTATGTATCGTATGCTGGAGATGTACACTCATTTCGAAGCCATGCCAAATACACAAAGCGAGTAGTCATTAAACTTGTTTAAAAATAATTGTCAGAGTTAGATTTTTTTAAAAAATACAAGTGGCCTTTATACATATTAACTTGCAATGACTGTTTTGTGACCGTATGTTTCTTACTCATGGCTCTGTCATTGCCAGTTGAAGTAAGTACACATGCCCAGGGTACATTTGTTCTTGTGACAACAGAATATCTGTCTCAAAGTTTCTGTTGTTAGGTAAATGTCAATGTTTCATTTTGGAGGATGACGCAAAATGGATTTATGGGACTTATTCCTTTTGAAGGTCACCTTTGGAGAAATATATATTCAGTGATATTTACTGTGGCAATGAAAATTTCAAAGTGATGATCAAATTAATCCATCCTTGACTTGAGAATGGAAGGGTCATGGAGAGCAGGAAGAGGGGGTACAGAAAAGAATGATGATGTTCTGAGAGAGCAACAGAGGAGTTCGTAGGGCAGCATTCTGAGTTAGTCAGTGCTAGATCTTCCAACAAGATCTATCTTTCAGTTGGGTCTAAGTCGTCCCATGGATGGAGGGACCGTGAGTGAACCCTGAATGGTGGTTATTGTATATAATCCTTGTGAAAACTGCCAGGGATATTTTGTGAACCACTGGGAAAGCTAACATGTTGTTACTAGAAGAAAGTTTTTGAAAACATTCTAAAGCCAATAGTAATTTCAGTGCCAACACTGCAAAGCAACTTCCTCCATGGAAGATGGTTCAAGGGGAATCTAGTTTTTAACCTCACTTCCAGGATAATATTCAGAAAACGGTTGGAATAAAAATGAGAAAAAAAATCATAGATTATTTGCAGTCTCCTGGGACCACAGTCTTGGCTTCATTACCTCGTTGGCTCTTCTTGGTCATGAAGGTGTCAGCAAGCAAGTGCCAAAGCTATGTTTAGATTGGCCCAATGGAAAGTAGAAAATGTTGTGGAAGTTGATTTTTAATTGTGTTTAAAATAATTGTTTTTGTGAACTTTTGGATAAAGGGATGCATAGACCCTGGCATTTTGTACTGTCTGCAAGTGTTGGGTTTCTCTGGGGGATGTTTGATTGCTTGTGATCTGGACCTGAACAGTTCTGAACCAATGAAACACCTGACCTCAGATGCTCAGGGTTCCACTGTCCATCCAGAAGGGCGCTGGCTAGGATGATGGTTTCCTCTGCTGAGGTCTGGTAACTCTGCCAGACATATGAAAATGTACACATATGAAAATGCTTCCTTGTCTCCCTTGCTGAGCCCCCATCACAGCAACTTACAACAAGAAAAGTTGTTGGCTCACCAGAATGCGGAATGACTAAGTAAGCCTGGCCTCCGAGGAACTCTCAAGAGACGTCTACCCACATATCACCTATTCCGGTTAACCCTCTCTTCTTTACCTTTGCCCCTACTCATATACATTTCCTGGGATCACTGTTTCACATTTTGGAAAAATTATCTGTGAATTGTACTTTTTATCCTTAGAGATCTTTTATCATTTATTCTTAGAAATCGTGTGTTCATTAAGCTTTCTGATAGAAATAAATGGGACTAATTGAAGACTATATATGCACATATATAGATAGAATGGGCATTATAAAAGGTGGATAGGTGTATCATTACTTTACTGGACATCAAATTCTGGAGGAACACACAAGGAACCATTCATTCATGAAAAAGCAATGGCCTGACGTGGACAAGAAGACAGTATTGCACACTGCTTAATTATATTAAAATGCTTTCATTCTATTCGATTGTATAGTTTCAAATTTTGTTATTTTAAGTTGTGGAACTCTTGTAATTTCTGACACAATTTCAAACTGTGAAAAAGAAAACTGACAGAGTCACCAAGTGGTAGTGGTGCACGCCTTTAACCCCTCCCACTTGGGAGGCAGAGGCAGGTGGATCTCTGTGAGTTCAAGGCCAGCCTGGTCTACAGAGTGAATTCCAGGATAACTAGAGTTACAACAGAGAAACCTTGTCTCGAAAACAAACAAACAAAAACAAAGAAAAAAAAAAACCTGACAGAAAACAAAACA
Source organism: Cricetomys ansorgei (assembly GCA_026225945.1). NCBI lineage: Eukaryota > Metazoa > Chordata > Mammalia > Rodentia > Nesomyidae > Cricetomys > Cricetomys ansorgei. The sequence continues at coordinate 5,203,114 of JAMJFZ010001816.1, forward strand.
AAATGTGGTTCAAGTGTGGAGTAGAATTCAGGCTGTCAAGACTGTCTCGTGTGTAGACACTTGTGGCACAAGCCTGATAGTGTAATTTAATCCCTGAAACCCATAAAGGTAGAAGGACAGAACCTATACCACAAAGTTGCCCTCTGACTCCCAACCCATCCTGTGGCGTGTACCCCACCGCCCCCTATACCACGCACACACACAGACACACACGCTTACCATGTAGAATTCATATTTCAAAAATTTCCTTTCGTGAGTACTTTTAGGACAATGTTTTACCAAACAGTAGATGAGAATGATGCTGCTTCCTTGGTTGTCATGGTGACGTTATTACTCTGTTCCATATCTCTGTTCCACTAATCACAAGCTACAGGAGACTTGCCTCTAGCTTGCTAGGCCTTTGGGAATTGATTGACAGAAAAATTTGTGGTGAGACAAACATATGGGATGTGAGATATGACTGATGTTTGCTCAGATTTTTTTTTGCTTATCAGTGATGAAGGACTAGCTTGGTTCACAGTAGACAGAGACAGCCACAGCTCCCCAAGGGCCAACCTAGCATGCTGTTCTGAAGTGTGAAGCTGAGGGGAAAACAGGTTCTTGGAATTAGCTGAGGTGGTTTCCAGCCCAGCTTGTGTGCTTACACAGCACCCTTGTCTCATTTCCTGAGAGCTGTAAGATTTACAAACTTCCATAAGTAAGCTGTTTATTTAACCTCACAGTAACTCCGAGATCCATGGAGTTATCATTCCCATTTTACAAATAACAGATCTCATTTAAGAGAGGTTAAGTTATCTGTCCAAGGACAAGGCAGTTTAAAATAGAAGGTAGAAAGAGAAATAAAGCAAACATAAGTTGGCAGAGTCAAGCCAAAGCTTAATTTAACATGCCACTGCCCAGTAGATCCCAGCTTGTATAAACAGTACCCAAGGCAAAATAATGTTAAAAATCTGAACCTCAGATCAATTCTTCAGCTCTCATTATCTTGTCTAATCACTTAGAGCATTTACAAATAAATACCAGCATTTGGGTCCAAATTCATCAGTTTTGATTAAATTGTCTTAAGATCCCACGTCTGGAAGCATTCACAGTGTACAGTAAAGAGGAAGCACACAGAACAACAGTGGATTTTTCCCCGCTCTTTATGTGTGGATAATACTGGCTAAACACAAGATTAAAATTAAAACTGGATCACGAAGCCACGGAATTACCTTTCACTTACACGGCATGTATCAAATCAAAAATATTTTAAAAGCTACTGTAATATTTTTTTCTACCACAATCTTAATTAGTAGCTTGTGCACTGATTTTAAACAAGTTAGTGCATTAACACGAGCTTCCTTCTTTCAAAACAACAACAAGAATGATCTTGCACTATTTTTATGAATACGAAGTTAAGCTGAGAGGATCAAAAATATTCTTACACAGTGGCAATGCCATTTCCTAACACGTGTGCATTCTGTGCCACGGCACACTTACGGAAGTCAGAGAGTAACTTGTGAGAGTTGGGTCTCTCCTTCCACTCTCTGAATTCCAGGTCCTTAATGGAGGTTGCAGGATTGTCAAAAGAGCCTTTACAAATGGAACCATCTCACCTGCCCAATCTAACAGTTTAAAGAAAACATAACATCAATCTATCATATTGTTTGGCTACTACGGAAAGTCAGGAATGGCTGGTTGAGGGGGTGATAGGTACGGAATCCTGTCCTTTTCCCACTCTAGTTATCTAAAAACAGTATCGTTCTTTGTTGCATGAAAACCACAGAAATACGGTCCAAACTTTAGATTCAAGTAAAGTCAATAATAGGACTGCATGAAAGGACTATTTAGTACATCTGCAAAACCAAGAAATGTGAAAGATGTGGAGAAAAACAAAAGCTAATGCCATTCATGGTAACCCATTAAGATCTGTGAAGTAGCCATGTCTTATTTACGGTTAATATTGCTGCGATGGAACACCATGACCAAAAGCAAGTTGGGGAGGAAAGGGTTTATTCAGCTTACACTTCCATATCACAGTTTACCATCAAAGGAAGACAGGACAGGAACTCAAGCAAGGGAAGAGCCTGGAGGAGGCCTGGTTTACTTGCCAGGGCTTGCTTAGCCTGCTTTCTTATAGACCCACGACCACCAACCAGCCCAGGGATGGCACCATCCACAATGGGCTGGAACCTCCCCCATCAATCACTAACTAAGAAAATGGCTTACAGGTGATCTTATGGAGGCATTTTCTCAATGGGCGTTCACTCCTTTCAGATAACTAGTTTGTGTCAAGCTGATGTAAGACAGGCCATAAGAATGGAAAATTCTCCCTAGAAGTTAGTAAAGACCTCTGACCATTTCCAAGCAAGTGAAGGATGTGAGCAAACACGGCTGCTGTATGAGAATTAGCTTCCTTTCTTTGCAGTTTTCAACAAGTAGTCCACCAAGGTGTAAGTATGTCAACATATGCAAATCTAATCTAACATATGTGTAGGAAAGAACAAACATAGCTAGCAGTTACCAGTCTTCATCTTAGACCTGTGAGAGGTTTATGTAACTGAGTTTCTTAATCATAACATCAGCTCAGCTCAGGAAATATGGTTCTAGAGCCTATTAGAATCAGCATCAAGCTGTAGGCACTTCTTTACAAAGCTATTCGAAAGATTTAAATGAAGTCATAAAATTGGTGATAAAAAGGCTTCAAAAGTTTACACGGCATCGGCAGCAGCGAAGATGCCTCATCTCTGTGAAGAAGATAAAATCTTATTATATGCTGTAAAACAAGACACAAGGTATACAGAATAAAACCTCGCTGGTGGGGAATGGGACCTACTGTTCACATAGTGAAGCTTTAGTCTTTTAATGCAATGCATGTGGGCATCAAAAAGAACCAGTGGGATCCACGGAGGTGCTGGGATATGAAATTGTGAGGTTCAAGGGTGCTATAAACACTTTATGATAGATGTGCTTTTACACTTCTCATTTCTGTTTTATAGTGATATTTTACTGAGATGGCTGTATATATTAAAATTAATTTTTGTTTGGTGCAGCAGAAATATGAAATACTTGCTTTTATTTTACAAACCAGAAATCTTTCAACTTAATTTTATGTGCTTACTCTCAGTTTTTAGCGAGGCATTTATGCATCTTCCATGGCTCTCTACCTGGAGATCAACTCACGCTGTGACTTCTTACTAAAATATGGCACCTAGTTTTATAGGAACTTTTATTTACATGAAAATAGTTTTATTTTTATTATGTGCCAATATTTGCAGACGTTGATATATTTGTTTTTACGTACAATTGATTCTCATAGGTTATGATGTTATATTCTGTAACGTCAGCTGGAATAGTGAATTGGTAAATAATGGATCATAGTTCCCCTGGGGAAATACAGAGTTAGGTGCCCAAAAGTCTTTTGTGACAATATTCTCATCACCTGAGTATATATCACTTTCTTCTTTGTGTGTTCTGTTTAAAAGTATGTTACTTAATAAGCAGTGGATCCTGAACATTGGACTCACTGCCAATAGGAGTGCAATTCAGACCTGAAGAGAACTTACCTGTGCTCTCTCCCTGAGAGGCATCCATCCCTTTGTTCACTTAGAATCTTGGAAGGCACTTCAGTGCTGTGCTTGCAAAGTTTTACATTTTCAAATGTATTTATGTATGTATCTGTCAGTCCTTTTGTGGTGTGTGTGTGTGCGTGTGTGTGTTCATGCGTCATGGTGTTCATGCGGAGCTAGAGATAACTCTCCTGAGTCGGTTTTCTTTCTCACAGTGTGGGTTTGGGGTATTGAACTCTGGTTGTTAGACTTGGCAGCAAGCACCTCAACTGCTGAGTCATATCCCTGCTTGGAGAATCTTTTACAACAATGAGATCACTAATGAGAAGCACAGGAATGCAAAAGGCAGCACGCTAAATAGTTCAAAGCAAGGACACTTGTCTCCAGTGGAAGCCTGGATGGAGAAGCAGAACGTCACTTTTTTTTTTTTAATGTATCCAGCTTTACACATGAGAACATCATGTATTGTTCCTCAATAAACTCTCTGTCTTCTGTATTATGTTCCATATCTTGTCTGTTGTCATTCAGAGGAGCTAACTAAGATCAGGGAGGAAAATGAGACCAAGGGTGGAATCCCAATAGTCATCTAAGAAAAGGCACTCATATTAATTTTATTGAAAGGTACTGTCTATGACGTTAAATTCTTCAAGCCACACGTTGGACAAAGAGATCATATGCACCTATATGGGTAAGAAGATGGTTTGCCATTTCTTAGAGCACATGGAAGAAATCCAGAGCCCTTTGGTGCCTTGATTGGGTAAAAAATGATTAGCAAAGAAATAGAGGGGAGCTAACATTATGTATTCAGTTTCATCCTCTAAGAATAAAATACACACTTTTCTTTCCTTCTGAATTTCTGTTTCCCATTCACATTTATCTTAATAATTACAAAAGACAAGCAGTTAAAATACACCACATTTTTCAAAATTTCCCCTAGGTGATCCATTTCTGCTGATTCAACATTGCTAAACACAGTGAAGAGATTTGGGGATGAACATTCTCAGTGCTATAAATATTATAAAAATGCTGCTTGTGGCTTCTTTTTGTGGCCAGAAAAATCAGGAATGGTGCTTTTGTTTGGTCAAAGTCTAAACCTGTGCACACCACGGATATCTGATGAGCATACAAGCCTTCCCTGGAGCTGAGTTTGATTGCATCTGGCTTCAGCAGCCTGTAGAAAATGCATTGTATCAAAGAGAACGTGTGCAAAGGCATCTTGCAAATGACAAAAACAATCAATCAAATTTCAGGAGCTGAGAATGTGGGAAAAGGTTAGTGGGTTCTACTGATGGCTGTTTATGTGTTCCATTCAGAGTTCTTCGGTGATTTTAGATAATTATTACATGAGTGGGAAAGGGACTTTGAGAGGGCAGAGTTGACATGGGTCCCTGGGAGATTTACAGGATAAACTTGCTGTGCGGCTGCTGAAAGCATGCAGCCCCCTCACCCCCGGTAGAATTGGAAAATAGGTTTCAGAAAATTCAGAACTGATTTTATTTCATCATTTAAAAATGAAATCCTGGCATACTGAGTGGGAAGAACTGTGGGGCTCATTTCCTTTTATATAATATTCATGGAAACTGTCCCTGACTCTCTCACTGGACCATGAACTATAAAGGGAGAAATCTGCATGCCAAAGGAGTCCATTCCTTCAGATGGCTCTGAGTGATGGAGTTTCTCCATCTTCAAGTGTTCATTTGATTTTGGGAGTAGCAGGAACAGAGGGTCTCTTGCTTGACAACGCTTTAGAGATTTGAAATAACTTGAATTTTCCATGAGTTTCTCTTAGGCCGTAGAAGGACTTTTCATCCATTCAGTTGTTCCTTTCCAGCAGAGCTTCCCAGAACTGCCGCTCTTCTCAAAGAATTCCTCCAACTGTATCGCGACCACTTTCGTATCTCTCCACCATGTCAGAACTCATTGGATAGGAGCAAATTCACAAGGCTTGGCAGTTTCGGTGTCAACGTCTTCTGAGATAGTCTCCATTTCTTTGGACATCTGGGCAGAGATAAAGACAGGTTCTTTTATTCCTCATAATTGCTATTAAGTCTTAGATCATATATCACTCATTGCATAGGAGACGTCTCTCTCTATATGAATATGTGCTTTACAGAGTGACTGCAAAGGGTTACAGGTACAAGGAATTTCAAAGTTCTCTGAGAAGTGACAGCTGGGAAACCACAGGGATCCAAGTTCCCGTGTTGCTAAGATAAAGGACCCAAACTGAGCTAGGGAGAAAGCTGATGTCAGTCCACACTAGGTCCCAAGTTTCAGAGTGAAGCTGCAGAGTTGAGTCCAGCTTTAGAGGCTGAATGGTAGGCCTGGGGTCCAGAAAAAGGAACAGGTAGGCACGTGACTAACAGTCCAGATGGGTGAACAGGAGATGAACAGACAGCAGATAGTATGCACATTGTGAGGGTTAATCTTGGTTGTTCACTTAACTGGACCTGGAATTAACGGAGAGGGGAGCCACTGGGTGTACCCATGATAGAATTTCTTGAAAAGGTTATTTGAGTTGGGAAGAACTACCCTGGAAGTGGATGGTACCTTCAGATGGCACTCAGATAAAGGGGGGTCTGAGAGAAAAGCTTTTTGGCATTTGCCTCGTCGCCCTCATGAACTGATGGTGTTCATATATCTTGTTGTTGTTGCTCTTTCACTGATGCCACTGTCCTCCCCCGATATTAGAAGCCAGCTTCTTTGGATTTTTAACACAGACCAAAGATTAATGGCTCCCTAGAAAGTTCCCAGGCCTTTAACACCAGCTTGGGACACTTCAGGCATCTAGTCTTATAGACTATCAAGTTCTCAGCGTCTCCAATGTGAAGAGAGCCACTGTTGGCCTTCCTAGGCTGTATTGTGTAAGCCAATTAAAGAATCACATTTTAATATGTATTCATTACAGCAGTTCAAGTCCTCTTGGGCAGCAGTTCCCAACCTGTGGGTCGCAACCCCTTTGCGGGGGGTCAAACAACTCTATCACGGGGGTCACCTAAGACCATCTGCATATCAGATGTTTTCATTATGATAATAGTAGCAAAACTACAGTCAGGAAGTAGCAAAGAAAATAATTTCATGGCTTGGGGTCACGAAAATATGAAGAACTATATTAAAGAGTTGCAGCATTGGGAAGGTTGAGAACCAGTGCTCTGGGGGACTCTGACTAATGCAGTTTGTAGTTCTGAGAGTAGGCTCACAGTTAGAGTGCCTCGAATCACTGTAAGGACTTTGGATATTTGAACAGTGTTGGGAATGTTTCAGACTACTGTTGAAGTAAATTTGGGGCAAAAGGCAGTTTATTCTTTTTAAATCTTTTTGTTTGTTTGTTTCTTTTGTTTTTTTTTTTTTTTTTTTTTTGTTTTTTGCATTTGTTTTTGTTTTTTATTCTGAGACAGGGATTCTCTGCTGTCTCCAGGCTGTTCTGGAACTCACTCTGTCTCTCTGTATACTAGGCTGGCCTCGAACTCACAGAGATCTTCCAGCCTCTGCCTTCCCAGTGCTCAGATTAAAGGCGTATGCCACAGTCGCCTGGCTACAATCTAGTCTTAATCCATGAACTTGATGTCTTCAGTGTTTGTACAATCTAGAATATTTAAACTACTAGTCCGGAACTTAGAAGTTGCCAGACTTAGCCTTCCAAGACCTACTGCTGACTGAGCTATGCCCTGAGAGACTCTGACTAGCTCCTTTTGAACTCTGACTCTTCAGCCTGCTTCTTAATTGACTCTTCTTACTTACTCATTCAACTGACCTCTATGTAACTCTTCTTCAACTGACTCTTCTTAACTGACTGTTAACTGAATGACTCTAACTCCTATGTAACTCCCCTTAACTGCTGAGAGCCCTCCTTTTTTCATGAGAGTTGGGCATGTCCTTACTCGGCTAACTCTTTGATTAGTCACTTTTTCTGCCATTCACTCTGACTCATCTCAGATGTCATGTTCTGTGAGACACTGACTCCTTCTGAGTTCTGTTTTCCTGTGTCTGCTTCCACTGTTTCTCTCTAAGGATTGAAGGTGGGAACTACCACTGCTTTCTGAATACTGGGATTAAAGGTGTGTCTACATTCCATCCAGACCACACAGGTCTCTGTAATCCCTGGGATGTAGATCTTAGCTTTCACATAGGGTTATTCCTCTACAACTACAGGAACTTTTGCAGTTGTAATGAATGCATTTTACATATGAGGTGCCCATGAACCAATAGGGGCCAGGGGTGAAATGTGGTTTGAATGTGAAAAGTCTCCCACAGGCTCCTGTTTGGACACATTGTCTCCAGTTGGTCCCCATCTGTTGTGTTGCTTGGGAAGGTTTTTAACCTTTAAGAGGTAGAGCCCTACTGGAGAAAGTGGGTCTTGAGGCTTTATAGCTCAGCCCCACTCGTGTTCACTCTCTGTCTTCTGAATGTGGAAGAAATTCTCTGCCCTCTGCCTTGTCTTCCTTGCTATGACCATGGTATTCTTCCAGATCTGTAATCCAAACCAAATGCTTTCTTCTTTATGTTGCTTTTGTCAAGAGTGTTTCATTACGTGATGAAAAAGCAACCGAGACTTGCCTCAGCAGTAAGGAATGAGTCAAGGTGCAAAGCTCAGGCTCCTGGGATAGCGAGAGTTCTCTGCCTGTTCGTCTTTTATAAATACACTGAATGATCAGATGCCAGGTTAGAAGGGGTCACCAACATTTTGCAGTAGAAGGTTTTCACCTCCTTATGGGGTCCAGGTGAGATAGTTATACCCTTTCCTCAGTCTGGTATTCTGTAAATTCTCAGGCCTGGTTTTCCTGATACTGTTTTAATGTGTTTATGAGCCCCTGCAATCCTGATTCAACTTGATAAATTTCTAAGGCTGGGAGCCTTTTCTGCTTCCAGGAAGAAGTTTTTAGTCAGTCCAAGCTGAGTGTGGGTGAACACCACGCAGGTGTTCAGTCCTCCTCAGCCTTTATAATGGAATCAGAGCCGATTGTGAAATGGAGTCTCTCGGGGCAGGGCATAGCATGAGAAATCACTGTATTCATAAAACATGGGGAACTTAAAGCAGGGCACAGCCCGATCTCAACACGCATTCTATTTTGTGTCTTATAAATGGCAATTAGCATTGGAAAATGTCTTACGATATGAACATCATCTTCCATACTTTGAAAACTACTGTTCTATCCATGCATCTAAAACTGAAGCAGCGTCGTAAGAGCCATTGAGCTGCTGACACACATTAAATTTGCAGTCAACAGGTGTTAGCTGATGTGTCAGAGAGGCAGTGTTTTCTTTCTCACCCCTATGTATTTGAAAGCTGTTTTATTTTACATCCATTACAGTGTCTACAGAACATAACAAATATTGGTGAAGACACAGGGAAGTAGAAATCTAAGTCACTATAAATGTAATTGTAGAATGGCAATAATATAGTCACTGTGGAAAATGGAGCTTCCTCAATAAAGTAACAATAGGATCACCACATGCTAGCACATTCTACATCTGCTGTATGTCTACAAGAAGTCAAACCAGGACCTCGAGGAGACATTTGCTCACTATGGTCATTGTGGCATTATTAGTAGTAGCCAACAGGTGGAGTAAAAGAAATGAGGTATAGGGCAATCAAACACCAACAGCCTTAAGAAGAGGGTTTGTTACATTTATATCATTGGAACCAAAGGACCTGATGCTGGAAATTTGAGGAAAGACTTATTTCATTTCACAAATTAAAAAAAAGTTTCATAAATAGAATTTGGACTTCTCGCTTTTTTTCCTCAGGAGTCTCAGGGCTTCAGCACCAAGCGGTCCAATCAATTTTTTCTTTGGTGAATTCATGCAACAACTACTGATTAAGCACCCAGTGTGTGCCGGGTATTGTGTTAGACACTATGGGATGCAGTAGTGAGAGAGACACTCCTTGCATGTTTAGAGTCCACAACAAAGCATGACATAAGGTCACCAAACAAATAATGCCAGGCAGGGAACACTGGGAAGCACTGTAATGAAGTATTTGTATTAGACCTGTCTTCTAGTGTGTAGCTTCTTCCTTGGGGCCAGCACATTTGTTATTATCAAATAATGGTGTATCATGCAAAATGTTATTATTTTTCCTGAGAAAGAGGCTCCCCCTCATTTGAAACTCACTTATTTCTTCCTGTTCAGGAAATAAAAACAAATAGCTAGATAGCTATCTGAGAACACATTTTTATATGCTAATGACCATTCTCTCAATGACCTATTCTTTAATATTTCTTCACAGTGAGGTCTTTTGGCTTTGCCCTCCAGTTTATTTTCCTAAGTTTTCCACTGATGCTTTTGAAGAGAAACATCAGATTTATTTGTAATATTTATATACAAACTGAAAGACATAATTCATCATAGTAAGTCTCCAATGTCTTATTCTTTTCTGCTTTTAAATCTTTCTACTTTCCAAACAAGTTTGTATTTAATAAATTATTTGCACTCAGTTCCAAGTAGAATAAAGGGTTGTAAAGGAAAACTGTAGAATAAATATCACTTTTTTTTCCTTCTGAAAAAATTGGTCTAGAAGCATGTGTAAGTCAGAGAACAGCCTTAGGTGTTGGTATTTATTTCCTGCCTTGTTGAGACCTGATCTCTGGTTCCCTGCTGTGCACAAAGATTCTAGGGATTCACATTTACCTTGTTGCAGGAATACAGAGATTTAGATGTATGTATACTACCGTATCTGGCTTTACATGGGCTCTGGAGATCTGAACTTAGGTCTTTAAGCTTTTGTGGCAAGTGCTTTACCCACTGAGACAATTTTCCAGTCACTAATTCTCACTTTAAAGTACACATTTATGTCACCACATCTCTAATTTAAACAAAGAGAAAATTTCAGAGAACTTGTAGAGGAATAGGCCTGTGTGAAGGGTAGGAAGGATCTATATTCCAGGGGTCTATGTGAAAAAAATCACATTCAGAGACCTGTGTGGTCCAGATGGAATGTAGAAAGAATGTTAAGAAGGTTGGTACACACCTTTAATCCCAGTATTCAGAAAACAGTGGAGGTTCATCCCTTTAATCCCTGAGCAGAAACAAAGTATGGAAACAGACACAGGAAGCAGAGGTCAGAAAGAGTCAGTGTCACACAAAAAAGTGATCTGAGATGAGTCAGTAAAGTTCAAGCCAAGTGACTAATCAGAGGAAGAGTTAGCAAAATGAGTCAGAGTGAGGACATATCCAACTCTCAAGATATAAAACATGGTCTCAGCCCAGAGCATAGTCAGTTATAGCAGAGTCAGTTACAGCAGGCAGTATGAGGTGAGCATTCTGAATCAGGCAGATGGGGGCCGAAACACAGAGACAATGAAGCAGTCTGACTGACAAGCAGAGAGGCTGACTGAGGCAATATAGAGCAATGAGAGCTAAGGGAGAGACAAAGGGACACAAAGGCAGCTCGGCAGAAGTCAGTATCATATGGAAAGAGTGAGTCAGTTTGAAGCTAAGCAGAGCAGTTCAGTCTGAGGGAGTAAGACAGCCAACCAGAATCTGCCAGAGTAAGAAGAGTTCTGTCAGAAACAATAAGATGGCTCAGAGGGTCAGTTTGAGCCAGGGGCTTGGAGGAGAGTTTGAGACAGAGCAATGAGTGAATTGACAACTCACTCCAGAAGAGGCAGCGTTCAGAAGGAGCTGGTCAGAGTGCCTCAGTCAGCAGTAAGGTTGAAGGTTGATTAGATTATACAGAGCTTTAAATGTTTTAGATTGTAAAGAGGTTGAGGCTGAAGCCTTCTGGTTCTAGGCTTAAGATTAGATTGTATGGAAGCAGAAATGCTCCAGGGCTTCAGAACTAAGAACCAGTGATTTAATTAGGCAAAAGAATAAACCACCTTTGCCCCGAATCAACATCTACATCTGCCATCTATGGCTACAGAACTTATTTATTACTACCTGAGCATAGTCTAGGATGATGAGAAGTAGAAAATTGAATGTAAATGATTTGGGACTCATGACTTACCTCTTAGAGAATATTTAATCTTTTTCAAAATGTTAATGTATCTTCCTTCTAAACATTATGGAGATAAAAGGTGGCACACTATGAAACAATGGGTAATTTCCATAAAAGAAGAAAATCTAACCCTACAGAACATTATTAAGGATTTGTTAGCTTGTTCTTGCTCTGTTATTATTTAGCTCCTGAGTGATTTGAATGGTAATTTTAAGATTATGATTTAAAATACTATGATACTCTCTATTTTGAATATCTTTCATTCTCTAAACAAGCCATCGAGTTTTCTGTTTTTATTGTGAAATGATGACAAAGTTTATTTCGAGTCATTTATATGATATTCCTTATAACCTGGAGTTTAGATTGATATAGACGTGGTACGGCTACAGGGACTGGGAACATCACTAGCACACTGGGATCAGGTAAGTAAATTATAATGTTTCCCAACAATATTGGTTTATTATTCACTGGGCCTGGCTAAAGCATTTCCCTCAGTCTGCAGGTTTTTAGATCGCTGAAATTGAAACCCAGAGTCTTGGAATGTTTGACTTTTGCAGATATTTTCCACAGTGAATTCACTTAGGAGCCATAGCTGATCATGAGAACATAATACATAACTCCTTTCTAATTTGTAAAATCAAATCATTTGAGATGGAACAAAAGTTATGCTGACATAATCAGAATGAGACTGCCCTGTGTTAGAGCATTGCCAAAGCAGTTGGAATTTACTGTGGCTTTCTCTAGCTCCTAGGCTTTAAGATCAGGGGAAGAGAAAAGAATTATATTGTTCTCCTGGAGGGGGTATAAACGTGACTTCTTTATTATTGAAAGGTCTGTATAAACCCAAGAAGTCCATCCTTAAAGCACACAGTCTATAGCTAACTTTAAAAGTCTACAATTCATTTTGAAGGGTGTAGATGGACAATTTGTAATTAAATACATGATAGAAAGAACAAGACTTCTTTATTTTTAAATCAGCAAATAAAATTGTATAGATTTCTTTTATACAACATGCTGGAATGTACATCTGTGGAATGACTGCCAATTTAACATGTGCATTAACTCATGCATCTTTTTTTTTTTTTATAACAAGAAGACTTAACATCCACTAGGCATTTGCAAGAATGCCTACATTCTTATATACATTATTCATTATTAATTACAGTCAGTATGCGGTATAATAGATCTATGGAACTTGTACACCTTGGTATAAATTTTAAAGAAATCATAAAAATGTAATAGATATTTTTCATCTATTCTATCTGCAAAACCTCCAGTTCTTATACAAGAGTGAAATTATTAAGCTAAGAATAGGTAAACAGGAAGCATTTTGTTAGTGATATCAATACAAATTTAGTAACTTTGAATTTTGCCTAGGCTTACAAATTTCCTAGGCAACTCCTCTCAGTTTTTCAAGATTAAAAAATGCAGACACGATGTTCAACAATGACCTTGCAATTTATTGTAGACTCGAGCAAATAAAAGTGGTTTGAAAGTTGTTTGTTAATTTAATTCTACATAAAATTATTTGGAGTCAATGAACTCATAAAAAAGTCTGGCAAAACTCTTTTGAGTGTCTTGTCCTCAATACTTTGATTGGGCACACTTGGATGGCCGCCAACGGGACTGTGAAGTGGGCAGTTTCATCCCGGGCTAACTGGCTTTCTCAGTCTCTCTTAGTTTTCAGTCCTTGTTGGGATATCCATACCTTTTTCTAGCCTTTCACAATCTCTCTGCTGTATCAAAACTTGCTCTCATATAATTCATAAACTTGGGTCAGCTTCTAAATTTTTAAATGGAAGGAAATCTGAAGTTAAACAAATGAAATTGAAAGCAGTATGTAAATCAGGATTTGGGGGAGTATTTTGTACTTTCTGAAATAATCTCACAAGAACGGTGCTCTAATCTGTTTCGCAGAGTGGTGAGATACCTAAGCAACCCTTTACTGTGCAGTCTTGTCCCAGAGGTGCAGACACAGCAGGAGAGGACTGAAGTGACAGGCAGCCTGTCGGCTCAGACTGCTTGAAACTGGTTCAGCCAGTTTCTAGTTTCTAGTTCTACCCTATTTTGTTAGCATGTGACCTCAATGGGATGCCCTATGGATTGTGTAACAATTCACTCCTGGGTTTTGAATGTTTCACACTTACTTGGCTATGTGATATGTTGGTTTGATGTCAGACACAGCATTGCAAGTCTGGTGGCTGCTGCCTGATCCCACCTTAACAAGGAATTTATTTACAACATGTTTTTGTAAATGTCTTTCACCTACATACCTAAGAAAAACCAACATATCATGCTGGTCTAACAAGCCTCTTACTAAATTAGTTCAACTAAGTAGAAAAAAGTTTAAATCATAGTCTCATCATAGTTTATGTTGAATTTGCTTAACTATGCAAATTTGATCTGGTTCGGTAGTCTACTTAATTAGCAGCATGTCAATTGGAAGTTAAGAATATTTATTTTGAATGAAAATTAAAAAAAAAAACTTTATTTGCACTTGAATTAGTAATATTCAAGTTTAATTTATCACAAGTAATTCTCAGTTTCAATAAAATGTAAAATTTCGAAAGTCAATACAGGTTGCAATGCTAAAATCTTTAATACATAAAATTCCATAAGAAGCATGGTTTAAAAAATTATTCTAGCTGGAATATACAGGTGTAATACAGTGAAATCTATAGTGTAAATACGGGCAGCTCTAAGTGGATTCTTAAAGTTTTAAGAAAGAATACATGAACTTGAGAGGGAAACATGGTTTGGGGTTGGGGAACAGAGGGGCAGTTTTGTCCACGAAGCACAAATACATTAATTCTTTTAGGTGGAAAATGTTTCTGAATTCTCGGGCACGTCACTAGAATTTCTGAAGAGCACGTCTAAGCAAAAGGCCAAAACAGAGAAACCTGCAGTCTACAGATCTGTCGTATCAACACGAGGGCTGGCTGAAGAAGAGTCAAACATGGATATAGGCATTTTAATGGCAAAAATCTGATTCCAAAATAAGAAATTCAGATTCTCTGATGTAAGAGGAGGCCTCTCGGTTGTCGTAAGAGACAGCTGTGCACTGTGAGAAATTACAAGAGGACTCTTGACAAAGCGTGACAATAAATGACTAATGATTAATAAAAACTTGTTGGAAGGAACCTGATGGGATGTGAGAAGGAATTTCATAAAGATTTGCATTTCCCATCATTTTGCTTAATGGTCTATAGAAGGGTACATAAGAGTACTGAAATCTTTGTGATCCTAATTTAAGATGCAGGAGCTTACCACAGCTCACAATTATTTGGCCTCATATATCATTAGAAGCAAGACTGAGACTGTTTTAGAGCTCCTTAAGCACCTGCAGGCTGGGCAAATAAATGAAACAGATGAATCTGAGGGTAAAGCCAGGAATGTCCGAGAAATTCTGACTGTGTATTTGCTACATGAACTCACAGTGGCTGGAACCTGTGCACAACTGAGCCAGCCAGACCCCAGCATGAATCAGAAGGAGCTCAGAGAAGTCCCTCTCCTGCTCCACCCAACAAGAGGAGCTATTGCTGTTTGATGGATGCTCAGGAAAGTCAGTTTCTTTCATTAATGCAGCCCTAGGAGGCCACTCATGGCCCAATAGATGGTTCTACATGCAAATATGGGCAGCACTAAGGGGATTCAATAAGTTTTAAGAAAGAACACATGAACTTGGGAGGGAAAAGTGTTAGTTTGGGGTTAAAGGACAGAGGATAGGGGACAGGGAGCAGGAAAGAATTGGGAGGGTGAATTTGATGAAGAAACATTATATGTGTGTATGAGATTCTCAAACAATAAAAAGAGATTATAAAAAAGAAAATCCGACTGTGAATCACGACTGCATTTATAACATGAACCACAAAGGACGACAGGCACAGAAACTGATTTGCTGTCAGATATTAAATAGCTGTCAGCCACAGAAAGTCAAAGACAATTGGGGAGATGGCCAGACATCAAGTTCAATCAAATTCACTTTGAATATAAAATGATTACAGTCTGTAAGCCAGAGAAGTTTATGTGTGATCTTGTCAGGGAAACGTAATGTTTTGGGTTCTGTATGGAAAGAAAGGGGGACCTGGCAGATGCAGGACCCTTAGGTCCTTCACAAAAGCCCAGGGAGCGATGTGGTTTTCACTCACAGGCAATTACCTCATGAAAACACGGGCCTGAAGTGGTCTGATGGCTTTTGGACTTTACCTTCCTTTGTCTGCTTCTGATCTGAGTGGTTTCGCATCAGGTTTCCTGATCATGTTCCCCCCCTGCCTCCTGCTTAGCCAGACCTGAAATGCAAACTAAAGGATGTTTTGGGAAAACTGAGAGACTAGGGAAAGCCTGGCCACGAGAGTCCCCGTTTCCTTCCGTGACGGTGTCTTCCCCTCATTTATCCTTTTCTTTAAATAATCAAATCAATTAAAAAAAATAGTTCTGAGTGCACAGAAAAAAAAAAAGGAAAGTATAGTTTCCATGCAATTCTATCCTTCCCTTCAAACCTCCGCCATTGCAGTCCCATACCACACAGACGTTTGTTACATTTGATGAACTTTCACCGACCCCGCAGGACCATCCTAAGTCCATCGATGACACTAGAATTCACTCTTTAGTTGTATGTCCTGTGGGTTTTGACAAATGTAAAACCGCGTACGTCCACACTGTAGTGTCATACAGATGGGTGGGGTGACCTACACATTCTCCATGCTTTGCTTTTGACTCTACCCTCTTGTATCCACTGGTTGGCGTCCTTAACAGGGCAGTACAGATGTTCATAATTTTTCTTTATGTTTTCTTAGATTTTTTTAAAAAGATGCTGCGAATTCTTTCCTGTATTTGATTTATTCTATTTTGATGCCATCTTTGTAATTCTATTTTTGTAGTGAATATTTGAGCTTAATGATTTATGTTTGAATTTTTTTTTTTTTCCAGACAGGTTTCTTTGTTGCAACTCTGGCTGTCCTGGAACTCACTCTGTAGACCAAGCTGGCCTGGAACTCACAGAGATCCTCCTGTCTCTGCCTCCCAAGTGCTGGGATTAAAAGCATGCACCACCACTGCCCTGCTTTTGTTTGAATTTTAAAAGTTGCTCCCATCTCTGTTGTTTCTCTGTCAGCTAACTATTTTATCTGTGTCTCCCCCAAATTTATGATACTCTTTTTACCAGTTATATATCTGATAGAGGCTTAGTGCATCGCTCACACCTCATCAGAGAAGCTTCTTCTTGCAAAAGATGGGAATTAATACAAAGACTTATAACTGAACAATGTGCAAACAGCAAGAGACTTTTGGGCACTCAGTCCTAAATCGGAGGTCTTTATCCAACCTCTTCCCTTAAAGTGCAGGGACCTATGAAGAAGAACAGGCAGAAAGATTATAAGAGCAAGAGGTCCTGATGACTCCAAGGAAACAGCATCTTCCAGACACAATGGGATAGACACACATGAATCCAGAGACTGTGACAGCATGCACAAGACCTGCACAGGTGTAAGGCAGACAAAATTCCATCGTTGAGAAGGGAAGTGGACACCACTAACCAAGAAGCTATTTGCAATTGATAGTTCCCGGGAAAGGGAAACTCCATTTTCTCCAGTAGAGTGTCATTGGATAGATCAACCATACCCCAGAGCACGCATGCGCCATGTCCAGAAGGAGTTGTCCAACACAATACAGACTACATTTTAGTGTGTGTGTGTGTGTGTGTGTGTGTGTGTTGGGGGCTTTCTGTTTCATTTTGTTTGGGTATTCTTTGTCTTGTTGTTTTGATTTTTATTTTCAGTTTTCTGTGTTTTGTTGTATTAGAGAGAAAGAAAATGGATATAAAATCGTGTGGGTAGGGATATAGGAAGGATATGGGAGGAGAGGAGAAAGAATCTGATCAAAATTTTTAAATTAAAAGAAAACAAAAGTTAAAAAAAAAAAAGAAAAAAAAAACCCTGATATTCTCTGAAACGGCTGTTACATACTCTCCATCTGTGAGTTTACTGATATTAGTTACTGTAACATTAGCTCCTAATGCACTACTTGGAATGTTAGGTGACGTTGTGTCTGGTCTTGATGCTTATTTAGTGTAACAACATCTGGGCATATCAGTTTTCTTCCAGTTTTCTGCCTTTCTTTGTTAGTCTTTCTAGAAATCGGAAAATTTTCTTGTTTCTCTGAATCCATCGCCTCTTTTGCCCTTTGAACACTAGGTGGCGCTCTAAACCCAGGGTTTCTCTTCCGGAGATTTTAGTGTGCTGTTTCTGTTTCAACACTAGTTGCTCTCCAAGCTCAAATTTGTCCCAAGTTCACAGTTGATTTGTTGTTCCGCATAAAATGGGCATATACTGAAAAAGGGAGCCTATTTCTACAAGACTTTCATTTATCAAGTGGGCCCCAAAGCCCGGGTCCCCACTGGCCTATGATTACTGGACAATTCTGCTTAAGGCCAAGGATAGAAGAAAAATCTCCAGGCTTCCATCATGTGACTTATGTCCACCTCCAGTTTCTTCTTTCTCAAGAAAGGCACTTACTATCTGTGTTGTGCTACCCGTGAGTGGGGAAGGAGTGAGGAGGGTAGTCTTAGGAACACCATTGATGCAAACCATAGCACATCCCTAGTCCAGCCTGATGAGACTAGCACAGACTGGGGTAAGTCTAAGGCCCATAGCACTCTGTGCTGCTCACTGCTCCTCGTACTCAAGGCTTAAGAACCTTAGAGTCAGCCACAGGTGACATCTGCTGAGATTTAATAGACTAGAAGCTCATGTCTCCTAATGCCAACAGGGCTGTGCATAGGTTTCTATCTACTGGCATTGTCTCAGGGATGGGGTCATTAGACTGCATGCTATTCCAATCCCTGCAAATGCAGTCTGGCTCCAAGCTGTGCTATGCTCTTAAATCTAAGTGATGCATTCAGGCCCTGCAGCAATGGACAGTGGTGCAGGCTAAGTGAACACAACCTACTGTGGTCTAGTTTCCCCTGGGGTGCTGAAAAAGATCTGGAGGTTTTGTCTGTGAGAATTGGCCTTGGAATAACTGTACTGCTCCAAGCTGGAGGAGAGGTGGTGGTGGGGGGACAGCTCTTATAGAACAAGGTGGATACTAGACTTGTTTTTGCCTGGGTCTCTTAGATTCTAAAACTTGTGTATTTTGGAATGGGGGATGCCTCTTGGCATTAAGGCAGGAAAAATACCAGTCTACTCCACTGGGATACAGTTCTAGAGGATTCATTTGTGATTTCTTGTCTGGAACAGGAATCCCCATTTCTACCCAATCTTGTGTCTGGACCATGGAAGGTCCAGAACTTGTCCCCAAAACAAAATCTTGTGCTAGGTGTCATGCATAGGCTTTCCCAGTGGAAGGACAGGGGATGGATGGACTGTTCCTCGCCACCAGGCTAACACAGTTTCTGAGGCTTAGAAGCAATACCTATGGTATGGATGTGGTGATGGGGATTCTGAAGCTCTTCCTGACTCTGGGCCATAAGATGGCACGTTCAGAGTTGCATTTTAAGCCTGAAGTCTTTTTCTTCTACCAAATGCAATGCTTCACTCTCCAAGCTGTAGTTGCTTATGTAGAACAGGTGACACAGGCAATGCCATCTCTTTTCACTGTTTTTCTTTTCTTTTCCCTTTCTTTCTTTCTTCTTTCTTTCTTTCTTTCTTTCTTTCTTTCTTTCTTTCTTTCTTTCTTTCTTTCTTTCTTTCTTTCTTTCTTTCTTTCTTTCTTTCTTTCTTTCTTTCTTTCTTTCTTTCTTTCTTTCTTTCTTTCTTTCTTTCTTTTCTCTCTCTCTCTCTCTCTCTCTCTCTCTCTCCTCCCTCCCTCCCTCCCTCCCTCCCTCCCTTCCTTCCCTTCCCCTTCCTTCCTTCCTTCCTTCCTTTCTTTCTTTCTTTCTTTCTTTCTTTCTTTCTTTCTTTCTTTCTTTCTTTCTTTCTTTCTTTCTTTCTTTCTTCCTTTCTTCTTTCTTTCTCAAGACAGGATTTCTCTGTTGTAACTCTGGCTGTCCTGGAACTCACTCTGTAGACCAGGCTAGGACTAAAGGCATGTGCCACCACTGTACAGCTTGTATTTCTTTTCTTACTAGCATTCTAATACTACCTACTATGGGTTTTCATCTGGCATCCTTTTACCTCTTGAGATGGTAATTTGTGAATAGCAGTTGAAATTGTTGCGTCTATGAGGGGATTATTAATTAATAAACTGCTATAGTCTCACTATTAATATTGTTTGGAGATTCTAAGATTTGGGATGTCATGCATATTTCCCATTAGTAATTCTCTTCTTATTGTTATTTACATCCTGCTAGTGGGTCCTGGAATATATACTTTTTGAAATTATATGTATTTATTTAGTGTGTGTTTGGGGAAGTGCCACTACACACGTGACACACATGTGGAGGTCAAAGGACAACTTGGGGTGTGGCAAACTCTCTCCTTCCACCATATGGGTCCCTAGGATTAAACTCTGGCCATCATATTTGGCAATGTGTGACCTTACCCAATGAGCAATCTCACTGTATATATACACTTTAATGAACTTGAGTACTCTACGTGTTGGTATAGGCAAAAGTGTATGAGTACATGTTCGAACATTTACCATATGCTCACTGTAATAACTGGACCAGGAATACAGAAGATCTCCTAGAGTAGCACATATCCACTGTGGAAAAAATGAGAACACACACATGTTTCTCATTGGGAACTGGTTTAGAATCATTCACAGTTTGATGTGATCACCTCTTAAATAAGTAGAAAGAGGAACCAAAACAACTGCCTGTTTTCTTTTCATTGATATGGGAGGCACCAGAGGTCCTTATGGTCACAGATAAGCACTAGATACACCAGGAATGTTAAACACACAGGTTGTCTCTTCAAATGGAGAGATGTATAATCTGTTTTCTGTCCAGAAGTCTGGGAGTGAAGGTGGCTTATTACCTGGTGATGTTTGCACTATCTGTGTGGCCCCAGAACACACCAAATCCTCTTCAGACACTTATTATGAACTTGGTTTTCTCAGTCAATCCATATAACCTATCTTTATGGAAAGTGTCACATTTGGTCAATCTACAGAACTGATCCTTATGGAAGACGTCAAATGTACTTACGAAGAGTCTCGATTTAGCCATGTCTTAAGCTTTATTATGCAAACAGGATTGAATTAGTTATCACCAGGAAATTTTTTCACCAAATTGTTCTATGCTTAAATATGCCTAAAATAAACTACTTGGGGTCAGATTCTCAAAGTCTGAGCCAACACTGGCTACTGAGTTGAGCTGAACCCAACTACCTTCTTATCTCTTACAGATGATTACTCTGCGGGTCTTGGTAGTTGTAGAGACACTCCACACATTGGTAGGGTTAAATCTGGCTAGAAATCTATTTATTTAATAAAATATCAGTCTCTGTACCAATGTATCTTTCTATACATGGAGAGAGGGAAAATAAAGGGAGACATGAAATATTATTTGTAGAGGAATTTCTACTGTAGTTGACAAAGGAAGAAAACTCAGTATCCTTTCCTTGGATCAGAATCAACACTACTACACTAGTTAGGAGACAAGGAGGCTATAAAGAGTTTGCCATCTATGAAGAAAAGCAGGAAGGCATACTTCAATGAGCCACGAATAAAGAATTATATGAAGATAAAAACTGAGATTAAAAAAAATGCTATTTAAAGGGAGAAGAATGCAATAGGGAAGAATCAAACAGGAAACCAATTTACATTTGCAATGGCACTAGACAAATTAAACAAAAACCAGACAAAAACGTGACAAGCTTTTATAAGACTAAAAGAATAGGGAAAATGGAGCCTGAAAATCAAAGACTATATTTCAGGGAAGGGTGAAGGAAGAGGAGGAACACGAACATTTAGAACAGAAAGAGACTGTTAAAACAGTCTGAGAAACCAGACTTCTCTGTTAGCGAGGGCAGAACAGAGACAAAGCTACAAGCCTTTGAGAAAATGAGGCGCCATGGAAAACATACTTGCTCGTTCAAGCCATCTTCCGTTGTGGGAGCAACAGAACTGAATTCACAGTAGCACCAATGCTCACTAATGCTGTCCCCAGCGGCCTTGCTTTGAAATCAAGCAAAAGTTTAATACTTCTGCCAGATGACTGAAAAGTAAGACAAATCTAGGAGCACAAGGACAGCGAAGGTCTTAGGTTTATTAACACTCATTAATATTAATAGCAGTTAAGCTTTATTAGGTGATCATTTTCTCCCAGTGTTTGATGGGAATTATCTTAACTCATCTCTCTTCAGTACACTGAATACACTGAGACTTGAAGGTATTGAACATTTTCTCAAAGATTTTGTTAATTTTTAATGTTATTTATTATCATATACTAATTATATTTAATAATGATTCACTTTGACATTTTTATGCATGTACATAATGTATTTCAATCATAGTCTTCAAGATTTTATAGCTAATAAATGTCTTGATGGAATTTAAACTTGTAGTTTTATAATTATACTAATTGTTTTCTGTATTACCTTTAAAACACATTAAATTTCGATATACTAATTGTAGTGTGCTGTCAAATCCTACTGCAAGTGTTTTTCTTCTGTATTGACTGTTTTGCTAACAAAATGGTTGCCTTTACTGCATAATTCATGTAGTGCCTGCTGAGACATGCCATGTCTTTGACCAGCCAAGGAGAGAGTACTATTTCAAGAATGTGCTGGTCATAGTTAATGTATATATGGCACTTAACAGATGATGATCTTTTCTAAGCAGTTCGCACTCATTAGCATCTATTTCTATTTTGTAGGTGACGTTACAAAACACTGAGAGATCCAACAACTTGTGAAGGTCATTTGACTCCTGGTGGCCCACCTGGATTTGGTATTTACCTCTGTGCTTCCAGTGGCATATTTAGAACACTAAGAGATCCCCCCCCCCATTTACAAATTTGGGAGTTGTGTAAATAAATTAATGTTAATTTTCTTTTTTTTCAAGAACTTGAGAACTCGTGATATTTTAAGATATTGTGCTGAAAATTCATTTTGTTTATTTGTCCCTTGAGAAAATAATAAATCATCTAGGCCTAGAAGTATTGTATCTTATTAAGCCCACTATATTTCCTCATTCACCAAAAATATCACTATATCAAATATCCTTCTCATTGAAAATATGAATGATTGTGTCAACATACAGGGAGAGCAGGGAGAGACAAGCTTAAAAGTAAAAAATGCATTAAAATATTGAGAGATGTTTCTATGCATAGGTGTCTAAATATTTTCTTTTTGTTGCTTGTGTTTTTCAAATTTATTAGCTTATTCTCCAAATTGCTATAAAGTTATGCATGCATTATATGAATATCTGTGAAAAAATGATGTATAGCAATATTGAAATGGAAGATGACATAACATTAGGAGTTTATTCCTGGGTGTTCAATTAATGAATATTTCTTAATTATTTTCTGGTTTGTTCAATAAGTCTATCCAGAATAGGTAATTCTCAATGAGATAGAGTTGGATACCATGCATGTACATATTCAGAACCTGCTAATACCTTGTTCATTTCATGGCCATTCTTTTGGTTGGCTTTAACTTCTCTGTGGTTGATTCAGGTTGCAAATATAATTTATGGTGTCAGATCTCTTACTCCACCAAGCCACACTGAGAACTCTTAGGGGGTTTCTAAACCTCATACATCCTATTTAACTGGAGCCTATATTTATACAATCTTTGCTGTTGGGAGCATGAAGCCTCTTGCATCAAGAGATCTCCAGGGAAACCAAAAATGTTAAGCATCCAGGATTGTTCTTCCAAAGGAAAGGACATATAATAGCTTTTTCCAGAAGGTTGGGAATTGAAAGTGATTAACAGCCTAGTGATCTGCATTATCTGCCAGGCAGGCCATATCTTACAACCAGGACCAGAATGGCTAGTAATCTAAATAAGTCTTACAATGCCTATAGGCAGGGGCTCCTCTTAAATCCACCAACCAGGAGCAGAGGTAGTTAATAGCCTAATTGATCTGTACATTATCGTTATGATTGTGAGCACACCAGATCTTCCCTAGGCCCTTAAAATAATACAGGGAGCTCATCTATAGAACCCATCTTCTTGGAAGAAACGACATGTACCTTGAGTTGAGTTTTGATGTAATTACACTTTTTTGTGTATGAGGTTGTACTGCACCAGGAAACATTTTTTTCCAAATTACATTAAGTTTAAATAAATTTGCAACAAACCACCTGGCATCAGATTCCCTGAAGTTTGGTCCAGGTTGAAGTCAATCTGAACAGAGTTTTCACTCTTTACCTGTTCTCAGTTCATTTCTCGACCTGACACTTACCAGAACCCTCACTTGGCCTCATTAACTCATTAACCAGTTTTTCTAATGAAGAAAATAATTGATCCAAGTAGATATGTAATACTTCATATTAGTGTGTTTAAAATACTTATTAAATATTAAAATACATAAAGTGGTTTGCATAAAGTGTATATTATTTCTTCTGAGTAATTTCTTTAGGTAAGAGTGATTGTGAAGTATAGCTTTGGGTTAAGTTTAACATTATTTAATACATATTTGCTAGTGTTTTCTAGATGTCATGCATATGCCAAGGGGGAAAGCAACGTCTTACTTAGTAAGGTCTCTTAAAAATGCATCTTTTTATATTAATAACAAGTGAATACATATGCATACATATTCTAAACAGTTCTAAACATAGCTATGCTGTTACTGAGGAAATTCTGAAAACCAGAATTCAAGAAAATCTCAGGCGTACCTTTAATCATAGACTAATAGACAATGGTTGGTCCTTCTTTCTTTCATGATCACCATCTAGCTGCTGGAATGCATGCCTTAGGGGATATTCATTCCTAATTCACAATTTAATGAACCAGTTTAATATGAAATGGAAGTCTTTAGATAAAGAATTGTGCAGACTCAGCTTGAAAGACAGTAAAACAGTGAAAAATTCTAATGCAATCACTACTAGTACTGAAATAATTGAGATTTGTGTTGTGAATCATCATTGCATGGTGTATGAATGAGGAAATTTACTTAGCATCATTCTACTACAAAATAGAATAAAATGAATGCACTGAGATTTTGAGATTAGATACACTTTGAGTCTCAATGGACAAGTTGGCCATTATGAAGAAAAGAGAGGTAAGGAAAAGAACAGACGAAAAACAGTAATCTTGCGGTGGGAATAGGAACAACAATTATTTAGAGTGCCAAAGATTTAAGATTTGAAGGATCTAGTACTTATTTGGGATTGGAGATGCAAAGATAGGAAGATACCAGGCTTCCAGATCCAGAGGAGTTAACGTGTTTCTAAGTGGCAGAGACATAATAGACTACAAGGTTCCTCGCCCATAATTCTTTTTGTCTGAAATTTGAACTTGCTGATTAAAGGTAGGATAATTCTTTTGAGATGCCTTTAAAACTGTCAACTGTCAGAGTTCTTACAAGCAAACTAAATTAGCATTTTGTTCTAGCTACTATCTAGGATGTGACTTTCTTAAAATAAAAATTATTTTAATACTTGTTATGTAGTTCAAAGATTTCCAAATGCATTATATGTTTTGAAAAATTTCTCCAGGAAGCAGAAGCAAAACCATTACAAGGATGAAGTCGTTTGGGTTACAAAGAATACGTCAAGACAAGAAGAAAGGAAGAAAGGAAGGAAAGAAGGAAGGGAGGAAAGAAGAAAAGAAAGGAAAGACAAAAGAATCCTCTTGAAGTTGGTTGGATGATTTTTTTTCCCAATGCTTTTCTCCAGGTTGTTCTCCAAACTAAACCAAATGTAGATCCATCCCTGTGAAAAGCAGAGCATTGGAGGCGGGCTAGGAGGCCAAGATAGGAATATTCAGATTACGTTTAACTCCCTACAAGTGTTTTGGTGCACAGGGACAAGCCAGAGCTAACTGTAGCAGTATGGCATTTGTAGCAGTACCCTATAGTCTTTTACCCTCTATTTAGAGGAGAAAGGAAAGATAGAAAGAAATCTTCACCACTTTTGCAAGTGGCCTTAATATATATATATAGAGAGAGAGGTAGAAATCTTCACATCCTCTTTTTAGTCTGTCCTAAGCTTGAAGAGGACTAGCTGACAGTGAGTCAGACTAGCACATCAGCTCACAATAAATTCAATCCCTCCAACCTTTGTTCTTTTAGGAATTATCACACTAACTAGCTACAGCAACTCAACAACGCCCACCCTGACTCTCGGGGCTTCAGACTCTTTATAACCTAAGCCAAAACTTCCCATAAACCCCTGCGGTACCCAATTCCAAAAAAAAGCTGCAGGTGCTAGAATGACTGCACCTAACCAAATTACAACCACCTGCATCAAGCATTCCAAACCCTACTCGTAAGCAACTCTACCACAGCTGGGAACATAAACCTAATCCAAATGCTATTTTGAGTTTTTAAAGAAACCAAAATAACAAAAACTTTTTCCAAGAGTTCCTCTACAACTAACTGTAATATTTCTTGAACATATGCTAAGTCAGTTATTCCTTAAATTGCTAATCATGCTGTTGGACCCTTATACTGTCCTAATGGGCCCTCTTTGTTAGTAATTATGGCATCTACCTTGTTAGCTTCCATATCAGAATATTGAGTAGCTTTTCATCCGGAATCCATTTGCAGCTGTTTTCTCCGTCTGTTACCAACCTACCTTGGCACTAATAGAAGTGTGGATGCTGTATAGCTGGTAATGTAGATGTCTTTCATGCTTGTCTAAATTGTGAGCCCTTGCCTAGACTACCGCAGTCAAATGTAGTCAGTGCCTACCTTCGTTGGAACCAGTATGCTCCGGACAGTCCACACATGGGCTGTTTGCACCCCCGCATCACATCCCGTGCTTAGACACCTGCAGCATTTGCACAGGTGATGTTTTCCTCTGATACTATCTTTCTTCTGTATGCATTCATCGGTCCTGTTACCCGGGAGCCCATCTTCTCCAGGAAATAGCTGAGCCACTAAACAGAATTAACATCCCTCTTCATAGTTGCCTGTGACACGTTTTGGGCGTCTTTATTCTCCTTCACATTTTTTTTTTCTTCCCTTCACAAAATCCAATTTTCACTTAAAAAGTCCAAATTCTTTACCAGAAGCTAATGCTGCTGTAGTGGTCCCCAGTGAGCCATGCCCTCATACAACACATTATCCTTTGAGTGCAGTGGAAGCTGTGACCTCCTAAGCAATAGAATCTGGCAAAGATGAAAAATGGTTACTCGATAATTACACAATATTCCAGCGTAGCTTGACTGCTGGCTTTGAAGAGGCAGGTAGCATGTTATGAAGGCATGTGGAAAATTTCATTCAGGAAAGGCCTTTGGATGACCTCCAAAAGCTGAAAGTAGACCACAGCTGTCAGAGACTACCAAGAAAAACAGAGATCTCCTTCCAGCAAGTGCAAGGACAGTCACGTAAGTTTAGCTTCAGAAAGAATGTTCTAGCTCATGTTAAGGTTGCAGCCTTGTGAGCCTAAGGTCATGAGCTACATACCCACTTAACTTATGTCTGTATTCCTGACCACAGAAGCTATGGATAAGCTAGGACGTGCATGCTTTTTTAAGCCACTAGGTTTGTGGTGGTTGGTTCCACAGAAATAGAAAAGGAATGCACACCATCTACTACTTTGAACTGCTCGCTCAGGTCCTCGCTCATCTTCATCTCATGACTTTTGAACAGGCAGATCTTTCTGGCTGGATCTTGTGTCATGTCTACATCTGCGCTGCCTAGGGTTTTGTTTATTTGTCAACTTGAAACAAGCTTGAGCTATTTTGGAAGAGTACTCTCAATTAAGAAAATGCCCCCTTCATAAGATTGGCCTGTGGACACGCCTGCGGTGCATTTTCTTGATTGATAATTGATGTGGGAGGGCCCAGCTGACAGTGAATAGCGTCATGCCTTGGCTGGAGGTCCTGGGTGCTATAAGAAAGCAGGCTGAGACAACCATGAGTGACAAGACAATATTCAGCATGCCTCCACAGCCTGTAAATCTGTTTCTACCTCCAGGTTCTTGCCTTGAGTTCCTGCCCTGACTTCCATGGATGATAACTACAAGATATAAGCTGGAATAAACCTCTTCCTCCCCATATTGCTTTTGGTCATGGTATTTTATGACAGCAATAGGAGCTGTAAGACATCATCCTTTCTTTGGTTGGTTCCTTTCCAATTTAAGTGACTTCATCTTAAGTGACTCTTCATCAGTTTTTTTCTGTTTACCTTGTGTCATGGTGATGTCTCCGCATCTCATTATGGCTTTGAAGGGAATATTTTTCCTTCATGACATGCATATATTATAAAGCACTTACTAGTCTATTTATTCATAAATCATCAAATAGAACATATAGTTGCTGGGAGCTAGGAAGAACACATATGTATATTTATTATTATGGCTCCAGCATCAGTCTGCCATACAGTGGGTTCCCATTAACTGTGTGCTGATAGGATGAATCAAGAAAACTAAGTTCACAAGGAGTATTACAGAAATGATAATGAGTTTTTGTTTAATCTGGAGATGCAATATATATTCTAGGATTCCAACTCTGGTATATAAAGCTGATAACTGTTGTACTGTGAGATGTAATTAAGATGTATTAGTTTGGGTCAGAATCAATGTGAAATGTTTACAAATAGATACAGACAGGTGAGAAGGGAGATAGGTTGGTGGACAGAAGATGCAAGAGAAGAGCAAGAATAGATGATAGAAAATACAGTCCAGTGGAGTCCATGACTAGTTTTGAAAGAGAAAACAGAAGTAGGAAAAGCGATTTTTATGTTTCTGACTTGGTGACCTGATTATTTTAATAATATTCCATCCACTCCAATTCAGAGTTTCTATACTATACAGAGATATTTGTGTCTCTAATTCTTCAGGTACACTGTAAATAAGTAAAGTTATTATTTTTAGCACCATGATTCACTCCATGCAGAGTCCACAAATATAAAGAGCAGCCAAGGATTGAAAGGATTTTCATTTAATTTAAGAGGAATCTTAAGATACTTTTCTAAATCATAAACTGTTTTGGACAAAAGTAGAGACATAATCATTTTCTTTTTGAGTCTTTCCATAACCCATAGGCAAATATACGATACTCTCCAAACTCCCATTGCAATAAGTGATCTAGATAAGCACTTCTCATGTTTATTCTGTTTATATGAAACGTTGACTACAATGTATTTTTTCTGATATGTGTAACCTGTGGCATATGTTCATGTGCCATTTCTCCTGTTACACATAGGTCTATGATTCTATAGCTACAGAGGAGAGCTAATTCTATGCAAAGACATTTCCTTTTCTTGATCCAAAGTGCCCAACAATTATGTGTGAGGATCATAACACATTGAGATAAGTGTTTTCAAAAATCATACTCAACATAATTTCTTGTGCAATCAGGTTTAGTTAATATGAGTCAGTTTAAAAAGATCATATTCTTGGTCTTTAAAATGAATCTAAAATGAAAA
Source organism: Cricetomys ansorgei (assembly GCA_026225945.1). Classification (NCBI taxonomy): domain Eukaryota; kingdom Metazoa; phylum Chordata; class Mammalia; order Rodentia; family Nesomyidae; genus Cricetomys; species Cricetomys ansorgei. Next base: position 5,232,019 of record JAMJFZ010001816.1, read on the forward strand.
ATGTAATGGCATTTAGTTTTCAATTTTTGGTTTCTGTTTAAATACACTATAAAAAAGACACATTAATAGTCTGATTAGTTCTTCCTTTTATTAAGACAAATGCTTCAATATTTCTAGGTGAACATTTTTTCCCCTGAAATGATACTATGTAAAATTAGTTTTGAATATTTTTGGTGAAAAAATCTACATTTTGAATCTTCTGTTGTAAGGATCTTATAATGAATGAAAGCTACAGATTAAGGGATGTATTTTTCGAGGTCTCCCCCTCCCAATGGACCGAATGCTTACTGCTGAGAGTGAAAGGGTTTATGTGAGGCCGGAGACCCCAGGCCCTGATCATTAATCTTAAACTCTTAACAGGACATTCCAGAACTCCCTGTTCCAGGAACTAGCCCACCCCAGAAACCACAAAACAATTATTGTCAGGCTTAATTCAAGAGCACTGTGACCCAGCCCACATTCCTAAAATGAGCGGCGGCTACAGGCACTGCCTAATAGCCTTAGGCAAGGGACTTTACCCTAAGTGTACATTTCCTGGTGCCCGTGACCTTGCTATCATCAACTTAAAGGTTAACTGGCCCCTACCTATCAAAATGAGAAAACAATTTGGGGACCAATCAACTTGTACCAATTCGGTTTATGCCCAACAACTGTATAAAAAGCTTCACCATTTGCTCCTTGGGGCCGGCTTCTATCCTGCGTGTTAGAACGGTCCCAGTGCACTGGAATAAATCCTCTTGCTATTTGCATCGATATCCCGTCTGTGAGTCTCTGTGGGGATGTGGCGTTCCGGTTTGGACCCTGGGGGTCCCAGTTTGGATCCCTGAAGTCCAACAAGAGCAGATTAGTGATTCATGAAAGTGCTGTTCTAGTGTTCACATGACATGGTAGTGATGTGCCTACCTTGTTTGCATGCTCACTGATGAAACCAATACAGTGTGAGAACTATTTAACAATATCAACCTGAAGAAGCCATTAAACACATGATCACGCGATTCTTGAGATTTTGGACCGAATAGATCCATGGGATGCTGCTTTGTAGATAGCCACAGTCCCACTTGTTTATTCAGTAAAAGAGGTGAAAGTCAATCTTTGGTGAGGATATACAAAACAAAAGCAAAACACAGCCCAGTTCTTTTAAATGCACACATGCTTGTCTTCGAATTGCCAATGGTTAACAAACATTTCCATTGCCATTTTTCTGATATTCTCATATATTTCTGTAGTTAATGGCACAAAACTTTCACTCTCTTTAATGTCAGTTACCATCTCTTATTCCTGCTTCTCGACAATCGCTACTCTCTAAACGTATTATTTAGAATTACTTGTCGCTTATAGATAAATTGTACTGCTACTATTCTATTAAAAGTTTTATACCAAGTTATGTTTCCTTAAGTCAATTTTTGTTCTTAGCATGGGCTACAGCATGATAACATGCTGATAGAAGATTTTTATGAAATATTAAGTGTCTACTAGAGTCAATATTGTTTTTAATAATAACTTACATTGGCTGACTACCCACTGTGAGTATTGTATTGCATTATCCACGATAGCAGTATGTGGAATATAAAGGAGACCAGCTCATCACTTTCCCACTGGTTGACAGTATTGCAAAAAAAAAAAAAAAAAAACCCAGCAAAAATGACAATAAGTTCAAAAAACAGAAATAATGTTTAGTACAATGAAAAATATACTATAATGTACTTCTTCATAGCTGAGTACCAAATTTCTTAAAATTTAATCAGAGTTGTCTTTTTTTTTTCCTAAATAAAGATAAGTCCAGATCACTATCCCCCCAGTTGATGAGAATACTCAAACAAGTTTTTATACAAATAAACAATTTATAGGAAAATTCACTTTGCCAAAATTAATTCCAGAAAGGCTGAAATCTTTAAACAGGCGTGGTTTGATATAAAATATAATATTGCCAAGGAACTACTTCAGAAAAAAAGTGCCGGTACACCATAATTCTACCAAGTATTCAGAAAAATATTAAAACATAAGAAGTAATGGAAATATTCAAATTAATTTATGAAACAAGAACCACATTAATACATAACCTGATAGATGTAGCAAAGAGGGAAAATTAGAAACAAATATTTCATCAGAGTGTTCATAATTTTAAAATGTAATTTTGGAGAGTAGATGCTAATATGACCAATAGTATAGCCAGTCTATGATAGATTTATCTATATTTAATTTATGTTGTTTATGTCATTATCTAACATATAACAATTATGTTATTTCATGTGTATGAGTGTTTTGTTTGCATGTTGGAATGTGTACTGCACATGTGCCTGGTGCCCACAAGGTCAGAATAGGGCGTCAGATCCTTGGAACTGGAGCTGTGAATGGTTGTGAACCATACCATGTGGATGATGTGAGCTATCTTTCCAACCCCTGAACTTAAAGTTTCATCCCTCTAAATTCAAATGGGGAACTTCCAACTCCTGAACTAATGGTGTTTTGCGATGAGGACTGTTTTTGTGAGGTTCTGAGGGTAAGACCCTGATCTGATATATTGGTGTCCTGAGGAGGAGAGGAGAGGCAATGGAGAGTTGATTCTTCGGCTCTCTCCTTGGTGTCAGAAGGAGTGTGGCCATTCACAAAAGAGGAAGGAGGTCCACTCTAAAGTAAGTCGTCTGGTACCTTGGTCTTGGCAGCTAGTCTCCAGAGCTGTGAAAGGACACCTTCACAGTGATTTGGGCCATTCAATATGTAGTGTTTTGTTACTATAGCCAAGTATACTAATCCAGGTTTAAGTACAGGGAAGTGAGGTTCTGTTGAAACAAACTACCTAAAATCATGGAAACGACTTTTGGTATGGGTAACAGATTGAGGCTGTAGGAGTTTTGAGGTAAATGCTAGAAAAGGCTCGGGTTACTGTGAAGAGATTGTTCATAGAGACAGAAATGTTAAAGGATCTTTTTGTGAAGACTCAGAAAGCGAGAAGAGATGAAAGGCCTGCATATTAGGAAACATATGGACGGCCCTGACTAGGCTGTCTGTAGGATGTAGAAATGAAAGACTACTGGATGAGGTCTAAGCTAGAAAAAGGAACAGGTTACTGAAATCCTGAAGAAAACTTCCATTTACTCCCCAATGCTTACAGTAAAATGTGAGAGGGGAATTGAAGAAGCCATTCATAAGCATAAAGGAAACAGCATTGGCAAATGAAGATATCTTTATATTTAAAAGAGAGGAAGCTTGCTCTCAGTATAACACCAGAGGTGCTACTGGCCAGTCATCTGTTAAGGAGATCATGGGTAGATTCCTGGACAGCCATCTCAGCAGAGGCTAGGTACACAGTTAGGGGTACACCAGCAGAAGCCTAGGCAGTTTGGACTATAAAGGACAGAAAAATCAGGAGTGACTGTAGGGAGGTATCATACTTCTTGGATGCCACTGGCTCAGACCACAGAATCATTTGGCAACAAATGTGTGCTAGCTTTAAGAAATAGGGAAAATCACTCATTTAGGGTGCGGAGTCATTTCACAGGTAAAAGCCACCTCAGAGAGCCACATGGGGAGGGATGTATAATCTCGCCAGAGGATAGAGGTTACTGGACCCGGCCTTGAAGGTGGAACTGCCATTCCTGTGGGTCTAGTGTGCAGAATATTGAACAAAAAAGGATTTCTCTCAAGCCTGAAGCTGTAATGAAATTTTCCCTAGTAAGATGAACATATATGTAAAGGAATGGGCCTATGTTGCAGGTAGTAGTACTGGGGAACAGCAGCCAGCACTGGAGCTTCAGGAGTCAGCCTATGGTTTAGAAAGGCACCAGTAGGTTTACCTTGGCCTCCAGGGGGATTGTCTCCTGAATGCCCTTGGCCATTGCTGGGCCTTATCATGCTTGTTGCTACCATGGTCTCCTTGTCTCTTATGTGGCATGAAAGTTCTATGGGGGTCTCTAGCTCCTCACTGGGCAGAGTTGCTGGCACACATAACAGTGGTAATGATTTTCCCTCGAGCAATGCCAGCTGGGCAAGGCAGTGCCACTCAGTTGAATTGGTGACTCTTGTTGAAACTCCAGAAAGAATAACTTAAAAATATGTATAGTTCATAGTTCAAAACTTTTTCACAAAAACTTTTTTCACAAAAAAGTTACAGGGTTAAATTAGGATGTTTTGTCAGCTGCCTTAGAATCAGTAACTTAAAGAAGAAAACCCATTTTTGCTAGGGACTTGTTTGCTCAGGGTTAGAAAAGCTAGAACAAAAAAAAAAAAAGCTTAATTGCTGGGGCCCATGAGTTTCACCTGTGAGAAACACACCCATGATCATGTAATAAGAAATGAGTTTCAGTGCCCATTGTTAGGCTTGTACTTCCTCGACCAAAAATAAAATGGACTCTTTCCTGGTCTCTATAATCAAAAATTTACTGGTGGGTTTGGGATATGCCTTGGGGATATAGAGCTGTGCAACAGACTTTCCTTTTACTTAAGAAAAGCAAAAGACCCCTGACTTAAAGTTTTCTAGTTGTAATAAACTTCTTTCACTGTGTTAACTAAATAAGAACTGTGTCTGTTAGGATACTATGACGTGTACTCATTCCCTAGCAACCTGCTAATTATAATAGAAGCCAGCTGTGAAATTAGTTGGCTTGTTTAAACTCTGTTAATCTATATGATATAGATGTACTGTGGGAAAAAAAAATATGGAAAACTAGGTGTTCAGGTGTGAGTTTTAAGATACCTTGTTTTTAAAACATACGGAACTTGTAATCACTGAAATGTAAAACCTGTAATCATTATGTAAAGTTTAAGTTTACGATTAAGATGTGATTGTAATGTGATCTTTCCACATGAGGGCTTTGTCAAAAAATTTATTTAAGATACATAGGAAAACAGGCAGTGGGAGTAGGAGAGAGCAGGAGAGAGAATAGAGAATTAAGAAGGAACAGAAGGAATAAAGAGAGAGAGAGAGAGAGAGAGAGAGAGAGAGAGAGAGAGAGAGAGAGAGCTTTGACCTGAAGAAAAGACTTGTGCCTATTTTCTTTGCTGACTTCACACCTCCTCTTCATCCCCTGGCCTCCTTGCCAGAGCTGGTCTCCAGTACCATGTGACAGCTCTGAAGGATCAAATCCAAGGGCATAGATAAAGGAGTCACACCCAGGGGTCTACATGAAGGGATCACATCCAGGGATTAATTCAGGTTCAAAAGGCTACACATTTCCTTGGCACCCATTATCTTTTCTTTCTTCTTTGTTTCTGCTCTCTTGGAATGGTAATGTCTGTTCTCTTCTCAAACAATCATTTTAACCACAAAGCACATAACCTGTCCGATTTCATGGACCCAGAGTTGGAAAGGAGTTTACCTTGAGTGTACCTCCTAACTGACTTAGGTGATATTGGGAGGAGACTTTGGGTTTTAGAATTGAGAATGGTTGCTGTGACAAGTTAAGACTTTTGAAACTGATGGAAAAGAATAAATATATTTCACAAGCAAAGAGAATGCTACCTCTAAGGTGGCGGAGCCCCGAGACATGGGCTGTGCATTGGTGTGTTCCTCAGATTCATACCCGGAAGCTGTAATCTCCAATGTGACTGTGTTTCGTGGTCAGGTCATTGTTGGAATAATTAAACTAAAGCATGTCTTAAGGCAGGTCCTTGGTTGACTAAGATGAGAACCCTTGTAAAAAACAGCAGAGGTTCTGTCTGCAGGTTTACAAAGAGGAGGTCTTGTGCATATAAGATAATGACTGCCTACCTATATACCTCAAAAGAGAGATTTTAGGATGGAAGCTACCATGACCCTGTACTTTCCAGTCCCCAGAGTTGTATAAGTTACCTTCAGTCTAAAATATTTTGTTAACGACTGCCTAAGCTAATTTTACCATATTCATGTAGAAGACCTAACATACAAGTATGGCTCATAATAAAAAATAATAATAAAATTAAACTAACAGAATACCTAGAGAAAAAAATGTTTATTTTTATTGTTGGTAAAAACAATCACTTTCTATTTTTCAGAGAAATTTATGGTTTGATGGTACTTCCTTAATATTATATATACATTACAATTCTCAAGCCAGTGTCTTACATAAAAAGTCTTTCCTACTGTGGTCAGAAGAGAGCAAAGATGACCTTTGCATCTGCTACTGTATAGTGCTATATTGAGAATAGCAGCTCAGTCAGTTGAAGAACAAAAGATGAGTAGACAAACGAGAAATAAAAACATAATTATACATCTTTATTTACAGAGACTATGACGTCTCAGTTAGGGTTTCTATTGCTGGGATAAGCACCATGACAAAAATCAACTTTGAGAGGAAAGGGGTTTTTTCAGCTTATAATTCTACATAACAATCCATCACTGAGACAAATCAGAGCAGGAACTAAAGCAAGGGAGCGACCTGGAGGCAGGAGCTGATGCAGAGGCCATGGAGGAGTTCTGCTTTTGGCTTGCTCCCCATGGCTTGCTCATCCTGCTTCCTTATGACACTCAAGAACCACCAGACTAGAGGTCCCACCATGTGCACTGATCTGGGTCGTCCCACATCAATCATCAATGAAGGAAATGAACATAGGTTTGCACACAGGCCAATCTGGTGGAGGGAATTTTTCTCAATTGAGGTTTCCTCTTTCAAAATTAATTTAGCTTGTGTCAAGTTGACATGAAACTAGCCAGCACATATGGTGACACACTAAGAAAATCTACAGAAGCAAGTCTACAGTAGCTTTAAAGGGGAAAGTTAAAGACAACACAGAATTACCAATCAATCGTATACATGCCCTCCCCAAAATGAGGTAGAAGATATGACTAAAGATACAAATTTACCATTCAATCCCAAATAAAATTCCTCAACATTCTAAAGCCAAGAACTCTCCTTATATTAATGTATGAATTCAATGTGATATCATTACGTTGTTTTTCTTTTTATGGTATCAGAGTTTGAACTCAAGAGGATGTATTCAATCACTGAACTACACCTCTTGTTTTCACTGGCTTTCTTAGTTGTTTATTTTTAAACTTATACAAGTTGATTTCAAAATAATACCATATAAGAATAAGCGAGAAAACATTAAAAATAAATGGTAGAGTAATAACAGCTCCACATATTAAAACACAGTTTAGGGAACCTCTAAACATCATCGAACCAATGTCTAAGCATATATATTTACCAATAAAACAGAATTGAGACCTGGTAATAGATTAAACTGAGGTGAAAATTTTATACTTACTTAATGTGATTTCAAAAATTTTAGCCGGAAAGGTAAACCTTTGAATAAATGGTGTTATATCAACTGATTGTCGTTTGGTAAACAAAAACTTTAGTTTCACATGTCAATGATACATTTTATGCCCCAGTGAATGTCACACACGCATGCACACATACTCAGTGTTAACTGAGCACAGTGGATTAGCAACAAAGCAAAACAAAACACAGACAAACAAACAAAGACAGACATGAAGTTGAGAGGAGGGAGGACTAGAGGGGATGTGGGGGAACTGGGGTTGAAAATGAGGCTTAGGTATGACCATATTTTATTTTGTGCATGTATGAAAGTCTCAAACATAAAGTAAAACTTTAAAAATTACCAAAAAATTTTAATTCTGAAAGATGAAATTATGAAACATTTCTAGAAGGAAATGTAGAGAAATCTTCTACGACCTAGATATTAGATAATTTTTAACTGTCTCATAACCTATATATGATTAAAGAGTAAAAATAAAGCTATAATTAGAATTAATAAGAAGGATTTTGAACTGTAAGATGAAGAACAAGGTGGCATAAAATTGGGACCACGGACTGTCTGGTCACTTATTCTCTCTCATAAAATGGATTAGAAGCTTCGCGAAGGCAGTGATGTCCTCCTGCTCATCATAATTTATGGTGCATTCCGTGGTATCTGAATATAGTAACTGTTCACAAAATATCTGAGAGATATTAATTCTGAGCGCTGCTTGAAGTAGAAGGCTTATGTGGGTAGCAACCAGGACATAATCAGTGGAGGAGCATCCTTGGAGACGAAATGATGATGTGCGGAATCCAAACAGATGAATCGTTCTTAAATAAGAAACAGGGGTATTTTATAGAACTATGACAGGATGGAAGTAAAATACGTGAACACAACAAAAAAATTTAAACACAATAACAGAACCGTGAAGGAAACTTCCATCTTTTGGCTTCATTTTTCTTGGTGGAGTAGGAGGGCAGGTAGGTAGCGGGGGTGTGAATGGTGGTGTGGGAGGCAGAGCATGGAACAGACTGAGATAGTTTGAAAGAGTCTCTGTGATGAGCAGGAGGGTGAGGACTAAAACCGTTCTGGGCAGCAGTAACACGATTCATGAAGCCAAGAGCCAGAAGCAGCCTTCGCAGAGCAGGGGGGTTATCCTGAACTCCAGGTGTGAGAGAAGAGAAAACATTGGCCCAGGTTGAGATTGTGGGTGAATATGATAGGATAATGAACCAAAAATTGGTGGACGCATTTGAGTATATCAAACTACATGACCTTGAAGAAAAAAATCTTAGAGCACTGTTGAAATGGACAGTTTTGTAACTTCTAACCCACAGTGTGAGTCATGGAATAGAAAGCTGAGGAAGAGTTGGAGTAAAGGCGGGCGAAGCAGAGATTATAAAATAACTGAATTCTAGAATGATACATGAGTGTTGAATAAAGTAGGTTTAGATGGATGTTGAAGTTACATGGAATTGGACAAGTAAGAGGAAATCGGCTAAGAATGAACCAAAAAAGAAAGGAAGAAAATTATTTGAACATAAAGTGATTTTAATCATAAAATAATAAAATGATTTTAATTAATCACATAAGTATGAAGGGAGCTCTATATAAAAGACCAAGAAATAACGCTATAGGAGCTGGAGAGATGGCTCAGTCAGTAAAGTGTTTAACACCTAATTTTGCTCATGTGAAAGCCAGGCTTATGGTGCATGCCTGCAATCCAGTAACAGGGTAATGGAGAGGGGGAGGTCTGGGGCTTCCTAGCCAGCCAATCAGTAAGCTCCAGGTTTGGTGAGGGACCTGTCTGGAAAAATAAGGTGGAGAATGATTTTAGATGGTAGTAGCATGTCCACCTACCACCCTCACACACACACACACACACACACACACACACACACACACACACACACATGCATGTATAATACCTACCCCCAATAAAACACATAATAGTCTGGATATATTTCTGGGGTAGAGCATACCTACTTCCACCTCACAACTTGGAAAAATAGGATGTGAAAGAAAAGCCATGATCCTATGGGTAGGTGGGCCAGCATGAGAAGTTGCATGATGTCCTTCAAATATTCATGTTCACTGCAACTTCAACCGTGACTTCTTTGGAATAAGATTCTGTATAGATGTAATGGAAGCACATAAGATCATATTGACTCAAACTATTCCTGAAGTCTTACATAAGACTTTGTAAACAAGAAAAAATAGAGAAGTTACAAGAAACACACATAACAATGTGAAGATATGAGAAGAGACAAACTGTCGTAGAAGATAATTCCACATTGTGTGACGTACTTTGCCCTGTGTCATGGTTGGATTTATTCTAAGTGCTTACTTAATAACTTACTCTAATGGGGAATTTACAAGGAACTAGTGACTTTCAATTCCCACTTAAATAAATTCATTAATAGTATCATTGATGATGGCAATCGTTTATTTATTCAAAATGTTTCTCGAGCATCCACCATGTGCCAGGCAGCAATCTAAACAATAACAGCAGCACAGAGTCTGTGGTTGGCCATGGTGTTTCATGCCTGTCACTTCAGGTAGAGGTAAGAGGGTTAGGAGTTCAAAGCTAGCCTTGTTACATAATGAGTTCAAGGCCAAGCTGGACCTTTTGACCCATTGCCCTCTGCAAAATACAATAAAACAAAACAATAAAATTCTGAAAAACAAGACCTGTGTCCTCACAGAACTTAAATTCTTGTCTTATAAATTGTACATTCTTATAAATTCTTATAAAAATAAATAAAAAATCATTAAACAAGGAAAATTCAACTTTAGTGAAAAATGCAAAGAAGGAATCAACAGGGGAGTTGATGGGCTAGGGCAGGGTGAATCTGCTTTATATCAAAGGGTCCAGAAGGGCTTCTTGGTCCAGACAGTGTGAATATGCAGGACAGGTTCTCATAAGGCTTGCTGAAGATTCATGAGACGTTCACTTCAAGAGGGGTGGATGCACTAAAATGTAAAACCACATTACAGGCATAATCAGACTGGTGATTTTGCCCTAGCGAGTATGCTTGCATCCAATTAAGCAGCCTGACTGCTTTGTCATTATGTCATCAGTCTGCGCACATTTAAAACAGTAGAAGAAATGTTCCCAAATTACTCGGCACTTTTCGCTGGAAATTAGTGCTTATTTTAAGCGTCAGCTCGGTGCTGGAAAAGGCTCATGTTATCCCTGGCACGCAAAATTAAGAAAGACAGTATTTACCAAGGTAAAAGAGAGCGGAAAGCCTGCTTTATCCAGGGAATTGAGTTAGCATAAGGATCCAATCTAGGTAATTTACATGAAAAGTCCAATTTCTCAACTTAAGTCTGTTCTCTTATTTTTGCAAATGCAACATGCAGTCTGCAGCAACTTACCCTGAAAATCCTCTACAATGGTTTCAACATGTTGTAAGATAATTGCTGTATTTTTTTTTTAAAAAAGAAGGTTGGTAGAAAATGGAAGTAAACTTAAATGCATTCTTTTTCATATTGTGGCATGCTTAAAAAATCAACGAAGTGACTGGGTAACTTTTGACTTTCAACTTTATGGCTGATCACTTGTGCTTGTAAATTTAACATTTAATGAGATAATATAATGGTATAACGATGGAAAAGTGACTATCAAATACAGGCTATTCATACTTTCCACCAACAGAAGCGAGTGTCAGCACCACAACACAAGCACGCCACAATTCTAATGAATACCCAGTTTATATAACGCTTTGAAATTTCCTAAAATAGATGCTTTGTTCAAAGTTTTAAGTTATATGGGCCTGATACCTAATACGCACGGGCTTCCATGGTAGACGGTGTGCCTGGACACATATATTCATGGTGTGAACATTATTAAAGCCTATAAAGTTCATATTAACCCTTGGGGTTTCTTTCACTCCATTTCATGTATAAGAGAAAACCATCTACGTTTTCTCAGTTTTACACATACTAGTGAGGGTTTACCAAGGAATTTAAAAAGTATTAAGAAGAGGAAAATGAACATTTTTTTCACCTTCCACAGTATACAATGCATAAAAAATTTCAATGTATGTCTCTCTTCCCACATAGAATCCTTCTGTCCTTTTCTTTGCTGAACTGTCTTGAAAAATAATCTTAGAGACTATATAATTATACTACAAACTTGACACTTTCATTTTAAGATATGACTATTCAATTATTTTCCAAGTGATGTTCCCCCCCACACACAATCTCTAGGATGTTGGGATAAGAGATAAGAACAAAAGATAAACTATGTCTTACATATGCTTTCCTGGGTTTAGTAAATTATAGAGAAAAAAAAATCTCTAACAATTTAGCTTCCAGTCTTAGACATCAAATTTTAATTAAAATCTCACTGATAAAGACATCAGTGTATTGTGTGCAAGGCTGTTCAGGGACTGAAGTTTCACTGTTGATAAATCACTTTGTAGGCAACCCACTGCTGATAAAGTTAACTGTAGTTAAGGAAACAGTGATAAGAATTTCTAACGCCTCTGAATTAATTGCTTGCATTGAATGTAAATGTTGTTTTGAAAAGTGTAACTCCTCCTACTAATGCATATTTCTTGAAGTATATCTTGATGCCAGTCTTTCCAAGAATGCTACTATACCACTACATTAAAGCTGTATACAGTTATATCACTTTTCTGTGAATAACCATCTAAACCTTAATGGGTAGCTTAGGAAGATGAAATTATTTTCCTATAGTCACATGACTAATGGCTAGAAGACTCATGCCATATGCACAGAATAATTTTCCTTTGAGGCTCAATAGCATATAAATGCCACAGACACAAACAGAATTCTCGGGTAGGACAGATAGCCCAGTGGTCAGAAGCACTCTCTGCCCTTCCAGAGGACCCGAGTTCATTTCCTAGCTCACACGTCTGGTGGCTCACAGTCATTTGTAACCACAGGTTCGGGGATGCAACACCCTCTTCTGGCCTCTGTGAGCACCTGTGTACATGTAGAATACATATACCAGAGACTCATATAAATAAATTAAAAATAAAGCCCAGAAGACAATTCAATAGTTTGTGGGTCTTATTTGATGTCCAGGATGTTGCTTTCTCTGAGCTGGTTGCTGTGTGATAGTGAATAGATGTCTGCATACTATGCATGAAATTTCACAAAACCCACATCTCTGAAAGAAACATGACACCTATTGTCAAAATTTTCCAATGGCTTCTTGCTAGCACCTTCCTTTGTCAGAGATACCTTCTAAAAATAGTTACTTGAACAAACACAATTTCTAGACAACAGATTTGGGCTTAGTATGAACAGGCAGACATAATCTCTAACTTTTCTGTAATTATTGATTTCTGTAACTCCTGCATTGATCACTTCAACATTATTTCTTAATTGAATTTCTATTTTACATTGCAGAGTCAAAACTTGTACCTCAGATAGTATCATTTTACTTTCATTGCTATGTTCCTGCCATTGCCAATTTCAACACATTCTGTGAGGAGGGGGATGCCATCGCTGTGATGGTTCTTAGATGTTTAAAATGTTCTTGAGTCATATTTCAGAAAACTAATGCTATGATATCCAGTTATGAGTGTGTAATTTAATGATCCAGACTATGACACCACAGCCTCTAACAGCTCTATAATCATTACAAAACAACCCATAGTTCTGTAGGGGTAATTTTAATTTTTTTTTATTTTAGTTTCAATATATTTCTTTATTTTTATGAGCTTTTCATGTAAGCCATGCATACCAGAATATATTCTATGATCCTGGTACAATGACATTTTACTTTTTTTTCAAATAAATAACAAAAATAGCACCAGAGCAATTTTCCCCAAATCCTCCTTTTGACCTGAAATCAAGCAAAGGCAGTTGTTATTTTGCATATTGCAAAAAAAGTGCTACAGTAATATGGCCAGCTCGCAGCTGAAGGTAAATCACCCCTGACCCTTGATTTTGACACACATTTCTATCTAATGATAGTTTTCAGATTCATGTTAGAAGCTGTTGACATTTCTCATCATGCACATCTACTGAGAGAGCCGAAAATATGTCGAGGAACATTCAGAGTACCTGGGAGAAGGCTGAATTAGATTCTAAAAATAGTTGTAGGTCAACCACTTGGGGTCATGAAATACAATATTGAATGGAAGAGGCTAAAAGGATTATGAACACTCTTTCGATTTATACATGCCCGAACCCAGACCCTTTAAACTAGATAACTGGTTCCAGGTCACAGAGTGATAAGCTATCTAATTTAATGTTATGATATAGTTGAGTTTCTTAAAAAAAAAAAAATACTGAAATCTAACACCTCGGTGCTCAGAAAAATATTAAGCACAAAATTTGTTCATAATTTTCCAAGGAGCATAAATTGAATACAAAGATGGTCTTATATATGATTTCTGTTCTGTACTTAAATTTTATTTTTATTTATTGATAAATAATAGCAATTATACAAAGTACCTTTTATTGAGCATCTTTCATGTGCCACATGTTTTACCTACATTCTTTGTATTTTTTTACAAGTAAGCTCCAAGGTGGACATGTTTGCTCATTAGCATTCAAACATGAGCTAAATGATATCAAAGGAGTCTGAAATGGAAAGGACTGTCAGCATAACTAAATCCATAAAAACCCAGAGCAAACATAAAATGCCAATATAAAACTGTCAGTCATGCTACCGCATAAGTTTTGATACAGAATTCAAGCGCTTTAAATGTGACCATTGAAAAGCAGAATGCTTTGCTGGGGGCGGTGAGCGTGACAAGGACACATCATGGAAAACTTTCAAAGAACTAGTATTAAACATACATTAACAAAGAGTTGTATGATTGATATAAATTATGGCAAGGACGAAGAGAAATCATGGAGACGGAAGAGGGCTTGTTTTGTCTTTTCTATGTTAGCATCTTTGGAGTAAGATGGATAGTTCATATGTCACACTTGAGAGACAGTGCACCCAATTAATCTTGTTAAGACACAGAAATTGATGTGGGCTATCAAAAGGGAGCTCCATTTTGAAAACCGTGGGTCTCATTAGTAGGGAAGAGATACGGTGTGTTGATGTTTTTAACATTTTAAATTCCTCCCTAGATTGCAGGGCAGGTAACTAAAGCTTACAGTTCCATGATTTGCGTGTGCTGGGATTCCAGATGTGCTAGGATTCCTGATGTGTTTTAGGACATGCTAGATACAGACATTCACTGACACGAGAGCACAGGAATGAATAAGGAGAGGTGCTAGTTGGAGACCTGTTTCTGATGCAGGTAACAGTGGAACCAATGCAGCCCTGAGAGGGAAACAAAACAGGAATGATGGGATCGGCAGGTTTCCTGAGTTGAGAAGGTAAATAGTGTGGTCACAACGTTTCTTTTTCAAATGTGGCTGAAAGCTCAAGTCATGCAACTATCTTGCAGTAAATTCTCTTCTATTTGTACTATCCATAGTGATTTTCTCTTTCTCTCTCCTGCACATGGCCATAGTTCAATTACTTTAATGTCATTCAAAGTGAAGAAGATTATGTCACCTACTCTATCTCTGTATAGTCTATCATCTACCAATCTACCGTGTACCTAGAGATAGTCACATATAGTAAAATGACACAATTATTATGTGGGACACACACTACACCATATGTTTACATTGTTAAGAAGCAATGCGGTAGAACGGGATCCAAGGAAGGCACACAGAACGTATCTGAATTAAGTAATTTATGACAGAAACAAGCTTGGGTTTCCTCTTGGGTCCAGACTTCCTCTCGGCCACTTTTACTCCCATCAGATGTGAAGGGTAAACTCCAGAGCCACCATTACCTGATCACTCTAATGAGTTAGTACAGCTCCAGCATTTACAAACTGTGACTAACTCACATATTTCTCTGTGAAGAAGCCATTCCAAGGGATGTGAAAAGCTTTCTGTTAATGATTTTAGCAGTCGTGTGTAATCACAATACATTATGTAGCAGATGTGCCCAGTAAATCTAATTTGAGGGAAGTACAAAGATTCATTGAATTCAGAACAGCTTATGACAAAATGGGAGATTTCTATGAAGGTATACAAAGTCCTTCAAGAGATCTCTTCGCTTAAAATTTTCCTAACCTTCTGTCTTGTGTGTATGAATATTTTGCCTTGTGTATGTATGCGTGTGTGTATGTGCCTGGTGCCTAGAGAGGACAGAAGAGGGCATTGAGCCCACTGGGACTGGACTTAAGGATGGTTGTGAATCACCATGTGGGTGATTGGATCCCAGCCCAGGCCCCCTGAAATAGCAACAAGTACTCAACCTCTGAGCTATCTCTCTAACCCCTTTACATAATATCTTTCTCTATTGCTATAGAGATATAGATACATCTATAGGTATAGATAGAAATAGATATCTAGAGATATAGATGACAAACATTAATCCTTGTGTGACAGAAAATCTAACGCACTTGCTTTCTTGTTCTGTTGGTAATAGTGTCTAATGATGTTCCTGTTCCTCTCATAATGCCCAGTTGTTTTCTTTTTGTTTTTGTTTTTGATTTTTCTTTCTCCCATCTCCATTCACACTTGGGTAAGAAATATGCTCAGGAAACTCAACAAAATAAATAAACAAAATAAAAATTAGAGAGAAAGCTTGTTTCTCTATTTTCGAGCATGGAAGAAACGTCTCCCATAAATATTCGTTTTATTGCAGACTCTCTGTGTGCTGGTATTGGGACAAAACAGCTTTGCTAAAAATGAACAGTTTTTGGGTGAGTTATCCCTATTTTCTTTCTTCCTCTAGGCAAAGGACAGCACCTTACAAGTATTATCTCACTAATCATTCCATCTCTATGTCATAGTTTTGATGAAAGACGGCAGTATCTTCCTGATGTTATGGGGAGGGGGGGATGTAGCAGACACACTTATTTTCCAGAAGAAAAACTGCCTTAACCGCACGCTGGTCCCCCAGGGAACTGGCACGCCTCTAGATCTAAAACACAAAAGCAGAACACTTTATTTCCCTCTAGGACCTACAAGGCAGAACTTGAGACAGATGTGGCCTTTTCCCAGAGTCCTGCGATACATTGATTGGGAAACTCTACGCAGGCAGCTTTAGAGAGGAACTGAGCTAAAAAATACTCAGGAGATGCCATCAAGAAGTTGTAGGTAGCACCCAGAAGAACCAGTGGGACGAAGGCACGTGTTGGAGATTAACAAGGACAACCGCCTATTGTAGAGTACGCTGCCCTTTTCTGGTGTTTAGAATATGCAAGCATCCCAGCCCTGTGCAATACTGAGATCACTCAAACACTAGCATAGTGTTCGTTAAATAATTGCATTCACCAAATTCTCACTAAATACCTTCTATGTTTCTAAATCCTGTGTATTTGCTGGGACAACAAAGGTAGGTAAACATTATGCATCTTGTCCTCATGAACTTACAGTCTGCTGTAAGAAATAAAGACAAGCAAAATGAGCATAAGGATCTATTACTTACTAGGGCTGTGATTTGGTGCCAACCAGAAAAATGAAATGATCCTAAGTTTAGATCCAAAGAAGACACTATAATTTTAAAAGGAAAATTTAACTTTAATTGTTAATATTTAAACTGTGAGTTCCTGAATCCATTATGAAGCAAAGCAGACGTGATGTGAGGGAAACAGGGATGGCACAGAGAGTATTTACTGAAGTTGACTGGATTTTAAGGGCCCGGACAGAAAGGAAGAGAAGTCCACTCAAAGCTGAATCTACAGCGGTGTGACACTGCTTTGAGCTTAGTCCGGTGAGAGGTTAAAAACTCAGAACAAAGGAAGACTTGTAAAGACTTTTAAAGATAAAACAAAAACAAAAATTTTATTAGGGGCAAAAGAAGTGAGAAGACTAGTTCGTTGTCTCTTGAGTAGATAGTCCAGTGCTATCAGGTAGCAAGGAGAAAACAAAACAGTCCCCTCCCACTCCCCTCAAAAGTCTTCAAACTGAAAAAAAAAAAAACAAACCATGTAAACTAAAGTGAATAGGAAATCATGAGAGCATTCATATGTATTAGATGACTTTATATCCTTAAGGCAGTTACATTTTCAAAGATGGTCCACTGTCAATAATTTGGTCATTGTGTCAAACTTATTAATGAGATAAATACAAGAGTATGAGCAAGTGCCATTTGTATTATGAAAGAGGAAAATAAAATTAAAAAGCCACCATTCTTCAACCCCAGACACAATTCTGAAATCGCTTGTCAAGGGGGCGTCCAGAGAGACTGAGAACCTTAGGAACATGGTAATATCAAGAAGCATCGACATCCGTTCAACAACAGACACTCTGCTAAAATAATGATATCGTTTCTCGACATAGTTATCAATGGTGGGCCAGGAAAGATTACAATACCATTGTATAAAATACAGAACAACATGAAGTACAGGCAAGAAAAACTAAACCTTTTATTTGCAGTTCTAAAGAAAGACAAAAGATAATTATTAAAAATTATAAGAGATGCTGCATAAACAGAGAAAGAAACAGCACCTGAGATTTGACTCGTGACCAGATGTTGGACAGAACAACTGTGTGCTTGATTTCAACTAGTCCCAGCGACTTTCTAAGGCAGACATTTCATTTCCTTTTCATAGATGACAGATTGAGGCCCCTCAACTATAATCCTAGTTTGCTCAATTTTTCACACTTAGGACGGGGTGGAGCCTAGATTAACAACTGTGTCCCTCCCACTGGGCAGCCCCAGAATCATTGACTGCATCATCACTCCAGAAATAGAGTGTTCCTCCCTAAGGAACATGTTATATTTGAATCTGAAATGCCCCCAATGGGTTCGTCAACCTAAACGTTTGGTCCCTGTCTGTCAGCACTGTTTGGGAAGGTTTGCTGTTGCAGGTGGAACTTGAGGCTTTATAGTTCAGTTCTACTTTCTGTTTGTGCTCTGCTTCTTGGGATAGTGACTTCAAACCTCTGCCACTTCGTCTTCCCAGCTGTGATGCTGTATCCTCCAGAACTGTGAACAAAATAACCCCTTTCTCCCTTAAATTGCTTTTGTCAGAGTATTTTATCACAGCAATAGGAAAAGAAAGTAAGGAAGGTGAATTTATTGGAGTGATCTGTTCACCAAGAAAGGGGACTTACTAGGAATATTCTGCATAAAAGACTACCCATCTGAAACCAACAGCAGATCCAGGATCAGATAAGGAAGGGATTAAACATCTCTTACACTTACACTCTTACACTTTAAGCTCCTTTGTTTTTACTCTTCTGCCTTTGCAAAAAAAAAAAAAAAACAAAAAAAAAAAACCTGTTAGCGTTCTTGCTGTTACATCCCATCTAGAATGGTTACAGTTTCGCGATAACTTGGTAACCAAAAGAAGTGATAACATTTCAGTGGAGGTTTAGGGGAAGGAATGGGGTAGGGTGAAAAGTCATAGCTCACTGAAAAGTTTGCACTTACTATTGGGTTTTGAAAAATCACCAATCACTGAGCTCAGAAATCCACCAATCCTTGATCTCAAAATCCTACCAATCCTTGAGCTTGTCCAAGCTCAGGGCTTGAAGTCTTCTCAAACCCTGTACTGGGAATTTTCACTCTGGAAAACTTCTTCCCTCAAAAAACCCTCTCTAAGGCCTGCCTCCTCATCAGTTTCCAGCTGTTCATCTCCGTTGCAGAAGCAGCCACTGTCCTGTGTCTTTCCCCAATTTGTTGTATGGTGTGACTGTGCTTCCTTGACTCCTGGATGCCAGGATACCTTTCCTCCCAGAGCTGTAACACTTGTACCAGGGAAACTTCTCCTCTCTGAGCTGTAACACTTCCACTTTCAGAGCTGAAAGGCTTACAAAAGTTTCATTATTAAGTTCCACCATCGGGCGGGGGGTGGATGGGGGGGATCTGCCTATGTGGCTTTTGTTAAGAAATGTGTTTTGATTCTGTCTCACTCTGCTTCTCTGTCTGACTCATGACAGCTTGCTGTGTGTCTATTTATGTCCCTTAGTCAAGACATTTGTTGCAGCCATCACAGGAAGAAGGATAAATTAATAACTTAATTTATAATTAAAAATGATATCTTGGTGCACAATATTTTTAACCTTTCTCCTAACACTGGAAAATGATTTAATATGTAAGCCTATACTATCTATTTCATCTTTAATTTGTAATGAATCAAGATGTAAGTTTCTGGGTGCTGATGCACAAAGAAATAAATTATGAGATTGTTCTAAAAGAAATCAGAGTCCACAAAAGTTGCAATACCACTGCTGAAGTTATTTTTAACAATTAATTACTTATCTTCACTCATTCTTGTATTAAAATAAGAATCTGAAAATGAATCCCATGGATATGTCCTTTATTTCAACAGAATCAATTTTCTTTCTCTGATTAAATTAGTTGTATCAGCTGAAATGTCCCCTTTGTCTTTTTGTAGTTATTGCAGTTCTACTGTCTTATTTCATACCCAGATGATTCAACATATCATTGGAGAAAATACTTCTAGAAAGCAGGATGTAACTAATTTTGTACAGGTTAAAAGAGAAATTCAAGTTTTTTCCAGTTGGAATCCAAATCTAAAAATCTTATATTATACCCCAGGTTGAAAATTTTGAAATTTCTAGAGAATTCGGAAAAGTGAAGAATGGAAAATCTCTTCCAACCTCATCCTTCTTTAAAAAAAAAATCATAGCCTAAAATAAAGGGAGAATTAAAATTTGTTGACACTGGACAGTAAAGCCAATAACCCGGATCACTGATCACTGTTGATGCCCCCCACTCCTCACCCCTGTAGTTGTTAGATGCTGCTGTGCTGGGGTGGCTCAGCAAGGATGCAACACAGGCAGCATATTCATATGTGCAAACTCTGGCAGATCTCAGCCAAGGGAACCAATGTCATGGCCAGCACCATACCAGACAGTGGAACCCCGAGTGTCTGAGCTCAGGTGTTTTTATTGATTCAGGACTCCTCAGGCATTCTACTGATAGCACATGTGCAATCAAACATCCCCCACATAAATCCCACATCTGCAGACGATACAAAATGCCAAGATCTAAGCAGCCCTTCGCCCAATAGTGCATAAGACAATTATTTTCTACATAATTAAAAATAAACTTCTACAACACACTCCCACCCTGTCTAGGGCCATTATTGTAAATATTCACCACAAGCTCTCTTTAGATGAGAGCACGGAGATGGAGAGAAGCTCTGTTATGTCTCACAATTACTTATCTAAACAGATATGAGAATCTGAAGCCAGGATTATAACACCAGTGTCTCTATTGCCTTTCTAACGCTAATGGAGGCTCTCGTTGTTATTTAGAGCTTAGCTATATTTAGCCTATGGATTGGGCAGCATGGCTTTTAATTTTTTTCTCCCTTTCTGAAAGCTCCCAATATTGAGAAGTAGGTAGAACTATGGACTTCCAAATCAGAAGGAAGAACTGGGCTGTCAAACTCAGCCAACGGAACTGGCCTGTGGTCTTTGTGTGGGCACTAACAACAAGGAAAGGTCAAGCATCCAGTGTTGGATCTTAAAATGCCCACGCAGATGGAGCATGGGGTTTAAACGGTAATTTCTTGTCAGATGAAAAGGTGAACGAGGTCAGTGATTAAACCTGATTTTGTATAGAAGATGAGGTTAAGCTGGCAGGAGACCGACAGAAGCAAGCCCCTATGCCAAGGTTCAGCCCACTTTGCAGAGGTCGGGTCAGGTTTCTGGCTGGATTCCGACTTAGAACCAGCAAGGAGAGAAAATCCTGGGAAGCGTTAAGTAAGGCTGTAACAGGAATGAGACGGTATCAGCTCCACAAGGGTGGACCTGTCACACAGGTAGAGAGGTTAATAAGCATGATCTAGTAGTGTCCTCATGTCTATGGGCCACCAACAAAGAGACCTGAAGTCAAGTTGCAAGAAAATCTTTCTGTGTTGAAGATGGAAGAGGACAAGGGTGGAGGTATTAGCTCTAAATTTGGGGATTAAACCTGCTCTAACTGAACCAGGAAATTCCTTTCTGCTGCCAGGAATATACAGTGACTCACACATTAGAAATCTGAGAGCCACTCAGCTATACTAAAAGATGAGGACAGAATATTTATCAATTTGAGTGAAACAAAAAAAAATCTTGTTTTTCTTTAAGATTTACTCAATTTGTTCTAATTTTAACCTCCTGTGACTTTAAAATATGGTAATGGATTTGTTGGCTGTTGAAGGAATGCAATGCGACTATGGCGATACATCTTCCCTCGCATTGAAAACTTTAATTCTGTAACCAATATGCTGCATGCAGTCGAGCGTAACTATGTCAAGGCTACCTCAGAGACAAATGCATTAGAGCCTTGTAGGAATTGTTAGGGGTGTTGTCTTTAAGGAACCAGCTGAGGAGGAATAAAACACAGAAAATCAAAAGACACTTGAAAATGTGGACACTGGGTTATAGGAGAAAACTGGACCTACCACTGAACAGAATAAGGCCTGAGAACTGCATGGATGGACCCAGAGATGGACCTGCCCCGACATGCCCAAAGACAGACTCACCCAGGGAGCAGCAGCCTGCAGTCTGGAAGCCAATGGGGCTCTGGGCTGGGCACAGGGTTTAAAAGGGCTTCCCCTCCTGCAATAAACTGAGTCTACTTTTTGCCGTTGACCTGACTCCCGGAGCCTGTGTGTCTTGGTTCTGCGCCAACTCTGCCCCTGCCCCCAGCTTGAAGGGCCCCATGGATGGGTACAAGCAACACTGGGTAGAGTTTCTGGTGATGCAATTTAGCACATGATCTCTCAGCAGCCAGTAAGTGATCTTTGTGGTTGATAGAAAGAGGAACTAAAAACACACAACAGTATCTCATGTAAGAGGTTTATTGGGATGGGGTTGGGCATTAAGTATCTGATTCTGAGTAGGGGAAGGAAGGAGAAAGAGAGGGGACTGGAGGGAGAGAGAAAGGGAGAGGGAGAGGAGGGGACAGGACAACAGGGTGAGAGATACAGTACAGAGAGAGAGAATAGGGGGCTGCCAGGTTGTCATGTAAATGGGTGGCAGGTTGTATGGAGCGCGTAATAGATCTGATATTTGGCAACAGAAGGTGGAAGTGTTGCTCAATGATGGCAAAGCCATTGGAGGTGGGGTGAGGTGTGGGGGTTAGCCAAGTTCCTGGAACAGGGGTCTTAGAATGTGGCCAAGTAAGTTTCCTAAAAATCCTACTGTCTTTCTTAACAAACAAAGACGTGATTTTGTGGAACACTGAAGTGATTGCTTCCAGCTAACTTGCCAACGTTTTGAGGGATTGAGCTGTGGTGAGACCACAGATTCTGGGCCTAGATTCTGCTGTGAGCCTCTGGGTATGTGCCTATTTTGTTATTGGGAAATATTCTAGGCAGAACTGAATCACAAACAAGTTGCCAGAGAGCAGCTACTTTCGAGGAAGTCAAAGATTATCTAAGGAAACATTCCTTCTCTGGCTAAGCATCTAACTTCACCCAGAGAGGTTATCTCCTGGGATAAACATCCTGCCCCAGCAGGGAAGATGTTTTGTTCTGTTACTTATCTTGGCTTTAGGATGTTTTCACCTATGTATTGTCTCACCCTGTAATTGACACTTTTTTCATAATCCCTGTAGCTGCACTTAGCCCCTTGAGGAAAGGGGTATAAGATTCGAGACAAAAAGTAAAATTTCAGCTCTTTTCCACCTGAACTCAATGATACTGTGTGTGCCTGGTCTATTCCCTTCCCTTCTTGTCTCTTTTCCCCTCTCCTCATAAGGCCCTTCAGTCCCACCCCCCCATTCAGGTACTTTCCCGGACCTGACATTGAACCATGAAGAATTCTAGTTCTTTGTGGTTCTGAATGGAGGAACATGGAAGTCACAGCAGTGGGGCCAAATGACTGGATTCAGCGATATGCCATCACTACAATGGCAACCACAACAGGCAGACAGGATGACCTCATTACTTCCCCTTCTGTTTACTGCTCTCTCCAAATCTCTCTGATCCATTCTTAATAAGCTTCTACCCCATATGATATTCCTTCCTTTCCTGAATTCTACCACTATTTCTACTTTGATCTCATTTTGCATTGACTTAAAAAAAAATCTCTCCCCACACTCTCTGTGCGTGAAGGTTTATGGGTGTAAATGTGGGCACGTGTGTATCCTGGTGCACTGAGGGTGATTGGAAGACAGCCTCGGGTGTCAGTCCTTCACCTTATTTGAATCAGGGTCTCCTGTTGGTTTCCATGGTCCCCAGCCTGGTTGGCTTGTGAGCTCGCAAGGGTTCTCTCATCTCTGCTTTTCTTGTTGCTATTGGGTTGCTACGATTACACAAGATTCACACGCTACCTGTCCAGCTTTGTGTGGTTTTCGGATCCAAATTAAGGCCTCCACATTTGCATACCAAGGACTTCACTCACAGAGTCATCTCTGCAGCCTAAAACAGACTTTGTACGTTATTCTGCTTCACATTGGATGTGGATTTTCCTTTCTTGGTATTTGCCCATATATCACACAGGGCAGGATCTAGCAGTAACTATTGTTTGCTGAGTGATTTGCTCTATGTACATTACTTGTATTAGCGCCCTTCATCCTTGTAACACACAAACCATGTGTGCATCTCTGTTAGCCCCTCTATGCATAGTAAATGACTCTTGATTACATACCTAGTCCACGTGTAACAGATGTTGGAACTCAGGACATCTGCATGGAATCAATGCACAGATGATATATATTTTTTCTATTTTAACCTTGTATTAGGAGAGATTATGAATATTGTGAATAAGATGGCGAAATCTTGTTCCCTCTGCTTGGTATGAAATTGTGGTCAAAAGACTGTATTATAACAGAACATGTTTCAATCCACCTGTAGGATTAAATTTAGCATTTTATTTCTGATTAAAAAAAAATGTTTGAATAAATCATTTAAACTCTTCAGTCTTTTGCAGTCAAATATTTGGTACCAGGCTCATGTCTCCCTTCCTTTTCATTCTGATCATTCTTTAGGTTTTTGGCACTGTTAAAATTCTGCTTTAGCTTTGCTGATGCTTGCCTGGTAATATTTTTCTTTCAATTTGCAAGCAGCAGCTGCGCGATGGTGTGTATGCATGCTGACATCTCCCATTCCTGCTTTATAGCTCTTGTTAGCATGCCAAACGCTATGCATCATTCACACAGTGATCCTGTCCCTACGCCCCGCCCCCTCCACACACACTCACAGCTAATTGAGTGAGTTATTTTAAGATAACCGCGATCATGGCTTTAGCATTTATCAAATTCTTAAGGTAAATCTTTTAAGATCTAAATGATGTAATTCTTTTTGCTGCTTAGACTTATCAGAGATTAAGTAAAATATATTCAAGTATGCTTTGAGCACTGTTTAGTTCATTAATCTGTGTTCTCAATTATACTTTTGAGTATTTTTTCTTTCATTGATGATATTAAAAAATGACTTGAAGTTTAATACTTAGCCATCACATTGATGACACTGTAGCATAGTATCTAAGACTGTACAACCTTTGGTACTTTGGGATTTAAGAGGTCAAATCCTTGCTTTGCTCAGTTACAAATCGCAAGTCAAGCTACTTATCCCTGCCCCGCCCCCCATCCCCCATCCAAATTAGTTGCATACTGGGGATTTACACAGCTAATGAAGCCAGATGTCAATTTTTTGTTTTACTCCCTGACATTCTCTTCAGCTTTTATTCCTTCATTTCTAAACATTCCCTGGCAAATGGAATCAGTATCATTTGTTCTCTGTTGACTAAAATTTCTTTCTGTCCCTTTATCTAAGAGTCATGTAAGCATGTGGCTTGCTTATTTTTCTTTTACTGTGATAAGACATCATGACCAAGGCAACTTATGGGAAGAAGAATGCTACTTCGGTTTACAGTTCCAGAGGGATAGGATTCTATCACCATCATAATGGGCGGGTGGGAGGCGGGCATGGAAACTAGTAGGTATGGTGGCAGGGACATCTGAGAGCTCGCATTTTAAAACACTAGCACCACTCATAGAGAGAGTTAACTGGGGATGGTTGAAACCTCGAAGCCTGCTTTCAGAGACATGCTTCCACCAGTGAGGCCACACCTCTTAAGCCTCCTCAAACAGGGCTACATACTGGAGACAAATTATTCAAATCTCTGAGAGTATGGGGGAAATCTCCTTCAAACCACCACAGCGTAAGTCTTACAGGAAATCTCTATTATATTGTTGAATGGGCATCTCACACCAGGTAGAACAAGACTGTGATTTTCATCTCCCATGCCCCATTGGGAATCCTTCCTCCCAAATATGTTCTCTAACTTACATTTCTCTCTCAAGAAGTGCATCCCTTGCCTAGCTCTTGAGGCTACTCTTTAAAAATTATAAAGTATAGACATTGATTCACACTAGATATAGATGTTGACTCAGGGTAAAAGGCTATTTTATTCTTTTGTTAATTCATCCACCAGTTCTTAGTCCTAGAGCCCTGAAGTGTTTCAGCCTCTGTACAATCTAAATGCTAACTTGTACCTAGAAAGCTTCAGCCTCAGCCACCATACAATCTAGAACATCTAAAGTTCTATACAATCTAATCGAATCTCTGAGACTTACTACTGACTGAACCACTCCAACTAGCTCCTTCTGAACTGTGACTCTTCTGGTTCAATTCAACTCACCTGCTCTGGCCCAAACTCTCTTCCAAGCTGCTGGCTCAAACTGGCATTCTGAGGCGGCTTACTGTTTCTGACAGAACTCTTCTTACTCTGGCAGATTCTGGTTGGCCATCTTACTCCCTCAGACGGAAATGCTCTGCTTGGCTTCAAACTGACTCACTCTTTCCATATGATACTGACTTCTTCTGCCGAGCTGCCCTTGTGTCTCCGTGTCTCTCCCTGAGTACTCATTACACTATACTACCTCAGTCAGCCTCTCTGCTTGTCAGTCAGACTGCTTCATTGTCTCTATGTCTTGGCCCCCATCTGACTGATTCAGAATGCTCACCTCATATTGCCTGCTATAATGGACTCTGCTCTGAGCTGAGAGCTTGCTTTTATATCTTCAGAGTTGGGTGTGTCCTCACTCTGACTCACTTTGCTAACTCTTCCTCTGGTTAGTCACTTTGCCTGTCTTTCATTGACTCGTCTCAGATGTCACTTCTTCTGAGATACTGACTCTTTCTGAGCTCTCCTTCCTGTGTCTGCTTCCAGACTGTGTTTATGTCTTAGGAATTGAAGGCATGCACCACCACTGCCTTCTGAGTAATGTGATTAAGGGTGCTTGCTATCACTGCTTTCTGAATACTGGGATTAAAGGTGTGTACCAATATTCTTAACAGTCTTTCTACATTCTATCTGGACCAAACAGGCCTCTGAATATGATTCTTTGATATAGAACCCTGGAATATATACACTTTGTAGCTCTCACACAGGCCTATTCCTCTATAATAAAGTCTATTTCTTATTCAAATCTCCAGAAAATTTTATGGGCGATACCTCTAAAATATGACAAATTTTGGCTACTTCTAATGTTTTCCTTTTCTAACTTCCATTGTCTTGGATAACTATAACAGCCACATAGCTGTTCTCTCTCTGCCTTTGTATCTTCAGATTATGGGAGGCTCATTGTTCTCACACAATTCTCTATAGCCTAAGTCAGGTGGCATCATTTTTTCCTCTAAAGCCCTTGGGTGTCTGTCATCTTGGAGCAAAGAGGATAAAATCAGTATTTCCAAATTCTTTATCTTGACTTGTCAAGATCCAGATCACTTAACCAATGTTTTCTTTCCTCAAAGCATCGCTTCCCATACTTACATTGCTCAGTGAGATCCTTGCTCATGTCCAACTCATTCCATCTCAGCTTTCTTGCATCTGTATTCCCTTGGCTTCCATAGTCTTCCTTCCCTTCCTTTGTCTAATCAATTTAGTGCCTGTTGGAAATACCACTTCCCCAGGACAGATGTTCTCGACTAGCCAAATAGTGCCCTTTTATCACTTCCGGCCACATTACTCTATTTTCTGAATAACACTTTTCACACTAAATGTTATGTTCTCTCAACATACTTTCATGTGAAATGTCTCTGGCCAATGGATTATTGGCAGTAGAATAGTATTTGCAAATAGCAGGCATTTTGTGCTAAGAATACATTGCTTAGCTAATTCATTGAACAAGAAAATAAAATAAGAGAATGTAGTTCCTGAGAGAGGGGCAGAGAGGAAGGGGGGAAGATGAGGAGGAAGAGAAGGAGGAGGAAGAGGAGGAGGAGGAGAAGGAGAAGAGGAAGAAGAAGAAGAAGAAGAAGAAGAAGAAGAAGAAGAAGAAGAAGAAGAAGAAGAAGAAGAAGAAGAAGAGGAAGAAGAAGAAGAAGGAGGCTTCCAACTCTTAACCTTGTGGTTCTTTTTATCTTAGTAAGCATCTAATCCCTATAAATCTCAGTTTTAGCATCCATAATGTGAGCTTATAATAACAGCATTTATATTTCAAGTCTTCTGTGAGGGTTAAATAAATATGTATAAAAAGGTTTTAAAGCAGTGCCTGGCACATTTCAGTAAATAATTATACAGTAAACAAATTCTGGTTTATAATGGTCATTGTTATCATCACAACTATCAAAAAAATTTAAGATCTCTGAGAACAATAGATAGGAGTCTTCCTTGCAATCCTTAGCATTTGGTTGAAATAAAAATAGAATAAAACAGTAGGTTTCCAAGCAGAAGTATAGAAAATGGCAACCCCTACTCTATGGCTTCTGACAGTAATTTGTAAAATGGAAAATGTAATACTAAAGTTCTGGATCAGACAACAGCATCAGCAGCTTTTGAACACTGTCTAGAAATGCAGAGTATAAAACCCTGCACATAATTCTAAGACACATTTTTGTTTAAGAACATCTGGCTTATATTGTAGCAGATAGGTTTAGAGTATCAGACCAGAAAAATTCAGAGTTGACCAACCCAGACCCCAACTCAGCCTCCACACAGTGCAGTGTGGTACAAGGGAGGATCTCAGAAAGGGAAGGTACCTTACCTGGGGACATGGGGACCCTTAGTTTCCTACTGTTTGTATCACTCATCATAGCAGTGTGCTGCTGTGATGTCTCAGCAAAGAAGACAAGGAGGCATTTTTCATATGGAAGGCATACCCTTCCAGACCTCAGCAGAGGGACCATTATCCTGGCCAGTGCCCTACTGGACAGTGGAAACCTGAACTCAGACTACCAGACAGTGGAACCCTGAGCGTCTGAGCTCTGGTATTTTTATTGATTCAGAATGCCTCAGGTCTTCTACTGATAACACATGCAGATCATCAGCAATCAAACATCCCCCACATAAATCCAACACCTGTAAACAATACAAAACACCAAGACCTAGGGAACCCCTCACCCAACAGTGCATAAAACAATTATTTTATACATAACTAAAAATAAACTTCTACAGCAATTCATGATTCCAAAGGAGAAAGAAAGCTTGCAAGTTGGAAAAGGCTTAGGATGTAGAAATGGGTAAATGTGGTAAATAGGTAAATAAATAGGTAAATAGCTCACAACTATGGTGAAAAGAGTTCATAGGGCTGGCCATTGCATTGTATATAACTCCTGAAATCCATGAGAATTCACTGGGGTTAAGTTGTTTGAAGATAAAAGAGCAAAAGAACTCTTCCTAAGATCTGTTGAATATTCACTCAAGTGGCTTCTGTATTCTAGTCAAGTATCTATAGACAACATCAACTTCCACCTCCTTCCCATCCTTCTTTCATATTTCTTTGCTTGCCATCCTCAGTGTTTCATTAACTCTCTTCATTGTCTCATGCATCATTCTCTTCTGGTATCCAGAAATTGAATGGCTGGTAAAGAAAGGCAAATATTTCTTTAGTAAATGGCTCCTTTAGTCTTGCTTGGAGTCAGCCTGCCAAACTCCTTCCATAGAGTAGATTCATGTGGTCCCATAATACCATGGCCTGCGGATTTCAGTGCTGTCAAGGTGAATCTTTTTCCGGCATGGGAGATTGTTCTTCTCATTTGCCAGGTTCACAGTTACTTGTGTGGATGGAGAACCAATCACCATGAGTTTATAAGCGACAGTGCTCCTCATGTTGACACAAGATTTATATACTGTATGTTTAAAGGAGGGTGCTTGGTCTGTTTTCAGGTTGTTTTGGGTACACCTTATATGCTAACAAGAAGTTGTATGCAATGACCCGGAGCAAGCTCTAGAGGTGCTGGCATAGAAAATAGGACTGATATGCTTATTGGTTACCCCCCAGATGCTCTCTCTCTCTCACTTAACTCTTCCAGAAAATGGACAAAATCTTGCTTATTCTTGAATTTTTAGCATAGTTCCTTGACCATAAAACATGTAAATTTAAACTTAACTGAATCTAGATTTACCCAAGGTAAATCTAAAACTAAGCTTGAGGACAGTTTTTTAAATTTGAAGAGTAACTGATAGCTGAGAGGCAAGCCATCTGACTTTTCCTCTGCTATTTCCTTTATACGCTAGTGGCTTTATCTGCCCTAACCAGCAAATGACGCTCATTTCACTTCTTTTCTCTCCCATTCTTGTTCCTATGGAGAAGCTCCTGCATTTTAATTAATTAATAGTAATCTATTTTTACTTACAAAGTAGTTTCACAAAGACGAATGCTATACTCTGTTAAATTTAAGATCATATATACAGTCCTTTTATTTGACTTCATGTTGATGAGATTTCTAAGATTATAGTGAAGAGGTAAATTTATTTCAACGTGATCAAACTCCCACGACAAGCATATGGCACAATAGTGTCTACTTTTGCATAATGAATTACTTCAAAACTTAGCAGAGTATAGCAAGGCATTTGCTTTCTTTCAGTATCTAAGAATAAGGAATTTTGAGCCAGTGAGTGTTTCTGATGTAAAATCTCACATACTGGCAGGGTGGGGACCAAAACTACAAGCATCTAATATCTTGGCTGGGGCTGGAGAGTCTTCTTACTCCCTGGAATGCTCACTGGTTATCCTCACGTGTCCCTTCCCCGTGGCTAGCTGGGGACCTCCGCCCTTTGATTGATGTTCACTGTGTAAACCTGTTGATAGGGTTACTTGAGTGCTAAGCAGCATAGCAAATATTCCCCAGGTGGAATGGGGCTAGTGATAGAGATAGGGATGGGGCTAAGGCTAGGACTAGGGCTAGGGCTAGGGCTGGGTTTAGGGCTAGGGCTGGGTTTAGGGCTAGGGCTGGGGTTAGGGCTAGGGCTAGGACTAGGGCTAGGGCTAGGATTAGGGTTAGGGTTAGGGCTAGGGCTAGGGATAAGGATAAAGATAGATAGATAGATAGATAGATAGATAGATAGATAGATAGATGATACTTACATGCTTATCCAGTCTGCAGTCTGCAGAATCACATTGTCCCTTCTGCCATAATGTGGTCATTATCTAAAAATCACTAAGTGCAACTTACATTGAAGGGTGGATAATCAGTTCCATCCATCTACAGGTGTGTTAAATACTTTTGTGACCATATTGTCAACCGGCACCACTGGCTTTCAATTTTCAACTGAACAAACATTTCTTAAGAGATACATTCCAACAAACATAGCTTAAAACCTCTGTATTTGTATTCTCAGGTTTACAGTCTAACAGATGGTAGAATGCTTAAGACACACATCTCTGAGTAACACAGAATGATGTTTTTCCTAGAAACTACAACAGGACCTATGTTCAAACGATCACTTCTGTGCCTTTCACTATTAATTCTCTTCCTCATATTTTCAGTTACTGATTTACCCAAATTAAGTTTCATGATCATTCACTATAAGCCTGTCTCACATATACCTAGCTTCTTTCCTACCTTAAACTATGGGCTATTAGAAACGATCTATATAAGTAAATTTGACCCTTGTATTATTCTATCTCAAAATCTGATCTTGGTTATCCAGCGAGACATGGATAGCCATTGTAGTCATGAGGACAAACAAATTTACTGTGTGTGGCCTAAGTAATCCTCACCAAGGCCTGAAATGTCAGGATGAGTTATGATAACATTGTCATCCCCTGTGATACTCTACAATGAAAAGGGATTTTTTGTGTAAAGTAATTTTCTTTAGTATGTGATTAAAGTGTTGTTAATTCCAGTTAGGGGGTGCATGTACTGATATTAAACGTCCTTTGTAGAACACTGTTCTGTAGTGTGTGGCTAAATCAGCATCCCTGGGATCTGTAGGCCCTGCTTCCCTCAAGTTTCACAGTTCTATTTTCTATGAATTTCAAATTTACAAAAATTGTTTTCTTGAAATTCCTGTGAAGAGCTTCTTTTGGAGCAGATAAACAGATATGGTTTTAAAATGCATCAACCAAAACAAACCCTGCAAATTATCCAGTGGGTCCCCAGTTAACCATCTTTGTTCATGAGAGTACAATATTCATACTAAAATAAGAAAATGAAAAAAACCTAGCCATGTGTGAATTTGTGTCCTTTTTTTTTTTTTTTGCTAAGCCATTGATAATTGCCTATCTAATCAAAAAGTGTTTCTAGAATATTGTCTTTCACTGTGCTATAAGGGTGAACAGAAACAACAGTGTTGGTATTAGTGAACACACATGCACATATGAAAGCAATTTAAAGCGTCAATCACATTACATTTGTATCTTAGTCAAATGGAAAATTGTGTTTTTTTAAATTCCCCCACAAATTGGTTTTACTTTCATTGACACACAGAAACTGAATAAAATTTCCTTAAGAAAAAGAAAAAAAAACATTGTACTATGTACTCAAGATAATGATTTGACTCTGGGTTTTTCCTTTCTGCAGGATTTCATTTGCACAGTCACAAGGAACTCAATACAAGATTCTGTCTCGCTGAATTTGGATGAAAAACAAAACATTTTATGTGCAGGCTTGAACCAAACTGCCTCTACAGTTCAGTTTTCCAAAAAATTGTCTGTATTCTGGAGAACAATAACATTCTTGATTAGCATATACAGCTGTTTGATTGAGCTGGCTTCTTAAACTTGGCCTCCTTTATGTAAGATAAGGCAAGAAAGATATTTTCAAAGCGTATTGGCACACATGAGATTAGTAGGAGAAGAATATACAAGAAGAAGCAGGAAAGCTTAAATGTTGGATCAATATAATTACAAAGAAGTCACTTCGTGAGCACTTTCTTTACAGTTCCACAATGCTCCACCATTTATAGGGTGGAGTTACGATTATTGCCTGTCTATTACCTTGAAGCATCTGATCTTGACCCAGCACTCAGGGGCTAAATGGTACTTGCTTTGTTCACACCCTTTGCTCATCAGAGGTAGTCCTTTGTCCTGAAAGCAGATGATAGTGATTTACAGCAGCTTTTTCACTTTACAAAGTAATTATTGGCATTTATCAATGCCCCTATCAGTGTCTGTCTTGCTGATGAGACTACAGTCCCCTTTAAAGAAAAACAAAAAAGTGTATTTTGTGTCCTCAGTGCCTACTTATACATTATACTGAAGCTGCTAAGAGGTAATGTATATAGTAATAGAGTGTACTGATACACAAGTTGTGTGCGAGACAAGTGCATATACATCTCCATACGCGCAGGCGCAGTACACACACACATATCTAGCCATAGCATAACAATACACACAAAACAAATACAATACAAGCACAAATATATAAGGGTGCTCAGAGCTCCCTGACAGTTTTAGCTGAAGTATCATGATAGCAGCTAACAAAAGCCTTCTGTTCCAGACTACCTTAGCCAGACAGTCTTCAAAGGTAACCCCAAAACTGGAACTTTCTGATCATGGTCACTTAGAGCAACATTAAAACTACTTGAGTTCTGAGGCAGAGGAACATAAGTGTATGCAAAATTTAAGAAGCTCGTGTTGGAGAGAATTGTAAGCAATTTGTCTTCACGGACCCCCTTCCCTGTGTAGGGTGAGGGTCAGGGACTTAACTCTAATCATCAAATATATGTCATCATTTAAAAATATTAAAAATGTCTTCCATAAAATGGTGTGTTAAAAATCTAGGTTCCTTTTGAAGTTCTGAAGTTACCGACTTTGTTGGTGTCAAATAATTTAGGGTTAGGCGTGTGGTTCATTAAAGGGCAGCAATGTGAGATTGGGGGTGCGGCACGAGAGGCAATGATAAAAGACTTTGTGCTTAAATTCTGAGGAAGCATTTGTTTTGTATTTATTTCTGTTTGTTTATTTTTCTTACGAAGTCTTTTCTGCAGCCAGAGCACCCTGGAACCGACTGACACCATCTCTTTCCAAGGAGTCAGAGGACTAAGTTTCATTAGAGAATGTCTTGATCTTCTAGGAAAATTAAATTTCAATCAAACTTTTATATCTGAATAAGTTACATTATTTCATTTATTAATAAAACTAGACTGTATTGATATTCTACGGAAGATGACAGTAATGTTCCAGAAGCTTCTAATTATGTTACAAAGAAGCTTATAGACAAGCTGGGACATTACTATATGTATATAGGGCTAGTATATATGTAGTAACACACACACACACACACACACAATTTTTCCTAAGGATATAAGTACAAACATTTATTTGTCAGAGTATTTGTTTTATAAATAAGGCATCTATTTCACATACAGTTTCAACAATAAGGTTCTGTACCTGCCCTGGAGAAATAATTCTAATATGCATTTCACTTTTAGATATGTTTCTGATAGTCTGTATTTTAACACAAATTTTCCATTTTCTGCCCTGTTGTAACAGAGCAAATCAAGCTGCCCTCTGTGTGTTTATATCACTTCAATTAGCTCTACAGATCACTTCATAAAATGTCAGTATTCCCAGACTTTCTCAAGCTCATCTCTATCTATCCAGGCCAGCAATGTGCCTTTTCCAACTGAAATGCAAAACTAAATACCAACGAAACCTTAAGCATCATTTAGGTAAGAAAGAAATCCCTAAAACAAGAAAGCGTGTAAAACCTCCTCGGAGAGGCGCTTGCCTTGGCGGTCAACTCTTCAGGGTTAGGGCTCGATGCCTCCAGACTCTCACGCCCTAGCTCTTTCTTTTTGAGTATCCTCCATTCTTTGGAACGTCTTTCAGTTTAAAAAATTATTATTGGTTTATTGTCTCATGCTTTCACACCTCTGTGCTGTGCTGCTGCTTTGTTCTCAGTCATCCAGAATGATATATGTGGATGAAGAACACGTAAACATGTTTCTGGTTGTCACATACAAGTTTAGAGTCGAGTGCAATGTCTGCTTTATGACATTGCACTTTTTAGAATGCTTTTAATTCAAGGAAAATAAAAGCATTTAGTAATGAACTAAAATTCATTTCAGTCTCAAACCATGAAATAATCACTGTGGCGATTTTCAGAATTACCCTCTTGGCATTGCGTCCTGTATTTATTCTGATATTTATATTTCATATATCAAGAAAAGAATACGAAAGCGAACTTTTATAAACTGCATGCTATTCACATAGCCTTGTTTAAATGCTGTCGCATCCCATGTGGAAACCATTTTCAGTCAACAACGTGTGTGGCCTGACTCTCCTATGTTTATGAAACAGAGTTAGTTCTATGCAAAACCGAAGAGCAGAAAAGTCCCAGGCAGTCCAATCAGTCTCCTTCCACGTTTTTCTCAACTGCTCTGTCTAAACCCACTGTCAGGAGTAGATCTTTTGGAAACATTTCTTTTTTTCATTTTCCTTTTGAGAAAAGAAAATATGTCAGCACACTATATGAAGAACAACCAGATGGCTCTTCTAGTTCTTTGTTTCGGTCTGTCACGCCGTCTATAGTCTGTTTGTCTTCCCTGTCTCTTAAAAGACACATTTAACCTAAAAAGACCATGAATTTGAAGGAGAGGAGGGAGTTGTATATAAAGGAGTTTGGGGGGAGGAAAGGGATGGGATAAATGTGATTAAATAATATTCTGCAAAACAAACAAATGAACAGCAAACAACAAGAAGAATTACAACTGAGAAGTTATACATACCGCTGCAAGCCTCATCAAAAACCCTGGCTCAGGGCTCACCGGCCCTAGGGAAGAACCGACTACTGATGTTTTGCTAAATGAAAATAGTATACAACTTCTTAGATGTTTATAACAGATGAGTGCAGCCCTCAGCCTTCAGAGGAGAAGAATAATTTCTCACCGGATTGCAAGTATTACAAAGACTTACCACTGTCAGAGTGTAGGTTCACTGTGAAACTCTGTCTTCTGGAAGTGACGCGGCTGATGCGCTCATGAACTCAGTGAAGTTGTGGTGACCTGCACAAGACCTGAAAGGAGATGGAGTTCATCATAGTAGAAGAAGGAAGGGCTCCTGAGGTTCCTCCCTTCTCTGAAGGGCTAGCGACAGTTAATGGTGGCTGAAGGAAGGTCACGTTCTTTAGTAGTGTAGCCACTGCTCATCTGTTTATGTTCTAGTATCTAACCTCTCACCTATACTCATGCAGGCGACTCTAAATCAGTGGGTCGCACACAGAGTAAGGACACAGAAGAAGGAGAGGGTCTAGGAAGGAAGAGGAAGATGTGACAGAGTCATGGGGAATGGAAAGGACTAAACTTCTTGTTATACTTGTATGAAACACAAAGAGTATAGATATCAGCTGCCTATGGCCCCTCAAGTCAGTGAAAGAGGAATAATGATCTACTCCTTAGATCCGATAAAGTTACTGTATCTATATGGTCTTGCACAGTCATGATGCGGCTCCATTTAATTATAGCATCAAAGCGTCAAGCTGTCATTGCCAACTCTGTAAAAGGACGGCAGAAAGAGCAGCCTCCACTACTGTCAGGGCATTCAGCACATGGACCATTGCTGCACAGATATTCCTCTGCTAGATCCCTCTATTCAGACGCCCGTCTTCCTTCACCACCGACTCTAGAAGTAAGAAATAATGTTTCTGTTGGCTGCGCTTTTTAAAACAATGTCAGACTGATACTACACACCACACTGCTTCCAACAAATGTATAAAGTCACCTGTTTTGTTATCTTAAATCTGAGTGATAAGCTACCTCGTGGTAACTTCCGTTGAGAATCCAGACAGATTTCTTTCGGTAAATCAATATGTCAAACTAGAAAAACTTCCTCAATAGTGAGAGCTATTAAATATTCACAGGAAGAGGGAGAGGCAAGTCTAGTAACAAGCACACATTCTCTGAGTAAAAGGGAAAGGCCAAGGTGTTTAAAGGTAACATCAAGAGAAACATGAGTCCTCAAAGAAGAGAAATTGATCTTTTCAGTTCAGAAGCTGAAATCAAAGGAAAGTACCAAAAGCTCGATGAGTCAGACTATGGCAATCTTGAAAAAAAAAAAATCAAGACAGAAATTCTGATACAGCACAGCTTTGATTCTTCTGAACCTTAATTAGAGTCAGCAGGACAGACGGACGTACGCCATGAGCGGCATTTCCATAACAGACGTTTATCTGAAACATTTTTACAAAAATGAAGCGCCAAGGATCAGTGCTGACAAAAGTAAAACGAAACATTTTGGGCAATTACACATTGAAAGTGGATGCCCCCCCCCCCGATTTTCTACCCCTCACAGAGGAGGCAAAGTTACTTCCAAAGGAACCATTATCTATCTGGGTTCTTCCACCCGCCATTCTCTAAACCCGAGTGCTGGAAGAACTCAAAATCAATACAGTGGATTAACATTGTGAGAGTAGGAAAATGATGGGATTTTCAATAGTAAAACACTTGAATCACAGTTGAAAGCTTGCCCTGGAGACACACCATTGTCTCTCGACTTAAAGAGAAGGCTCCACCATGACTTTCCTACAATCATGGAAGCATTAGTGATGTTCTCTTGGGTGTATGCTGCTTGTAAGATGAGTCGGGTTTCCATCCTTTCTTTCTCTGACCTTTGAGTCCTTGACTGTCTTTCTGCCATGCTGTTGTTATGCAGCAAAGAACCCACCGCTAGATTCCGCACGATGCTCACGGACTTCCTGGCCTTCACAGCTGTGCGCCAATGAGATTCTATTGTTTATAAATTGTCCAGTTTGTGGCATTCCCTAATAGCAGGTACAGATGGACCATGACACCAGGAACTACTTTCTGTTAATAGGAACCCAAGAAAATGTATTTCCTTGAATAGATTTATTATTAATTGTTCGGATTCACGTGGGTTAACAGGCCAAAAGCAAGGCAGAAGTTGGCACAGCCGTAACAAAATCCTGCTTGGAAGATTATTGAATGTATTAAGTAGCACTGTCACCACTGGGAATATACAGTTTCAAAATTCTCTGCCCTCTGCCAAGAAATGCTTCATGGTGTGAATAATGAACATGAATAATGCAGAGCGTAATGTGGAACACAATTTGCATATCAGTCATAGCTTTTCTCCGTAGACTGACTGGCTTTGGAAATTACAAACCAAGCTGTTTAAAATCCCACCAAAAGGAACATTCAATGGGAACAGAAGCCGAATAGAGGTAAAAAAGCCACGAACAGTGGTGCTGTGCGTAGTCATTTGAAGAGAGGTGATAGTGGAGTTCCATCAGGAATGATAGGTGACAGGCATGGAAGTTTTGCCTTGGAGCATGATAGATAACCAGGAGAGTCATTGGTTCACCTCAGGACAACCTATTCTGGAAGTCCCGCAAAGCTAACATTTTGAGGTAGCCTTTTCAAAGAGTTTGGAACTAAAAGTTAAAGAGACTTTTTGATGATGAGCAAGACTTTTCCTGACCTGTGATCCCCTTCATTACAATTTGGTCAACCACTCAGCAAGGTTAAGCTCTTGAAGTTCTTTCTAGGGTCAGGTGGGGGAAAGAGCTTTGATGGCAGAAGTTATTTTAATCTTGGCCAGAGAGCCAAGAAACAATCACAGGAGATCTGTAAGGAGAGAATGGGGTGGGGGTGGGGAGGTCAAGGCCTGCTCTGAAAAAGACGAAAGATTTAAAATCCGTTTTCTGTCATTATTTTATTGTCGTATAGAAATACAAAACGATAGCTGTCCGTAACTGCTTTGCCCAACATGTCCTCTCAGGCATGCTCTCTGAGCAGTGAAGAACACTGCACATCTGTTCTTAAGAGAAATGACTTTAATTGTAAAGCTGCTAATGGGGTGTTTTCTCCCATAGAATTCCTACCCATCTGCATACCCTGATTACCACATCCTCATCAGCTCTTGCCGACTTCAACCGTTCACCCTAAACGATCGCCATTAATTCCGTCTATGCTCTCTCTATATGTGGCAGATCAGTCTGGAGTAATAATGATGTCTGATTGTGCAGACTTTTTTTTTTTTTTTTAAATTCAGATTTTAAACTTCTCCCCTACAAATAAACATATGAAGAAACCAAAATGAAAACCAACCAACCAACCAAACAAACAAAATCCTCTGAGCTGGCTAGTAAATCCTGGAATCTAGTGAGGAAAAAAAAATCAATGAATAATTTTGAAACCCAAAAGTGTGTAGCTAATAAAACCAATTTCTATTTCCACATTGTTTTGAGAAGGGGTGGTTCTCAATCTTCCTAACTCTGCTGTCCTTTGATGTAGTTTCTCATGGTGAGGTGACCCCCCCACCCATAAATTTATATTTGCTGCTACTTAAAAGAAATGATAAAAGACTTTTATCTACTTCACTTTAGTATGTAGCTTTGTTTTTATGACAACTGCTAAATATGAGTATTTTAGGAGAAAATTAGAACCACTCAGATCATAAGCAATTTTCACCTAGTCTAATGCAATTTTCTCCCCTGATTATAAAAAATACATTTTTAAAAATACAACTCTAGTGAGAAAAACTTGCAAAAAACAAAAAAAGCATCACACAAAGGTATTTAAAGGAGAAAAGAAACAGCTAGCATAACCATTCATACCATATTTGTATTAGTCAAGATTTAGGAAAAGAGTCAAAGTCTGTTCTAAGAATTCTATTCAATTATTTGGATACAGAAATAAAGTGTCTATTATTGGAAGGTCTGAGGGAGTGATATTTAATGGAGCCACCATTACCCAGGCTAGCTGTCTGTGGTGTTCACATGGAAGATCCTTCCATGACTATGTGAGGCCTTCTGTGACCTTCATCTCTGCCTTGCACCTTTGAACCTCTTGGCAATGGCTCCAAGGATTTCTCCTCTTCTGTCACCTTTTAAAACTGATGAGAATCTGTCACATTATGAGACTCTAAAGAAAACCTCTGGGAAAGGGAAACAGGAATAGAGATTCTTGTCTCTAAAAAGGATTCCAAAGGTGCTGGTAAGAAATATTTGTTATAAGACTAAAGTAGATGAATAAATTTAGTTACACTTCATTACATTCGTTGCTGAAAAGTATTTTCAAGCTACTTGGAAAGTAAAATTATTAGCCGCTTTTTGGATGCTTCATGGTGATATGCTAGTGTTTTCGGAATCATTTATTCTATAGATCTTCAACTGCTATATTATTAGCCGGTTATAGCTTGAACCAGGTCACTTTTCCCCTCTATATTGTCCCTCTTGTCACTGACACAAGGTGTTTCTCCAGCTCACTGGTCATATTCAGTAGTTTTCTACTTAAACAAATTGAAGTTACAATCCACTTTAGACTTCAGAAAATTGTTTTGGTTCACCATCATGTTGAAAACTTTTGAGTTCCTAGACTTTTCCATCACATGACATAGAGATTCTGTAATGTGTCAATGTAAATGGATACTTCACACCTCAGAGAACAGATCTTAGCATTGAACCGTAAAATAATGCTTCTTATTTCTTAGGTTATTGTTACAAGAGACAAATAAGTTGAAGAAGAATGCTGTTGATTGGTTCTGTGACATTTCTAATATTTTCATAATTTCATCTTTTTGAAGCCAGCCATTGTCCTCTTAAGACAAACAAATGATATTATCTATAGTCTGAAGAAAAGTTATATTCCAGTTTCTAAATTAAAACTAATAAAATTTCTAGGACTGTGATTAAAATATCTTGCTATGAGCAACAACATTGACAGCTATAAAATATTACTACACTCAATTTTTTTTTAGTGCAAGGAAATATCATTATGTTAGTACAATAATTCCATGGAAACTGTACTACATATTTTATTTCTATATAAATTTCAGCTGATGTGGTGCTTAGGATGAAACATTAATATAGTATAATAATTAAAGTAGTTCTGATAGATATTATTTCTTTTAGAAACTATAACCACTAATTAGATCATCAAATGACAGCACTGTTGGCAGGAACATGGAGTCAGGATGAGCATTCTTGTTATGGTTTGGATGTTTTAAAACACTGTTTCCCAGGGTCGTGCTATTAGAATAGGAGAGAACCTCTGAAGGATGGGACCTTGTAGGGGTACCCTTAGGTCACTAGAGACATGGATTTAAGGGACCCCAGCTTGTCCATTCTGTCTCTTTCTGTGTCTTATCACTCCAGACGTGAGCACCTGGTCTGTCACATGCTTGTGTTTTCGTGGGCTGTATTTGAGAAAGACCTAGACTAATGCATTTGATCGATTTTGTATTTGATCCTTCAGAACCATAAGCCAAAAGTAGCTTTCTCTTTTCCTCATATATATCCTGTGTGCCAGATGTTTCACGGTAGCGATATGGTGCTGATGAGCATGGTACCTAAGGACAACATGTTCCGGCGTAGCTTGGATTTTCAGAATTCCTGATGTGACTCCACATCTCTGCTATTCCATTGCCTGGCTAAGTAGCACATCAAAATTCATGAACGCATGGTAATTCAACAAGAACAGTGTTCA
Source organism: Cricetomys ansorgei (assembly GCA_026225945.1). Lineage (NCBI taxonomy): Eukaryota > Metazoa > Chordata > Mammalia > Rodentia > Nesomyidae > Cricetomys > Cricetomys ansorgei. The sequence goes on from JAMJFZ010001816.1 coordinate 5,272,729, forward strand.
TGTTGCCTGCATAACAGCTGGAAAATCCAGAAGGTTCAGAGTCCTGTGGAAATGTTTCTTTTATACTGTATTTTTTTTACCTCATTTTTAAAAATTACTGTCTTCTTCCAATATTCAAGCAGTACATAGATCTGGTGAAGGATAGATAGATATGATATCTATCTATCTATATCTAAAATATAGATAGATAGATAGATATCTTTTTAAAAGATAGATAGACCTAGACTAGATGAGAAATCTGATATCTTTATAAACATTCTTAAAAGAGGAGCAGTAGTTTTTGAATGGATGAAGTAAAGGCATCTGGTAGACACTCATTTCAGAAACTGCAGCTGTTGTACTTGGGACGTAGCTTAGTTGGTAAATTGCTCCCCTAGCATTCTCAAGGCCCTGAGGTTGATCACCAATACTGCATAAATTGGATATGGTGGTGCATATCTGTGAGTTTTACACTTGGGAGTTGGATATAAGGGGATCAAAAGTTCAAGGTCATTGTTAGCTACACAGAAAGCTCCAAGACAGCCTGGGCTACATAATACATAAGACCTTGTCTCAAAATAAATTTTTTACTGTTCAGGTACTTTTATAGCATGTATAGATTTTTGCCTACCGCTGCTTCTCACCATTTGGTTTGGTTCTTTCATTGAGAACATACTTTTCAATAGAGTTCTATTAAGGGGGCATTAAGTCTACAGAAGCACAGGTTTCTGGGCATCTGCTCCTGAGAGCAGAGAATGGAAAGTAGAGGGCCTTGAATAGGTCAGTGAGTGACTTGGACACTGTACGCTGTTATAGGATATGAAAGCTCGGTCGATTCCAATATGAAAACAGGATGAGCTAATATTTAAAATAAAGCACAGGCCTAGAGGGATGACTCCCTGGTCAAGAGTCTTGAAGCTCTTGAAGAGGGCCAGAGTTTGATCGCTAGCACCCATACTTGATGGCTTACAGCTTCCTACAAGTTGAGCTCTAGAAGGCACCTCATGCCCCCTTAAGGCATGCACACATGTGGCACATACATAAACACACATAAATAAAAATAAAGTAAATCTTAAAATAAGAACACAGGGAAGACATAGGTTGGATAAAAAATTTCAGTTTGGTTTTTACCTAGGGCAATCCCAAAACACAGAAAATAATGCCACCCTATCCCCCAAAAACCAAAAGAGCAAAAGAGGGAAAGGAATTGAAGTTGACAAAGGAAAAGATATATATAAACTAGACTATGTACAAAAACATTATGTTCCACTTTCCAGAGCCTCTGATTAGCCATATCATTTTTGAATATGTCAATCTGGATTCAATGCTTGTGCCTCTAGCAAGATTTCACAGCTTAATGAAAATCTTCTTATGTGCCAGGGAACGTTATCTAATAATAATTTTAATAAAGTAAATGACATTATTTATAGCTTGAGGACATTTTGATGCAAATATTTTGATGTGACTATTTGATAATGAGACTCTATCTAAGCAATCTATAATGAATATTCACAGCCAAAGCAAGAAATACATACATATATATCAAGTAAGCATTGTCATTGATTAACTAGTTAAAATGCAATTAAGCTTTTATGCCTGCTAATTAATTATATTGACTAATATCTCATTAGTAGTTCTAAGAGCAGCTGACAGGAACTCTCTTAGGGAATGGAGGTGGAGAAAGCACAAAATGGGAGTTAAAACAACTAAAGCATCAAACCTTATCCATACAAAAAAGATAATCTTCATCTCCAATCAAGAGTTTTGATGACCTTAGAAGGTAGAGCTTCAGTGTAGGTCTCTTTTAGGACAAAGGACAGATTTTGTTCTCAGTAGACCTTTTGTTGATAGTCTCAGGATGACAAGCACCACATGTGGAACTGAATCTCCAGATTTTTCAGAGAAAGACTTATTGTGATCGCTAGTTTTATGAACTTGACAAAATGTAGAATAACCTGGAAAGAGAGTCTCAACAAGGAATTGTCTGGTTGACACTGACATGTCGACATGTCTGTGATTATTATTTCCATTGCACTAATTGATGTGGGAAGGTCTGCCCACCAGGGGTAGCACCATTCTCTAGGCAGAAGATCCTGAATTGTGTAGAGAAAGTGAGCTGAGCATAAGCAAACATGTACTCATCCTCTCACTCTGCTTTTGACTGTGGTTGAAACTAGCCGCCTCAAGTTCTGACTGGCTTTCAATCCCCATTACAATGGACTAACTTGGAATTGAGCGCTAAAATTAGTCCTTTGTCCCCTAAGTTGTTTTCGTCAGGGAACTTACCACAGTAACATGAAATGAAATTAGGGTACTCAACTTCACATAAGTAGTTCAAATCGATCTCGCTCTATTTCTAATGTTATGCTGAGTTATGTGAATATTGTTAAGGAAAGAGACTAGTGGTATAAAGCTGGAGTTATACATCTTTGATCAGCATAAAGCTTCTAAAGTTGAGAATAGGAAGCATGGATATAGAGAGTTCTCCTAGTCTTTTGTGTATCTTCGGGAGTACTACACTCTTACCTTCCCTACTAAGGACATCTCCTTATTTTATAGTTAGCCCTAGATAATATTTTAAATCAATTGGAAAGAAGCTAAAGGTTCTTGAGCACTACTGTATGTAAATAGAAACAATTGCTCAACACAGACTGGGTGCCTGGTATAGCTAAATTCCTTTATATCAACTTTTATGAAATCTACCATGAAAAGAAATCTCTGTAGATAGTATTTAAGAGTCACAATACCTTCGTAGATTCAAAATAGACATGCATTCTTATTTTGGTACCTGTGATGATTACCTTGTCAATTTGATTAGATTTGCAAATATCTTCCATTTCAGTAAAGCACACCTGTAGTTGTGTCTCTGAAAACATTTCCAGAGGTGATGGAATAAGGGCTTCAACATCATCAATGGAATAAGTCAACAATGGACTTATATTCTGATGGCATTGTTGGCAGATGATAGAAATGTAGGGTTTTATTGGAGGAATTAAGTCACTAGACTATGCTGTTGGTTTGCGTATTCGTACTCTGCCCTATAGCTTTCTCTGTGCTTCCTGGATGCCATAAAGTAAGCAACTTCAGCCTCTCAAGATCCCCTGCTATCATAATATTCTGCCATACCAGAGGCTCACAGCAATGGTGCAAGCCAATCACTATCTAAAGTCTTTGAAACTGTGAGTATTTGTTATAGCAGGACTGCTGAGTAACACAGCCCCCTAACTAGATAAGTAAAACTTTTAAAATGCCTGACTCAAACTAGGACAGTTCTCATTTCATGTGTAAGGTACTAGTTGATGTGTATAGAAAGGACAAGGAAAACTATGGAAAAGAGTAGTAGCTGTCCAAATTAGTGACTATATTTTAATAAATTTTTCATCACTACTACTGGGTATGACTCATAGCTTTCTATAAACTCTAGTCTCTAGACCAATGCACAGGGCCCTGCCAGTCTGAGCTCATTTGGGTGACCTCCTATAGACTTTTGTCCGCTTTCTATAGGCTCTTTCTCTGTATCTGAGACTCTTACACTGACCTAACTTAGCTATGTCTCTCTAGGGCTTCATCCTGACCCTGTTGAGGTTCTTTGCCCAGATCCTTTCATAATCTTATGGTAAGTGGCCATGCTTCATTTACTATATTATAGGAGTTTATTCCTGGCTCTATACAGAGAACTAGTTCATCTGGCTTCTCACTGAAAGTAGAACTAAAAGTCTAATCTTACCAATTATTTTCAAAGACAAAATAACTTTGGCCTCTTATCACACTGGCATTAATTTAAAACAATTAACCAGTGTTGTTACACTGTTGACTTTTTAAGGACTTGGCAAACCCACAGAGGCATTTCTATAGCTATCAAAACTTACCTGCCCTTAGTTTAACATTATTAACACATTTTATTGGTAGAATTATCATTTCTATGAATCAATACTTTCTACCTGGCAACATAAAAAGTATGTACTAATTAGACTAACTCACAACGTTGATTCATATGCTCTCCTCCAAACAAGTCCCTCCTTATTTTGCCTTCTACTCGTCAGTATCTCAGTAGTTTGACTACTTCAGCTTCCAACATAACAGATCGCTTTATAGTCAAGGGAGAAAACTTCACAATGTCTTTCCTGACAAGCAAAGACCTACTTGGTAGCTTAAAAACTCTGCTCAAACAGTGAGAGAGGAATACTCTCTCCTCTAATTGGCTTCAGGTGCAACATTAATTTTAAACTTGAACTTTTCTGTATAGAACATAGCAATTGATTAGAAAAGAAGCTTGCAATTATCATGGTGACTTCTTTTATTTGCATGTCCTTTTAAAGAATAGTTCCATTTGAAGACTAGATGCATCCTGTGGAAGCCTTCTGGAGCCAAACTTTTGTTATCTCAAGGTTATAGTGAACTTGCATGTTTAGTAGAAGAAATGGAATCTCCAGTCATGGCCAAAGTCCATCTCCCATCCCTCCTAAGAGCAGTGTTTAGTTAAGAGACTCATCTGTAATTAGAAGCCAAATAAGCAAGCTCCTCTTCTGCTGTGCATACAGGTGTGGGGCTTTTGTATGTCAATTTTCTCCTAAGCGTTCTTCCATCCATCAGATTTGGAGGTCACCATTTCCCCTCTTTTAGATTTGGGCCACACGGCTTCGGGCCAGATGGGCGCTGACTTTCATGTCCTTGCGATCATTTCGTCTGTCTTCACTTTTCAAACACGGAGCTTGTTGCAGTGGTGCCTCTGTCTTTCTATTCATGCTCTACATAGTGCTACTGTGAGACCTAGTGGCTTTCTGTTTTCTGTGACAACTGAGAAATACCCCACACGCAGGAAGTGTTACGAAAATTAATTCTTGAACTCTCTGTAAATGCTTCAGTGATAAAATTACATTTATGGAAATTCAGAAGACAAATAAGTTCTCATAGCAACACTAGGTTGAGTACGCCCTTTCTTATTAAAGGCTCTTTTTAGAACATTAATTAGAGTTGAAAACCCTACACATGTGCAATGTGGGTGAGTTCGCATTGCAAAGGGAACTTATAAAAACTGTGTTTGCCTCACTTGCTTGATTTGATATGAGGAAAAAATTCACATAGGATTGATGTGAATTTATTTGGATGTATTGCTTGCCAGATAGACCCATCAGTTCTGCAAGGGAATTTCTCAAATAAAGGTCTGTATTGTCTCTATGGATTTCAATATATGACACAATGGTCCATTTGAGAAAACTTATGACCTATGTCTACTTTGAAAGTAATGAAGTAATACCAGACATAGCCTCTTTCTGTTACAAAGGACTATAAGCAAGAAATGAAAACAAGGCGCGAACTGGAGTAGCATGTTAAATTATGTAGTCCATTTGAAAATTAAAAGAAAAATTTAGAACAATATCGTGTAGCATAAAAATCTAAATTCCTAGCAAAGGAAACAAGAAATTATTTGATGTGCATCTTTCTACTTTTATCTTCATCTACTTTATCCTATAGGATATAACAATGCTTAGAGTTCTCTTAATGATCTATACATAACACATCCAACAAAATGTAAATACATCAGAGTAAGTAAGTAAGTAAATAAATAAATAGTATTTAGAGAAGTGACCAATAGCTTCCAGATTGAAGAGCCAGAGCATGCTAAGTGTACGACTAAAGGTGGATCTTTCAATTATGTTTCTGAACAAACAGGTTAGTCGGGATTGTCTGAAGTAACCGAGAAATATAGACAATAATTGTATTGGGGGAAGTCTTCTGCCTGTATCAAACTGGTTAGATTGTGTTAAAATATTGTTTATGTATTTTTTTCAGTCAATATTAACTGATCATGCTCTTATGACAAGATACAAAGCATGAACTATTTTGTAGGTTGAGCAAGAAATTTGGGGAAGCTTAGAAATGCTATGAAAAAATATATGGATGGGACATTCGAAGAAAATAGTCACATTTAGTAACACATGAGGAATGTCTGCTATTATCACACAAATCTAATGTTGTTTTTATTAATATTTTACAAAAGGGAAAACTGAGGTACAGAAACTAGATGAAACTTCATGATGCTACACACATACCATAACCATGAATAAATCAAATCTAATGAGTTCTGAAATGAACTTTGTTCAATAAATCTCTATTGCTTGTTGGTATGTGATTGTTAGAGTTTGTATGATGATGCCGTCCTTTTGCTAAGAAAAAGAACTGTTGACACGGAGAATTCAGGAAGAGAAAACTGTATGGAAAAAAAGTGACAGTATTAAAGAAGCTTTCTGGGCTTCAATCTCCAGGCAGTTACGTATTCATTAAGTAGGTAGGGAGGGCTAGGTGAGTTCGAAGGCACAGCAAGAAAATGTGGCCAAATGTAGCCAATGAGGTCAGTTCATGATGGTAAACAAGATATCAGGATAATAAGGTTGGAATTCAAGGTGTAAGAAATGCAAAGGCTTTGAGTGAATCTAAACAAGACAGGATCTAGTCTATCTTGTGTCTTAGAAAAGGGCAGACACGAACTGTGGAGAGTTGAAGATGATGTCAGAGAAATCTACTCGATTACTGCTTAACCATGTGAATTGAGGTAGGAACAGTGGATAGGAAATGTGAAAGTGGATAAAGTGTGTTAAATAATGCAGATGTAGGATTCAGATGGGTAGTGAAAAACCATACATGGGGCTGGACAGGAAACTGGACTTACTGGATATATGGTGTTAATATTGACTAGCCACTCAACCATTCAGTTATTACAAATGTTTAAGCACTCACACGTAACAGATGCTGTCCAAAGTGTTGGGATGAAACATTGTCCAACTCAGTCTCTGTCTTTACTGTCTCACACATCAGAGAATCCCTGAAGTTAAAAAAAAAAAAGATGCAAGAAGAAAACTACAATGAAAAGTGAATCATCGGCTGGAAGCTCAGGCGTGAAGACTCCTGCATTCAGCGAGGGGAATATCACAATCAAAAACTGAATAATGTGTCCTTGGAAGGAATCAAGAAAAAGGGCAGAGTAAGGACCTGCTACAGACAAGCAAGAAGCCGGGGGAGGAAGGCTGGCTCTCCAGAACAGCCACTGTGCCTGATTGGACTATTGGATCCAATTCAGATGCAGTGGGCCTCAAACAGGTTCCTGTTGAGTGAATAAATCTGATGTGAAAAGTGGAGTTATTGGGGAGTTATGTTTCTGTCTCTCTCTCCAGGTTTTCTGCCCTGCGCGATTCAGTTTTCTGTCACTATGTCAAGGGCTTGAGGTGATCTGTTGGGAGCCATAAGGGAAACTGAGTCATGAGAAGAAGAGCTGAGTTATGGGAGGAGAAGCTTAATGTTACTAGACCTTGAGCACATTGCTTGGTTGCAAGGTCTTTTGAAGAAGCTGGCAAGCTGTCTGATCTGTTAACTCGTGGAAAAGCATGGTTAGGGCTCAGGGCTGGGACCTGAGTGTTTCTTCTAGCCTTGGGAAAGGAGAGTGCCTAGATTACAAGAATTGTTTGTAAAACTGGAGATTCTGTTTCCACCCGCTTGAGAAATGTATATATATGCAGAGCTAATTAAAATCCGGGCTGACACAGTAGATACCGCTGTGCGCCCTCCCGAATCTTTGTCTCCTGTCTCTGTCTTTTTCTATTCCTCACACCCCCTCTCAGGGAACTGTCTGACCTGCTGGGGCAGGACCCCGGCAGTGATCAACTTTAAAAAAATGTATTTCTTTTGGTTCACAATTTTAGTAGTTTTAATTCATGATAAATTGGCACCATGGTGGCAAAGTAGCATATCACAACCATAATGTTTGGTGGGGAAAACCACTCTCTTCGTGGCCAGAAAGAGACCGAGAGAGCAAGAGGAAAAGGGTGGGGTAGCCATTTCCTTATAAGGATAATTATAATAACCTCTCACCAGGACCTACCTCCTTAACTTTCCACCACTTCCAAGTTGCACCAAACAGAGGCCCTTTACTATGTGTCTTTGAGCGGGACTTTCACAACCGATAGCGATCCTCAGGGACTGGGGACATTTCTCTTGCCATACTCCGTTCTCTCCTCTGCTGACTGCTTGGATTGAGGATCCTGTACATCACATTTAAATATGGATGAGGGTTGTTGTACAACGGTAGAGTCTCAACCTGAAGCTTTTCTCACTGATTGGCAGCATTTCTCTTGCCATACTCCGTTCTCTCCTCTGCTGACTGCTCGGATTGAGGATCCTGTACATCACATTTAAATATGGATGAGGGTTGTTGTACAACGGTAGAGTCTCAACCTGAAGCTTTTCTCACTGATTGGCAGCACTCAGATTACGGTGTGGAACTCACATGAACAGTAGCTGCTAAAGTATTTTTTTTCCTGATATTTATAACCATTTATCTATTTAATGTGTGTGTGGAGGAGGTACCGGTGCAGCACACAGGTGCGTGCCATGGCACCTGCGTGGATGGCAGAGGACAGCTTGAAGGAATCAGTTGGCTCTCTCCTGCCTTGTGGGTTCTTGGGATCACTCAAGTCAGGAGGTTTGGTGACAAGTACCTTTTCATGCTAAGTCGTCTTCCTGGCCCCCTGTTGTGGAAGTTGATTTTTAGTTGTGTTTAAAATAATTGTTTCTGTGCTCTGATGGAAAAAGGAATGCAAAGGCCTTGGCATTTTGTATTGTCTGCAGGTGTTGGGTTTCGGTGGGAGCTGTTTGATTGCTTATGATCTATACCTGAGGAGTGCTGGATCAATAAAAGCACCTGAGCTCAGATTCTCACGCTCGGGGTTCCATTATGGAGTCTGGTGTTGGCCAGGATGAGGGTCCGTCTGCTGAGGTCTGGCAGGGTTTGCAGTTAGGAGAATGCCTCTTTTGTCCTTCTCTGCTGAGCCACCTCAGCAGCTACAGCTCAGCCCCCAAAGTCTTGTTCTTGGCTTATGTCTTTCTTAACTCTGGTGGCAGGGGGAACTGAGGACAAATGGTGCAAATGAGGACAAAAACTCTCACAGGGAGTTTTCCAGTTTACCAAAGTCCATGCTATCGCCGATGCTAACTCATAGTCTCTGGAGTGGAATACAGTCATCAGTAAATCCAAATTCCCCAGGTAAGCTGCGTATGCAGACAAAGTTGAGAACAGGCTCTTAAAAGAAATTTGGAAATCTACTTCAGATCATGAATACCATTAAATATGGAAATTCTGAACCAGCAAGATGACTCAGCAGATAAAAGCACTTGCAGTCAAGCCCGAGGACCTGAGTTCAATCCCTGAACCCACCTGGTGTAAGGAGTGAACCATCTCCTGAGAGTCGTCCACTGATTTCCAAAAAATGGTGTATGCATGTACACATGAGTGCACACGCTAATTTAAATTCTAAAATTTAAAGAAAAACTTGGTAAACTTACTTTGGTATTCAGGTACAGTAGTTGTTGTGTGTGTTCTGTCCATCTGTTCTATGGACTGTAGGAAGAACAGCTCTCTGTACCTGGGATCAGGAAATCCTCAATTATATTTGGTTTGTCTGAAATAGAACCAATATTCGGTGGGGGAGGGAAGGCTTCTTCCAATTTCTCCTAATATACTGTAAGTGGAAATGGTTTGAAGTATTCACACATCTATGTGTGCATGCTAGCTACTATAGAGTTAAAAACACAAAAACCTCATGACCCAGTAAGCCCATTCCTGACTATCTGTTCAAAGGCACTGCAGTTGGGATCTGGAGATGTGAACACTGATGTTTATTGTGGTATTGTTCACAATAGCCAAGATAAGGAAACATCGAAGCCTACCGATAAATGAACGGGAAAAGAAAAGGTGGTACATACAAACAAATGAAGATAATTCAGCTGTAACAAAAGAACATTATGCCCTGTGGGAAACTATGAGTGAAACTATTAATACCAATGACATAAAGCACAAGCAGGACTACATGATTCTTCTCTGTGAGGTATCTAAAAATGGCATGACAAATAGAGTGGATACGTATCAAGATGAGTAAGTTCTAGGTATTTGTTGCGTAACTGTGTGACTATAGTTTACTTTATTAAAAATAGATTGACTGTAGGCTTCAAGTGTTTACAATGCAATCAAAGCAAGCATTAGATATGTCCAGTGTATGTATATTGTGAATAGATTGCATATGTGGGAAGCAAGAAGATTGAATGAACTGTGTCTAAAATACATCTAACACAATTTTGGTGTGTGGGTTTTTTTTTTTTTTCCTGAAAAACAAATAATAAAATGCTGGTCTGTTATTAAGTGAAAATAAATTGACTTGTACTATCTCTTAGAGGAAGCAAGCGTGAGAAATGAATGAGCAACAGCTGGTGCGGACAGGTTGTCCGGGTTCTCTTTAGTTTGCAGTTAGAACTGTGATGGAGAAGCAGAGAATGCCTGGAGAAAGAGGCTTTACACTGGGAGAAACCAGGAATCACTGGAGGGATTTCTGTGCTCTGAGCTGGAGCTGAAATGTGCTAATGATCAATTTAACACCTGCCATTTTAATTAGCACCTGAGGATAAACTGAAATTGGGAGGGAGAGAGGCTTTCGAAACAGCAGAATGCCCGGAAAAAAATGCCTAAGGTCAGAAGGAAAAATTAAATAAGTGCTGGTTCTGGAAAGGGAAGACTATGGCTTATTAAGAGCCAGGATCTCCAACTTAGATTTTGTTTGTTAGCACATATTTGGGGGGGCTAGGGAGAAGGCTCACTGGGGAACGGACGTGTTGCTCAAGGACCTGATTCAAATCCTTGGAAGCCATGGAAAACCAGGCATGCTAGTGTGTGCTTGCAATACAGATGACCCTGTGGGAAGATGGCAGGCAGAGATATGAGAATCTGGAGGGAAAGCAAAGGCCTTAGTTAGCTTGCTGTGCACAGCCGTGAACAACACAAAAAGAGACTCTGCCTTAAACAAGGTAGAAGGTGAGGATTGTGCTCTGACCTCAGTTGCTCACACTCTGGCCCATGCACGTCCTTCTCCCTACTCTCTCTCTCACACACACACACACACACACACTGAAAAACATATTCTTTTAAAAAAAAGTATATATATATACGCTATAGTATATATATGTGTGTGTGTGTGTGTGTATATATATATATATATATATATATGGTGTATATATATATGTACACACACACATGTATGTATGTATATATATATATATATATATATATATATATATATATATACACCATATATACTTATTGTTTATAATCTGGAGCTGAAGTCAACAAAATCCGACACTATGTAAACTGTTTAAAAAATTTTTGGGAGTCTTAAGTAAAATGGTAGCACGTGAGAGTGTAAGATGGGATCGGATACATGAGACCTAGCCTGTGTTCTCAGCAGGTATGCTGCTGTTACTGTGGCAACTCAATCTAGCAGTGATTTTCAAGAGTTTTCAAAACGTGCAAGTCATCAACCAAAGACGAGTGTGAGCTGTGGGTACAACTGTAGCAGACAAATGCTCTTTGCTTGTAAGAGTCTTGGCCAAAGTGCAAGAAAAAATTTCTAACTACTTATACAGCTAGAGCTTTACCCACTAGGCCATCTTTCCAGCCTACGAATATATATTAAGAGGCCATAGATACAGACAATGCAAGTGCCTCAAGAGTTGCATTTTAAATTGCAATGGAACTGGTGGAAAGTGATGTCCAGTCAGAAAAACCTCTGGGCAGCTGCCAAGATTTGCGGATTGCTTACTTTGGAGCTTTTCTTTCAAGCTCTAATGACATTGTCTTCAAACTTCTGTTTGAGTCTATTCTTAAATTCTTTTATTAATGAAATGAAGAACTACAGGAAGAGACCTTGATTTTTTTCCATTAAATGTAGCAACTCCACTGGGAAATCCCTCAAATTCCAATAACAAATTACAGATTTCCAGGCCTCGAGAACTGTAACAAACAAATGAGCGTTGTTTATGACACACAGACTATGGTAATTTCTTCTAGCAGCTTAAGCCGACTAAAATAGAAGAGGAGATAGGAAAATAAAAGATGTTTTTTATTTTGGGTCGTGTCTGGTCCAATGAGGGAAAGAGATGTTAGAAGTACTCTGGAGGAGAAAAAGAATCCGTATAAGAGAGCAAATGCCAACTCTACAGAATTTTGTAATTGAGTGAGCCCATGATGGAAACCAGCCAAAATCCACTCATTGGGAATGCTAATTTCGATGTGGGTCTTTATCTGTCTGTTTTCCTGCCCAGATGGTGAAGCTAAAGGCTCCAATTACCTCTATGGGGGAGAAGAGCTACAGCAGTGGAGTCTCAGGTTTCTCCTCACAATGTCCGTGGGTCTAATTAGGTTTTCCGAGCTTATAGTTGATGTGAAGACATGCTTTAATGGTTCTATCTTGTTGTCAGTTGAAGTGTAATTATCTGGGTGTCATTTAAGAACCTTCCTGGAAAAGCAAAGTTTGATATCAAGCATTTTTATAATCATCCAATGAAACATGATGTAGTTGTTTAAGAAAATGTATTAGCGGTAAACCATTTGATTTAGAGTATGCACACACATACACCACGCACACTCAAACTCATGCAGTAATTAAGGACTCTTCTATAGTAATTGCATGTATGAATGTCATACCTAATGGCTCTTGAGATTTACTTATAAAGGTTTAAATATTGAGTAAAAGTGCATGTTCAGTCCATATAATGTTATTTGGATATACATCATACAGACTGTATCCCCCCCCACCTCTCTCTCTCTCAGACACACACACATGCACACGCACACGCACACACACACATGTAACATAATTAAAACGAGGCCATGAATTTAAAATAGAACAGGGGAGAATCTGGAGGGAAGAAAAGAATAAATTAAATACTGCGATTATGTTGTAATCTAAACAATAAAAAAGCATTTTTAAGAAGTGCATGCAATTTTTTTCAACATTTATATTGAATTTCCAACAAGATCAAGAAGGAAAAAAAGTTTGGATTCTTTTTTAGTAACCCCCTCAACAGAGTTTAGTTCTGTTCACTCTTACGCTCTAAGTGCAAGCTTTGGGAACTAAGTTTCCTGAACTCATCAACTTTGTTTTGTGTTTGAGCTCTTCCTATACCTTAAGCTCAGATGAGAAGACATCTAGCTTTTATTCCCTTATCACAGAACAATTTTACAGAGGGGCTGTCATCCTGATCTGCCTGCTTCAATCTTTCTTTACTTTCTTTTGACATCTGAAAGGGAGAACAACTTCAGTTTGTGCTCAGCTTCACCTATTTGCCAGCAGACTTCCAAAGATTTTCCCTCAAACTGAATGCTACATTGATATGTATTCCTAGCTGTGCATCTGTGGTCCTGTAGAACTTTCATCAATCTGTTTTTGCCAGCCAAGTCGTTAGAAGCATCAAGCTGCATTAATGAGAAATCCCCCAGGTCTCTGCTGCCTTCACCAAGCTGTGGCAAAACTATGAAAGACAAGTTTGAAGCAGAGTTACAGCACTAGAAACGGTGGGTAGCTCATGGGTGAATAAATCTACACTGAGCCCCTCAGGCCTGGGGCCCATCTGTAAGACCATGGTGGTCAGGTGCTGGATTACACTGCCTTTATCACTGTATCTTCAAATCCTACTCATTCTCAGGGATCATGTGAAAAATCTTTTCCTGCACCACGGGCTGGCCATTTGTTCCAGACAGGACTTAATCTCTTATGTGTTTATTATATGGCTAGGTAAATTAGCAAACACTCTCAAGTACTTTCTCAGCTTGAAGCAATCTTTCTTTTAATCATCCTGCTTCTATCAGGCAGTGGAATCTAGACATAATGTTTAAATTGTTTTGCCTCTACTTTTTCTGTTTTTCTAATGTGTTTTCCCTCCTGATCATTGCTAATAGTAAGGTAGGTGATAAAAATTTGTTTACTGAGCATTCTCTTAAATGAGAGGAGGTACCTGTCTCACTATTGTTGATGGTATCTTATGGTTTCCCTAGGCATTGCACAGCTGATCCTAATAGTATTTTCTATCCAGAGACATTTTGGATGTACGTGTGTGGTACGCATGTGTGTGTGCACATGTGTACAAAGGTACAGTCACCTATATGAGTTCATGTGGAGGCCAAAGGTTAATGCTTAGATGCCTTTCCCGGCTGCTTCTCCATCTAATTTTGATTCAGGGTTTCTCACTGAACTTGGATCTCAGCATTTTGGCTGAAGTGTGTCAGTGAGTCCCCAGGATTTGCCTATCCGTTACTAGCACTGAGGTTACAGACAGACACTTCCAAGCCTGGCTTGGTGCTGGAGATCCAAACTAATGTCCTCATGTTTGTTTACCTGCACTTTAACCACTGGACCATCTTCCCAGTACCACTGGTGATGCTTTGATTGGAACGCTTCCCTTCATCTGTGTTAAATTCGGGCCATGAAGAGACGTAGTTAGAGTGGGCCCACCCCACTTCTCTTTTCTCCTAGAGCAGAGGATTCTTTTCTACTGTGTCTTTTCAAACCTAGCAGCATAATCTGTGTTGTGCCTTTACAATCTGTTGGTATTCTAAAAATGAGAACAATGACCTTTGTGTTAATTAGTTGATTTGAGAGCCTGCTGGGACAAGAATAAGACTTAATGGGGCTGGAGATTATGTATTCCAATTATAACTGCGGAGGAAATAACTAATGTTACTGATGAGCTCAAGTAGCATGTATCCATACTAATGTGCTTTTTAACCCACCTTCTCTTGCCTGAAATGATGGCAAGATTATTTAATGGTGTAATAAACATACTAAAGAATGCTCCCAAAGTTTAGAAACATATGAAATGTTTCACTATATTTTTCCAAATTAATAGATAGAGCCATTTAAAACAAAACTTGGAAATATTTAACTTGAAACATGAATAAGAATTAAATTAAACTATAGTAGAGTATTGGAAACTCAAACATGGTTTTGAAGATGAATGGAGTCTAGGTACCTCCACTTTCTGTAGATCCTTTATTTCAAGTAGTATTGTCTACCTTAAAGAAGACATTCATTGTGTCAAGACAGAGAATCACAGGGAAAAGGGAAGGTATATTTTTAGGTAGAATGTTTTGGAAGGTAGATCGAACATATAAACAAACATTTATGGGTCTTACAGTCCCTCCAGGTTGAGTCTGCTCCAATGCCATGCATAATTCCATCAGGGTATCTGAAATCATTAGCCCTGCTTATCCCAAGGAGGAATGATCCACTGTATGAGCATTCTTGACCTCAACTCACCCCAGAATTTCTGAGAACTGTATGTAAGATTTTCTGGACTGCATGTGGACATTTGTTTCAAATATTTAAAACAATTTAAGAAGTAGTAATATCAATGAAGGTTATTTGTTTTGTATAAACAAGGATAATAAGTAGATACCACAATAATAATCCTTCTAGAATAATATACATGGGAACATGGACGGAGAGATGTGTGTATTTCCGTAGTCCATTGTACTCATAAGCAGAAGAGAGGCCCTGAAGAAAGAACCTTGCCTGTGGCTGTTGGCTTTCAGCTACATGATTAAGAAAGCACCAACACTTGCTTGAGTGTCATTGGGACTTGAGTACCAAGGACTTGACCAAGTTTATGGTCAACTGTCCTGGAAATCTCTTGGTCTCTACTCCTATGCTACCATGTGTTTAGGAGAGGCTAGCAAAAATATCTCGCTGTTGTAGTCAGGAAGCATGGTCCATACCTGGTAGCTGTTGCTTTCAGAGAACCTCTGTCCTAAGTCATTCCTACTACGACGGTTTAGGGAAGTATGGGAAAGACTGTATGACGAAGCAGAAAAACACTGGCTTTTTGTATATCGCTCTCAAGTTGAGGATAAATGGGATTTGGGGTCAAAACAAGATTTAAAGAAATCATATGAGCTATTCCCCATTTCAAAAGACTTGGTTCTCTTTTCTCTCAAACTGTGTTGTGTCTAACAATCCCCTCATCTAACAAGAAATGACACTCTGCTCTTTCCACTCCCAGGGGCAACCCCTGGTGTCATCACCATGGAAACTGTTGACAATTTAATCCTTTGTTTGGTTCTGTTTGCTTCTTTTTATCTTGCTCTAATTCATAAAGAATTTGTGGTGCCTCAAGGGAGCACTGTGATAAGTTCCAGCTTCTCAGTGTCTGTGCTCAGATGCAAAGGGTGGAAAAACACTGAAAAGACCTTCTGAGGCATGGCTGTGGGGATAATCCTAGGTTATCCAGGCAGCTCTGGTGATAGCTACATGAGGACTTCCAACCTCTTGAATTTTGCACTTTACATTGTATTCAGTCTTACATGGGCTTTCAAGCACTCTTTCTTTAAAATGTGTATCTGAGCATCTGGAGGGAGGCTAAAGATGCAGGTGCCCTCCCTTAGATGGTAGTTCATTGTTAGGTTGGATGTCGGAGTGGTTGAACTGGTGAGTGAAAGAGATGATGGTTGGAAGTATGGAGACTTTGGGAGTGAAGCAGGCGCTGGAATTGTGGGAAGGTAAGACTATCAGACAGGCATGGTTTATCCTGAGGAGGAAAAGTAGGCACTGAGGATTGAATGAATGGAGAGTAGGAGAAATTCAGAGACAAATCATCATCATCTAGATTTAACTGGAGGCTGGTACTTCTCTGTGACGTTTAACAGAACCTTCCTTTACCTTCTCCCTCTGCATGTCTAAGCTTCTTTTCTTCTCCTCCATCTGTCTAATACTCCCATTCCTGCACCCTTAACTAATGCACCTCCGCTAGATCTCAGAATGGAACTATTGATACTATAATCTGGCTACACCATTGATTAAATAAAATCATTCATTCATTAGCATGGAGGCAGGACCAGAGAGTGCCAGCTCCTTTGATCTGTGAGTAAGACATGCAAAGCTTCAAGAAAGGAAGTCATCTCATTAGTACAAGGTCACTCTAGGGCTATAATCCAGGTTTCTTGGACTCCCAATTAAATATTCCTTTACTCTAAAGCAAGGTTTCTTAGACAAGCAAAGGACTTGATATTGTCATATTCTTCGTGAAGCAAATCATTTAACTGTCAATGCTTTGTGCCAAGATTTTACTAAAAATTGGAAATTACAGTATGTAATAATTTAGATGTGAAAGCACTTTCTGCTTCTTTCTTCATATTACTTAAAGTCAAAGGCTTTTCACAGATAATTCAAAACACAATTTGAGGTTGGATGATCTGGGTTTACTTTTCTATTTGTGTTTCCTTATTCTTCGTTCTATTTAAAAGTTAAGATGAGATATTCACAGTTGTGACAGTGAGAAGAATACAAAAATCTTAAAGCTTATTTTTTTTTTTATTGTAGATTCCTGAAAACCATGAGGTCTGGCTTAACCATTCATCTTTCCGTGTTAAATGCTTCATGGAAAAAAATGATAGGTGTTTGTAAAATTGGTAAGGACACAAAAATGTCATCTGTATAAATAAGTTATGCTCGTTAGATAAGCCGCAACAGTCCTGGGCGTATAACGCATAATAGCTAACATTAAGGAGAGTCACAGTACAACATTTATATGACTTCATTCCTATTTGTGCCACTCCTCTGACTTATTTCTAGGGATAGATAGAATGCTGAGTTGGTTTAGTAGAGATAGGTAGGGTTTTATATGAGACCTTGCCAAAATCATCCTGGTCATTATCTCTGCTGGCTTCATCTCTTATTGTCTCTTCAGGTCATTATAACAGTTCTGCTGATGGCAATGTTTAACGGCAATCTGTGTAAGGTCCACATAACAGGATTGAGCTTAGGGTGCCAGGGTTTCATATACAGGATATATGGTATTGACCAGTCCTTAGCAACCTCTAACATCACTATCTATGTGATAGAGATTGCTTTCTCTGTTCTCAGACTGGAGATATTTGTGCTGAGAGAGTTTATGAAAGAAAGCAGTTGTATTGTAGATGCATCTGTTGTGACTGGGCTCCACAGTTCTGAGTTTTGATTGGCTGTGGTGCAGGCTGGGATGGTTAGACTAGGCTTAGGTAGTAGATGTGAGACTTTGGGTAGATCTGGTGGGTTGGGAGGTGCAAGAGAAGAAGGTCATTTAGGGATAGACTATGGAAACGGATGTGCAGGATCTGGCTGTGTGGACAGGCTGAATGCAGTGTGGAAGCAGCCGGCATGGAGGGTCTTGGGACCATTGAGGAAGAGAGGACCAAAAGATTGGGAGAGTCACGGGATGCTGCAGTTTGCCATGAGACTGTTTCCTAATAATGTCAGAAGCTACACCTATAAAGTCTCACTAATCTGACTGCCTAAACATGAGCTGAACAAAGATGACACCAACAGATGTGCAAAAGTGGAGGAGGAAAGCCCAGGAGATCTCAGCCCTACACAAAGAACTATAGGCAGCTAAGGGATGTTGTGATCAGAAGAACTAGTCTTCCCTAGGGAAGAGCACACTAACTGGTTATCCAATACTAAATGGCCAGCTCTGAAAACATACCTACAAGTAATGTTATACAGACTGAGCTGGCTGAATTTATACATTTAGGAATATACAAGTTAGTTGAATGAAAATGGCTCCCATAGGGTGTGGCACTATTAGGAGGTGTGGCCTTGTTGGTATAGCTACGTTCTTGGTGGAGGAAGTATGACACTGGGGGTGGGCTTTGGGGTTTCAGAGGCTGAAGCCAGGCCCAGTGTCTCTCTTCCTGCTGCCTGCCTATTCAGAAGTATATCTCTCAGTTACCTCTCTACCACCATGCTTGCCTTTGTGCTGCCATGATTCCTGCCATGACAATAATGGAGTAAACCTCTTAACTATAAGCCAGCCTCAACTAAATGTTCTCCTTTATTAGAGTTGCTCTGGTCATGGTGTCTCTCCACAGAAATAGAAACCCTAACTAAGACAATTCATATATGATACATATTATGTATGTATATAACAACTATTAATGAAGACAAGAGGCCAGTGTGAAAGAGAGCAAGGAGGGGAACATGGGGGGGAAGTTTCAAGGAAGGAAAGGAAGAGGGTATGATGTAACTACGTTATAATCTCAAAAAATAAAAGAAACATTTAAAAAAGAAAAAAGGAAGGAAGAAAGGAAGAAAGAAAGAAAGAAAGAAAGAAAGAAAGAAAGAAAGAAAGAAAGAAAGAGAGTTATCATACAGCAGGAAGCAGCAAGTGATCATTTGAGACGAAGCTGCTCAACAGTCCCACTGTGCTCCTAACAGCAAACTGAATGCCTAGGTGTATAGCAAGCAACTGGGCCTCAACACTAATGGTGAGATAGTCTTCCTGTTGCCAAGTTGGGTCTCTGTGGAAAGGCTGCTATTTCTCGGGAATTAGAACAGTTGCAAGTACACATAAACCTGGCCGAATTAGGTGGACATTTTTTTCGTTGCTCTGGGCAAAGCACTGAGATTATAATTATCCTGACAGAAGAGCAGTGAGGACAGAGAACATCTCCCTCCCCACCAACACATAAGTTTTGTGCAACAAACAATGACACAGCCCTCTATATTGATTTCGTTTCAATAGACACATCTTCATTCTAAATAGCAAAAGGCTTCAAAGACCAATGACACAATTCAGTTTTGACAGATGCTTAACCAGACAGCCCTGGAGAAGATACAGAAATTGACTTTCTTCTCTCTAGAACACGGCCCACCTTAAACAAGTAGAAAAGTCACACCAAACTTCCTGTTGGGCAGCCTCAAATCCGATTTGCCAGCCAGGAGCCTCAACAACTTAGCAGGATATTCCTGGATTTTCAGGGGCAAGGATACAATTTTTTTAATCTTACGAGGAACTTAAGGCTGAGTTACTCAGAGTTTCTGACCCCAGAAGTATTCTGTCACCTCTAACCTCACCCAATCTCCAGTGTGCATATGAGAATCCTAGAATCTGGCACATGAAGTTATTAGTATTCATTTCTAGAAGTGAGCATGGTTATTTCCCCCAACTTAGAAAGTATGACACCCCCAGTCAACCACATATAGGTAATATATTATGGTCCACACTCCAAATCAAAGGCGTCACATTGAAAATGCTTTTCCTAACCTGGGAGATATGTGGCTTCTTGATTTTGAAGCATGACAGTCATAAAAGGAAATTCTCGGGTTGTAAGTTTCATTGATGAATTACGTTCCCAATGCTTACTCGCTGATAGTCATTAGAATACCGACAGCATTTTCTACCTGCCAGCTGCTGTTTCATTCTGCTTCAGTGGATTTTTAATTTGTCATCATCACTTCTGTGCTCCCTCCCCAGAGGTGCCTGGACTCTCGTTCTGGCCTACCTGTTGCTGACCTAGGCGTCTGGCCAGCAAGGTAGAGCTGGCATCTGCTCACATCTTGACAGTCGTTTTCTCTTTAAGTGTAGCTATTAAGTCCCTATATAGAAAAGGAAAAGAGAACTTGAGTAGAGGGTAGAAAAGGACTGGAGTCGCTCGCTGGCTTTCTCTGAAAGAAAGAATGTCAATGATTTGCAGTAGGAAGGCTGGATGGGTGGAAATGCGAAACCAGTTATTACCTGATGTTGGTGAGAAATCAATACCAGTGACACAGGGAGCAGATTCTCTATGGCAGGAGGTGAAACAATGCACACCCGGTGCTCTGGCCCTTTCTCAAAAACACTGTGTCTATTAAAAGCTTCTGTTATTCTCTGATTCCTTTCATGAATGAGTAGTGACCACATTCAAATAGCTCAATAAAACACTATTCTGACAATGAAGTTTACAAATACAAGAGGACCCAGTAAATTCTGGTTCTTTCTGTTTGAGTAAGGAGAGCAGAAACAGTCTTTAACATCCATTATGAGTAGATTAAAACACAACTTGGAAAGTTACTGTATTGTGCTACCCTTTCAGGCACAGTTGCACGTATAAGGGGTTTCGGGTAGGCTGGCCTAGGTTTAAATGGTTTTATGACTGTGGACAAGAGTAATTTACCAGTTTTCTGTCAGTTTTCTCCTCTCTGAAAGGATTCCATCATCACCACATCGTGCACTAGCTGCAAAGACTAGATCAGATGGGGTTCAGAATGCCCCTAGAAGTATCCCTATAAGTTTGTACTTCACTCTCTGTCTTCTGAAGTCTACAGGTGTCTGTTGATCCAGTGTATATAACACCTCCCCAGTTACCCTATAAAGAGACTGAAGTATGACTAAGGACCTTAGAAAATTGGAAACCTTTGAACAGAAAGGTCTAAACAGGAGACCAGAGAATTGCAGTAAGAACCATAGACTAGAGTTGGAGGTCCTGCCTAACCCCTTAGCTTTGCTCACTAAACAGCAAGAGAATGGTGGACACACTGCCTGTCAATTT
This sequence comes from Cricetomys ansorgei, assembly GCA_026225945.1. NCBI lineage: Eukaryota > Metazoa > Chordata > Mammalia > Rodentia > Nesomyidae > Cricetomys > Cricetomys ansorgei. The sequence continues at coordinate 5,293,865 of JAMJFZ010001816.1, forward strand.
ATCGCCTTGGCTTTCTTCAGCACCTCAAGGAGACAACAGCATCTCCTTTGCAGACACTGAAGACGTTCTCCTTATGCTCCGTAGGCTTGGGCCCAAGGTTTCCATAAAGCTGAGTGAGCTGCATGTGTCACCATCAGGAGAGTTTGTAGTCTAACGGGGAACATAGCCATATAGCCCAGACTTGAAGAGCTGATCTTGTGATAGGCTTTTAACTTCCTTCCCAGAAGCAAGCACTTATAACCTTATTGAGCACAGCTTTACACTAGAAAACTTTCAATTCAGGCCTCCAACTTCCTAATTATCAAAACACAGGCAAGTTACTTAATGCCATTTTAGAAATGAGGAAAATAGTGAAGTTGTTGTGAAAGTTAGAGACAATGTAAATAAATGTGAGAAACATAGGAAGGATTCCATCAAAGTTAACTCTGAAATTGGCTGCAGGATCCCTGAGCTTGGGCCATTGTGGACAAGCTTCAGAGACTCCAGTATGTATCCCATGTCTCTCCTTACACCAAGAACTCACTGCAAACACGTTCTCATCTCCTCTCAGAGGCATGAGATTGCTGTGGTTGTTGGTCGACAGATCTGCAGTTTCAAAACTCCAGATTCTAATGGTGGAAAGCATTCTCTTGAGAGAACTGGTCAATGGAAGCTACTTCCTTCCTGATTCTTTTTCATAAAACCCATCTTGCATATCTTAACTTTTTTAGTCTTTTTAAGTCTTCCATTTTTTTTTCCTTAAGAGTTTGTATAAATTGATGTGAAAAGCACAGTATTAGCATATTACAAGGAAACTGTGAGGTTCAAATGAATTTCAGAGGAACATGGCCACATGCAGAGAATCAATTAGGGAAGGGAAAGGTTCAGCAGCTCATTTTTACAGTTCTTGAAAGAAAAATCTACCCTGAAAATAAGATGACTTCTTTTCCCAAATGAGTGCATTAGCTCCAACTCTTACCCTTACTCAGGACCCATCTGTGTTCCTTTATCTCATCTTCTTTCAAAATGGAGACAAACAAGGGTGAAAAACCTGTGCATATGTAGCACCTCATTTCCAGCGCTTCCAACAAGCTTTACACATATTATCCCATTTATCTTACCGAAGCTCTGACAGGTAAATGACACATGAAATGTCCCTGTTCTTGCAAGTGAGAAAACCAAGGAATGCAGAACAGGAGTGAATGAGCAACAGACGAGGCTTGAATGTAGGGCTTCTGATAAGCCTGGGCAGGCTGGCTTCCCAGCAAAAGCAAACGGCCAAAGTAATAATGCAAAGCTGGAAAGGAAAAGAAAGGGAAGAAAAGGAGAGGGAAGAGGAGACGAGGGAAGGAGGCAGAAATTCTTCTCTTGGTTACTATGGCTCTGATGGCTACAGTAGGAAAAGCATGGTCTGGTATCTTCTAGCTAAAAGATCTAACGCTAGGGCCTGGAACAGCAGCTAAGAGCACTGGCTGTTCTTACAAAGGCCTGTGGTTTGATTTCTAGCACCCACATGCTAGGTTATAATCGTCTGTATCTCCAGTTCTAGAAGATCCGATACACTATTACGCTCTCCTCTGGTTCAAACACGGTGCACAGAAAGACAAGCAGGCAAATGCTCATATACATAAAATACAAAATAAATATTAAAACGAAAAGATCCGACACTGTGATGGAGTGTCACTTGCCAGGCTGGAGGGTGGTCCTTAAGCTCCCTCTGAAATATTTCTTAGCTTTATAACAAAGTACCTTCTCTCCCAGTTATGCAATCAAATGTCAATCTAGGAACTGCTGTGGCAGGAATTAGCAGATCTCATTAAGATCCCTAATTGTTTTACTTCAGTTTAATCAAAAGAGAAAGCAACCAGGATGATCTGCATAGACAAGACTTATTTCTAAGACTTTGCAAAGAGCACTCAGGCCTTCTTAGGTTCAGAGACTCCAACAGTTAGGAGTTAAACAAGGTTGAGAATACCTGGGTGTGGAGTGGAAAGAAGAGGGCCTGCATCTGAGTACAGCCAAGGTACCCACATAAGAGTAAGGGCAGGGCTCTGAGAAGCATGTCTTGGCAGGCTATGGTTGCTCATGAAGCAATTCCCTGATGGACACGTGAAAGTCATCATTGCCCTATTTCCTAGTAAATGTTACAATATTGTGGGTCGACCTTTATATACATTCTTGCATCTAATTATGAAAACCTGAAATGTAGATTAGAAAGATTTAAAGAAAGCTCCCATTTATTCCAGGAAGTAATTAAGTCTCATCCCATGATAGGAACAAGGGATAAGAATTGACTGAGCAGGATTTATAAATGTAAATACCAGAAGAAGAAGGCCATTGCTCATTCCAGCTCACCATTCACTCTGGAGGGTGTGGCTTGCTTTCATTTATTTACTTGCTAAATAAATTGTGGCTTCCTGCTCTCCACATTACTTAGTGTGAACTCTTGTGAACTCTTCTCTCCTGGGAGCAGAAAAGCAGAGATTGCTTCTGGAGTTGGGGTAAGAGGGAATTTGGGGAAGAACATCTCCCCAAACCACCACCCAAATCAACAAACTTCACTTTGAGTTTTCAGGATGCCTGTTGTCTTCCATTCCTAACCCACCTGCTTTGTAGACTTTAGACTTCTTGCTTGGAGGCTTAGCTTAGCAGCTTAGCCCTTACCTGGAATGCTCAGTTCCCCTAACTGTATTCCCAGTACCATAAAAAATACAAACAAGTGTGAAAAGAAACTAATGTAGAGAAACATGAACTTAGGACTTGTGTAGGTTAGTTAGTTAATTTTATTAAGAGAGAAATATATGTTGATGAAACTCATGAAGAGAGATGAGGTAATTAAAGTTCGCTCAGCTCAGTAGTACAAAATAATAATAATTTGAAAGACAAAAATCTAAGTCAAAATGTGGCTAATGTGAGCAATGATTATAGAAGCAAAATTTTTTCTAGAAAATTTGCTTTCCTTTGCACTGTTACAAAGGTGATTATAAACTTCACATAAATCATGAATGAAGCCTTCAGCCATATATACGCATATATGTGTGTGTATGTGTGTGTGTGTGTGTGTGTGTATGTGTGTGTGTATGTATGTGTAAAACCAGAGGGGAATGAATAGAAAGAATTAGTGAACTGTGCCAATGGAATGCCAACAAAATTAGTTCTAGAATCAAGAACAGGAAAGAAGTTGAAAGAATTATAAATTAGTGGTAATTATTACTATAGGACATGAGTATCGGCCATGAAAGAGAGCAAGGTACTGAGAGGTTCCCTGGAAAGTGAACTTAAAATATGGTTGTTGGTTTTGGACCACTGATTGAAATAATATAAGCCAGGGAACAGCACAGAGGACTGAGGAGGCTGTTTGCTGCTGGATAGAGAAGAGTCGTAATTTAGTGTCCTCTATGGATAGAGATTCCATGGCAAACACCAAATCATATCTCATTAAAAAAGAGTTTTACTGGTAGCACATTGTTTTAAATTGAATTCTGTCTCCTTAAATTAAAATTTTAAAAAAAGAAGAAATGATAAAGCTGAGGATCAAACTTCCAGTACCACTGAAGTAACCTTATTTAAAAAAAAAAGTCATTACAGAAATAATCAAGTTAAAAATGTGTTCCTGGGGATAAATGCTAATGCAAGTGATTGATGTCCTCACCAAGAGGAAATTTGCATAGATTCACACTTGAATAACATAGGTGGAAGATGATGATGTAAGGAGACTGAAAGAAAGGGAGAGTATTGTATGAAGGGAGGCCAAAGAGTTCAGTGATGTGCTTTTTAAGCCAAGCATTGCTGGCACACCAGCATAAACAAGGAAAGAGGCATGAAGGAGGCTCTCCCATCCCCCAGAAGGAGACAACTCTATTATGTCTTAGCTTTTAGCTTCTAGCCTTCAGCACTGAGACAACAGATTTCTGCTATTTTAGGGAAACCACTTTTGATACGTTTGTTTTATAGCCCTGAGAAACCAATGTATCCACAAATACATAATAGAACCTAGTGTTGTTCTTCAGCAGAAAAGAAATGGAATTGGAGTTTTGTTTTTTTTCAAATGTCACTATATTTATTTCAAGCAGCGTCAATTACTTTTAGTCTCTCCAAGAAAATGTGTTTGAGCAATTTCTTCATTCCAAAGTAATTCCAAAGTAATATAGTGAGACTTGCCAATAAAATGCCCCTGTGTTCTGTCCCTACTTATATCTGAGCTGTGAATCATTTTATATATATATTTTTTTATCTGGCTACTAGCTAATAAGGCTGAATATTTATTGGAATGAATCCTATTGTTTCGAGGATTTCAGTACCCAATTCAATGGCAGAGATGCTGATATCCTTTCTATTTCTGGGTTTTCTGAAGAGGGAAAGGATTCTAGACCCCAACAGAGGAAAATCCCACTTCCTTTACACTCGCTGCTCGCTGTAGTCATTGCCGGGTGCCTTGATGTTAAAGCCCTGTGGAAAGTCGCTCATGGCCACTTCTGTCAAAGGCTGAACCAGTTTACTGTGGACTGATAACCGAAAGAATTCCTCCTGGAGAAAATGCTTCCATTACTTTTTTAGACATAAAGTTAGAGAAGAGTAAAATTTCTTCTATAAGAGTTTACTTGTTCTCTTGAGGGTGATAAGTGTATTAATAGAAATATTGCTGAAGTGTTTTTACTCAGAGGATATACAAGTTGGTGCTTTCTGAAAAGCTCACTTTTCATTGTTTATAGCTCTCGTAGTAGATTCTTTTCTCAGAATTATATTTCCATCTACGTTTAGTTAACAGAGCATCTTTGTTGAGCCAATCAGACTCTGCTTGCTTTTCTGTGGTCCTTGCTAACCACAGAAACTAATCACCTCTCAGAGGATCTTTTCCCTAATTTGAGATTTCATGGGTCTTTTCTTTGCAAGAAAACTTGGCTTCAGAAAGAGTAGTACACATACTTCACACACACACACACACACACACACACACACACATACACACATGCATGTATGGATGTACCCTATGGATGTTGTCTATAAATGCAATGCATATATAATAAATCTTTTTTATATGTTAAATGGGACTCCTCTTTTTCTTTCTTCAACTTTTATCAGTTCTGTATACATTGGCAAATTTTCTTGCTTTGGATCCTTTTGTACAGGTGGTCACTTGAATGTCAAAAAGGAGGAGTTCTTCAGAGAAAATTGGATAGAATCCACAATTTTAGAAAAACAAATATTTGCAAGATGACTTTACTTTAAAAACCAAAGTATTTTTATTCCTTTCTTCTTCATACTAGAATTGAGTTCAGGGCTTCATGTATACTAAACAAACACTATACCCCTCACCCATGTTTACTCTTACTACAAAGAGATCAGAATTAAATTGAAAACACAACTCACTGTGGCATGCTTTTCTACTGTTTCAGGTAAGAGGGTCCTTTCTCCAAGTCTTCCTAAGGTTTCTTAATCTATAATGTGCACCCACAAGCAAGTGGCTCTCCAGATTCATTCCCTGTGAGGGCTGGAGGATATGCTACAAATGAGCATGTGGACAGAAGAGAAACAGCCTGTCTTACCTAGCTATCTGAGATTGGGGTGGGCTATTCTATCCAATCCCTTGGAGTGAAACAAGACAGTTATGAACCAATAACCAATAGGACATAAAGCAAATAAACTCCGACATCTGTATTTGTCATGATTAGAGACAAAATGATACCCAGTAAAGACCCCATCCAATCAGATGTGGCCAGTAAGTCCTCACAATCAACCTTTAGGTCACATAATCTATAGATTATCTTCCCAGCAGCACTACTAAGATTTCTGATACATGGGTTGTGACAACAGTTGTCCAGTTACTTTACAGGAAGTTGAAGGATGCTGCTGCTGCTGAATACAGTTTTTGAGTTTGCATGCATCCAGTGGTAATCATTCAAAGATACTTTTATCCATCACTAAATAACTTAAAACTAAGTTGGCTATTGGTCATTTGAGCTGGCATATATTTATTTTTTCTAACACGCTCTTCCTCAGCAGCTCAAGGATCTAAACTCCTTGGGTGCAGTCTTATCAAGTGGCCCTAGCCAAATCATAAGGCCACAGTATTTATGGGAGATGATGCCACAGCCTCTAAGAATAAATCATGGTTTATTTATAAATTCATGGGTTGTTGGGCATCCACTAACCCACCAAGTACCAGGTCATGAACTTTGGAGACAAGAATTAAAACATTATTTTTAAAATCATCTCATGGCTAGTGGAATTTACCAGATCAGCCTACCCTACCAAATCAATGAAAGTCTTTTTCTATCCTCTGTTGAGTGATCAGCTGAACACTACTTTGATCCATGCTGGTCCTCTTCTGGTCACCAGAAGGTTTTACTGCCTTATAATGTATTGCTTTGTATCAGTTTTACCTTGTCCACATCACAGGATCCCATCACCTGTTTTCAAATTGCTAATGCCATGAACAATTGGAACATGAAACATAAAAGAGTTATCATTATCCTGAAGGCTTTCATGACATCTTGAGTTTAAAGTGCTGATTTCCTCAAGACTCTAGTTAAGGTTTTATGATCCTCAAATGTTTTTAAAGAATAATCCATCTTCTCCAGGAAAGGGCAGCTTCACAAGATTTACTTCCCTCCCGTGGGAGAGTGGAAGTTTAGGACTGGATCCCTGTAGGTGTTCTCTCCATCTAAGAGTGTTCTTTGTACTAGAGTTCTCATGAGAACTATCATTCCACATGCACGAGTGTACAGTTATACACGTCATGGACATAAAGATATATGGAAAATATTACTAAAAGCTTTGAAAATAAAGCAATTTTTGTAATCTGAGAAGATCCTGGTAACAAGTGTTCCTTAGAAATCAAATTCTTTGTTATCAGTTCTGACAATGTTACTCATCAACTACATGACCTTAAAGGAAATTCCTCTTTTGGCTTTTGTGCCATTGTTCCACTGCCTATGAAAAAGTAGTAAATGTCATTGTCATAAATTGTGATAAACAGATGAGATAATAACTTTACAGTACAGCACAGTTAATTTCCCAAAGGCATTTTATCTCTGCCAGATGATCATCCACCCTAATCCAGGCAAGAATATCACAACTGATGACAGTCAATCATATCTTTTTCTTTTCTGTCAGAGAAATATGCTACAGAATTGACTTGGATGAATAAGAAAGATTTAAATATAAATCCTGACCAAATGACGTAACATATGCGTCTTTGGCTGGATGTTAATTTTCTATGTGTTTCTTATTGACAAAATAAGCACAATAAAAGTATTGAGCTCATACAGCAGACATGCAAAAGAGTGTTCTGTAATGTTTAAACCAGAGCTTGGAATATATACATATATGGAATATATACATATATTCCATATATGTATATATACATATATATATATATATATGTACACATTGATTTGCATGTGTTTAAGTATATGTATATGTATGTACATTGACATGCATATGTATATCTAGTCATCAATCAAACTTAAATCAGATTTTTCAGATCTAATTTGTAGACTTCAATTTAATTAAAAGATAAACGATTTTGGGTTATCTGGATAGGCCAGACTTCTCTGTAAGATGCTTAAATGAGAGCCTAAGCCTTATTTGGTTAAGAAACTCTGTCTTATAAACAACAAATTTCATCTCACACTCCATGGGATTCAACCTACTCCTGACCTTTCTCTCATCGTTGCCTGTTCTAGAGACTTTGGAGTCCACTTCTTAGCTCTCACAGTTGTATCATATGGGTGAAGGGTCTCTATAAATGTCAAGGCAGGCAAAAAAGCAGCAAAGCAATCCATGAAGAGGTGAGAAGGAAAACTCGGTTCAAATTGGCTTCGTCAACCTGGGTCAAACTTTGGAATCTGATGCCAGGTGGTTGTAGGCGTATTTAAACACAATAAATTTGGGTTTCCAGGCAGCAATTATTCCAATTTCAGGTGTATAATAAAGAACATGTGACCATGAAATAGGTTCTATGGCTACAGGGTCTAGGCTCTGGGATGATCTCTGACTGAGATAGCATAGAGGTCACCAGGCTATAAAGTACATGTGACATCTCCCCTAAGGATGAGTTCTATTAACTGGGAGTGAAAGATAAAGATATAGGGAGGAAAAGTCAGGGATAGACATTTTGGGGGATTTGGGTGAGGACAACCTAGGTGAGGTCGGCTTCTACAGATAGCAAAGGGTCACCGGCCATTAACACTATCCACTAGCAGATTTCTGGATGGAATGCAATTATTTTATTTCCTCCTTTGAGGAGACATCCCTGCGTGTTTAACATTCCTGGTTTCTCTAGTGATCTGTGGGTGCAAAGATCTTTGCGCCCACAACATATGTACCTTTCATTAGCCACTGATAATTTACAACTGTGAATACAGCCACAATTTAATTACAACTGTGAATATTTAAGTGTGCATATTTGAATTAGTTATCGCTATTTTTTTTTAATGATGAAAGCATTTAATGGGGGATTTGCTTACTATTTCAGAGGGCTAGTCCATTATCATTATGGCAGGAATAAGACAGCCATGGTGCTGGAGCAGTAGTTGAGAGCTTTATGTCCTGGTCCACAGGGAGCAGGCAGATATAGAGACACTGGACCTGGTATGAGCTTTTTAAACCTCAAAGCCCACTTCCTGTGACATAGTTCCTCCCCAAAGGCTGCACCTACTCTGAAAAGACCACACTTAATTTATCAAGGATGCACCTCCTAATCTTTCTTTTTCTTTATTGTATTTTTATTATAAAGTCAGCTTTTAATTTTAAATGCATTTTGATCACACTTTTTTCCTCTCTCAAGCCCTTCCTCTCTTCCTCCCTACCAATCCTCATCAAGTTCTTTCTCAAAAACAAACAAAAACCCAGTATAACAACAAAACACCCCCAAATGAAGAAAACAAAATAAAACACCCTCCCCCACCCCAAATCAAGCACCAAATTGAAACCTAATAAAAGCACAGAAAAAAACAAAACAAGAAAACCTGTGGAGTCCATACGTTGGCCAACCACTTCTGAACATGAGGCCTACCCTGGACTGATTGATACACCCATTGTCCACACACTATATACTGGAGGTATATGTGACAGTTCAGTTGTTAATCTTTACTCTAGTGGCGAGGTTTTCATTCATTCGTTCATTCACTCACTCACTCACTCATTCACTCATTCATCCATTCATTCATTCAAAATAAAACAAAGTAAAATATAATAAGATTAAAAAAATCTACCACAGTGAAGTTGGACAGGGCAAACCAACAGAAGTAAGGGCTCAAGAGAAGGCACAAGAATCAGGCACCCACTCAGTTGCACACTCAGGAATCCCATAAAAACACTAAACTGGAAGACGTAATATACATGCAAGTATCTGCTGCAGGCCCGTGCAGACCCTGTGCATGCTGCCTTAGTCTCTGTGAGTTCATGGGTGCACTGATCGTGATGATTTAGTTTACAAGGCCTTGTTTCATTTTTATTTTTATTTGTTTTGTTTTGATGTCCCTCATTTCCTCTGGCTCTTACACTCTTTCTGCCTCCTCCTGCACAGGGTTCCCTGATCCTCGAGGGGAAGGATTTGATGAAGACATCTTATTTAGAACTGAGTGTTCCAAAATCTCTCACTCTCTGCATGATGTTTGTCTGCAGGGCTCTGTATTTGCTCCCATCTGCTGCAGGAGGAAGCTTCTCCGATGATGGCTGAACAAGGCACTGATCTATGAGTAGAGCAGAATATTATTAGGAGTCATTTTATCACTACATCTTTTTTTTTTCTTTTTTTAAGACCAGTATTATTTGGTTTTACCCTAGGTCCCTGGGTTATCGAGTCTCAGGTTGTTGGTCACCCAAGTAGTGTTAGTATGGGTTCCATCTCATGGAATAGGCCCTAAGTCAGTTCAGCTATAGCTTGGCAGCTCTCACAAGCTTTGTGCCACCATTGTCCTAGTATATCTTCCCGGTAGTACACCACCATAGATAAAGGGTTCGTGGCTGGCTTAGTGTGTATGCTTCTCTTTTGAGATTCTGCAGAGTACATTCATGTCCCAAAGATGCCGGCACATAGGGGTGAAGGTTCTATGTAAGCACCAGTTCAACATCTCCACCTTCAAGGAGTAGTGTAGGAGTTGTCTTCAGCAATGGAGACTTGATGAAGTTTATAAAAAGCAACCTATAGTCTTGATAACTGGCTGTGTTGTTTGGGGATTCCTGTGTGGCCACTTTGGCCAACAATTATTCAATTAGATGTAACCTAATCCCAGTACTGGAAGCTTCCTTTGGTGACAAGAGATGGTCAGTTGGGACTCTGTCTCCCCCATTATTTGGCGATTTCATTAAAGTCATCATCATATATGTGTGTGTTTAAGGACGTTTTTACTGTATTATGTTTTCATACTACCCATCAAATGCCCTTAATCTGTCTAGCCCTTTATTTACTTCCGCAATCCCCCAGCCCCTCCCCATGTGATCCTCCCATTCCAGCCTCCTGTCCAACTTTAACTATCTACTCTATTTTCCTGACTTAAGGAGGTCTATCTGTTCCCTCCTGTCCAGGGATTCACAACCTTCCTAATTCTGTGGCCCTTTCACATAGCTCTTGATGTTGTAGTGACCCCCAACCATAAAATTATTTCTGTTTATACACCATCACTGTAATTTGCTGCTTCTGTGAATACAATGTAAATATCTGATATGCAGATGGTCTTAGGGGACTCCTGTAAAAGCGTCCTAAATGGGTCATGACCCACAGTTTGAGAACTGCTGCTGATCTATACCCTTATTCTATACATATGTTCTGTGATTCTATAGATTGTACTTGTTTATCATTGATTTCACAGATAATATCAACATATAAGTGAATATATACCATATTTATCTTTCTGAGTCTGAGGTACCTCAATCAGGATGATTTTTTTTTTTTTTAGTTACATTCATTGCCTGTAAGTTTCATGATGTCATTTTTTAATGGCTGAGTAATACTCCATTGGGTAAATGTACCACATTTCCTTTATCCATTCTTCTGTTGAGGGACATATAGGTTGTTTCTAATTTCTGGCTATCATGAATGGAATATCAATGGACATGCTTGGACAAGTGTTTCTGTGGTAGGAGGAGGCATCATTTGGGTATATGCCCAAGAGAAATTACCACTATTTTTTTTAATAATTAACGGCCTTTGGAGGTAGGGAGAGAGCTCAATGTGACAACCTGAATCCAATCTCTACGATGCACAAGGTGGATGGAGAGAATGAAATCTGGCTAGCTGGCTTCTGACCTCCACATATGTACCACCATTCTTGAAAAATAAATAAGATGTATTTTAAAAGGAAAGGATCTTTGGTTACCAAGTTGCTAGGTCAGGAATATATGCAGATATTGATTTAATTCTAGCCCATGAAAGCTGAATAGATCAAATCTGATTATAAGTAGAATTGGTGGGGTTGGAGATGACTCCAAGGTTCACAGTATATACTGTTCTTCCAGAGGATCTGAGTTCAGTTCCTAGCACAAGTAACTCACAAATGCCTGTAACCCCAGCTCTCGAACATCCAATACATCTATAATCTGTAAGCATCTGTACATCACACACACACACACACACACACACACACACACACACACACACACACCCATATATGCATGAATAAAAATAAATCCTTTTTAAAAAGTGGAATTTAAAATTAAAATAAAAAATTTAAAAAGTGGAATTCATGAGCCCTCCATAACTGCAGAACATGAACAAGTCCAAGGAACACAGGCAGAGAAAAACATTGTTTTCAAAATGTTCTTATGAAATGACATCTGTTTTATAAGGTGAGACAAAGGGAAGCCAAGTGCTCTGTGGCTTGCGCGCCTGTACTCCACTCGCCTTCGTGGTGGAAGTAGCCAGCGATGCATGTGGCTCTTTCAGAGGCGGTAATTACTTAGCAGGTGTTTTGTACTGAGTAAAGAATGAGGCCAGGTGATAAGAGGATAGAGAAAATAGCTCTGCCTTCTTCCTTTACAGGATTAGAGTCTAGTGGGGATGAGAAGAACCACACAGGGAAGGAGATGCACCTACAAATTAAGTGGGTGTTAGGAAGAAAGCATGAAATTTGCAGCTGGGGAATAGGCAACCTGACCAGGATTCATAGATCCCCAGTGGCTGGCCCGAGTTTAACACCAAGAGACTCACTTTTAAAGAAACCCTTTGGTCCTGGGCAAACCTGAAGACTTTCCTGAGAAGGGAAAGTAATAAAAGTAGGGGTATGACAGACCGGAGGTGGGGTTGGGGGTGGGGGTGGGGGGATGGGAGGAGAGGAGAGAGATGGGGGGAGAGGGCACGAGCGTTTTGGAACCTCCACTCGGGGCTGGTAGTAGTGCTTGGACAACCTCAAACTCAGAGCTTTCCTGGAGGATGAGCAGAAATCTAAATCCAAGATAGAGAAAAGCTCAGATGAAAAAGACCAGAGACGAGGGGACTAGAATTGGAGCTGGTAAAGCAAGCATATGCCAAGCCTTATAATGCATGATGGTAGCCTTAGCTATCAAGCAAGGCAGGCACCTAGAGAAAAAGTTAAAACACTTAAGCGGGCCGTTGTCTTTTTAGAAGAACAGTTTTCTCTTCAAAGCTGTTTTACTCTGTTTCTGTTAAAATTCTATGGAGAAAATTAAGGCCGTGTGGGTCAACAAGTCACTCTGCCTCATTCTGTCAGGCGACCTAGAGCAAATGTGACTCATTAAATACTCAGTGGAGCTTGCTCAGTTGTGTATCTTTATAGTCTCTAACCTGAATCTGAGCATGCTCAGAAATGCATCCCGTAAACCCAGCATGCTATGAGGTGTGCCCGTTCCTTTGCATGTTTTCCTTATGAATGTGCATTGATTTTCTCTCTTTGTGCCCATTATTTACTCTTGATACTCAGGGAGAGTGTTGTTTAGGAAATAGCACCAGTGCTCATTTTACTTGTTACAGATAATAACTCCCCCCACCCCCTTCTTTCATCTCCTGGTTGTCTTTTGGGGCTTCATGCTCACCAAAGTCATTGTTTCTGTTTTTTGTTTTTTGAGAAAGAACACAGGGTGGAGGAATGTAGAAAGGGTAGATTTTTTCCTGCAGCAGAATGGAGCAACCAGGCTCAATGATCATATAGGGTTCATAACTGAAGTGGACCACAGTGGTCACTGTGGGGAGAAGGTAACCACTGTGTGTAAGAATATGTGGAAACTAGATATGACAAACGATAGGTGGACTTGAGAGTGATCTTGACATTCTAAGAACATTTATTTCTTTTTTTCATTAGGGCAGCGCATCTAAACGGCAGTGTTTAAAATAGGTTTACAGCACCATTGTTACAATCTGGGAATTAGAATTGCAGTTTCCTGAGTCTTTATGAAGGCCTATGGTACCACAATGCCAGGGCTACCTCCAGGTGACTCTATAACATAAAGTTGGAGAGCCATTCTCAAGAGAACAAAATTGACTCCAACAGCGTGACTATGAAGGGGTAGCATTTTGGTCACTGTTCTGTTGCTGTGAAGAGACACCATGACCACGGCAGCTCTTATAAAGAAAAGCATTTAGTTGGGGCTTGTTTACACTTTGAGAGATTCAGTCCATTGTCATCACAACAGGAACATGGCTGCACACAGACAGTACTACATCTAGAGCTCCAAATCTAAATCTGCGGGCAGCAGGAAGAGAGAGACACTGAGCCTGGCTTGAGCCTTTGAAACCTCAAAGCCCACTCCCAGTGACACACTTTCTCCAATAAGGCCACACCTACTCCAACAAGGCCATACACCTTAATCCTTCTCAAGTAGTACAATTCCTCAATGATTAAGCATTCAAGTAAATGAGCCTCTGAGGACCATTATTGTTCAAACCACCACAGGTAGAGGTGTGGTTCTGGTGTTACTGTACTTGGAAGTTAAGGATCCGGAACCAAATATGCTTTAAAAGAGAGCATAGGCCTACTTTGTTTGTACCACAGACAAAATTCAGACTTTTCACATTCTGGATTATACTATCAACAATGTGCTCCTGGTGGGATAATCAGCAGCTTGAACAGAATGTATTAAAGTATTGAAATTGTAGCTTAAAGGACAAAGATAGCTAGTTTGAAAGTTGTTGGTAATTAGTAGGTAAAAAGAATGACTTTCACAGAAAAGAAAAAAACTATAAAATACATGTTTCTAGAACCAACTAAAACCAAACAGTGCCTTCAAGAACTCTTATTCCTGTAACCCTGTGGCCAGAAAGAGACTTAACTCTTTGATAGTTAACTCCTCAGTGTTCGCATTCAGATAACTGTTGGGTCAGGTGGGGGTTTAGGAAATCAGTTGTGGAGGAGGCCGCTTCCAGCTCTGGCCTTTCATTAAGTAACGGAAAAAAACCAAAAATCTTTCAAATGACTGCTATGGTTAAAGAGAAATCACTGACAACAGAGTGTGGGTGCTTATTTCTTAGAAACACCCCCTCCCCGATATGAGCATTTAGCCCAAAAAGGAGTAACACATACCATGCTCTGGCCAGAGCCTGGATTTTGTGACCAAAGGCTCATTTCACTCTGGAATGAACATTTTTACACACTGCTAAGCTTGTGTTGCTTTAGTCTTCAATAATAACTACACTGACTTACAGCCCGAAGTTTGCTCTGCACAATTAGCTCTTTTCTTTCTCAGTTTGCCCACCTTGACCCTCCAAGATGTCCCATCATTGGAAGTGTCCTTAATCTTTCCTGGTTTCTGTTTGCCTTCATCCTGGTGGCATCCCACCCTTAGCTGCCTTATCCACAGACTGAGGTGCTTTGCTAGCCCACTAGTAGTATAACTATGTCAGATATTCAAAACTGAAGGCTAAGACTTCTAGCTCAACTTTAATCCAAAGAAGTACCATGAACACAGAGAAAGAACATAGAATCCAGTGGGATCAGATCTGTGATGCGATGTGACCAGGGACACTGATTGCCAGAACACCGAACAGACCTCATCCCAGAAGGAAGTGCTCCAGAATGTGTGGGAATTCAGAGATCTGAGAGTAGAGATACAGTGGAGAAAATGTGCATGTTCAAAAGAGAAAGCCAGACGCAAATACAAGAGTAACAAAGGAAGGACACTACCAGCTCCCAGGCCAGAGGAAGAGCTGATGGTGCCAGCGCACAGACCAAGTGCATGAGGAATACAGATATAGGAGCAATATGGAGTCTAACCAGCCACACAGTGTATGAGATCTCAGCCAACACGATAGCTGTGTATAGAATGTTCTCTTTTTTCCTGTCTAAATAAGCACATTCATCCCAAGATAGTAAAGGAAACACCTGGTGACTCTTTTACTCTGGATTTAATTTTGATCACCAGAAGCAACAGATTATTATGTAAGTCTAAGCAAGCCATTTGTTTTAGGGATTTAATAACAAAAAATGGTCGTGTTTATAAAACACTATTTGGAAGATCATTTACATTGGGTTTGAAAACTTATTGCATGCTATTCATTGCTTTTTTAAAAGTATTAAAAATATCAAAATATTAATTTTAAATTTAAATTTAATTTAAAATTAAACTTTAATTTAATTTTCAATACTTTATTTTTCAGAGAAAGTAACAGAAGTCTGGAGAACATGTAAATCTGATTACTTGTTCAGTTAACTCCTTTTCCTATTCAGCAATTCAAGCAAGGTCGTGATTGACAATGTTATTCGATGCTAAATATCTATAGTAGTCAACACGTCACTGAAATGATGGTTTTACAACATTACTGTACATAGGATTATCTGGAAGGCTTTTCAAACTTGGAATTGTGAGGCCATCCCTGAAACAATCTTCCTATCTCAATGGATTGAGCGCTCCTACCTTCTGGGGCTACAGTCTCTTCACCACTTGGAGAACAACAGAGCCAATGAACAACAGCATATCAAGGCGAAGTACCTGATCTGAACCCTGCCCACAGAACACAGGGACTGGTGGCTAACTTCTAGCTATTCACTCCCTTGGTTGTCAACCTTGTCTACACATTTTGAACTCCTCCCATATTCCAAAGGCTAAAGAGCAGGTGACCAGACTCCATCTTTACTAGATTCTGTTTGAATTACCCTGAGTCTCCTGAAAGAATGTCAGCATTCCTTAAAAGTTCAGCCAGTGTTGAGGAGAGGTGACCTTTGTGCTGACAGGCCTTGAGAGGGCTTAGCTTTTCTACATCAGCAGCTGACAGCTCTCCACTAGGCAATTTACCCTTACACCTTGAGCTAATTGGCTGATGGGCACTAGGGCCTAAACACACTGAACACACTGAGAGAGGGTCCTATGTTGTAATAAGAACTAGTGAACAAGCCCTCTGTTTCTTACCGGAAGAGCATAATTTAAGTTGACAGGTCAATGCTAAATACTTTTATGATCACCTTCATAATTATTAACAGGAAACATCACTCCAACATGTAAAGCATATTCATATACAACACATACAGCATAACAGGGGCTTTAATAAAAGAACAGTAAAGATAAATTGGGTCTTACCATACTTATACATATGACCTCTAGTGTTTCAATTCTGTCAGTTTTTTTCCAGACATCATGATATAGGATAGTCAAGGCAAATCCTTCTGAAGAAATCAGAGAATAGGAGACAGGATAGAGTAGAGAATCTATATTGTAAAGGATGCCACAGTCTGTGTACATGCACTACTGAATAGAATAACAAAATCTGATGAATTTAAATATGTTAATATGTAAGTAAATATAAATTCTTCATCGAATAACATCTTACTCTCTTTGGAAACCATGGGACATTCCAAGGAATATACACATATTCCTTGATTTCCATTGCTTGCTATTTTCAGTTGTGAAATTCATGACTGAATTGCTGAACATAGAAAAAGTCAGAAGTAACTCTAATTCTAGTTGTATGATCGTTTCCTCCTTTTTTTAATTCTAAGGAAAATACTTCCGAAATCGTTAGGCTAGCAGGCCAAGAACATGCTTTATTATCTTATTTTTTCCTTCAGGATCATCCTCAGAAGGCAACTTGTATTAACAGACTTCATAAAACTGGTAGGCCTTGATGATATGGTATCCTTCCATTCAGAATGAATAAAAGTTACACTGATAATCAAGGGTTGGCTATAATATTACTGATGATTAGTTTTGAGGGTTAACATGATTGTGTTAAGAATAGATTCATGCATATTTCAACACTCACCAGAGAAGCTTCTTTTTGCAGCAGATAATGATTAATACCGAAAACCATAACTAGTGAACATTCAAAGAATTACATTCTTGATCCAAGGAAATCACTAAAGGAATCACTTAGATAGAGAAATACGTTGGATCTTGCAATTCTTATTTACATTTTTTTAACAGTATTGTGTTGTGTGTTAAAAAGCAAACAACCCCTTGTCAAGTGCTTTGACCATCTTCATTATCTGTTCTCTGTCTACCCAGACATGGGAAGACTTTAACTCATCTTCTGTTCTTCCCGTCCCATTGTACCTGAACTCTGTTCTTTGCCATAGTACCATGTATACCAAGCTGAGTTTCTCTCCTGCCTACAGAAGCACAGCTCCCACCTTAGTGATTCAGTCCTGCTTTATCACCTGGCTTGCTCCTTCTCACTCAGTCTAGCTCCAAGTAGAGACTTTATCACATCATCCTCTGTCAGGAGACACCCCCACTTCCCTTATTGTTGCTATGGTTTGGAGAAATACCTCCCCAAAGCTTATGTTTTAAAGGCTTGGCGTATGGCCTGTAGCACTACTGGGGAGGAAGTGGAAAATTTAAGTAGGAGAGCCTAATGGGAGGAAGTTAGGTTACTGTGGATGTCCTTTTGAAGGGGATACTGGGAGTTTAATCCTCTTCTCTGGGCCTCCTTGGTGCCCTGAGGTGAGCAGTTTCTTACGACATTATGTTACTACCCTGTCGCACTGCCACACCACAGCCTCAGAAGCAATGGATCAACTAGTCCTGGGCTAGAAGCTCCAAAAGTGTAACCTCAAATAAACATTTCAATGTTTGAAGTGGATTGCCTCTGAATTTTGTTACAGAAATTTAAATAAGCCCCCAAGTTCTTCATTGATGCTCCCCACCATGTTAATCCTTTAGCAATTCTAAGTGTGGTAATTCCCTTTTCTGTCATAGGTTCTGGGTTTACTTGATCGTGGTCAGTCTCCTGCTTTATATGAGGGTTCCTTGAAGGTGTATTACACCCCATACTTCATATTCAGCACCTATGAGAAACTCTGATATTTCTGAGATTATCTTAAAATTTACAGTCAAAAGTACCAAAATTCTACTTAAATCATCTTTAAAAAATTGTATCTAAGTGAAATGAGATCTAAAGCATATAGGAAAGAAATCCGTTCTGCTTAGTTGTCCCTGGAAAAGTTGTTACTATGAAAAACACATAGGAAATGATAACAATGAGATTGAAATCATTTTGGGACAACATAGGAAACTTTAAACCAGAAGGAATGAAATGATTTACTTATTTGATTGATTAATTAATTAATTATTAATATAATAGTTCTATTAATTAAGAATTTCATACGATGTATCCTGATCACACTCACTTACCATTCCTCCCAAGTCCACTCTCCCATCCCTGTGCCCTCTTTAAAAAAAAAAAAAAGCAAAACAAACAAACAAACAACAACAAGAGCAACAAAACAGGTCTAATTTGTGCTTCCACGCACGCACGCACTGGAACATGGCCAGACCCCCAGTGGCCAGACCCTTAAAGAAAACTGACTTCTCTCCTCCACTCCCACCCCACCAGAAGGCCATCAACTGTGAAGAGCTAAACCTCAGCGTCTTTATCACAGTTTTCAAGGACTCTCTTAAGTAGCTTCATGTCTGGACTGTCTCTTTTTTTGGAGGGGTGGGAAGTTGTTACAGAAACCTTCAATGTCCCTCATTCTTAATTATGAATCTGCAGCTATTTATACCACTGAAAAAGAAGCTTTCACGCCCAGAGCTGCCCAAGACGGTATGGTTCATAAATATCCACATGGTTTCCGGTGGCAGCATGGGTCACAGACTTCAATACGGTTTCCAGCAGTAGCATGGATCATGGGCATGTATATGGCTAACCATTTTTGAATTTTTTTTGAGATTATGATATAGTTGCATCATTTCTACCTTCCCCCTTCAAACCCTCCCATATACCTCTTTTTGCTCTCTTTTAAATTCATGACCTCTTTTTTTATTAGTTATTATGACATGCATGCATGTATATGTCTATAACCTATACGTTCCTAAAGATAAGCTGCTCAGTATGTATAATGTTACTTTTATATATATTTTCAGGGCTGACTACTGATGAGTTTATCCCTGATAATACCATTTCTCCCACTCTCAGCATTCCGCAGTAGATGCTGTCATTCTTTGTGTAGGGTCGAGCTTTGGCATGTCTCTTGGAGTTGTCCTTGTTCAGCTCATGTAGACAGTCATGTTAGTGAGACTCCATGAGTATAGGCTCTGACATTTCCAGAAGATACAATCGCAGAGCAAACACATCTGGATGAGTCCCCTGGCTCTTAGAATCTTTCTGCCCCTCTTCTGCAGTGCCCCTGAGCCTTAGGTGCAGGAGTATTTTGTAGATGTATCACATTCTGTTTTATTGTAATAGGAATGCTTAGCACGAGATTTCTTCCTTTATGAATATCTTAGTCCATGCAATATTCTTCTGAGTATACATACAAATGTAGTGTGGCCACTGTTCCACAAAAATCCTCCATTTCTCCCTCCACTCAGTCTATGGACTCCACTATTCTACTCTGACTTAATGAATCTGTTTTAGGTTTGTGTAAGCTGAGCCACACATGTTCCGTGTTTCTGTGACTGGCTTACTGTGCTTAGTAAAATGTTCTCCATTGTAATCCATGTTGTCACACATTGCTAAACTGACTTCCTTTATAAAGCAGCCTAGTGTTTCATTGTTCATTCATGCCACTCTTTCTTTATCCGTTTACCTGTTGTGCAAATTTAGATTGTCTCCACTTCTTGGTTTTTGTGGACAATGTCACAGGACCTCGGTAGTGCAAAGATCTCTTTAGATTCTGATTTCATTTCTTTTGTATTTATATCCAGAAATGAGGTGTGAGATCATATGGTAGTCCTATATGTAAAAATTTTAAGAACTCTTTATAGTATTTTCTGTAAGTTGCATCATTTTTTTATTCCCAGAAAGCATGTGAGTATTCAGTTCTCTTATTTTAAAAATTTCATTAAAAAAAAAAAACTCCTAAAATATTTAATGCAATCTTAGGCAATATCAAGACCAAACTTTTAATATTTTAAAGTATTGATGTTGAAAACAAACAGCACCTTCCATTCAGCCTCTTGTTCAGAGGAAGCAGATACAGAAATGGATGTCTGATTATACTTGAGATTTTTTTTCAAAAACCCAGTATCACATGAGGAAAGAAGCCCGGTTCGAATCATTGCTCAAAACATGATGGCAACTTTCACTTCAAATTTGTAATGCAAAAGTAAAAAACAAAATGTCATGCCAGATTTCTGTGTGCATGTGTGTGTTTATATTTAGAAGGTCTGCCATTTAAGGAGGAAAGGAATGTAGAAATTGAAAGCTGTTTGGCAAATATGGGCAAATGACAGTACATGACGTTAATCACCAGGGGCTGTGAACCATGTGAGTCTGGGCTCTCCATGTGGTTTTCATATGGTTGGGAAATGTTAGTGCTCTCGTCTGCTCTTCTGAAGTATGTAGCAGAAATTGCAACAAGCAAGTTCTTTTGGCTTCCTAAATACTTCCTGTGGAAATTGTAACAAAAAGAAATTGTTCTGGCTTCCTAAATACTTCCTGTAAACTTTAGGAGTTCAACCTGTATCTTTAGGTACACAATTACTAAAAGGAAAATAACCTGGGAGGTGATATATGTGCTCTGAAACCCTAATCTCCTGTGATTTTTGCGTCCCTAATAATATTGATCAATATACTCTGCAAATAGTTTCCATTTATAGATACCTTGAGAAGAAAAAATTTCTAGATAATTTCTATTGTAATAATCATTCTGATTGACTTACCTTGTGGAGAAATGTAGTAATGAATGTACATCTCCACATCCTCATTTAGTGAGCTGATTAAGAGAACAAATAAACGGTTGATATTATTCTTCTGAAAGTCTCCATTTTTTCCTGCTAATGGCAGTGTTACAAACCTCACAGATACCTACGGTTATATTGTCATGCCATGCATAGTTATATTTTGGTCATGGTAGACTACATGTATGATGTTGGTCCCTAAATATATTACGCAGTGATGGTGTTGCTCTCTTAGTTTATGTAGGTACATTCTTACCATAACAAAATTGAGTTGCTTTATGCTCGTATAGTGTACACTTGAGTGTGATATATGCATGTATGTGATATCAGTGCGTTTGTGTGTGGAGTGTGTGCGTCTGTGTGTGTGTGTGTGTGTGTGTGTGTGTGTGTCTGTTTGATGCTGAGGGTCTTCTCAACCACTCATCATCTGCCTTTTTGAGACAGAGTCTCTCACTGAGTCAGGAGTTCCCTTTTCAGCAAGCCTGGTTGATCTGAAAGTCCGTGGGATCTGCCTGTCTCCACTCCGAAGTGCTGGGATTACAGTTGGATGCCATCACGCCAGGCTTTTATGTGGATGTTAGAGATCTGAACTTAGGTTCTCACATTCATACAGAGAACACTGCATCCACTGAGCCATCATCCTAGTTCTGCAAAATACATCTATTAGTGTACTTTCTCTTGTTCCTTTAATCATTAATTACATGCTACTTTCTTAGACTCTAGTCTGATATTTAAATACAGTTCATATTCTCTGTTTTAATAGTTAAGTAAAGGACAACACCAATGGACATGCCAAAGTGGATAGGGAAAAGACTATGAGGCTTCAATCCTTCGCAATGAACTATAGGCCACCGAGGAAAGCTGGGGTTCAGAGAGGTGGTCTAGGGTCTTCTCTAGGGAAGACCTCACCACCTGGTTGTCCAGTGCTAAATCATCAGCCCTGAAAACATGTATACAAGTAACATTATATGGACTAAACAGTTAATATTTAGGAACACACACACACACAAACACACACACACACACACACACACACACACACACACACACACACACACACAATGAAAAAGAGGCCAGGAGAAGTATATGGGAAAGTTTGAAGGAGAAAGGGAAGGGGGAGAATTTTAATTATATTATAATCTCAAAATTTTAAAAAAATATTATGTGAAGGCCAGACATTATCTGCACCATTTCCCTGTAGCAATTCCACGACAGTATAGCAGGACTGCTCATGTAGGAGCAAAAAAGGCTTTTGAGCTGTAATTCCCCAATGTGAGGTTAAAATCATCAAACGTGTTTTCAACCCAGTTCTGTTGCACGTGTAACATGATGCTTTCTGCCAGTAACTTCAGTCCTCGCCCTCAGACTTTCTTGTTTAACTAGAGATAGACCTGGGTTGACCCAAACCAGGAAGGCAAGAGGTTGAAAAGGAAGGGAGTTGTCAATGTAGCAACAAATCCAAAGCCAAGACTCAAGAGCCGTGGAATTCAGAATCCATTTGAGACAAACTCAACTGAGACTCTGAGGATGAAATCAAGAGTTTGAATTATTCCTAAGACTGTCTATGCCTGCTTGGTGAATAGAAGGTAGCTATGGTGATGTAACATAATAGTCTAACTTTTAAGAGTTGAAGAGACATAACTAAAGAAACGTATAAAGAGTTACATGCATCATCTTTTTTGAACACAAACAACTTTAAAAAAAAAAGTACTTTCTTTATTCTACATCTCAGCTCCTACTAGTCTTTTTGAGTCTTATTCTGACACCATCTTTCTCCACGAGAGAGTGGTCTCTCCTTTTGGTAAGTGATCAAGATCCTTTGGGATCTCTTTTTCCTGTACTTACCACATAGATACTGAAGCGTTTTTCCATACTCTGCTAAGCTGAAAGAAGCATGCCATATCAGAGCCTCCCTTAAACCTCCCAAGGCACACTGCTTTGGTTGTTCTCATTTTTCTAAAGAGTTGTTTGATTAATACAGACTCAATTGCTTAAACTCATGGATGAAACTTCGCTACAACCCCTCTTTGGACTTTCAGTGTGACTTTTGCTCCTGTTACTCATTTGAAAAGGGCTTTTAAAAAGGAAAAACTGGGGAGAGGGCTCTGAAGTTAAGATAACTTTCTGCTCTTTCAAAGGACTTGGGTTAGGTTCCCAGCACCTACTTAGAGGCACACACTTGCCCACAACTCCATTCCAGAGGATCTGATGCGCTATTCTGGCTTTCGAGATACCAGGCATTCACATGGTGCACACCACGTATATACAGACAAAAATTCACACATAAAATAAAAATATACAAATCTTAAAAAGGAACCATACCAAAGCCTAACAAGTCATTGCTAAAGCAATAATAATAAATGAGATTTTTGTCTTTGAAAAATGCAAAAAAAATGTTAAAAATATTAAGATTAAATAAAAATAAAGACTGGAAAAATAATTTACTTCATAAAAATTCAAGTAACTCTATGTTTTAATTCAAGAATCAATCATTTTTTTGAAACCCCATCATAATAAAAGCAAAAGCAAAATGAAAACTTTTTTATTCTTTAAAAAAAATTTTTTTGAAATTATAATTACATCACTTTCATTCCTCTTGGCTTCCACAAACACCTCTCATGGGACCCCTTGCTCTCTTTCAAATTCATGGCCTTGTTTTCTTTAATTGTTTTACACACACACACACACATACACACGCACTCCTAAATATATAAATACAAGCTATTCAGCCCGTATTATATGCATATACCTATGTGTGATTTCGGTGCTGACCACTTAGTATTGGATTTAATATGAGAGTAAGCTTTCTTCATTACATTGAAGTCTCCACCGTGAGCAAGATGTCTTAAACATTCCACTCAGTTTGACCAAACTTCAGAGCCTGCTGTTTCTACTTAAAGAAATTTAACCTCCCTTTCCCTATGACGTTTGCTTTCAACAGCATGCAGTTATAAACTTTTTCTCTTCTTTTTTGATACGTAAATCTGTGCACAGAATCATAGCACAGGAATGCTTTTTTTTCTTAAGGATCTGGGAATTCCACTTTTGAAATGGGATCATCACAAATCATCTATCTCTCTGTCTCTGCAGAGGAGTCTAACTTCAGTGGTAGAAATTTACAAATACAGAGGGCCCAGTCACACTGCCAATCTAGCTCTTTAACATCCGGTGGCAGTCTCCTATTAGCTCCTCCTGGTTTCTACTATATATATATATATATATATATATATATATATATATATATATATATATATACACATACACACACACACATATATATATCATTATTGCCTTCATCTTGACTAAACTCTTCTTTGTCTGTTCAATGATATCTGTGTAATCGGTCTTTGGCTTTTGTCACCTCAAAGAATCATTAAGTTAACAGATACTAGATTCAGAAAGGAGATTTAAAAATACAATGCCTTTAAAAATCCATTCTAAACTAGTTGAGCTCATTTAAAGATACTCCACATCCTTCAAAAATTTGTTTCTGGATGCCATTATCAAAGGAAAAAGTGCTTTAGTGGATAGAATGCTTAACCCAGGCTAGATAATCTCCTTAATTATTTCCTTCCTTCCTCCCTCCCTCCCTCCCTTTCTTCCTTCCTTCCTTCTTTTCTATAATGTATTTATTTAGCATCTTCTCAATACCAGACACTGCAAACAAGTACTTATTATTAAAAAGATAATACCTGATCTCTTTCCTAGTAGACCACTAAGTCTAAATTGTGATGGCACAAATAATCGCTGGGACAGTTCGGAGGTCTGTGCCCGCAGCTACACCGACTTGCATGTCATCACCCTTAAACGCATAGACATTCCACTTTGTTTTGTGCCACATAGGCAGCACAGGGTGGGTACCTCCCGGCGTCCTGATCCTAAAAGAAGGCAGAATTGCCAACAGCTGGCCCAGTTGCTTTGCTTCTAGATTCAAGTGAGTCAGTGCCCTCTCTCTGGGTGATTACATTTTGGATTCTGCTTGACTGATTCCTCACATACAAACTGTTTTCTAAGTTCTGAAATCCCTGTTTGCTAATTAAATGTTTCTTCTAGTTCATATGCTTCAACCCACTTAGGCAAATAGTCATTAACTTTTAATTATACTTGAGCTAGCCTTGAATAATTTGTATATTAAAGTGAGAAACTGATATTAATAGGTAGGATTGCAATTTAAAGTATGGACTTTCTCAAAACTAATATCTAGTCAATTAAATATTTCCATATTTAGAGCAGAATAAAACACTAGGAAGTAGGAGGATGAGACCTGGTATTAGTCACCTCTACAATAGGATCGTTGTCTCTTATTGAAAGAGTTTTGCTACGCTGATAACTTTCTTGTTGCGGAACAATGAGGGAAGATATTTTCTCTTGTCCTTGCTAGCTGATTTATTTTGCTTGTTGCCATGGTGACAAATCCAGTCTCAGAAGATCACTGCTTGTTTTGAACCCTGAATCTTTTGACCCTCTGAAGCCAGCAATAGAGAAGAGGGAGAAAAGAAAGCTCTAGAAATCCCCTCAAGTGGACCAGTTTATGGAAATTCATGCTCTGCTGCTATGCTCTCAGCTATATCCAGTAGAAGAAAATCACCAGCATTTTAAAGAGGAAAATACAAATAGCCTGTAAGTCTTGAATTCTCCAACTACTGAGAGATTAGTTTTGTGAAAAGCTCTTGTTAGAACCTGTCTGCAGGCTGCCCTGCGTAACAATCCTGACCTTACAAAAGGCATCATGATTAACTTTTCAGATTTTTGGTATTTGATTTTAAAGCCATACAGAAATGTGCACGAAATCAGTTTTATCCTACAGTAATCTTATACTTCATTTGCATGTTGGAATCAAGTTCCAAATAGAAAATTGTACAGAGGAGAAAAATAAATGAATACTGCATATAAAAATGACCAATTTGTGTGTGCATGTGTGTATGCATAAGAATAAAATACATTTCTTTTAGTTTCTGTGACTAAATTAGTGCACAAATGAACTTTATCAGACCTCAACACATTTTATTTTCTTATGTGTTTGCTTATTATTTCATAAAATATTTATTGAGCTCTGACCATGTGCCAGTCAATGTTCTCAGTACCAAAGTTTCAAAATTTATGAGTTATGACAACTGTCTTTGGTCTTATAAAATTCTCATTCTCTAAGGCAGAGGAAAACAGAATGTAAATAAGAGAATATACATACACACAAAGATACCTCCCCACACACACCAGCACCACCACCTTCACCAGGGGCAACATTTCAGTCACGTATTCCAGTAAAGACAACAGGAAAAGAAAACGTCATGTTCAGCAACAAGCAAACAAAACGTGTATTTCTGGTAGAGTCAATGAGAGGAAAGGAAGAATGAAAGGATGTAAGTCAAGAGGGAGCCATTAAGTCCCTAAGATTTTCGGGTCTATACTGGGATTACAGGAATGTGACTCTAAACCAGTGGTTCTCAACCTGTAGGGTTCAACCCCTTTGTGGGTTGAATAACCCTTTCATAAGAGCTGCCTAAGACCATATGCATATCAAATATTTATGTTATGATTCATAACAGTAGCAAAATTACAGCTATGAAGTAGGAAGGAAAATAATTTTATGGTTCGGGGTGACCACAACATATGGAACTATAGTAGAGGGTCTCAGCATTAGGAAGGTTGAGAGTCACTGCTCTAAACCCAGTGTTTTGTTGTTTTTAATTTCTTTTTTATCGTTTGAAAATTTCATACATTCCTATAATGTGGATTTCTGTTTATTTCTTTTTGCGATTGTAATGTAATCATAACATTTCTCCCTTCCTTTTTTTCTCCCTCTCTACCCTCCCATATACCCCTCCCAGCTCTCCATCAAATTCATGGCCTCTTTTTGCATTAATGGTTTACATATGCATATATGTACTTATACACACATATATGTTTCTAAATATAACTTGTTGAGTCCATACAGTGACTTGTATGTGTGTCTTCAGGGCTGACCCTTTGACACTGGACAAACAATTGGAGTGCTCCTCTCTGGGGAGGATCACCTCTCTTGCTCCCAGCTTTCCTCATTAGCCTGTAGCTCTTTGTGTAGGGTTGGGGGCTCGTGGACTTTTCCCCACTCAGTTTGGCATGTGTGTTGGTGTCGCTCTTGTTCAGCTCACATTTGGGCGGTCATATTTGTGAGACTTTATGGACATAGCTTCTAATATTGCTAGGAGACACAGTCTCACACCAAAGTCCTTGGTCCTCTCACTCTTAAAATCCTTCTGGTCCCTCTTCTGCAGTGTTTCCAAAGCCTTACAAGTGGAAGTGTTTCGTAGATTTTTTCCCAAGAAACTGGGCTCCACTACTCTGCACTTCCATAGGTTGTGGTTTTCTTTCGTGGTCTCCATCTATTGTAAAGAGAAGTTTCCTTGGTGAAGGATGAAAACTACCCTTATCTGTACTAGGACACATGTTTATAGATTGTTCCTAGGAATAATGCTTGTTTAGTAAAGCACTTGTAGTAGATTCTCTTCCAATAACCATGACTGAACTAGCACTGAGAAGTTACCTAGGTTTCCAGTTAAGGCATGTTTTCTGTCTTGTTAAGTGGGCATTAAGTTCTGTTATAGAGTTGTTGGTTACTGCCAAGGTATGAATGTCACTACTGTACCCTTAGCGTTATCACGTCATGTTGGCCATTGATGTAGTTCATAGAACTGTTACATGCCTCCCTCCTTTTGAAGCTTGCATGGCACCTTCTGGTACCATGAAAGCTAGTCCTCAAAGAGGGGACATTCAGTTCAGTTCCAGCTCAAGGGTCTCTGGACCTGTTTCTGAGATGCATTGTGTCTTTGGCCATGGGATCTTACCATCCACTTTTGAGGTGCAATTGAGGGCAACAGCAATAGGCTGTATGTTTTGGGAATCTCTTGGACAGCCATTGCCAACAGCTCAAAAGAGTGCTTCTCATGACTAGTATTGGGGTTTCTACATAGGTAGTAGGGATTCAAGCTAAGGCCCTCACAGTCTACATAATTAGCCATCTCTTCAACCCCAGATACTATAAGTTTTACAACTACAATTGAATTTATCTTTGTAGAAATTAGAAATTTAATTTTTTTTTTGCAAAATTGTGTCCGATTTAAATATTAATTAAACAGTTCATACACGTGATTGCCAGAACCAGTTTCAAGTCTGGAGCTAGCATCAGTATGATTCACCCTGTGACTTTTATCTGTTGTGTTCTTTGATTACTTCAATCTGTTTAGATGCTAATGGTGTCTGCAGAGATGCTGTTACTAATAACAGACAGCATTTACTAATAACTTCACCAAGCATGCTTCAAGACACCACACTGTCTGTTTCATTTGATATATCATATTTATATATCATAAGAAAAGAGTCACACAAATGTTCATTTTATTGAGCTGTACATGGAATTGAAATCATTGCCCTTTCTGACTTCAAATAGAACAGAAAATGAATAAATAGCTAATTGAAAATTTATCACTGTCATCTCTTAGCCATCATATTTCTCTCTTAAAATTGAATCTGGCAGTTACTAAAAATTTCTTTTAAAAACTCCAAATAATTTTTACTTTAAAATTAAATTTCATATAATAAATAAGTATAAAAATATTTGGTTTTGAGTAAATATACATTCTTATATCCATTAAAATTCTTCAATTTTTTGGTCAGACATAGAGATTGAAACAAATTACAATTGTGCTCCCGACTGATCTACTAAATTTTTGTCACTGCTTAGAGGTTTTATTGATTTATTGTTGTATCCAAGGCAAAGTGACTTGCAACAAAATGGGTTCTTTATTACGTTGGAGATGGTTCAAAAAATAAGAAAAGACACAACAACTGAATCTGCCACTGTGTCTTTTGTCTGAGGAAGTGATATTTCTTTAAAAAATAGAGGTGTATGTGATTTACATTTTGCCAAGTCTCCAAATTCTAGCAAGATACCGTGATCAAGTCATCAACCATATCGTCCCTTAATATCTCACACATCTGATGTCTTTCTCCTGGGAAGACCAGGACCCGGGATACAGCAAATGTAATAGTTTTGCCTTAAAAAATAGTAGTAGCTCTTATTACTTCAGTATTACCTTTAAGCACTCGGCTGGGCTTCCAGCCAGCAAATAATAGAGGTGACTTTCACATTTGCAGACCAGGTTTTGCTTAAAATGCTGTAAGTGTCTTTAATTTTGCTTTCTATTTAGCACCAATTTCCTCGTTTAGTCCATTTTCCAGTAAATGAAGCTACTCAGCATATATCATCTCCACACTCCTTCCCCTGTCGGGCTGTCAGCTGATGCTTGCAGTCATACACTGGAATTGGCTGTCTACACACATTGCTTTGGAAGAATAAGTAATGAAAGAAAAAAAGAAAGAAATCAAAAGTTTCTTAGACTTTTGATTTGATCTTCATTAATTTGTGTCTGATATTTGCATTTTTTCATAGCTTGATTATGAAAGCTTCTGATAGCTGCATGATTTAACGTTTGCAGAAAAACATCAGCGGGGTATCTATCCTCAGCCCTGGTTTATGATGAGGCAAAATAGTTGTCAAATGTCAGAAATTCAGTGCAAGTATTCAAAACTTTGAACCAGAATAAAAGAAGACATACTGTTCTAGGGTTCCGTCTTCTGACCCCCCACCCCCCCCCACACACACAGAGACAGACAGACTGTAAGGATAAGGCTTCAATCGTTCTTTGTTATTCTTTGTGTGTTTGGCTTGTTTAAGTTTGGCTTTTAAAAAGAATACCTTGCTATGTAGCTCAGACTGGTCTTGAACTTGTGATCTTCCTCCTGCTTTAACTTTGGAGTGCTGGGATCACAGACATGCTCCATATACTAATGACTCCTGAATGAGATGTTGCTCAATGACTTCCACGTCTTTACTCAAATAGGAAGTACTGTGCACTAAAAGGAATGACATGGTTCCTCTCCAAAGATTCATGCTATTTTTGCAGGCAATCAGTAGATGACCTCTACCACCTCTGCTCTAACCATGGTAGCAGACAGAGACACTTCATCCATTATGGAGAAGCGAGGAGAAATCTGCCTTGGTGTTGAAGTCAGGCTTGCCACAGTGAGCACCAGCTCCAAGAGCAGATCAATGCTCCAAACCTAAGCAAGCTCCTACACAGAGACTTTTATTCCTGCCTGGCTTCAGGTAGGGATCTGTGACCCAACAGGACAGATTCAAGTCTGGGCCTCTTTTATTGTTTTTGGAATGAGCCTGAGGTACATGACTCTGCTCAATTCCCTGCCTTTGCAACTGAGCTCTTTCCTCCCATGACTGTGAGATCCAGGTAAACTTGGCTTAACATTGGTCTTGTTCAAGGGACTGTCTTCAACAATACTATCACAACTTATAGCAGTTGTGATAGCAAGAAACAAAAGAGCCTACAGGACAGGCTAGTAAGCCCAGTCTTACTAAGGATTCTGCCTCTGATCTCAGCAACAGATTACTAAAACCTACCATTAGATTGATTATAATTACCCTAGTCCCCAGGCTAGTTCTCAAATATGATCTTCTGAAATTTTCCTAATATCAAATAGAACATATGACTCAAGTGTCTATCATAGTTTATTCTGGTCAGCATCTTATGTCTTGTTTCAGTGGTCTCAAGTCACAAGTCCCCTTATGCAAAATGTAAGGCCATAGCATTTTGGATACCTGGATACTATGCTGGTCTTGGAAGACTGTGTGGTCAGGGTATGTCAAATATTGTGTTGGTTCATGGCAGAAGACAGTTTATTCTTTTATTAATTAAATCACTGGTTCTTGCCTGGAGCCCTAGAGCATTTTGACCTCTTTACAATCTACTCTTAACCCTTAAACTGGAAGTCTTCAGCCTTCGTAGTACAATCTAGAACATTTAAACTGCTAGCCCTGACCTAGAAGGCTTCATCGTTAGCCTTCCGAGACCTACTCCTACATTGTGCAACATAGCAAGAATAACTGCTTAAGTTAGGAAAAGAGAGTTAGGCACCAAATCAACACATGCGAATGGTTTCTTTTGTGGGGAATGTACTCAGAGCTGAATAGAAATCCGTGCCTGGTCACCAGCTGGTGACCGTGGATACAGAGTATAAACCTGCCTTGGCCCTGGAGAGACTTGCACTGGCAACAGCTAACTTCAACAGAGAAAGGAAATGTTGAAAGCTTTGTAGCTAAGATCTAAAATGAGACAAAATGTCCACATTTACCATTTATACTCACTATGGTGCTGGAGTCCTTGGTGGCATAATGGGGATGACAAAGAAGTAAAGACCAACAAAACTGAAAAAAGAAGTCAATGTATTGGTGTCTTCAATAACATGGTACTAGATATAGAAAAAAAAATCAATTCAAATGGTTTTAAAAGTCTCTACCGAGAACCAACCCAAACCTAAAATAACAAAAGAACCTCACCAAATCTACTAATAAATCAGTTTAGCAAGTTACAAAATCAACATACAAATCTCGGCTTTATTATTATGTGCCAATAGCGAATTATCTGAAATAGAATTGAAGAAAGGAATCCTGTTTCTAACAGCTGCACTGACAACTACAAGAAAACGGAATCAAAAATCAGGAAAGAAATGAACTAAACAAGAAATCTCCATGATGAAGGTGACAAAGCATGGATGAAAGAAATTGAAGGGGATACTAAGAAACGTGGAAAGGCCACCCCATGCTCACACACTGGAAGATGGAGTACTGGTAGGTAGGCTCCACACCCAATAGAGTCTAGCAATATAGCAAGGACATTCTTCATAGAACTAAAACCCCAAATGTCTCTACAAACTGCAAAGTGTTTTGTAGGTATTTGCATAACCCTTTGCCCATGCCTCATTTCTGCAGTTTCTGTTGCTTGTTTCAGAAGTTTGCCATGCCTTTTCTAGCATTGGGGCATACAGAAGCAATATGTGTACTCTTTAAAGAGTTGGTTCTCATGAATGTATCTGATTGGCAAATTTTCTGTTTCTGTTTTCTTCTTTCAAGGAGAAATGAGTGAAGGCAGATCACACAGAGATGCTAATGTGAAGCCATTGGGAAGGCTACAGCTTAGATGTGAATCTATGCATTCTCTGTGGTGTATATTGAGAACGTTTGAAAGAGAATTCTTCAAATGTAAAGACTCAGAGCTTAGTTCAATTAGGATAAAACATGGGCATTAATGACATAGCTATTTCTTTTATGTTTGACTATTACCTAAAATTTTGAAGATAAGGGACCTATGAAAAAGAGAAGGATTTGATTTACCAGAGGAATTAAGCATTCATTAGAGATACTTAAACCTCATGAATTTTTTTTAAACACTTGGCAAGGCAATGTGACAAATACAGGTTATACCAAAATTATCAAAACTAACAAAATTTTGAGGATATAGTTGAACAATAAATAACTCTATCAAATACGTTGAATTATTATTTTGTGAGTGCTCCAAAGCAAAATATAGAATATTTATATTAAGTATATTGCAAGAAAGATCAGGAAAGCATACCATTGGGCAGCAAGAAACTAAAGAAATAAAATAAAGAAAGTGGTAGGAGTTAGAATTAGTGTATTAATAAGACATGCAGTGTTGAGTATAGGAAGGGACATATGAAAGATTTCCAGTCTATTTTAACCCAGTGCTTGACAGACACACTTGTCCTGGCTCTCCAGAGAAAACCTGTCTATATGAAAATACTCATAGCCGAAGATGTGTTACGGAAGTTGAGTGCTAGAGACTTAAAGATCTTACAGTATACCTCCTGAAATCTGAGAATGGAGAAAACTGGTGCAGTAATTAGATAATTCAAATCCTGAGAACCAGGGAAGCCAATAATGGAATATTATGTCCGAGGATATAAGACCCAAGTGCTGGTATAGGACTCAGAAAGTTTGAATGCACAAGAACTAGGGGCTGCACTGTCCAATCGCAGAAGATGGATATCTCAATACAAGGAAAATGATTGCTTACGTTTCTTCTACCTTTACTCTCCTGGCCCTCAGCATGCTATGCAATACCTGTTGATGTTGGCAAGGGCAGAACTTTATTTATTTTACAGAGCCAAATACTAATATCTTCTAGAAACATCTTCATAGACACACCAAAGCATAATATTTTGCCAGATATTTGTTCATCCCTTACCCAGTTAAGTTGATATTTAAAACTGAGCAGCATGATCGGAAAATGAGACTTCAATCTATGCCTTGGCCTGGATTGCAATGAGTGTATTAGATTATGCCGACATTTTTGCATTTCAAACCTCAGAGCAAGAGGAGTTCATTGCAAGTAGATAGAGCAGTGGAAAGCCAGGCAGAGAGAAGCTGTACACTTGTAATATTTTTGTCATTTTGTTGTCATTTGGTCAATAAGCGTGGTGATTGGATGTAGCTGGTGATGATGAGGGAAGAGGGGAGAACATAGATTGAAAAGCAATTTCCAGAAAGATGTAAGGGATTGTCTCATAAACTTTAGGCTTGCAGACATGAATGGAGGAGCCAGTGGTGGATACTCAGAAGCACAGGGAATCACCCGAGCCTCCTTATCTTTCAGATGAAAATGGAATTTTGTAGTTTGTGTAAGAGCCTGGTGACAAAAATCTAAAACTCTAGGACAGGTCATTTTTGTGCAAATCTAAAGGCATTCTGATAGCTACATGTTAGCCTTATAAAGTACCGAAGCAGACATGACTGTTTCCTGATATACTGCTGCAGAGGAAGCAGGATTTTAATATTCTAGTAATATCTTCACAGTGGCAGGCTGTCTCAGATCTGAGGGGAACTCTTAGGGCTTAGAGTGAATCTCAGTGACTGCCGGAGGAATCAAGATGTCAGTATGAAAATCTTCATCTCCCATTATTCATGCTTCAATTATCTCAAGTGGTTTGAGTTTAAGGACTGCAGAGGCATAAACTGACAAATTTTCTCCTAATATTTCTGCCAGAGAGATGACTGAGATACAGTAAAGATTCATTACGAGACCTGCCCTCCATCCCCTCATTCTGGAATTTAATTAGCTAGTGTTATTTGCTGAATTGAGGTGATGAAACTCAGGAGTTGGGACCTCCTTGCTTCTGATAGTCTCTTGGGTGTGACATACGAGACGCAGACATGCTTTTAGTGAATTTCTCTCTGATTTACAGAAGCAAGGCCCGGGAAACAGAAAGTGAATTCATAAAATGTGCTGAATAATGCTGACTGTGGCTAAGACCACCACCTGCCAGGGAAGCGCTCGTAATTAAATTAGCAGAAACCAGTGACTTTGCAGAGCTAAGGTTTAAAGGATTTCTGAGCATCCCGTCTGCCAGAATCAGCACTCTGCTTGGGCGTCTTGCCTATTGGTCTTCGACCTAGGATGAGAGTATAAAAATTACCTTGTCATTCAATTTGAAAAATCCAATTGACCTATCTATTTAAGTAAGATGATGACTCCTGCCTTAGAATTAACCACACGTCTCCTTTCTAAATGAGTTTTGACTGAGGTAGTACCTTGAACATATACATTTCCACACCATAGTTGATTTTAAGGTTTTGTTTTTGCTTGTTTTTGTTTGTAGGCATTCATTTCCCTAAACTTCATGACCAGTTGTTTTTCTTCAAGTCTTATATAGGCCAGCCATGTTGATGAGACTTTGCGGGTATAGCCTCTCTGACATGTCCAAGAGATTTGATCACACAGGAAACTTTCTGTTTCTCTGGTTATTACAATTTCCCTGTTGAGCTTTTTTTTTGGTTGTTGTTTGTTTGTTTGTTTGATGAGGGGATGAGAACAACACTTACCTGTGGGAATAAAGTTAAATATTTAGAAAATACTTAGGGATTGTGGTTGTTTAGTAAAGTGGCCATGGTAGATTCTTCTCCAAGATCCTTAACGTCACTAGCCCTGGGTAATTGATTAGGTCCACCTACTTTTATAGATTATTTTTGTTATGATTACCAGACTATGTATTTATCGCTGAGTTGGAAGGCAGTACTACCCGTAGGCTACTATAAGGTAACAGGAGAGGCTGGAAACCTGACTCCATATTGTATAACTAATTGCTAGGATCTTACGCACCCATACCAATCTGCCTCTCTCCATCCTCCAGATGTTTAGATTGGGCAGGCAAGGTGCAAATCAGTATCTGTAAAGATATAATCTGTGTAATTCTGCATTCAACCAGTCATTTATCTTTCTTGGAATCATTAATGATGGTTCTAATTCTTTAATGACATTTATTAAGCAGCCAGATTCTCATTCCAGAATAAAGGACCAGTTGTCCCAGTTTCTGGATATCAGCATCCAGATTCAGCTTTCAAATCTCTTCAGAATTACCTCTGCTATGGATTTTTTTTTTTTTTTTTTTTTTTTTTTTTTTGCTCCAGGTCATGTACCACCGTCACAAGCATCTCCCCATCAATTCTTAAAAACTCTGCAGGACTGTCTTTGACACGAAGATCCTGCTGTGACTGGCTAAATACTTCCATCATTTTGCAGACAAGGCCAAAACTCCCTCCACCTCACTTATCTGGTTCATTTCCCTTCCTTTCCGTAGGTACTGTGACCAATAACACTTCCTAATAGTCTTCCCCCATGATTTTCTCCAACTTAGAGTGAATTTGGCTCATTGCCCAACCTTTAAGAAAGAATGACAATCCCACTCTTTTTTCATTGGGCCATGTAGTACTCGTCTAAGCTTCCAGGACAGTGTTCTTTCTGATTTCCAATAATGAAATTCCTCTCATTGTCTTGGGGGAGTATTTTTCCGATGTTCCATTTTATGGCCTCTTTCTCTCACGCAGTATAAGCTCAAATAAAATAGGTTGTCTACACTTTGCAGATTCATTAAATGCATTGTCTGTTCAAGGAAATTGAGCTTGTTGTTTATGGTTCCCTTGGATGAATGTGTTTTTAAAAATTCAGTGTTTGAAAATGATTTGAGCTCACCAAAGGGAGTTTGACAGGTTATTTAAATGGACATTCAATAGTGTATAAAGATGGCATTATTTCAATTGGTATGTTCCTTAGACATTCAGTGAAGTCGCTTTATTCATGGTCATCACATGACCTTTAGGGATGTTATACTTTATCTTAAGAAAAGCTCTTCGTTAAATATAACATCCTCTAATTTTTACTGTTTTTAGCCTAACAAGAAGAACTGAGATCAAGTGATAAAAAGAGGTATTGTGATAGACACTGATGAATAAATTTGGCTCACAATATTGAACATTTATTGAATTGTGTAGACGAGAGCTGGAGAGGAAGGACTCAAATAGAAAGGGTACTTCTTCCCAGAATTTCTTAAGAACACTTCAGATCACATTTTCAATGGCATTTCAATAAAAGAAACAAGAAAATTCAATCACTAAGGCAATTCGTTATGGAAAGCAATGGACAAACATTTTCATAAAGAGTATCTATTTAACATTTTAACTGTTATATAATGAAAACTAAAACTATTAGTTATCGAAACCAGGAGTGGAATAGTTTGTGATCAAATGGGAACACTAATATTGAAGTAGATTTCCCCTACTCTTAATGCATTCTAATGTCTGGGAGTTTGAGATGATCTTTTGGTCTTAGATCTACTTATCTTAGAGGTCAAGAGAATAGAACAGTCTTACCTTGTTTCTTACAGAGTAACATCAGGTTCGGGTAAATGAAAACAAATTCAACTTCACTGACCATCTACTTTATTATATTGCAATGCAATTTTGTGTAGGAACTATCTTGCCCTGAATTACATTGCTAGCTTTCAAAAGCATATAAAAATGTGTGATAACTCCAGTAAGGAAAGAAACCATCTGAACATGAGCAGCAAAAGGTAACAGTGACTAGTGTTCACTGCAAATCTGTATCTGGAACAATCCCAGACACTCCTATCTCAATCAATCTCCATAAAATGTCTGAGAGGCTTGAACTATTGTTAACACTTTGCAAAGAAAGGAACATGGCCAGCATGACACAGTTAAGAAAAGGCAAATCAAAATTTAAGATCAAAGTTTAAAGCCAGGTCAGTGAGAGCCTAAGCCCTGACAGGTTCTAAATGGCAAAGCAGTACAGTGCCGTGCACCAGTGTACTGTGCTCTTCATGTCCTGACTCCAACTTCTCCAGTTCTTTCCCACCTCACCCCCATTTTGTCCTTCCTGCTTGTACATCTGCTTCCCCTTTTACTGAGTGCTTGAGATCCTCACTATGAATCAGCCTTTCTTGAGTTAGTATCTCATGCACACTCAGGCAGTTTAAAGAAGTGAATGTATCAGACAGCAAAGAACCTGGTACCCACCAGCCCTCTGCCAACACCACCAAAGCAGCACGGAGCTGGTGCACTTTTTAGTGCTGAGAAGATGGAGGGGAAATGACCTTTGTCTGGCAGGGTCAAGGTGATTTTAAGACAGGGTAAAAGTTCTGATTATTCTTTTTTTCTGTTTATGCCCACTCTAAAATTCATACCTCATCCATTATTTTCAGAAGTCCTACCTTCTTATACCTTTTAATTACCTGCAAAAATAATTGATTTCTGCCTTCTGCTGCAATAGGAAAAGTTTAAATTTTATATAAATCACCAACATTAAAAACACAGTAAAGGAAAAAAAAAAGACATTTCTGATTCCCTGGTGGTCAGTTAGCTGTGGCCCTATAAATCTGTTGGTCGCAGCAGAAACTCTGGACTGTATGAAATTTTAAGAAGACTTTTAAGGACTTGAAATACTTAGAACACAGGAATACTCTTTCGGTTTCTTTTGTTCTTCCTTTGGTCTGCAGTGCCAAGTGGTGGGGGCACTCCAGCTATTGCTGTGAAATCTGGGAACACCTTGGAAACAGCAGGTACTTCCTATTTGAAGGGTGACATAGAAAGTCATGAATCTGGGCCCCTGATGACACCATGTTGTTTGCACATCATCCCCAACATCCTTGCTCACTCTGGACTTCTTTTAAATGAGAGAAAGAATACCTCTTATTGCCATTGGCCTCAGACATTGTATCAATGTGTGTTGTAGCCAAACCTAGTATTACATGATGAAATGGCCCTTCCATGTGTCATTTTGAAGCCTCTAAGAGTTATTCGACTATCTCAAACTACAGCCACCTTCTCTGAGATGTATGTACATATTGCACTTAATTTAGAAATACCATTTTTGCTTCTTCCTTTATCTTCATGTTATTGACTTGGCTTTCAGCTTTAATCTGCAGCTAGCAGGCTTGGCTGGGCACAGGTGCAGGTACAGGGGAGCTCTGCACCCCTTTGTTGACTCCCTTCCAGAAAAATGTTTGCTTAATAATGAAATATAATTTGTTTTCACATGTAACTACTCTCCTGAAAAAAAAAAGAAAGCCGATTGACTCTTGCTTATGCAAGCTGCTTGCTCACTAGTATTGTGGCTTTATTTGATTAGGGTATTTTTGGTTGAAAGAAATCACACATGTGTGCTTCACAGCTTAAACTGTGTAAACTTGTCCTTGGCCATAGTTGCCAGAGTAAATTGTGGACAGCTCTCAACAGGAGAGAGCCAAGTTGTTCTCACAGCTACTAATTAAATGGGAAATGGGCAAAGTTGATGCCTTCGACGTGCCAGAAAAGTCTTCAGTCTGGAGGCCCCTCCCACCAAGGGTAGATACACACCGTGCATTGCCTTATGGGGAGGCAGGAAAACAGGCTAAGTAAGACAGATAAGTAGATAGATGACAGGCAAGTGGATGAGAACCCCAGATACACCATTGCTTCTTTCCTGTTTCCTTCTCAGGTTTCATTCTGCTGCCAGACCTGAACCACATCAGCTTGTTTACTAATTCCATTTTGTGCCCACACTGCATACTTTCAGATTCCTTCAGTCATCTCTGGACATGTCAAGTAATAATGTTGTATTTCAACATAAGACAAGCAATAAAAATTGTGGTAGTTTGGATGAGCATCTCCTCGTAGGATCCTATGTTTGAGTGCTTGGTCCTCAGTTGCTGAAACCATTTGGGAAGGATTAGGAGATGGGCCTTACTGGAGGAGGCATGCCACAGAGGTATGGTTGAGGGTTCTAAAGACTCATGCAGTTCCCAGTGTTCTCTCTGTCTCCTTTCTGCGGTTTGAGATAGGAGCTCTCAGTCCCGTTGTTATGCCTTTGCTCCACTATCACGGACTTTAAACTTCTGAAACCATAAACCAAATTAAACATTTTCTTTGATAAGTTTCTCTGGCCATGGTGTTTTAC
This sequence comes from Cricetomys ansorgei, assembly GCA_026225945.1. Taxonomy (NCBI): domain Eukaryota; kingdom Metazoa; phylum Chordata; class Mammalia; order Rodentia; family Nesomyidae; genus Cricetomys; species Cricetomys ansorgei. The sequence goes on from JAMJFZ010001816.1 coordinate 5,332,993, forward strand.
CACAGCAACAGAAAAGTAACTAAGAGAGAAATGTTTTGCCTTTATCAAATAAACTTCTTGCACTACAAAGTTAAACTTGACTAATACAAACATGTGAAAAATAATTGATCATTAATTAATAGCCCAAACCACCTGGAATAGAGGCTGATGGATGGAGAGAAGATGCAACTGTGGACTGTACAAACATTTCATCTGAGTTGGGAAATAGACTCTGCTTCTTGGGTGGCCATTTTATTAATGGCAAGTCTGATTTTTCACTCTTTTATCTGAAGGGATGAATGGTTTTAATTTCCACAGTTATCATCCCAGTACTTTCCACAGGCAAGTAACTGAATATCCAAAAGCCTAGCACCAAGAGCCAACTTCACAGCCTCTCTTGGCTTCCATTCTATGGAGCTTTTTTTTTTTTTTCCTGCTGAATAAGACCACTGAGAATGACTAGATTGTAGTTTATTATGTTGTCCTGATTATGAATCAGTGTAATTTACAAATGTTTTGCATTTGAAACCTGGAGTTGTTTTAGGCTCATTTGCTGACATATGAGAATTTGCTACAAAGGGCTGGGATCAAATGACATCCACCATCTGTGGAGGGTATTATGTCTAGAGCTAAGAACTGCAAACACGGAAAGGTTTGCAAAGTGAATTGGCCCTATTTCAGTTTAAAAGCAAATGAAAACACTTATTCTTGTAAATACTTTCAAAATAATTCAATTTGGAATTATATATACTATTGGATTTGAAAGATTACTGTACTGCATGTGCTAATGTCAGCCTTTGAATTTTTAAAATTTGATTGTGCTGGGCTCAAGTCCTCATGCATGATTGGCTAGAACTCACCATTAAGAAACATACACTGCAAGTTCTAATTATAATGTTAGCTTTTACTTTTTTGAACATTTTAAAAATGTGTGTGTGTGTGTGTGTGTGTGTGTACAGGTACCCTCAGGGGCCTGAAGAGGAGAACAGATACGCTGGAGAGAGAATTACAGGCTGTTGTGAACTGCCTGATACTGGTGCTGGGAATCAAACTAAACTAACTTCTGCAAAGCAGCACACATTATTAGTTGCAGACCCATCTCTCCATCTCTAAATAATTTTAACTTTTAAATATTAAGAACATAGGATTTAGGGTAGGCTTCAGTATAAAAGAGACTAGTAGAAATTGTATGACAAGCAATTCCCCACATCTTTTGTTCCTCTTTGCACACACATATGATATACATTGTTTTTATTATATGTAAATATATGCATATTAAGTTTAAGTCTTATGGTTCCACTAGAAATCTGTTTTCAGACAGACTTTCTCTCATGTTTCTTCTTCCTAATATTTAATTTTCCATAAATTTCCTAAAGTTAAATCTTATTTGCCATTTTGGGGTTAAATGCCTGTCTCCTTTATTTAACAGATGATGGGAGGGTTGGTGGATGTTTGGAATTAAGGGATGGGATTATTTGTGTATTTCTACTACAGGATAATGAACAATGAGACAAACTAGTCCATATGATTTGTATTCCAATGTGAGATGCAGAAAGTAAAATACTGTTTGTATGTCAGGTCATAGCAAAAGTCACAAGGAAAGACAGCCAAGAATAAGAAGAAAGAAAATGATCTCAATTACCTATGAGGCAGTTTGGAGAAAAAAATATGAAGACAAAACCTTTGACCAAGACTCAAAGTAGGGATCAATTAATAAAAATAAACAGGGAAGGCCAGGACTGTCAGGGCCAAGGTCTTTGGGCAGGAAAGTGCTAGAGTAACTTGAAGGATATAGAGAGACTATTATGGCCTCATTGAGAAAAAAAAAGAACTATTTGGGTTCTGTCTTAGTTACTTTTCTCTTGTGTTACGACACCATAACCAGGGTAACCTATAGAAGAAAGAGTTTATTTTGGGCTTACAGTTTTAGAGGGTTAGAGTCCATGATCATCAGGGCAGGAAGCATGGCAGCAGGCAAGAAAACATGGTGCCAGAGCAGTAGCTGGAAGCTCACATCTTGGTCCATGACTACAAGGCAAAAAAAGGGCACAACGAAAATCACAGAAATCTTTTGACAAACCAGGGACACACCTCCTCCAACAAGGCCACACCTCCCCATCCTTCCCACATAGTTCTACCAACTGGAAACCATGCATTCTCATTCAAACCACACCAAGATCTTTATTTACATGTGATTAAAAGAACACCGAATACAGCTACTATCTTAACCATTTTTATATCCAGTGGAAAATGAATTCAATTTGGCAGGATGATCATATTCAGAGTACTTAGGAGTTTTTCAATTTGCAAAACTGAAATGCCATATCCATTAAACATGTCTGCTTACTCCTTCTTGCTAAGCACTGGTAAAACTTTTTCTGTCTTCTATTTTTGTGAATTTGGTTAATCTATAAACACAAAAGTGGAAGCATATCATTTACTTCTCTTTGTGACTGGCTTAATTCTTGTACCACATAACAGCATTTTCTTCTCCAAAGACAGGTGGTTATCCACACCATTTGTTGAAGGTGTTATCATTTTTCTAGTGTGTACTTTTGCATCTTTGTTAGAAAAACAAAACCAAAAAGCTGGCTGTCTCTGTATGAGCTCATGTCTGGTTCCTCTGTTTCATTCCGTGGATCTATTGATTGACATGTCTGTTTTGGTGCTGGTACCAAGTTTTTATTACTATGGCTCCAGAGTATAACTTGGAATTCAATATGGTGGTACCTCCAGCGCTGTACCTTTTGCTCAGGATTGCTTTGGTTTTCTATGCTTCCCTGTTATTTTTGAGATGAGTTTTCTAATTTGGTGAAGAATGGCATTTTTTTTTTAAAAGGGCTGCATTGAATTTATACATCGGTTTTGACAGGATATCATTTTTATAATATTGATTAAATTAATTCACAAGTATAGTGTATAGTGTATTTATATATTTATTTATTTATCTATTTATTTTGCATAGCATATCTTCTCATCTTCAAATGTCTTTCATTTCTTTCTACAGAATTTGAAAATTTTAATTGTAGAAGTCCTTTACCTCAGTGGTTATGTCTATTCCAAATTAATTGTTGAAGCTCTTGTGAACATGGTTGTTTTACTGATTTTTTTCTTGGTGTGTTTCTCATTGGTATATAGAAAGGCTGCCATTTTTTTGTTTTTTTTGTGTGTTTGTGTGTGTGTGTGTGTGTGTGTGTGTGTGTGTGTGTGAAGTTTTTCTAGGTACAGTATTCTGAGCTAGTAGTTGTGATCTTTCAGAAATTGAAACATATTGTCTCATGCTCTTTTGGCTTTTAACATTTTTGTTGAGAGGCTCATTCAAGAACAAGTGTCATGTAGAACAACAAAAAGACAGGAGCAGATAGAAGCTCCACACACCATATTATAGTTGAAATGCTCAATATACAGAAGAAAGGAAGTATATTGAGAGCTGTAAAAGAGAAATATGAAGTCACATGTAGAGGTAGGCTGATCAGAATTACATATAATTTTCCAACAAAAATGTTAAAAGCCAAAAGGGCATGAAATAATACATGAGTCACGGAGAGCAAACGAAAAAACTGTGGGAAATCATTACATTGGACAGAGAGAGATGTGCCAGCTTTCTAGAGAAGAGTGGAGCCCTAGTAAATTCAATAGTGATTTTTAAAATAAAACAAAAATAAACACCCATGTATTAGAGTATCTGGTAATTATCAGAATTGAAACTCTTCAGTGCAAACCTGTATAATAATTGTCCACATTTTCATGAGCTCCTTTTCTATTTTTTATTTCCTTATTTCTTTCTACCTTCTACCACGTGGGTCCTGGGGATTGAATTGTGGTTTCCAGTCTTTAGAGCAGGTGCCTTTACCAGCTGAACCATCTCTTCAGCCTGTGTCCAGAGATACATAGCTGGTGCTGAGGTCAGAACCTGCAGCCAGAGACATGTTGGTCTGACTGCAGAAGCCACTTAGGCTGCTGTTTAGTCTACTGCTTTTCCTTTCAGTATTTTTTTTAACCTCATTTCTTGTGTCTATATTGTAGCTCTTTGGAATGATATTTATTTATGATGCTGAGAAACAGCTAGGGATATCTGTAGCTCTAAACACCCAGCACTAATAAAATTACATCGATCTGTAGCATAGTGAAATCACTATAAGAATCAATTGCAGCTCCTTTTTGCCAATGTAGCAGTGATTAGGTGTACGGAGGCTTGGGAGTGCTGTGTTCTTTCTACATCAAGATTAGATTTGCACCTCCACATTCCCAATTACGTTTCAAGATTGTCCATTACCATCCCAGGAAGGAGACTACATAACCTTATTTCCCCTCCATTATTCTAACCAGAGCCAAACTGGATTCATAAAGAAAAACAAGCTAACTGCTACCGAAATACCACAACCAGACTATTTTATATTCATTTCCAACCACAAAAATGATGTTTGCTAAGAGATCCTGATGGGGGAAAGGCAAACCCACGCAAAGGAGATTGGAACAATATTTGTTTGGTCACTCAAAGCAGTGCACAGTTACTTTTACCTGATCTTTCTTGATACTGTTTAACTCCCAAGTGAATATCACCATGTGTCACAGACCTATTTATGTATTCTAGATATTTCCAAATAAATGGTGACATTCAAAATATATTAAATTTTCAGCATATCCAGTATCAGTGAGAAGAGACTCTTTTGCTTTCTTTTTGGTGTCAAAAATTGTCACTTGGGGAAAAAGAAAGAGCTTTGATGTTAGAATGGCTTAGGAAGGCAGAAGGTAAAATTCACTGAACACACAGGGTGTGTGCAATTGGATATAATAATTCCTAAGTATTCCTGAAGGAATGATATATATATATATATGTGTGTGTGTGTGTGTGTGTGTGTGTGTGTGTGTGTGTACTGCAATCAGGTAGTGATATAATAAGCATTGAAGAGGCTCCTTTCAAGTGTATCCTCTTACACTGAAGATCTCACATGCATAGCTGTGTGTGCAGTACTTTAAGACCCTTGACTGTGAGATCATACAGATCTATTTTTAGTTTAGTTTTTTTTTTTGAGGATCCTTCATGCTGTGCTCCACAGTGGCTGTTCTAATTTACTTTCTTGCCAGACTGTGTGAGTGTTCCCTGTCTGTTTCCTTTCCAGCATGACATATTACATCGTGTCTCACAAATACGCATAACTATACACTTTAATAAAAAGTTTTAAAAATTAGCTGAAAATGTTAACTGTCGTGATTTGACCATTATACACAGTATATACATATCAAATTATTGCACTGCATCTCATAAAATCTATAACTAAAATGGTAACAGAAAACAAAACAAACAAACAAACAAAACGCAGGCTGAAGAATTGGCTCAGTGGCTTAGATCCAGGGGATCTGAGTTTGGTAGCTCATAACCTCCTATAACTCTAGGGGGAATCTTATGCCTCATTCTGGACTCAATGGGCACTGCACTCAGACATAATGACATCAATACATACACATACAATTAAAAATAAGTCTTTAAAATAAAATAAGGAATGATTGTTTCATCGAAATTACATTGGAAGAAGATGATGAGCTTTCCTTTCAAATTCCAGTTTGCTCAGAGATCTATGCACAATTATGTAGAATTTCTCCGTAATAATTTTCATTATCAGAGCAACAGTCTCAGTACAGCCAACTCTATGTGAATGTTTTCTATATGGAAAGAGGATGAGTCTGGATTAGAAGAATCTGTGTTGGAACCTTGATGCATTGACTGCTCTCATTAGCAATGTATCCACAATGTTTCAGTCTCTCCAGGACAGGCATCATAATCCAGGTTCACTCTGGAAAGGCTGTGACATGAATGAGTGACATGAAATGATCACCAGCAAGACTGGAGTGTCTGGTTTCTATATGCACACCACATTTCTTTCCCTCCCATCTTTTCTGCCCAACACATGGGCTTGCATGTAAATACAAGATGTTCGTGGAGACAGAAAGGCTGTCTTTTTCATTTTCAGAAAATGCTGAGATACTTCTATGGAAAATCACCTACAGGATGCAGATGTGAAATATGGATACAGGTGGAGGATGTGGATTTATATTAACTTCCTGATGTCGCCTGTTAGATCTGTGACACTAGGAAAGAGCCCTTACTTCTTTGCAGTACTGGTTTAGTTATTTGGAGAATGATGGTTCTAAGAGATTGCTTGAGATATTGTTTATATGAGGTACTTAGCATAATCTGACACCTAATGCTTACTCTTTTCTTCTAAATAACCACCTCTACCTTCTCCTTTCTCATCCTCCATTCTTCCTCTTCCTTGTCCCCCTCCCTTCCTCCTCTTTTTGCTTTCCTTGTGTCTCTCCTTATGCTTTTCTTCAGCATAAGTGACTGCTGTGGGAAAGGACGTCCGTGGTATAAATAAATCAAAGATTGCATTTTTAAGACTCAATTATTATACTTTATGTGTATATGTGTTTTGCCTGCATATATGTTGGTGTACCACATGTGTGCCTGTTGTCTCCAGAGGTCTGAAGAGGGCATCAAAGTCCCTAGAACTGGAGTTACAGATGACTGTAAGCTATTACTATGTAGGTGACCAGAACTGAACCAAGTCCTCAGCAAGAACAAGTACCTTTAACTTCTGAGCATCTCTCCATCCTGATGGATTGTTTATAGCATTAGCTGGAGTAATATCACCTGATTTTTTTTTTGTTGTTGTTGTTTTGATTGGGGTGATGAGGGAATGTAAAAATACTGGCCTTTATCAGTTCTGAGAGCCTAAATATCACTGACAAAGCTAAGAACAGTATGGGTGGCCTTTAGTTTTTCAACCACCCCTCTTTCCAAGTAATGCTGATTCAAATTCATGGCTTCTTTTTTTTTTATTAATTGTTATTGCATGCATGTACCCCTCAGAAGTGGAATGTAAGTCCGTCCCTATTTCTAAAGACACCATGCACTTCAGAAACAGGACCCAGGGATCTCTGTGCTAGAACTGCCTGGACTGCCCCACCTCTGAGGACTAGCGTTCATGGTACCAGAAGGTGCATAAAACTTCTAAACAAGGGAGACAAGCAACAGTCCTATCACTCCTTTTGAATCCTAACTTAGTTAATTCTGCAGCCGCATCTGTCTAAGTTTCTTTCCACAATATGGGGACTGTGAGCTCTTCAAAATGTTCCTATGGGGCTCTTTCACTTGACCTCTCAAGAGTATGTGTTTCAAAGTCTAGCTCACCTTGAAAATAATAAATATCAAGTTTTATTCTGCTACATAAGGTGCACTTGACAAGAAACCAGTGGAAAATAACTGTCTAGCAAAAATTCATCTATTAATATGGGCATAAATCATACTTGTCTGTGTAGTTGTGGAGATCAGATGGTTCAGTGAACAAGTAGTTCTGTATGAGCCCTGTTTAATAGTAATTAGTCTTACACTCATTAAGTGCAGGGAATTCAAGTGCTGCTCATTAATATTCATATACTCAATCTATGTGCTCCTTGAAGTATACCTGAGAGAAGTTCTTTCCAGTAAATCCTAGCTTTGTTTCTGTCGATGTGACAAAACACCATCACCAAAAGCAATGTGAGGAGTAAAGGGTTTGTTTTTATCTTACAGCTTATATGAAAGGAAGTCAGGGCAGGAAACTAGACACAAAATATGAAGCAGAGTCCATGTAGGAATGGCACTTACTGGCATCCTCCTCACAATTCACTCAGTTTGCTTTTCCTATGCAAGCCAGGACCACTGGTGCAGGAGCAGCACCACCCCTGGTGGGGTGGGCCCTCATAGATCAATCATCAATGAAGAAAATGCCCCACAGAACTTGCTTACAGACAATCAGAGAGAGGCATTTTCTCAACTGAGATTCCCTCTTCCCAGATAGCTTTATCTTGTGTCAGGTGCAAAGAACTAACCACCACACCTTAGTAGAGTACAAAAAGTAAATGAACGATAATATTTAGTGAACATGAATTTTATATTAACATCCATACAGTTATTGGCAGATGAACATGCTACTCTGAGCCAAATACAGTTCTTGATGCTGGGAACAAACATGAATTAAAAAAAAGAAGCAGATTACAAGATGAATTTAATATGTCAAATGACAAATAGTGATAACCAAAAGTCACTTAAGAGACCCAGAATGTGATACATGCTCTGACACCCAGTGCAATGACTCACACTGGGTTCTACCAACAGAACGGAGTGTAAGGACGAAGCTAAAATTGAAGAAGCAATAATCTTTAGGAGCCCAAGTGAGAAAGGGTAGTGGTTAGACTAGGAGGCAGCAGTGGGCGGCTGGAGAGATGGCTCAATGGTTGAGAGCACTGACTGCTCTTCCACAGGACTTGAGTTCAATTCCCAGCACTCACATGGTGGCTCACAACCATCCATAATGGGGTCTGATGCCCTCTTCTGGCATGCAGGTGTACATGCAAATAGGATATATATACATATATTCTTAAAAATGAATAAATAAGGTAAACCTTTAAAAAAAAAGACAAAAGAAGGTAGCAGTAGAGATGGTGAATTATATAACATTCAGGATATATTTAGTTGGGGGAGAGGATATGTTTAACATGTGCTGTTCTTCACTTTAGCTAATTAACAAGTTATGAACATAACCTAATTAACAAAGCATTTGCAAATCATCTTGAAAATTCATCTATGAGCATTAATTAACAAACACAAGTTGTCTTCTGTTTTCAGCTATTGTTTTTAATCTCCAATTATATACCAAAACACATCAGTCCTTTATTGAGACACAATTGTATTTACTAATACTCCATTCATAACGCATATGAAGAGAATATCATTTAAATATGTCATTTCTAAAACAGACCGTAACATTTATGAAAATTATTTTAGAATTAGAGTTACAGGAATAAAGAAAGGAACACACATTCATCACTTTGAAAAATGTTGGCTGAATGTTATCAATCAGGATTTATTGCTATCCACTACTAAAATTTTTGCAATTACATTTACAAAAGCTTTTCCTTTAATGCATTCTGAGCTTTGTGTCTAATTTATGATCTTTACCAGTTCAAGACTATAAATTTCTCTAATCTTGATAGAATTCTTGTACTTAAATATTTTTATTTAATTTCTGTATATATTATTTAGCATTATTCTAATATTTAATGTATTTGGCATTTGTTTAGTCTAAAGTGTGTTGTAACGTAGAGATTTAATTTATCATTTTTTTCCTTAGAAATGATCTATTCTGGTGTCTCTTGACTAGTATATTTCTTAGTAATTTTCAATCATATCGTTTTCATCATGAGTAATTTCTAATGTCATTTTCTTTCTTGTTTCTAATTTACTAACACCCCTGCATTTGTGTTAGACGTCAAATACTTGTTTACCACCAATGTTTAGTAATACAGCTATGTAGAAGAAACAGAATAGCTCAGGAGGGTTGAGGAGGAATGCTCTAGGTTGAGTTGACTGAAAGGAAAAGAAAACATGGCAATGAATACGTAAGATAACATCCAAGAGGAGCTGCAATCCCAGGGCATCCATGTCTTCATCATATCTTACCACCATATCTTATTGTCATATCATGTCACATCCCATAAAGCATATGTCATTACATACGTATCATATCATAGCATACTAATCATGGATGTTTATACGTGTATATGAATATAGGGGAGAGAAAAAAACAAGAGAAATCCTGACTCTATTAGCTCTAGGAGAGAGAAGAAAGAGAAGGATTTATGGATACTACGAATTTAGGAGACTACATAGTTACTGATGGTAGGCATGAGATTTACACTTGGTGGTAGGGTCTGTAGTAGTACCAAAGCAGTTCCCCTTTCCTGACTCAATTTGTGAAATAGAGTTCCTCGTTCCTCTCCCTACTTAAAGGTAAGACCAGAAGCTTTGGTTTTATAATGCTAACAGAAGGGGTTTTCTCATCCTAAACTCAATGCTTTAGGCTCAACCACCTTGTCAAAGGAGCTCAAGACTGGGAAAGATTCCCTTGAGGAGAGTCACTTTTCCCTGGACCAGCAAAGCTGACATATCGCAAGCATCTTGCTCCCTAGAGGATTAGTGATGGAGCAGAACCTAGCTGGGACAGCTGTTCCTAAGCAGAAGCATTGCTCAGGTAATTCCGGCAGCAGCAGAGCGAGAGAATAAAGGGTTGAGAAAGGCAAGTAGGGTGCCAAAGTCCTCCCTGTAGGAGGAGAATGGGTCATCCAGCATTAGACATGAGGACCTAACAGATGATGAAGGAGATGACCCCTGAAACAGCACAAGAAGACATCCATGCCAGGCATATTAGGCAGTTAAATGTTTGATCCTGTGGGTAAAGGAATGAAGGCTGATCATATAGCTACTATTGGGAAACACCCACTGAGCCAAGGCTTTGTTGTTATGGGAATGGGACAATGTTCACTGGGAATTTATAAGAATAAATGGATAAAAGCACAAAGAAATCAGCCTAATATCCATGGACAGGAAGAGGACAAGAGGTCATAGTGACCGTTGTCAGTTTTCCCCACACAGAAATCTATGCAGATAATATACCTAATGCTTGAAAGATTAAAATTGTGTCCTGGGTGCTTATGATCTGTTAAGCCTCATCTAGGTGCTCATATGCACATACATGCAAATGTACACATCACACACACACACACACACACACACACACACACACACACACACACACACACACGACTTAATTAAGGAGAAGGAAACTCACTGAACTGTGTGAGCTACTAGCTCATCCCCACAGCAAAGAAAGGCTTATCTGGATTCCCGCATTCATCTTCTCCCTTAGTGTTTCAGATCTGCTTTTCCTGTCTTATAAACTACTTTTGTTTTCATGAGGAGATGCATTGCAGAAATCTCATCTTTAAAAAGGTTGAGATCTTATTTTCATAACTCAGTACCTCACAAGGTAATCCATAGCTATTACTCAGGACACTGGCAAAGATTGTGGAAGCTTACTAAATTTCAAATTTGAAATTGACTGATTGCAAGAGCATTTGAATGGGCAATTCTAGAAGTTAAGTGAAAGTAGACTGATGACAACTATGTAGTGACAGTCACCAGATGCTTAAATACATGCAGAAGATGCCATTTTCTGTCTTTTCGGCTAACTGCCTATGCAGGCTCTGACTTGAGATAGCCTCTAGCTACATAATCATGAAATATTTAGATACATAGATATGTGTGACATAAGCAGTAATGTTGTAGAAGTTTATTTTTAGTTATGTTTAAAACATTTTTATGCACTGTTGAATGAGTGCTTATCCTAGGTCTTGGTGTTCTGTATTGTTTTCAGGTGTTGGGTTTCTGTGGTAGATGTTTGATTGCTCATTATCTGCACTTGAGGAGTTCTGAATGAATAAAAACACCTGAGCTCAGATGCTCAGGGTTCCACTGTTAAGTATGGCTCTTGCCCTGACAGTAGTTCCCCCCCGCTGAGGTCTGGAAGTGTTTCCTTCTATGAATATGCCTCCGTGTCTTCTTTGGTGAGCTGTGACAGCAGCCTAACTAGTACACAGGAATATGAGAAGCAGAAACTGGGAAAGAAAACTCAAATTATGTATCCAGAGCTTCATAATAGCATAGGGGCAGGGGTAAATTATAGTGTCACTTGAATCTTTCTTGGTGTGAAGAAGGTGGCAATGTATACATAATATAGAATAAAAAAGGTACCTACACAGCTTTACAGTAACACTAATTTTAACTTTATAAAAGTACGACCATGTCTGTTGGCACTTACTGAACACAGTGTTTGCATATTGTCTTCATCTGTGTTTCTACTGCTGTGATGAAGCACTCTGACTAACAGCAACTAGGGGAGAAAAAGGGCTTATTCAGCGTATATATTTTGTGTCACAGTCCATTGAAGGAAGCCAAGGCAGGAACTCAAACCAAGTGGGAACATAGAGGCAGAAGCTGATGCAAGCCCCGGAGGAGTGCTACTTACTGGGTTGATCCTCACGGCTTGCTCAGCCTGTTGTCTTATAGAACCCAGGACTACCAGCCCAGGGATGTCCCCACTCACAATAGGCTGTTTCCTCCCCATTCACTAATTAAGAAAATGCCCTACAGGCTTGTTTGCTTATACTCTGGACACTTTTTCCAATCAAGATTCCCTCCTCTCAGATGATTATTGCTTGTGTCAAGTTGACATAAAATTAGCCAACATACATATGCTCCTTTTCTTCTTTCTTTCTTTCTTTAGTTTGAGGGGGAGTGGTTCTCTGTTGTACCTCTGATTGTCCTGGAACTTACTGTGTAGACCAGGCTGGACTTGAACTCCCAGAGATCTATCTGCCTCTTCCTCCTCTCACAAGTGCTGGGATTAAAGCATGCTCCAACACTACCTGGCTACATATGTTCTTATAATAAAACCTTTCTCATTCTTTAACGACAAATCTGTTCCCTTGTTTGCATGTCTATTTACATGTGCGTGTGTGTGGGTATACACGTGTGTGTTCAGAGGCCCGCTGATACTCTTAGGAGCTGTTCACCTCTTTATTTTATTTTATTTTATTTTATTTTATTTTATTTTAGGACAGGGTCCAGATCCCCAGGAGTGAGATTACAAGCATGCAAGAGTGTACCACCTTACTAGGATAGCTTGTTTTTGTTTGAAGGTAGGTTCTGGGAGATCAAATTCAGATCTTCCTGCTCACAAGGCAAGCACGTTGCTGACTGAGCTATCCTGGTGGCACCAGTTCAGTACTGTTCTTGATGAACCTTTGTATGATTTTCTTGACTTTGATCCTTAGCACAGTTGAAGAACCAGGAATGAAGTGGAAAAACAAAACAAAACAAAACAAACAAGAAAACCCCAAGTATTTTTAATTTCTGTACAGATAACCTGGCAAGAAATAACCCTTAATTATTTCCATTTGTAAATCTGGACAAAAGATTGGCATGTCCTTGAAGACCCCGCCCCCACCTAATATGGTTTCTTGGTAACTAACACAGCCTCTCCGTAGAACTCCTACAATCTTGCTCAGAAGACTGAGTTCTATTGTTGTCTTTTCCTCTTCATTAATAGCTACATCATATTTTCTTCTAACGTGCAATATGTAAAAATTTACTCAGATAAATGTGTGATGCTTTGTTAATTACTCTGTTAAATATTTGTACTGAAATCTTCTCTGGTAAAGTTCTTTGAAAATAAAATTCTTTAAATAGCTTATGTGTATCAAAAGACATGTATGTTTCTAACAAATAATGTCACCTGTTACTAATTAACCCTTCAAATTTTAGGCTATGCTTTTTAATCTGCATGCTAATTCTGAATATTATTTTCTTCCCAATCAAACTCATTTTTGTGTTCACATGTGTGATAGTTAATATTGATTATTAACTTGATAAGACCTGGGATTACTTTCAAGAGGAGTCTCTGGACATAGCGTTAAGAGATTATTTACATTAGGTTCGTTGAGGTTCAAAGACACCTTAACTGAGGGTGATTCCAGATTCAATAAAAAGGAGAAAGAAAGCTGAGCACCAGCATTCATCTCTGTCTGCCTCCTGAATTCAGAAGTGATGTAACTAGCTACCCCAGGCTCCTGATACCATGACTTCTCCACCAGAGTGAATCTTCCAACTGTGAGCCCAAATTAGCCCGCTCTCCTTGCAGTTGCTTTGGTCAGGTGTTTGGTTACAACAAAATCAACAAGGCAAGTAAATAATGCAGCAGGTATATATATAGGTATATATACCTATATATATATACACATATGCATATATATGCATATACTTATATATCTCTATATATCTATATACATAGATAGATATATACTTATATAAGTATATCTATATACATATATGTATGTAGATATATATAGATACATATCTATTGAATTAGTTACTTGATATATATATATACTTAAGTAACTAATTCAATATATATATATATTCAATATATTCAATATATGAAGTATATATATATATATACTTAAGTAACTAATTCAATATATATATATATTCAATATATTCTATATATATATATATATATATATATATATATATATATATCTTTATAAATTACCCTTTTTGGATCACTAATTGAGTTTCCAAATTTTTCAGTATCTAATTGTACTATTTTGCTGCTTTTAAATTTTTTTATTTTTCTAATATATTTTTAAATCTGTCTTTCTGATTGCTGAGAGCTTACATTAATGATAATTTAAAATCTCTTTGAAATGTCTTTATTTGAATGTTTTTACATAGTTCTTACTATTGCATAGAAAACATCAATATGATGAGTTTATATTTTTGGTGTGCTTAAATTAATATTGTGTATCCTCAAATTATTGCAATATTTTTTTTTCTCCTACTGATTTTCTTCTTTCATTAAAATTTGTAACATGTTTGGAATTTGCCTTGATGTGAGCTATGGGTCTACCATTTCTTCTAAAAATCTTCCCATCTGAACATATTGGAAAGTGGGATTCGCTAGCTGCCACAGGAGAACTAAGGACTGAGGCCACTTAAAACCTATGGGAAATTCTGCCATCTAACCTTATTTCCTGCAATATTCGCAACAGCATTTTGTCACTATTTTTTCTTCTTCATTGAATTAACTGAAATTTATTGGCACATCAACTGGTGTTGTCATTGCCTGGTCTTGTTCAAGCAGCCATACTGTTGAGATTTCATAGTTGTAGCTTCCTTGTCATACTGAAAAGATTCACTCTTGCAGCAGATTTTCTGGTCCTTTGGATCTTACAATCTGTCAGCTTACCAGGGATTCTTATAAAGTGGCCGTCAGCTGGGAATACCATTACTAAAAATTGACACCCATGCTGTTGACTGTAACAGGGCTTTGAGCTACGTGGCAACAAATGGGTTTATAAGATAGAGTTATAAGACGCATTTAGGATGTCAAATTTTTATTAAATAAACCACAAATAAAGACAAGAAACAATCTGTATCTTTGATTGTTCTGCAATTTAACAGACATAGTGGACTAAAACACAATATTATTGTGCAAATAATATTTTGTTATCTAAATTATTTAGAAAATATTTGATCAAAATAAAGTATAATATCATTCAGGCTTAGAAATATGAAGAAAACACTACCATTTTTCCACCATATCTTCACCTAGAGCTATTATGCTAAGTGAAATAAGCCAAGGACAGAATATCAAAACATTGTATTCACTTTTATGTGGAATCTGAACAAGTTCAACTCACAGGAGAGTAGTGGGGTTTTAGGACATGAAAGAGGGAATAATAGGAAAAATACTGACTAATGGGTACAGAGCTTTTGTGATGCAGAAGTAACAAGTTCTGAAGGTTAAATAATAGCAGCATAGGGTGAGTGTAGTCAATAATACACTGTGTACAAAGTCGATCTTAACTGTTTTCACAAACACACAGAAGTAAATATATTAGGTATCAGAAATGTCAAATAGCCCAATTATGAATAATTTTATACTATATATTGTAACTATATATGCATACATGAATATATATAACATAATACATTTCAAATACATACATTTTCATCCACCACTTATACTTCAATAAAGCCAGGATGGAAAAAGCAAAATATTTAAATAACTAAGTGTTTCTGCATTTACTTAATCTTCCCTGTTACAGTGTAAAATATTCTAAGAACTGTTGCTATTATATTGCCTATTAATAATTGTAGTCAGCAATAGTTGTATGCTAGGTACATGCTTAGTGGGATATCTGGAGAGTCATTCAGCATGGCTTCATTCACTGTTGTTAATCTATTTGATTTTCACAGAAGTGGACTTTGTTTTCCAAGATGCTGGAACGTTTAGTACGTGCAGGAAAACCTTAAGATTGTTCTATTTCAAACTCAGTACTGCCTTGGTGAAGACAGTTGACTAAGTAGAGTAAATTGATCAAATACTGACTAGAAAGAATCATGCCATTACTCAGTGCCATTTTAAGACTCTATTTACTAGCTGAATGTTTGTAAAATACAATTAAAATAAGGACAGAGACATATGTAATAGGTGTTTTGACATGGATGAGTTATACAGATTTCAAGAAAACTAATTCCTTAAAAGGAGAAGGGAGAGCTCTGAGCAATTCAGGAAAGTTCTGGAAAGTTCTCCAAAAGCTGTTACAAATTCTGGCAGTGAGTCAATAGTAACAGTAAAGATGTCTTCAAACATTAAAGCAAAAATACAAAAAAAAATGTTGTTGCTCGGCAGAGAATCTCTGAAATAAATTTTATTTAAAAACACAACACCCCTACTTGGAACATTTCCATGATAAAACTCTAACTCATACTGACCGATGAGTTGACTTTTACTGGTTATGAGTAGCATCACTTCATTACTGGACTACGCTTCACTTAGTTTCTATGTGCTATGAAAATAAAAGTAATAATGATTTGGACTGGTGAGAAGGCTTAGCGTAGGCACTCGCTGTCAAGTCTGAGAACAGAAATTCTATCTGCAGAGCCCACATAGAAGGAAAGAACTGACTCCTGAAAATTCTCCTCTGACTTCCACATGTGGGCTACGACCTGCGAGCGTACTCGCAACACATTAAGTTGGTAACAAAAACTAATGATTTAACGTGGTTGTTCTGAGTTTCAAAAATTATAACATGTCTATTGTATTTAGCAGTGCTTGGGGTACACTGTAAATGCTTAAGATTGATCAGTTATTATTTTACGGTAAGCCAAATATTTTTACGTGTAATGTAAGGCACTGTGATGTTTTCCTAGATATGTAGACTATAACTTGTCAGTGAAATTTATAAGCAAAGAACCACAGAGCTAATTCCTTAAAAATCACACTTTGGCTGGATGTGGTGGCACATGTTTATAACCACATCACTTGGGAGCCTGAGTTTGGAGTATTGCTGTGAGTTCAAAGACAACATGGGCGATATAATGGCATTTACCAAGCCAACTTGGGTCACCAGAGTGAGAACTCATTTAAAACAAAAGAAGACAATGAAATTAAATGAACTAAAGCCCAAAACACAAAGCCATCAGACCTTAACAGTCTGTATTCCGTAGGGTTGAAGACATCTCCATTTCTTTTATACTATTTTAACTTTGCCCATTAAGTACTTTTCCTCTCCGGTTCTGCACTTCACTGGAATAAAAATGCAAGGTTTTCAAGTACAGTGGAGAAAAAAAAATGCTGATAAATTATTAAACCATTTTCCTGGAGGGGATAATGTCTCTCACTTCATACAAAACAAGTAACACAAATCATTTCCAGGAAACACACTTTCCAACTTCCGTCTGACTTCCACCACGCTGAGACTTCACACATCCCCACTTACCTCACCCACCTCATTTGATAGATTTCCACTTATTGTTTTGTTATTTTATTAGGTATTGTAAGTCTTCTAAAACTCCCTTAGTGAGCCAAGGGAAATTTTAAGTGTTTATGGTAGAAGAACGTATCTGAGTCTTCAGAGGTTGGAGGACATCCACTAAAGCTGTATTCACCACTGACGTCTGTCCTCAGATTCCCTTTTTACTGGGGCTCACAGAAGACACCTGTCACAGCTTACAGGTTGCCCTGGAGTCCATGATGATCATCCTGTCTTCCCAGTACAACTTGTGATACTGCAGCTAGGAGCTACAAAGGTGCTTAACCCTTGTCTTTTCCATCACAGAGATGTCTGATCCTTTCTCACTAATCATGAATATTCCGAAACGTCAGTGATTATCGATTTGATTTCCCGCAAAACGATGTAAAGGAGGGGCTTACGTTTAGCTAGCTGCTATTCAAGTGAATCACACTTGCTAGCTCTAACACTTCATTTACCATCACTAGAATAACCAGAACACTGATCCTAGAGTTTTCAGTCTTGCCGTGCATGATTTATTTGGTAAGAAAAAAATGATGAGTCTTTTACAAAATAGGCAAAGGAGAATGTGGGAGGATCATGGATATCTTCATTTGGTTTTATCTGTTGTGAACACTTACAAGCTCAGAATTCCAAATATTCTGCTTGGCTTTCATGGCAAAGTCATACATAGTAAAGAATGAGTTCTTGGAGTGGGGAAATTAGAAGGAAAATGGTTATTTGATAGTCTTAGTGGTGGATGTCCTTAATAATATTTGAATCCATACAGACACACTGGTAATAGAATGCGTGCACCTACGCACTTGTGTACACAATGGCAACATGTCTGTGGGCGCCGAGACCTCATACAGCACTCAGTGGTGTTCTTGGAGGACATTTAAAAAATAATATGAAGATGTGAACAGGGTGGTCATTATTCTTGGTTAACCTTTTCAAATATGTATGAATGGCATGCATTCCCTTGTCACTTTATTTTAAATCTAAGGTTTTTTCTTTTCAAATCATGACATCGGTGTAACATTTTGAAATAGTATCCAGTATTGGTAAACATAAGTTGAAAAATCGAAATGTCACAAATAAATTATGAGTGTATTCTCTCCACCATTAGGGAAAACAATCAGAGTAATCCCCAATGCATTAACAATACACATAATTCATGACCTACTAGCTATATTCTAGGAGAATATGATAATAAAATAATTAAGCATGCATAAAACAGTTTTTGAGAAAAAATGCATACTATTTGTAATTTTACAATAGTAGAAAAAATTGTGTGCTTACCAATTAGATAATCAATAATGCAATCATAACTTAAGGTACCATTATTTAGGATGCCATTATAATCTTGTTTATTTTCAACCAAAACTCTATGGTCTTGTGTGTGTTTTTCCAAATATAGAAATAAAAATATCTAGAAGATAATACTGAAGGAAAGGGTATAGAGCAGCAAATACATTTTTATAATTCTAAAGCTGAACACACACACACACACACACACACACACACACACACACACACACAGAGGTATAATACCAAAGAAAATTCCGTTACCTTTTCCTCTTCCCTTTTATAGGAAATAGATTTTTTTTTCCCTCACATACTATATCATAATTATGGTTTCCCCTTCGCCTGCTCCTCCCGAGTCCTCCCACATCCCCTCCCATCCGGATCCATCCCCTTTCTGACTCTCATTAGAAAATAAACAGGTTTCTAAGGAATAAAAATAATAAGATAATATAAAATAAAAACGAACACATTGGAATTGGACAAAAACAAACAAATAGAAGGAAAATAGCCCTAAAGAAGGTTCAAGAAACAGACCCACTCATTCACACACTCAAGAATCTCATAAAAACATGAAACTGGAAGACATAGTATATATGCAAAGTGCCTAGTGCAGACCCGTGCAGGCCCTGTGCACGCTCCCTCAGTCTCTGAGTTCATATGTACACTGATCATGTTGATTTAGAGGGCCTTATTTTTTTGGAGTCCTCTGTAGCTTCTGGCTTTTACATGCTTTCTAACTTTTCTTTTACAGGATTTACTGATTCCTGAGGATTTGGTGGAGACATTTCTTCTAGGGCTGAGTGTTCCAAGGTCTCTCTCTCTCTGAATAATATATGGCTGTGGGTCTCTGTATTTGTTTCCATCTGTTGCAGGTAGAAGCTTCTCTCATGATGGTTGAGCAAGGCACTGATCTATGAGTATAGCATGGTATCATTAGGTGTCATTTTATTGTTATTGTTGTTATTATTATTAGAACAGTAGTACTTGGTTTTACCCAGGTCCTTGGACTATCTAGTCTCAGCTTCTTGGTCACCCCAGCAGTTTATGTATGAGTTCCATCTCATGGAGTAGACCTGTCTTCGTTAGGATTTCTGTTGCTGTGAAGAGACACCATGACCACTGAAACTCTTATAAAGGAAAACATTTAATTGGTGCTGGCTTACAGTTGAAAGGTTTAGTCCATTATCAACTTGGTTGGTAGCATGGCATACAGGCAGACACACAGAAGAAGGAACCAAGCATTCTATATCTGGAATGGCAGGCAGCCCAGAGAGAGACACTGGGCTTGGCTTGAGCATCTGAAATCTCAAAGCCCACCCCCAGTGACACACTTCCTCCTACAAAGTCATACCTATTTCAACATGGCCACACCTCCGAATAGTACCACTCCCTATGGGCCTATGGGAGCCATTTGCATTCAAACTACCCTAGGATCTTAAGTTAAATTAGATATTGATTGGTTACTCTCTCAAGCTTTGTGCCACTATTGCTGTAGTATATCTTGCAAGCAGGACACCATTGAAGATCTAAGTGTTTGTGACTGGGTTGATGTTTATGCTTCTCCTTTGGTAGCATGCTGAATACCTTCCTATACTAATGATATGGCTCTATGTAGGAACCATCTTGACTTCGCCATGTTCAATAAATTGTGTAGGTATTATCTTTAACCATGGGGCCTTGCTGTCAGTTTGCAGAGGGCAATGTATATGCTGTGGTAATTGAAAGTTTTGCAGAGTATAGTAATCTGAGGCCTCTTAGAATCTGCAGCACATCTGTTCGGGCCCTTCTGGCTTTTAGAGTCTCCATTGAGAAGTCAGGTGTTATTCTAATAGGTCTGTCATTATATGTCACTTGCTCCTTTTCCCTTGCAGCATTTAATAGTTTTTCTTCGTTCTGTATGTTTTGATTATACCATGTTGAAGGGACTTTCTTTACTAGTCCAGTCTATTCTGTGTTCTGTATGCTCCTTGTACCTTTGTAGGCATTTCCTTCTCTAGGTTAGGAAAATCTTCTTCTATGATTCTGTTGAAAATATATTTTGGGCCTTTGACCTGAGTTTCTTCTCTTTCCTCTATTCCTATTATTCTTTAATGGTGTCCCAGATTTTTTGAATGGTTTGTGCCAGGGTTTTTATCATTTTATTTTTTTATTAGATTTATCATTTTCTTTGACTGGGGCATCCATTTTTTTTCTATTGTGTCTTCAGTGCCTGAGAGTCTCTCCTCCATCTCTTATATTCTACTTTTGAGGCTTGCCTCTAAGGTTCCTGTTCCAGTTTTTAATTTTTTTTCATTTCCAGATTTTCCCCATTTGGAGTTTTCTTTAATGGTTCTATTTCCACTCTCAGGTCTTGAATGGTTTTATTCATTTTCTTCCACTGCTTGTTTGTGATTTCATAGATTTATTTATAGTGTTTGTTCACTCCCTCTATAAGGACCTTTATCATATTTATAAAGACAGCTGGGGATGAGACGAGGGTATTGTATTTGGAGGCACTGAGAGAAGTGAAGATCTGCATAGCCTACCTGCTTTCCTGGCCTGATTCAGTTACCTTTTATGCTGATACTATTATAACTTTTAATTCCTTATTAGATCTTTCTCATTATCTATAATGGGAATGAGTAATTGCTTCAATCTGGAAAAAATTCATTTTTTAAAATATCAAATGTTTTCCATCTGTTCATGATTCACACTACACTAATTCTTATGGCTTGTATAATTACTGTCTCCCAAATATTTCTTTCTTATACTGTATGCTTTTAGCTTCCCAAATGCTTCTATTAGATGTTTTACACTATTCTTTCCTTATAAATTCAAACTGCTTTAAAATGTACAACATTTACCTATACTCAAACAGTGAGGGAAAAAAACCACACAAACCTCATTTGTATTTCATGAAGAATCACACTAGTAGTATGACTGAAAGAAATTTAGGGGGTTGGAGATATGGCTCAGTGGTTAAGAGATCCTGAGTTCAATTCCCAGCATCCACATGGTGGCTCACAACCATCTACAATGGGATCAGATGCCCCTTACTGGCAGGCAGGTATACATGTAGATAGAGCACTTAAATAAATAAAATAAATAAATCTTTTTTTCTTTTCTTTTCTTTTTTCTTTCTTTCTTTCTTTCTTTCTTTCTTTCTTTCTTTCTTTCTTTCTTTCTTTCTTTTTTTCTTCCTCTCTTTCTTTCTTCCTTTTTTTTTTTTTTTTTTACCAAAAGAAAGAAATTTAGAATCACAAGTGCATATGAGCTTTTAAAACAGATAAGTGAGACAGTATTAATGACTTTCCAGTGCTCCCTGGAAAGATTCAGAGGAACTAAATGTTGGGGGGTGTGGGGGTGTAGCTCCTGGATGCTCTGAAGAACAATGTATGATGCATTTGGTGAGATTTGAGCAAGTGTTAAAAATTACATTTTTCTTTTTGAGGAAAGTTGTTTGGAATCAAGCCACTTTCACAATGTATACTTTCACGCAAAATATTAAGTTTAATCCATCAAACCTATTTTACTTTAAATAATTTTCACCACAATGTATTATAATCACATGTAAGTGGAAATGACATATTTTTATGATGGTATAAACTTTAAAATGTCAAATATAGTAACAAATAATTTCCCAGTAAAGAGACTGGAATGATATTCATGCGCACTGAGTTCTGTTGGAATCTCAAGTAAGGGCAGTGGGGAAGAGGGCCACAGAAAAAAGTCTAGAATGGCAAATATTTGTGAAAATCGTGAGTGGTGGTTCAGCAAAGCTAAAACAGATCCAAGTGGGAAAAATAGCTAGTAGAGTGGAGTGGGGAACAGCAAGGTATACGCAGTACGGAGATTAGGGGTTGGGCTTTATCTATGTGATTGACCTAACCTCCAACTGTTTATTACCTACTCAATGCCATGCGTATGATTAGTAGTGGGGATTTATCAGTGAAGTGGAGAAAGGCGTAGGCTTGGGGACATGGGTGCAAAATACTAAACAAAGAAATATAAATACACTGAGTTTTAACCAAGACATCACCAGTTGCACTGGAGACCTAACCCAGACTCAGAAGAGTAGAGCATTTCTGGAAGAAGTGTTGTGGAACTGCGATCTTCCATTTTAGCAGGATCGAGAGCGGAAGTTCCAGGAAGGCACATCAGGATGCTGGAGGGAGCCTAGCAAGTTACAAATATTTAAGCGAGTCCACCATGGCTGATATAGTTTGAAGGGAATGGGCCAGATGGTAGATGAGATGGGCTATGGGGCTGGACAAATAGAACAATGCAAATCAAGGACTGTGAGTTTTTAAGTTTTAACATTGGGTCTAATACAGTATCCCTGTCTGGCCTGGAATGCACGACATATCCCTGTCTGGCCTCAAACTCACAGTACTTCTCCTACCTTAGCCCCCAAACACTGGAATTACAGATATCCAGAAGCAAATTTTTTACTTCCTCATCTTGCAGAATGGTGGACAGTGTATAAGTATAGGTGCTTATGCACCCTCATCTTCAGTAAGCTATGTTTTACAGTAGAAGTTACTAACAGATACAGCTCAAGATTGAGTTTGGTTTTGTTTGTTTGTGTTTTGCTTACCTGTATATCTGTGTAACACGTGTATGCCATGCTCATGGGAGCCAAAGAAAAGGGTATTGGATTTCTTGGGACTGGAGTTACAGGTGGTTGTTAGTAACCATTTAGGGTGCTTCTTGGAATCCACCACCAGTATTCTATAAGAGCAAAGTACTCTTAATCCCCGAGCCATAACTCCAGTCCCAACAACCTAGTTTAATGCTTGTAGAAAAGATACTCTGGATATGCATATTTCATATTATAAGAAGGTATGACAACTCATAAATGCATTTTGATACATATGTTAAAAAGTATCAATACTGTCCAAGTGGACAGGCCCAAGTTTTGTGATCTTCATTCTTAGAGAAATGGAGAGTATCTAACTGAAAACAGGGCCATGAAAAAAAAAATCAAATTTATGTTTCCAAACTTTCACTCTTAGAACCACTGCAAAAAGCACATTTCAGCAACTGAAGGGAGACTATCCCGGGATCCCAAACATGACTTCACAAAACAGGTAACAGCAGAGGCAGAAATGGAAAAATAATAAACTAACACACCCTTCCACAGTGCCTCCTCACCCTAAGACAGACACTACTCTTGCAGAAGTTTATTTTTAGTTATATATAAAATAATTGTTGTATGCACTGTTGGGTGAGGGGCTGTCTAGGGCATTTTGTGTTGCTTGCAGGTGTTGGATTTGTGTGGGGGATGTTTAATTGCTAATGATCTACATGTGCTATCAGTAGAACACCTGAGGAGTTCTGAAAGAATAAAAACACCTGAGCTCAGGTGTCCGAGGTTCCACTGTGAGTATGGCACTGGCCGTGATGATGGTTCCCTCTGCTGAGGTCTGGCAGAGCTTGCAGATATGCACATGCCTCCTTGTCCTGTTTGCTGAGCCACCACAGTAGGTGTACAGCTACATGTTACCCCCGAGCAGACAGCCCTGTGCTCTGCCACACACAAATCTCACGCCCCTCTGTGTAGAGCTGAGCATTCGAACCTGCACTCCAGGATGAAACTTCCCATTTGTGCTCAAGATGGCAACAGAACCAGACCTTAATATGCCTGTTTGAAGATTCATTTACTAATATCTACACTATTGTTAGGAGGCTTAAATGTGATACATGATCTGAAGGTACGAACAGTTAATCATGCTCACGAAATGGTGAACTACAAAGCCCTAAACAGATATCCATCTTTCAATTTTTATTCACCAAGAACTGCCTGTGTGCTCGACGCCATGCTAGATATCATTAGATACACGGAGGGGATGTGTGGACTTAGCAGCTTGGAATTTGAACAGGTGCTTAATTAATTGCAAATAAAATGAAGAGAACACCTGAAAATAATAGGTGGACTCAGACCTTACTCTCCAAATATAGATCAGACCCCCCCATCCCCCCCAACCCCCATGCTTTAAATCTGTGATGACTGTGCTGAGCTAACTTTGGAATGCAATTCATCTTCTCTTGTTGTTTAGAAGTGTTGATTGCCCCAGGGAGAGGACCATCACCTCCTGTGAACTTGGGAAGCTTCTGCTAGAGATTGTTTTCTACAGTTGGGGACCCAGCTGATTATTGCATCTGCCCAGTATCATGGCCAGACTTGCACACTTTATGTTTCATCATAATCCAGTTAGGTAACTCGGACCTTAGAGGTGCGCAGATAGCAGAGGTTTCTGAAGTTTTGATTTCTCTTTTATTTTTCACACTGTAATGGAAGATTCTGCTCATAAGAAATAGGAAGAAAAAAAAAAAGATGTGTTCATGTTCATTTCTTTCTATCCAGACTAGGCTGTTACTGAAAGTGCTGTCACATAACTTTAAGAAAACACCACTTATGTTATCATTGAGCCTTTGCTCTGCTCTTAAATCTGTTTCCAAAGAAGAAGCAAATGGGGTTCAGGGGGAAAAGTGAAGCAAATTTTACTTCTTCCTTTTATAGAATGTTGGATAAATTGCAAGCACAGTTCCTTATGCACACTCAGCTTTACTAACATACATTTTATCTTAGAAGTTATTGAAAACTGCAATTTAATATTGATAGAAAAGATGTTATACATTTTACATTGATATAACTTTATGTGAAGAGAAGACATCAGAACTTATGTGTGTATTATATTCACATATTTGGGAAAATTAACGTAATTTCAAAACTTTCTGAAAAGCAAAGAGTCTCTAATCTATAAGAACGATGATTTGAAAGACATGCTGTGTAAACTTGTTGTATATGGGCAGCTGTTGTTTGAGTGTCTAAGTTTAATTGAGAATTCAAAAGCATAGTGTGAATGCAATTTTTTTATAAGTTGGTAAGTTAGAGGGTACTTTGCAAGTTCCTTCATTTCTACCAGAGGACACAGCAACAGGTATGTCCTGCCAGGCAAGCGAAGGGACCTCAGAAGGGTGAGGAATGTGGCAGTACGTCTAAACAGAGAGCAGGGAGAATCCCGACATACTGGATTTTAGATTGGTAAAAGAGACAAAGAACCCTAACACCTGATGGTACATTAAATAATAGAGGAAAGGAAAGCCAAATTTTTGCATTACTAATTTTGTTGAATGTGTTTATTTTCTGTTTCCTCCTTTATATCATCCATAAACAAACAGACAGACAAAAACTTATGTGATCTAGGTCCTTATGTGATTTTTTTTCTGCAGCAATGTGACATATTGCCTGGAAGAAGGGATGTAGATAATGAAATTAGGCAGCTGTTACAATTGGGAACTTTTATTTCTGAACAGGAGATGATGATGATAGGGCATCAGTTAGTAGCCATGTAGCTGAAGTAAGTGGGTAAGTGGGTTTGCAAGACTGTATTAGGTTCTCAAACAATACACTAAAAAAATCAGTTCAGTGGGTAAATTCACAGATGTCACAATTTAATTCAATTCCTGGCACCCACATGGTGAGAGAACCCAACTCTGTACCACAACACATACACACACATGTATGTAAACATACACGACAAGGAAATTAATCTGATAAAATAATTGTATAAAAAACAAACCAAGTTAATAGGTGTCTTCCTGGGTCTTGGAGAAAGAAAAGGGCTCGCCAGAGATAACGTCCAGTATTCTGACACGAGTAACTCATTAAAAAGGTATTTTCTAAAATAAAAATATATTTATTTATTTCATTATGTACTTGTGACCAGTGTATAGATGTATACCTCATGGATACAGAAACCTGAGGAGGTCAGAAGAGGGTGTTAGGTGCCCGGGAACTGGAGCTATGGTGGTTGTAATCCTCACTGTGTGCTGGAAACTGAAACTGGGGTCTCTGCAAGAGCAGTATATGCTCTAACCAATGAGCCATCTCTCCTGCCCACTGAAAGTAGTCTTAGTGACCATATTTCAACAATCTGGTGTATGGGCACACTTAATAAGGTATTCTGCATCAACTTAGGGTCCATATGAGACATCTGAATGAAAAAGTTCAGTAAAACAGTATGTATATGTGGATCTCAAGTTGGACAAAGATATTTGTGTGATTGATGGGATTGGGCTACAGAAGCAGATCATTGGGTAAGAGTACTTGCTAAGAAAGCTTCAGGACTTGCGTTTTAATATCCAATGCCCACATAAAAGCTAATCATAGCTTATATATGCCTATACATGCCTATAACCTCAGTCCTGAAAGACAGCACCCATGAATCTCAGGAGTTCACTGACCTGCAAGTCTAGCTGAAATGATGAGCCCTAAGTTCAGTGAGAGCTGTGGTCACAAGGCAATAAGGTATAGAGTAATAGAAGAAGACACCTATATCCTTCTATGACCTCTGCATGAGTGTGCATGAGTGTGCGCACACATACATGCCAATTATTACAACTTACAGGGCATATAATAACAAGAGATTCTATCAACGTATACATGAAAATGTACTTAACACAGTGTAAAATGTTATACAAAGATACACTGATCAACCTAAGGTTAAAATATTAAGATATAGAGTTATATCATTAAAAATGTTAATGTTTAAAGATTTGCTCAATGTAGTTCAGCTTTTACTTGGAAGAACTCGAAGATGGAGACTATATAAATTACAAACTTGCGATGTGTATTGATGGTTCATTCCCAGGAGTACATTTGTTTTAGGTTTATAAATATTCAATTATTATTAATATGAAGTTTTACCATAATTAACATTATTTTAGGCCTTTTGTTTGTGTGTTAAAAATTTCCAGTTTCTATAAAGGTATATTTTCTCTCCTAATCTTCCAAATGCTGATTTGGTGGTTCTTGCATGCTTCTTGAGAAGCAGAAATAATTTATAGCCTCAGATAAATTAAAAGTGTGAAATGTTCCACAAATAGCAACAATTTACCATATCCTTTGGCCTTTTCCTAGAATGTCATGTTCATAGAAATTTTAGAGTTGCCAATTCAACACATATTAAAGGGAAAAAAAGTCATAATGTTATTCGAATGACTTTTTTAAACAGTATGACTAAATCCCAGGTTGACCAGTCAGTAAATATTACACATGGTTCTGTCTTCAAATGCATAGCGCTATGCTTCTGATTACTGGCCACATGTCCATATGTTGCTGTGTTTCTGATTCAAAGTCTATGCATATGCTTCAATTAAAATAATTAAAAGATGAACTAAAAACATACCACATTATGGGGTTGGGAGGTGGCACAGTCCTTAAGAGTGTTTGCTGCTCTTTCCATAGGACTTGAGCTCAGTTCCCCAGAACATATATTAGACAGCTCACAACCAACTATAACTCTAGATCTAGGGATCTACTCTTTTCTGACTTTTATGGCCACTGCGTACATGAGTTTACACATACACATAAGTGAAAAGTAAAATAATATAGTACACTACAATGCTAGTCTACGTGCCAACTAAGATATCATTGGAAATATATTGATAGAGAATGCTTATTTTCCTTGATGTTTTAATACACCACTATAGACTCAAGGCGTAAGAAAAATCAATGTATTACCTTTCATCTATGGAGTTCAAGTGTCCAATATAGGCTTCAAAAATTGTCTTAGTCTACTTAGACTTCCTTATTAAAATAAGGCAAAGTGTGTAGCTCAGATTACATAAAGTTGTTCCACAACAACTTTAGGGACTAGGGAATAGAAAATCAAGGTACTAATCAGTGCAGTAATGGTGAGGGCCTTTTGTTTGTGGCTCGACAATTATTATCTCCTTGTGTCATCATGCGGTGAAGGAAGAGAAAGGGAGAAATGGAGATGACATTTCTGGTATTTCTTCCCCCCTATGAGGACACTAATGGCATTGGATTAGGGACTCACACTTGCAATTGCCTCCAAACTTTATCACAACCCATAACAACACACATAGTCATGTTAGGGGTTAGAGATTCGTGGTGATTAATGACCGTTGTCAACTTCACAGGATCTAGAGTCACCAGGAAACAAACCTTCAGGTATATTTGTAGAAATTCTCCAGTAAACTGAGGTTGAAAGGCTCACCCTAAAAGCGGGTATCCTCTGACCTGGATCCTGTACTACACACAAAGAAGGCTATCTGAGAACCAACACCCATTGCTCTCTTCTTCCTAGCTGTGTCTACACTATGACCAGTTTCAAATTCCTGGAGCAATGACTTCTCTGCCATGATAGACTGCATCCTTCAACTGTAAGCAAAGACAAGTCGTTCTTTTTTTAAGTTGCTTTTGTCGTGATGCTTTCTCATAGCAACCAGAAAAGTAACTAAGAGGAGACTCAACATAAGCATTTGAGAGAAACACTTATGCTCAGTCTATACCATTCGGCTATAGTCAAGTGCTGCCTGTGCTAGAAAGAGTCTATTTCCTTTCCTTTCCAGTTTGTAGAAGATTCAACATCTGCATTGGTTACTTTGGGGTGGCTGCTGTGAATAAAACACCACAATCAAGGCAACTTACAGAAGGAAGGGTTTATTTGGGGCTTACGGCTCCAGAGGGATAGGAGTCCGTCACACTCATGGAAGGGAGCACAGCAATAGGCAGGCAGACGTGGCATCGGGGCAATGGCTGAGAACCCACAACCTGATCCACAAACAGGAGGCAGAAAGAACACACTGGAGATGGCACCAGTCTTCTGAAACCTCAAAGCCTGTTCCCAGTGATATACCTCCTTCAATAAGACCACATCCCTAAACAGTTCCACCAACTAGAGACCATTATTCAAACAAATGAGCCTATGGGGGCCATTCCCATTCAAATCACCACAGTACTTTTATTCACTGGTTTTGACATGCTTCTACCCTGAAAGTTAGTACATTAATTTCTGAGAGCTTCCATAACGATTTACCACAAAATGAGTGGCTTGAAATGACAATTTTCTTTTCTTGTAATCTTGGGGCCTGAATTATAAAATCATGGCAAGAGTAGGTTGGTTCCTCAGAATGGGAAGATCTGCTCATGCTTGTCTAGCTTCTGGTTATATCTGACAATATCTCAACATGTGGGTTCCCCTTTGTAAATGTCTCTCTGTGTTCCAATATGCTTTCTGTTTAAGGATTCCAGTAGGTTTTGAGTTAGTTTTTGTCAACTGGATACAAACAAGGAAGAAGGAACGTCAGTTGAGAATTTGCCTCCAATCAGATTGGCCTGTGGGCATGCCTGTTGGGCATTTCTTGATTAACTATTGATGTGAGAAGACTCAAGCCCTCCGTGGGCAGTACCACTCTGACAGGTGGTCCTTCACTGTCTAAGAAAGCAGGCTGAGCTATCAACGGAGAGTAAACCAGGAGAACAGATTTCCTCAACGCTTCTTCCCTTTGATCCTGCTTTGAGTTCCTGTCTTGACTTCCTTCAGTGAGGGAATGTGATCAGGACATATATGCCAAATAAGCCCTTTCCTCTTTGAATTGTTTCTAGTCGTGGTGTTTATCACAGCAACGAAAAAAACATTAATCATACCTCGAGGACCTACCCTCATGGCCTCATTTTAATTCATTCCCATTTTAAAGAACCTATTCCATACAGGATTTCATATCTGAGTTACTGAACTTCAACCCCTTTGGATACAAGAGAGAGAGAGAGAGAGAGAGAGAGAGAGAGAGAGAGAGAGAGAGAGAGAGAGAGAGAGAGAGAGAATATCATTTACCGCTTTATTTTCAACATTGCTTTTCCTGATGCCGGGTCGATGTTTTGAATTCTGACTTTTTTTTTCTTTTCTTAGTAGCCAAGATCATTCTCACTTTCACCAAATATTTAGATTCTGCTTCACAATTTTCCTATAATTCTTATAGTTGATAGTTATTTTGTTTCTATTGTCTTGTATTTTCGGAGACTTTGTACATCCAATTTGCAAATCTATTCCGGAATGCTTATTTCAGTTCTCTGGATTAAAGGCTGAGCTGAGTATCCCATTTGCTGTCCGGTCAAAGAGGAGAGATTACCCAAGACACCAGATTTTCATCTTCTCTGGGATCACAGTTTGTTTCTCTAAACGCTGGAATCTTCTGTGGAAGGGTGAACTAGAAATGAGGGATAAAGCAAGGGAAGGGAAAACATCCAGTACTTGAAATAAAATAAATAAGAAAGAATGGGAGGATGGTAGGAAAAAAAGAAATAAGTCTTTGGAGGCAGAGACAGTAAGGAAGAAAACAAATCAGGAGGAAACTCAGAATTGTAAGGAAATAGAGATCGGATTCTAAGCAGAGAGATACAGGGAGGACAAAGGAAGGAAGGAGCACTACCTGCCAAACAGCAAGGTCTCAATCAAGGGCAGGCTGTGTGCATGATGATTGGCCTGGAAGATGATGTCAGGGCCAAGAGCACTCCTTCCCCACGTGGCCTAGCTGCTGCCATCCTAGCACAGTGCATTATACACTGCTCACATGTTACTGCTGAGGCCAATAAACAAAGCTGTGGGACTGTCCGTCATATGAGCATGGCACACACGGTTCTGCGCTGTGCACAGCACTTAACGATGACAGTGAATGGCTATGTTGATGGCTTACATGTTTACTACTTTGTGCTTCCTGTGTTTATCTCAGTGTGTACTCCTTCTTAGGAAGAAATAAGCTTCCCTATAAAATGGCTTCAGGCAATTCCTTCAGGCTGCCTCCTTAAATCATTGTTGTCATAGGAGGGAGGTGACAGCTCCATCCCTGTTGCTGCCCCTGGGGACCTTCAATGGGACAGATCATGGAGGGGACAGTAATGCTCAGGCCCCTGATAGGGTAGAAGGTGCTTTACTCCTGCTTCCTGTCTTACATCCTAACAAAAGCCTAAAATGCTAAAAAGCTTTTGATAAAAGTTTTATTCGACATTATCATTGTCATCGTCATTGTGTATGTCAATAGGATGTTGATAATGAGCAAGAAGAGAGAGGGAGGGGAAAGGGAGAGGCAGAGGGAAAGGGAGAGGGAGAGGGAGAATCTGAGTGCAAGTATCAGGGAGGTGAGAGGCATGGGATCCCCTTGGAATGGCAATCCCTTTTGAGCTGTTCAGTGGGGGGCGAGGGGGGGCCGGGGGGGGCTGAACCCTGAACTCAGGTCCTCTGCTGCAAGAGCAACACATGAGTGCACGCTCTCAGCTCTTAACCCCTGAGCTCTCTCCCACTCTAGACCAGCAGTTCTCATCCTATGGTTCGTGACCTCTTTAGGTATCGAATGACCCTTTCACAAGGGTTGCCTAAGACCATCCTGCACATTGGAAATTTATGTTACAATTCATAACAGTAGCAACATTACTTATGATGTAGCAACTACAATAATTTTATGATTGGGGTCACCACAACACGAGGAACTGTGTTAAAGATTTGTAACATTAGAAAGGTTGAGAACAACTGTTCTAGACTCTTAAAAAGGTTTTCTAGAATGGAAGAGAGAAAATATTTGTGTACAGCTGCACAAAGTATTTATAAGTTTTGGGTTATTAAAAAGAAACGAAATTGTACACTTTGTAAGTTTGAACACCCTAACAGTTAAAAACAAACTGAAGTTATTTATTATAAGGGACTTGTCAACCTAATTTAGTATAGCCTAAGTACACAGCATTTATGAAGGCTAGCACAGTGCAGGAAGACGTTCTGGTCGTTCTTACTGTCTTGGTTCCTTTTCTGCTGCTGTGATAAAATATCATGACCGAGACAACTTAAAAAGGAAAGAATTTAGTGAGCTTACGGCTTCAGAGGGTTAGAGTCCATGAGGGTGGAGTAAGGCATGGCAGCTGGAACAGAGGGGAGCTCACATCGGGATCCACCGTCAGTAAGCAGAGAGCTCCCTAGAAGTAGAGTGCGTCCTTCCAACCCTCAGCATCTGCCCGCAGCGACACCTTCTCCTCCGAGACCACACCTCCTCACCCTTCACAACTGGGAAACAAGGATTCAGGCATTGAATGAGCCATCCTCATTCAAATCACTGCACATGTTGACACCTCACTTAGTTATGGATTCACAAGCACAACTTCTATTTTCTAATCTGTGGCGCGGGTGTGATAAGTCAAGCGGCACAGCCTCAGTGAGCAATGGCAATGGTACCTAAGACCGCCTTGCAAGGGTACTCTGTACAGCCACAGAGTCACCTGCCAATGTTGCTTCTCAGAGACTGTCCCTGTCTCAGAACTCATCCCATCATTTCGGCCATACAATGGAATTTCAGGCATAAACATAAAAGGAAGCAGATGAACATCGAAGCCCCGAGAAAGAACAGAAGGCAGGGAAAGTAGAACTTGGAAGCTGAGATATATTTTATTATTCTATATAGTACATTTTTCCCCTATCATAAAGGAAAGAAAAAAGAGACTTTATGATTAGACCGTGATAAAAAGCAAGGAGTTGGCGGCAGCCGGAGGGTCAGCCGCTTCTCCTGCCATTTGGAGGTCGCTGCGTTGACTTTGATCATCGACTGGAATTCATTATTGTTAATACAAATCCGGGCATGATGGATCTCCAGGTGCTCTACGGTGGCCCTGGATTCATAAATCACCCATAGACTTTGCACATAGGGGTTTTATAAATGATTCTCCCGGAATAACAATCACAGACAATGGGAGAGGAAAAGTGAGCGTGCATCTGCAACGATTCTCCTCCGGTGAGTTGTCATCCTCCGGCCTCAGAGCTGTTCCTCAAGAGAAGCTGCCTTGTGTCTATGGCCAAAGTTGCAAGGTTCGGGGGCCTTAAGTGGCTTTCAAAGGTTACACCGTGTCGTTTTCTGAGAATGTTGAGAGAATCAACAAAACGAGATTTTAATCTTGTGTAAAGATTGATGGACACGTGTTTTTAGGAGTTTGTCCAACGTGTGTGTGTGTGTGTGTGTGTGTGTGTGTGTGTGTTTACTCTTTTAATGTTAATATTTAATGAGATATTCCAGTGGCTCCCATCTGAATTTGGCAAACATTCTTGTAAACTCTGACTTCAGGGAGAGATGCTCAATGTGAATGAATTTGTAATTGAGTGCAGATGAATATTTTAGAATCTTCTGTTTTTCTTGGGCAAAGAGAGAATGAGGGTTGCTCAGGGGGAGAATGTGCCTCTCTGTTTCTTTCTTTGTGTGCCTAAATACGGCTCAAATACTTCCCAGACCCATGTTAATTTTCTCATTAATTTTGATTTGCTTACATTTGGAAACAAAGTCACAGGCTGCAAACTACATGCATTTCTAAATTTCTTTTCTTGAAAAAAAAAATACCCAAACTCTCTTCATTAAAATTTATTAAGTCAAGTAATACTTGATTTCCATCATTCAGATACACGGGTTGAAGATAAAAAGAAACAGAGAGAGCGCTATTCCAAGCACTTCTGGATGATGCGCCATAAAATCTTTGTGGTAGAAAGTAAAAATATATGACAGCGGTGATGAGTGGGCAGTCTTATGAAATGAATAAGACGTGTTGGTGTTGTGGAAAGTTGTACTCAGCGTCAATGTGGGTGCGGTGGTCAGTGGTGCTTGAATGGATATTTAGGTTTCTTCAAGATGAATACAAAACGTAAATCTAAAGAATGGAAAGCATTTTGAATTTTATTTTAACACTAGGTACCATTCCCACAACCATAAGTCGAAGGATTGAATTTTCTGGATCAAAGCCAACATAAGAGTGAACTGTGGGATACACAGCAGGTGTTGCTTCAGAGAGCTCTCTTTAAACGTTGATCCCTGGACAAGGAAATGCTGAGTGGCCAAAGGAAAAGAGAAAAGTTGAAGGCCAGAGACAGGATGGTGGGGTTGAGGGGGAGGGAGTAAGGGAAGAGGAAAGAGGAAGAATGAGCGAGGAGTTTAATAAAGAGTCATTTGCAGTTTTTGCATGATTGTGAGTCGAGAGAAAAGAAATAATGAAAGCCTCAACCGCTTGTTTGACTTAATTTAGATTATTTAGAATAATTACTTTGAATGGATTTGTAATTAGATTATAAACCACACTGGAAGAATGACATTAGTAAATACCTGGTTTGCCCCGTTCCTTTTCAGAATGAAATGTTTTGCCCGCTGTAGGAGTGATCTGTAGAAGGGTCCTAACCACTGTTTATATTGCCTCCCTTTCTCTTTTCCCCTCCCCCACACTCTCCTCTCCGTTCTTTCTCTCCTTCCCATTAAGCTCCTCTCCTCTCCTTCCTCCCCTCCCTTGACTCTTCTCTCTTCAGCTTCTATGTCTGCCCCCTCTCTCCTTCCATGGTCTCTCAGGCACTCACTTTGGTGCATTTTGTTTAACATTTTCTGTGGTACCTTTATTGTCACTGATGAGCCAATATTACAACACATTGCAAACTATCAACTCAGCTTAAAGTGCAGCTGGCTGTATTATGCCATTTTTAGTTATTTTGGACAACTGAAAAGAAAAAGTGACACACTATAACCCTAAGAATGCAATAATGGTGCACATATCTTAGCGGTAACCAACAACTCTCTAATTGGCCTTAACCTCCATCTCCCCATCAACAAGAGTGTAATCTTTCCTGCTACTGGAAACTTAGTCAACCCCTCAGGATTAGTGAAGTAACAAATCTTGGAGGCGAACCTACAACTGCCAGTTTACTAAACTAGCATAGTCTCCAACTGCATTCTAAGCATTTATCTTTATTCCCACAGGTAAGTGTAGTTCTCACCCCCTGTCAAGCTCTTTGTAATAGAGAGAGACCATTTCAGAAAATCACAACAGATCAAAATTCAGAGTTGTGGCTCCAACTCCTAACCAATATGTCTAAAAAAACTCTTACGCCTCGGGTTTAAGGATCATTGTAGAAGAGGGTGGGCAGAAAGATTACAAGAGCAGAGAAACAGGAACTTTGCTGTGAGATTGTGTCTCCTGGAAGTATCAGAAGCTACCCTCATGAAATCTCACCAAAATGGCTACTTAGGCTTCTTAGGATGGCACCAATAACATATTAACATGGGAAGGAAAGAGCTCAGAAGGCATCAAACCTAGAGAAAGTGCTATAGCAGCTAAGAAATTCTGGCAGCAAGAGAAAGAGTCTTCCTCAAGGAAGAGCCCCCAAATTGATTATCCAATGTCAAGTAGTCAGTCCTGAAATCATACACGCAGGTAACCTTATAAAGACTCAGCAAGGTTCTGTATATATTTATGAACACTCCATCCCCACACACATATGGCAACAGTTAAAGAAAAAGAGGTCATGCGTTTGAATGAGAGCCAAGAAGGGATACATGGAAGGGGTTGGAAGGAGGTAAGGGAAGCTAAAAATGATATAATTCTATAATAATTACAAAAATATAAAACGTATAAAATAAATTGATTACCGTTGAGAACAAACTTAAGATTCTACAATATCAACTGGAATTATACATAGCAAGAAGGGAAACTGTGTCATCCAGCTTTTGCTGGTATTTGTGGTTATTTGTGTCAGTTACCTGTCATTCAGAGTCACTGACTCATTTGATCTTGACTAAAAATTATAAATAATAAACAATAAATAAATATAGTCAATTCTTCTTTGATCATTGTGCTAGGTAGGACATATTTTTTTAATACAATGTTTTTTCATTTTTTATGTGTATGTGTGTTTTGCCTGCATGTATGTCTGTGCACCACATGCAAGCAGTACCCAAGGAGGCCAGAGCATAAATCAGATCCCCTGCGACTAGAGTTAGAGATGTGAACTGCCATGTAGGTGCTGGGAATTGAACCCTGGACCTGTGGAAGTGAAGCCAGTGTCTGACGCTCTTGGTTACTGAGGCATCTCTCCAGCTCCTCTTTTTAAGTAAAATATAATTATATTCCCTTCCCATTCCTTTTTCTCCCTCCAACCTTTCTCATGTTACTTCTTATCTCTCAAAATGATACTCTCTTTCTTTGATTATTATTTTTCACATATATGTGTGTATGTATATTTATAAATATAACCCAAGTTTTGCTATTAAAATATCTTCATGCTCAGATTGGTGAAATGGCACGCAGAGTTAAAAGCACTTGCTGCTGTACCTGTTGATCTGAGTTCTACTGCAGAAAGCCTCATGGTATCTCCAGAAATTGACTCTTGAAAATTGTCCTTTGATCTCTACACACCTGAGTGTGCATACACACACACACACACACACACACACACACACACTAAGCAAAAATTAATAAAAAGGTTATATCCTTATATATGAAATAAACCCTTCCTATTCAAAGATATTATATCTGTGATCTCTGTGAAATCTGAGTGGACTCATAATGGCTGTTACTATGTAACTTTTATCCAACAATGTGATTACTGTGAATATGAAATGACTGCATGAATAAACAGTCCAGGGACGTATCCTTAATTTTATTTATTTATGTAATTTTGTTTCATTCTTTTGAGATAAGGTTTCTCTTTGTAGCCCTGGCTGTAGTAGAACCTGCTCTGTAGACCAGGCTGACCTCAAATTCACAGATCTGCTTGTCTCATCCTCTCAACTGCTAGGATTAAAGGTATGCGACCCCATACTCAGTTTATTGGTGATGCATCTTGAAGGTGGAAAATTAAACATACAGCATTTGTTCTATTAAGCATGTTTATGGATTGATTTATGCCCCTTTCTTCTGTACACACACACACACACACACACACACACACACACACACACACACAAACATCATTTGAAGTTGGGTTCTTTACAGTTCTTTCATCAAGTTAAAATGATCTGTATCTTTACAGAAAGGTCAAATTTGGACACAGAAAGACACATTCATTAAGGTTGCAGAGTCATAGCCAGAGAATGTCTACAAGGCAGGAAGTACTCTAGAGGAGACCCTTCCCTCTGCTGCCCAGTTTCAAGCTCCTTGACCCCAAGGGCTGAGACAATGCAAATCTGGCCTTCAATCCCCTCTCTGTGATACTTCTTTATGAATATTCTAGAGAACTAAGGTAATCATGCTTTTAAAATATGATTTTTGTTTTTGTGCCATTTATAGAATTTTCTCCTTTAATTTCGTCTGAATCTTTTTACCTTAAAACAATACCCCATGGCACGAGTTGCATACTTTTAACAAAAATCTTTATCAACAATTTCAATCGAACACAGTTTATGTAGCGTGTGTTGCCATGTGAATAGAAGGAACTTAATTATGTTCTAGAGGACTATTTTTTAAATTTAGGATAGCATCCTCTTGATGTTACAGAAATATATAGAGGAGAATGTATACAAAGGATTAATGTATATGGGATACGGTTCTATTTTTTCTTTGTATTTTTATACCTCTTCGCTGGTAGGAAGCCTTGCCAAGGAGAGCTTAGGTTTGCTCCACACACACACACACACACACACACACACACACACACACATATATATGTTGTACCAGTTGAGTTCCATATACTCTTATTCCTATCTTGATGCCATGATGAAAAATTGGTTGCATACATGCACATATCAGCACACATACACATAAATACACATAAATGGTCCTATCATTTCATTGCCACAGTGTTTTCAAGAAGTAGCTGAATCTGAGCTGGGGAGAACAGTTCTGTTGGAATCGAGCTTGAACCAAGCATGAGTATTCAGGATGAAAGGGAAGTGTAGGCATGTGGATCACTCGAAATCCCTCACCAGACAACCAAGCCCTATTGGCAAGCCCCAGGCTGGCTAGAGATCCAGTCTCTAAACACTCGGTGACGGTGTTTGAGGTTGACCTTTGACCCCTGTACACACGTTCACACACCACACACACACACACACACACTCATCTGCACATACTCAGCCAGTCATTCGAGCACCTGTACATGGCCCATTAGAAGGTAGTGCTGCTTCCTGAAATGCTGGGCAGCTTTGGTTGCAGCTCTCTCCTGTAAAAGTCCAACAGAAAACTTTCCATTTCTTTCTTTCTCTGAAGCATGAATTTCAGATCTTCAACCAAATGGTAATTCAGACTTCTGAGAAGACCTAAAATTATTTATCAAAGAATGTATTAGCTTTGATTGCTGATTGGACTTTAAAATTTTTTTTTAATAAATAAACTTGCCCTATCTTCCCATGTGACTCTTTTCATGACAATAATAAAGTAAGAACTTTGACATATATATGGCTGTTTTATTACATGGCTCTACTTTCAATGTATTAAATAAAATACTTAAATGTCAGTATTTCTTATCAATGAATACTCAGAAGATTTATTATTCTACTCTGATTAAAATCCCAACTGAAACACTTTTTGTTTTAAAGGCAAAAGCTAATGAGATGGTTCTCAAGTATGACCCTTTTAGATGAAGCCAGCAGACTTGGTAAAAATATAGATTCTTGACCCTTAAAGGCTTTTTCATTTAGACCCTCGGGCTAGGCTATATATTTTTAATAAGCCCACAAATGAGTTTTGTGCAGTCATCCTGGAACAGGCAATCGCAGGTTATGTGCAATACATTTTAGCATTACTAGAATCCTGATGTAGACGTGTACGAACTTCTAGTGATGTTATTGTAATTTTGATTATTAAAAATTTTATCAGACATTATGCGTTCAAAATTTTAATTTAGTAAACATGGTTAGCCTCCAAAATAGGCAAGACTTACTCAACTAATCAAATTCTTCTAAGTGTCCTTACATCTGAAGTCAGTGTTGTAGTAATTATCTTGTAAGGACTGAGGCGATGATATGTATTGAATACCATGGCTCTACCAGGCATGTGCAAATGGTCAACAAAGAGTTCCTGTTACTATAGAAAACAAGGAAGTATCTCTCTCACTGAACAAAATAACTTCTGAATTCTCCTTTTGCTTCCTTATTAATTAGAAATACATCAATGCAGTTAACTAAACTCTATGTTTTCTATCTCTACAGAAATGTCTTCCTGAGTTGTCACATAACAAATATTCTTGATTTTTTTCCCCAGTAGGAAAAGAGATCCATGGTTACCTCCATAGGTTTTACTAAAGTACCAGAAACATTATTTTGTTTCTGCTGACCCTATGTAAAGTTTTATCTACTGATGCCAAGTGATAGGAAATAAATCTATTCTCTAATGTATGTGTGTTCTTCCAATTGTAGATAGCAATTGCGGTAGAACTCATTTAATTCTGACCTAACTCTGATGCTTCGCCCTAGGAACACACTGGGCTCTTTGCATTAAGTCCCTCACTTTTGTATATATATAGTATATATATATATATACTATATATATAGTACCTCTGTAAGGGTCAGGGGAATGTATCACAGTTTGAGAGTGGCACATCCCCTCCCCAGGATCGTGTGTCTGTACACTTGGTCCTCAGCTGGTGGTGCTTTCTGGGGACGTGGGGAATGGCTGTAAGGAGTGGGGTATGCCATCAGGACTTGTATAGTCTGGCTCAATTCCAGCCCCCTCTCCCCTGCTTCCTGATTCCTCAGAGACGCCACAAACAGCACGGGCAGTTGCCTCAAACTCTCCCTATCATGGAAGATGATACAATGCCATGTCCTCTTACAGATGACTATTTCCCTTTAAACCTCAGCCCAAACAGACCATTTTTCCCTTAAATTGTTTCTATCGGAGGTTTTATTATAGACTCAAAGATAATAACTAAAGGGACTGAGAGCACATGTTTTCTAAAGTCAATATTCCAAGGACAGGGAGGTCAGGAACTCTGTAGAAGCCAATACAACACTAAGACCTTCTTGGTCAGCACTCCCAGTAGAAAGTCTATGGCTGGTTATAGTTCTGCTGATGGAGGTTGAGCTGACACAGGCAGATTACCCAGGTTATCTGGATTTGGCTCCAGGCTATGGCATGAAGACTGTATTTTTCCCCTGCAGTATACCATCTGACAATACTATAAAAGCAACTTAAAGTCACTGATTCCATGTCTGCCCCAAACTGTATTTTAGTTTCATTTCTGTTGCTGTGATAAAATACTTGTATAGAAAGCAAATTATGGAAAGAGGGGGTTTATGTAGTTTATGATTCCAAGTTACCATGTATTGTAGCAGGGGAATTAAGTGGTAGGAACTTCAAACAGGTAGTCATATCATACCTATAGTCAAGAGCAGAGAGAAATGAGTGCATGCAAGATTCACGTGCTGTCCATAGTGGACTGAGTCCACTAGTCCACTGGCTACTGTGTCATTGAACAAAGAAGACAAAGAGGCATTTTGATAGTTGCAAACCCTTCCAGACCTCAGCAGAGGGAACCAACTGTCATGGCCAGTGCCATACCAGACAACGGAATCCTGATCATCTGATCTCAGGGGTTTTTATTGACACACAAGCTCCTCAGGTGTTTCACTGATACAAAAACTCTGTCCCCTCATCCAAAGACCTGTCTCTGCCAGAGAGCAGTGACCACGTGCAGATCATGAGGAATCAAAGTCTTTTACATAAAAGCCAACACCTGTAGACAGTACAAAATGCCAAGGCCTAGGCAACCCTTCCTCCAATGATGCACAAAACAATCATTTTTAACATTACTGGAAATAGACTTTTGTAACAGAACTGAGTCTTTCTACCTCAATTCATAAAATCAAGATGATTCCCCTCAGATAGGTCCACAGGTCAACCTGATCTAGACAGTTTATCATTTAGACTCTCTTCCTGTGAGATTCTAGATTCTAGATGTCAAGTTAACAATTGAAACTAATCATCACAGACTATTTCTCCAATCAGTGAGAAAACCTGTTAATGGGAGGAAGTGAGATAACTAGATTATAGCCATCTTCTTTTTCAATGAATAGACTTTCCAAAACATGTTTAAAACATCACTTCCCAATGCTCTTTTTCTTTTCCTCTCACATCTTTAGATGTGAATGAGAAAAACATACAAAAATACAACAGATATATAGTATGGAATAAATTAAAATGGAAGGGAGATCTTCCAGTGCTTTAAACTCCATGACACAACACTTCAAATTCATGGTAGAAAGTAGAAAAAAATCATATGAAATAATTGAATGGTCAGACACATACCCATGGACTTTAGCAAACTACTATTCAAGAATCCCAGTGAAGAGAAAAATATGACCTTTGAGGAAAGCAAATGTGACTCATTACCACCTGGTGAAATGTGTACACGTGAAAACAGAAAACAGGTAGTAAGAATATAATTTAATAGCACTTGAGAAGTGGAGGGGGGCAGAAGGATCACGGGTTTGAACTGTCTGGAACAAATAGTTAGATTCCATCTTAAACAAGTGAGCAAATAACTCTCCCCAGAACACAACACAATAAAGCAGAAGCATCAAATATATCCCAGAGAAAATACTTTTCACCATCCAACAAAATAACATGGTTTAGTGGTAATATGCAAGATCATATGCTCTATGAAAGGAGTAAAGGAAAAATAAAAAGGTAAATTCAGTTTCAGAAAGAGCATGTAGAAGAATTACTAATGAAACCTCTCATATAAAGAAAGATACACATAAATTTGTGATTCTCAAATATTAGAAATCCTTGATACTTGTGAAACTATTGAGAACTCCAAAGGGCTTTTGTTTAATGAAATTGACATACGAGAAATTAGGCTTAAGCCTTTTAAATGTGTACTTATTTAAATTTAAATAATGCATTATTACATATGTAACAATATAAATAATATGTTTCTGTGAAAAGTACCTATATTTTCCACCAAAAGTTTAAGAATAAGTCTATTGTACTGTATTCTAAGAGAAAAAAAAACTTCATTTCTCAGCTGGAGGAATACCACTATGTCCTCAGAGTCTTCATTAATTTCCACCATTTGAAAACAGCACTATACATGCATACTTAGATTTTAAAAATGAAGACTATTCTCATAGCTTTTTTCCAGATAATTATAGACACATTTTTTAATGCCATAATAAAAGTTGACAGGCAGTAGTATCTTAAAGGTTAACTGCAATGTGGAATCTGAAACGGTATCAATGGTCTCTATATGCTCTCTCATATTAAATTTAATTGGTCAGTTTGCACTTCAAATCTTTTATCCTGCCACAATTTTGTGATGATATGCAATGGTCATTTGTAAAAAATTGGTTCATAGCTTTCATTTTACAACGTCAAAACACCCCATTTTTAAAGTATCACTACTAATCTCACCAAAAAATATACTGGGCAGTCATTTCCCAATATTAATTTATTTTGTAGAAAACTTGAATTTTATTACTAGCAGTTAAATATGTGACTTCTATACATTAGATTTTTTTACACTTTTAGAAATGTGTATATTTCTGAGCTGATGACTTTAGTTTTGTAGTTGCTTATTAAAGAAAAAGTAGTTTTGCAAAAAAAAAGTAGTTAATTCAATTCATAACTGAAACAAATCCTTGAGTGAATTCTCTTAAGGTAACTATGATTGTTGTGATTGCAACAGATCTGCTAATATGCATATTATCATTTCTACATGGATTATTAAAAATAGATGAATAAAAGCATTGGGATCTAGCAATATCTATTCTATTTTCTGATTCATCAAAAACATTCCTTTATATTTTTTTAAGTTAGAAGCAGAGGATATTGCTTAGTCAGTAAAGTACTTGTTATGAAAGCACAAGGATTTGAGTTCAAATACCCCATTCCAGACATGATGGTATATATCTATCATCCTTGGACTAGGGAGCCAGAGACAGAGATAGGTACATTCCCCCAAAGCTAACTGGATAGCCAGTATAACAAAATTATATTGGTAACTTTCAGGTTCAGTGAGTGATCCTGCCCCCACCTAAAGTGAAAAGCGAGTGAAGAAGACACCTGACTGAATGAGACAGCTGTGGCCTTCATTCATATATGTATACACACATGTATGCAAACACAAACACACATGTATACAATATACAACATTTTAAAAAGTTGAATGCATACTACTTGTATACAATTGTGAGGTACAGAGTGGTATTTTAACGGTACATACAATGCGGTTAATTGTTTCATTCTGTTTTCTTACTTTTGTTCATGGCAAAGAAATGAATGTGCACTTAAGATAAACTGGATTGATTTAAATAATCCTGATTGTGTTGTCAACACCCAAAGCTTTGTAACTGGGAGGCCATTGAACATATGCCTTCTCTCCATCTTCATTCAATGCCTCTGGTCAGGACATTGCATGACCACTTCTATGCCTGAGCACTCTGATGAAGATATTTGTCCTGCCCCTGGAGTCTGAGGTTCTGGACAGCCAGAAGGTGGGTGATATACGGATCTTCTTTTTATGATTGTATACACCTGTCAGTTCTCAGTGCCCTGACTTTATATTTGGCTTCAGAAGTGGTAGGAACTTCCCTCACTACTTTAGGATCCATCTTGGAGAAGACTTTATCTTTTTGTTTACAGTCTCTCTTCTATAATTTTTAATAAAATTATTGCAGATTATTATGAACTACAAGAAAATTCTCAAGTGAAATTGTTCTAGTTAGCTTTTTATTGTTGTGATAAATGCCATAACCAAAAGCAACCTGAGGAAGGAAAGGTTTATTTGGTTTACACATCACACATCCTGAGCACTGTCTACCATGGAGGGAAGTGAGGGCAGGAACTCCAGGCAGGAACTCCTCCAGTCAGAAACTCCAGGCAGGAACTCTAGGCAGGAACTCCAGTCAGAAACTCCAGGCAGGAGCTCCAGGCAGGAACTCCTCCAGTCAGGAACTCCAGGCAGGAACTCTAGACAGGAACTCCAGTCAGAAACTCCAGGCAGGAACTCCAGTCAGGAACTACATTCAGGAACTCTAGGCAGGAACTCCTCCAATCAGGAACTCCAGGCAGGAACTCCTCCAGGCAGGAACTCCTCCAGGCAGGAACTCCTCCAGGCAGGAACTCCAGGAAGAAACTGAACCAGAGGTCATGGAGGAATGCTGCTTATTAACTTAGCCTCCATGCCTTGTTCAGCTTGATTTTTAACTTGTTTCAACACATTTATTTTAACAAATTTTAAAATTTTAAACATAATTATACCATGTTCCCACTTCTCTTTCTTACCATCCAACAGCTCCCATGTACCCTCTTTTCTCTCTCTCAAATTCATGGCCTCTTTATCTTGAATTGTTGCAATTCCTAAATATATAAATTTAAACTTCTTGACCCATTTACTATTACTTTTATGTGTGGGATTTTAGTTTGCTTTCTTACCACTTGACTAGGTGTGGCACTGCCCTTTGTTGGATATTTTTTCCTACATCAATAATTAGTCAATAAAAATGCCCATAGACAGGCCTATAGAACAATTCGTTGGAGGTAATTCTTCAGTCAAGGCTCCCTCCTTCCATATATGTCTAGGCTTGTGTCAAGTTGATAAGAACTAACCTGCACAGAAATCAACCAGCCTTTTATCTTCCTAAAGTCTTGTCCATGTAGTCTACAATGATGATAAACATGGGTGAGCACTTTCTTGATTTATGCTAAGGTACTAAAGGTCTTCCTTCATCATTTAGTTCCATGAG
Organism: Cricetomys ansorgei; assembly: GCA_026225945.1. NCBI lineage: Eukaryota > Metazoa > Chordata > Mammalia > Rodentia > Nesomyidae > Cricetomys > Cricetomys ansorgei. The sequence goes on from JAMJFZ010001816.1 coordinate 5,377,780, forward strand.
TACAAATGTAGGCCCCTTACAGCAATCAATTTTTATATCAGATGAAGAGAGACATATCCAATGGACTCACAGAAAAGGTATCGCAGGATCTGCTAATGACCTAAGACCACTCTGAGAACTGATGACCAAAAGAGTCAAAATACTCTTGAAAGCTTTGAAGAAAAGCATAGCTTCTCAACCATTATAATAAAATCAGTAACTGTTTATGAAGAATTACATGGTAAAGGAGAAATTGACTCTGAGAAAATTTGAATTTAAAGACTTTGATTATAACCTCTAAAAGAAAACAATAATTTTAATGCAGTCTTTATACCAATTAATATGTTTACTAGTTTGGAAATTCAATTTTCTTCCTCTCACTTAGCTACAAAATTACTTCTGAATTTAAGATTTTATGCAGCTGGTAAACATGATCTACAGCCCAAATTCACATTCTAATTCTGCTTCTCCATCAGGACAGGACATAAATCACATTATCCAGCCACTAAGTCTGCTATAGTTTTGCTTCAGGCAAATGACAGGATTTCGTTCCTCCTTATGGTTGAATAAGGTTCTATTGTGTATGTATACCACAATTTCTCTATTGTCCATTCATTGATGGCTATCTAGGCTGATCTATACTGTGGCTATTGTGAGTAGCACAGAAAGAGACATGAATGTACAGGTATATTTGTTACTGTAGGGTTAGACTTTTTTTAGTATTATCTAGCTCTATTTTTAGATACTTAAGGATCATCTATGCTGATTTCTGGACTGTTTATGCTGTTGGGGGTTGTCTATGTTCCCAACATCCTTGTCTGTACTTTTGCCACCGATTTCTTTTCTTGTTGAGTTATTCTGACTAGGGTAAGGTGAACTTGCAAAGCTGTTCTCATTTGCATTTCTCACATGGCTAATTTAAATGAATATTTATTAGCCCTTTTTATTTCTTCTTTTGAATACTGCATGGTTGGGGGCAGAGCAATGGCTCAGTAGTTAAGAGCAATGTTTGTTCTTCTGCTTCATTTTATTAATTTCTGTCCTGTTCTTTATTATTTATTGTATGATTGTTTGTGTCATGGAACGTGTTCTGTTTTAGGGATTATTCCTTGTGCTGCTGAAAGAAAGTGCATATCAGACCCATTGAATGAACATCCTCCCCTCCCCATCTCTCGCTCTCTCCTTATATACATATATATTGCCCATTTGTGTAGTTCAATACTTTCTTTGATGATTTTTAGCAGGATGACCTACTTATAGATGAAAGAATACTGAAATAACCTCTAATATTAGGTCAGGACACAGATGACTTTTTTTATTATGTCTTCTGGCATTTGCTTTATGAAATTGGGAACCTCAACATTCCATAAATAGACTTTACACCTGTTTTAACAACTCAATGAATTGTTTTCTTTATTCAAATGCAGTGGAAATTTTATCTTTTCTGACTAATTTTGGCTTGACATGCACTTTCTCAAACATCAGTATAGCCGTGCTAACTTGTTTTCAGCTTCTGTCTGCTGGGCAAATTCACTTCCATCATCTTGCCCCAGTCGAGGGATATCTTTGACAGTGGGCATGTTTCTTGGTAACAGCATATAGCTATGTCTTATTTTTAAATCTAATCAGCTCCTCTGCACCACTGTCTTACTAGGTAATGCCATTTACATTTCTAGTTAATACTGAGAGATAGTAATTCCTATAAGATTGCTGGTTATTTTTATGGTTTAATTGGAATATTTTCAATCTTTTCTTTATTGTTATCATTAGGGGTTTGCTGTTTTATTGCGCTGCTATGATGGTTTCTTTCCTAATTGTTCTTTCTTTATCTTCTTAAACATTTTTCTTTTCCTGTGCTGTAGGTTTTTGTTTGTTTGTTTGTTTTGTTTTGTTTTGTTTTTGAGACAAGTTTCTCTGTTGTAACTCTGGCTATACTGGAACTCACTCTGTAAACCAGACTGGCCTTGAACTCATGGAGGTCCTCCTGCCTCTGCCTACCAAGTGCTGGTATTAAAGGTGAGCACCACCACTGCACAGTCTGTGCTGTAGTTTGTGATGCTTTCTTCTTCCCCCTCTGTTTCATATACCTTCAAGTATCACCTGTAATGCTGGGTTGGTAGTCATGAATTGTTAATTACTTATTTCTCCATGAATTTTAAAATATGACTGGATTTGACAGTCTTGACTGGCAGCTGTTTACATATCATTCCGTGTTTGCCTGGCTTATAGGATTGTTGATGAGAGATGTGACGTTATTCTGATGTGGTTGCTTTTCTTAGGTAAGTTAGTGTTTTTCCTTTATCGATTTTAATGTTTTCTTCTTTGCTTTGTAATTTTAACATCCTGACTTCTTATTCTCTTAGATTGTTCGTCTTGTTCTGTTAAACACACCCTGGAGTTCTTAGAAATTTTGATAATGTTCATTTTTTGTTGTTGTTATCTTCTATCCATTGTTTCCTTCTGCTTCTTTTTGGCAGCTACTGATGCCTGATGATTTCTATTGCATTTTTATTTAATTGATTGATTTTCATTTCTAACATTCCTATTTAATTCTTTTTGCAAAATCTCAATTTACTTGCTGAAATTTTCAGCCATGGTTTTGAATTTCTCACCAGTACTATGATCACTAGCTAAATTTCTTATCTAGGTTCTGAATTGATTACCTTACTTCATTCATCTCCTGAGTGCTCTGTGTGGTCATTGAATTTGTGTGTATGTGACTGTGTGGGGTAAGTATATATGAACTCATGTGTGTGGGCATGTGTGTGTATGGACTGTGTGTACATGTGTCCGGGGTGGTGTCCCAGTCCCTCCATTGGGAGTCTTGCTGGCTACAAGAGATGGCCTGTTCAGGTTCCCCATCCGCCATTGCTAGAGGTCCTCACCAAGGTCTCCATTGTGGATTCCATTGAGTTTCCACTACCCTGGGCCTACAGATCCCCACTTTTTGTCCCCCAGTTTCTGTTGTCTCTTCATATATTCTTTCCCTCCATCCTTCTTCCCACAACTGGTCTCTTCTCTTCCCATTCCCATCCTCCCCTAGCCCAACTGCACCATCTGTTCCATTTCCTCTTTACCAGGGAGATCCCTGTGTCCCATCTGAGCCCCTCCTTCTTGCTTAGTCTCTCTGGGTCTATGGATTGCAGCGCCTTTGTCTTTTGCTTAACAGTTAATAACCACTTATAACTGAGTACATGCTGAGTTTGTCTTTCTGAGACTGGGTTACCTCACTCAGAATGTTTTATTCTAGTTCCATCCATTTGTCTAAAAAAAAAAAAAATCCAGTAGCTCTCCTATATACAAAAGACAAATGGACTAAGAAAGAAATCAGAGAAACAACAGCCTTCACAATAGCAATAAACAACATAAAATATCTTGGAGTGACTCTATCCAAGCAAGTGAAAGACTTGTTTGATGAAATTTTAAGACTTTGAAGAAAGAAACTGAAGAAAATCTCAGAATGTAGAAAGATCTCCCATGCTCATAGATAGGTAAGATTAACATAGTAAAAATGGACATCTTACCAAAAGCAATCTACAAATTCAATGCAAAGTCCCAACACAATTCTTAGAGACCTTGAAAGGACAATATTCAACTTCATATAAAAAAAATAAAAACCCAGGATAGTTAAAATTAATCCTGAAAAATAAAAGAACCTCTGGAGATATCACCATTCCTGACTTCAAGTTGTACTACAGAGCAATAGTGATAAAAACCTCATGGTATTGACATAAAAACAGGCATGCCGATCAAGGAACCAAACCAAAGATTCAGTCATAAATCCAAACATTTATGGACACCTGATATTTAATAAAGAAGCCAGAAACACATACTGGATAAAAGATAACGTCTTTCATAAATGGTGCTGGTCAAACTGGATGTCTGCATATAGAAGTATGCAAATAGACCCATATTTGTTACCCTGCACAAAATTCAAGTCCAAGTGGATCAAATACCTCAATATAAACCAGATACAATGAACCTATAGAAGAGAAAATGGGGAATAGTCTTGAATGCATTGGCACAGGAGACAACTTCCTGAACAGAACACTGATAGCTCAGACACTAAGATCAACAATTAACAAATGGAACCTCATGGAATTGTAAAGCTTCTGTAAGGCAAGACACTGTCAATAAGATAAAATGGCAACCTTCACAATGGGAAAAGATTTTCACCAACTCCACTTCTGATAGAGGACTAATACCCAAAATATATAAAGAACTCAAGAAACTAGATGTCAACAAACCAAATAATCCAATCACAAAATGGGGTACAGATCTAAGCAAAAAATTCTGAAAAGAGGAATCTCAAATGGCTGAGAAACACTTAAAGAAAGGTTCAGTATCCTTATCCATCAGGGAGATGCAAATCAAAACTACTCTGAGATTCCATCTTACTCCTGTCAGAATGTCTAAGCTCAATCAATAACACAAATGACAGCCTTTTCTGGCGAGGTTGTGGAGCAAGGGGAACACTCTTTCATTGCTGGTGGGAGTACAAACTTGTACAGCAATTTTGAAAAACAGTATGTCAACTCCTCAGGAAATTGAAACCAGACCTACCTCATAAACAAGTCATTCCACTCCTGGGCACATACCAAAAGGAGATCTATCCTAACACAAGAATACCTGCTAAACTATGTTCATAGAAACTTTGTTCATAATAGCCAGAAAATGGAAACAACCCAGATGTCCATCAACTGAAGAATGGATAAAGAAATTATGGCACCTTAACACAATGGAGTAATACTCAGCTATAAAAAGTGACAACATGAATTTTGTGGCCACTGGGTTATTTTCTACCAGTGAACCAGGATAAATGCACACTGGCTTCAGCTTACCTACATTTCTGGTAGCTGCTTGTCAACATCATCACTAACCTAGCTGGTGGAAGAGGTAGGATCTTGGGGTTTGGAGACTGAGTAGTACCAAATGTTCTGTTCTCCCTGACATACAACACCCCTCTCCCTTTCACACTCCAAGAAGAACTCTTAGTTGGAGCCTGCTGTTTGATTTGTAAATTCGAAGTTTATTATTTCTGCATTTTGTCTGTCCTCTAATCTTTGCAGTTACAGACCAGCCATTTTCTTTCAGATTCATGCAAATGCAGAACTGTAGTGTTTATTTTGCTGCCAGGGTCTTCTGAGTGTTACAGTTATCTTTATGACAGACTGCATCAAGTTCCAGGTAGTGAGAAGTCTGAAATGGCGTCACTCAGAGCTTTGTGCACATTGTCCTTGTTCAGCCCTGGGAGAGAAGAACTTTTTAGACATCTTGTTTTGTTAGGATAAACAGGTAGTGTGATTTCCACTCTTTCTTTTTTTTTAATGTAATTAAATGACTTAGAAAAGACACTAGAGACAATCTGTTGGATAAACATGAAAGATGAGGGAATGGTATCCAGTGTCCCTGGGGGTTAGACCATATGCTAGAGCAAATGACAATATTCACGGGTTTCTTCGACTGCTTGTTCTTTACATAATATTTAATTTGTATATCAATATGATCTGTGAGCATAGTAAGAAGGACTGTAGAAGTCACTGTTCCCCAAACTAAGCACACAAACAAACGAAAAGGGTAAGTATTTATTATTTAGTTTCCAAGACTACTAAGTGTTCCAAATAATTAAATTTGAAAACTTTCCGTAGAAGAATGACATCTATGGACTGACTTCCTGAGTCAGTAAATGCACATTTACCAGTACATTAGTAGGTTCACGTTGAATCACTCTATGTAGTACTCGAAAGTATCATTTATGACTGCTTCACATGCATCTGAAAAAACTACGTTATTAGGAAACAAAGGAGAACAATCTTCATGTTGCAACATGGCTGTGCAATTGCCAGATTCATTTGCATCAAGAAGCTTACTCTCTGGAGCAGTCATGTGAGGTCAGTCATTTGAAAGGAAGCTTCAGGGAGGTTCTTACTGAGAAATACGCAGCTGCAAAGAACTTCACACACTCAAATGCCTTTTCTTAAAGGCTTTCTATTTCTGGTTGTATTTTTCTAATGAGAAATTTATGATTCTGTTAGGCAAAGACTTGATATTTTTTTTTTGTAGTCAAAAATTTATGAGATACATAGAACGTATTTACATGTATTTACTTTTATTAGCAATAAAAATGTTTCTGAGAACAAAACCCATTCCATTTTCTAGATCTCTTTATGGATTTCCCACTGAGAGATATTTTCTTTGATTTTGAAGTAAAGATAAATATGACTTCACTGAGAAATGTAATTTTCCTTCTGTTATCCTACAAAGTTTGAGTCGCCTTTTGTGTGTCTGTCTTTTCAATGTTTCTGGGGAAATTCAAGGCTAAATATTGCAGTCAAAGGTAATAAGCACGTTGTTTTACTTGTTTTTGTCATACTGACTTTTATCTCTTTAACCTCACTTGGTTTCTCTGCTGTCTGCCTTTGCTCAAAATTTAAACTTTATTTTGTATGCAAATAAATAAATAGTAAGTTATTGTATAATGGTACATTGCAGCCTAGTAGTATGAACTGGAAGTATAGAAGTCATAAAAGAGAAACTAGAGATTCAGCTTTGGGAGGTGAGAGCCTGGATTTAGAATATTTATACCGGAAAGAGAAGTAAAATTTTGTCTCAGAAAGCAACTTAAGGCAAGAATTGTGACCCTTCCTAAATGATATACTGTGGGTAAGTAATGAGTCACAATCCTATTAGATATAAAAATATCACTATGCAAATATTGAAAAATTAATAAGTTTAATATATGCTTTACCAGTGTTGGTCAAAAAATGATCACAAACAAACCACAGGAATGTAATTCTTAGATGTACAACAATGCTAAACATTGATTTTTCTTTTGCCTGTAATAGTTTAACATGGACAATACTTCAACCTCGTAATCATTATTTTAATGATGATTCTTGTACAGCTGTAGTTTATAGACATTGCAGGTCATTATAGTGGAATCGTTCTCTTTGTAAAGAATAGATACATAAGAAAGGGCTGATAATAGTTATCAATTTTTTGCTAAAAGAAAATAACACAGGCTACGAATCACCGTCACCAAAAATTTACTTGCCCTCTAGTCTAGAAGTTAGAAATGTAGCATTAATAAGGTGCAAGATGTGGTTTCTCTCATGGCCTCTGTTTTTAATTTGTCAGTTGCCTCCCGCTGGGGCCTCAGATAGCTTTTCTTCTGTAGGCACATGCTCGCCTAATGTCTCCTTCTTTTCATAAGGTCACAACTCTATTGGATTAAACCCTACTCAAACAACTCACTTTAAACTTAATCATGGATTTGAAGTCCTTCCTAAATGTGGCTACATGATGAGGTTCCCGGGGTTGGTATATCAACATCAATTTAAGATGATGCCGTGCAGAGGACAATAAGGCTTTGCCTGATGTCTTCAACTTAATATTCTAGATTTCATTTCTTCTTTGATGGTTTCAATATCTAGTAAATGCTTCCTTTTACCTTTGTGAAATTGCTTTTTGAAACTCAAAGAACCTCAGAAAATATACTTAGGTCACCCTCCTAAATTTTTTTCATTTTTCTTTTTTTTTTTTTCAGAGGTTAATTTGTGCCCATCAACTGTATCTTACCCATTTATTTCTCTAATGGGAGGATTGCATCCCAGGCTCTGCTCACACTATTCAAGGCCTCTAACAATGAGCTACATATCCAGCTATTACCCTTTCCTTTTTTAATAAGCAGAAAAACAAAGGACCAGATATCAATGAATTTTTAGAATATAATTGCACTGATTTAAATTTTTTTCATTTTGTAAAATATTTATTCTACAAAAGATAGATGAATCTTTGATGTGTAACCTTGAGCATGTGACTTAGTATTTCCCTATGGTGATTGTCTACTCCTTAGTAGAATAAAATATTTACCTCATAGGATTACATACAACATACATGGAGAGGCACAACCTGGCCCATGAGCGAGGTGAGTCAAATCCATTTCTACCACTTGATAATATTTCTCCCCATCTCCCTTCTTTCCACACCAAATACCAGTTGAGTTCCCCATTTCACCCAGAAATATGAATATCACTCCTGGTGAGGAGTGTCTTCTCATGAGACAGTAAGGGATGCTTCTAGAAATTCAGGCACACTGAGGAAATGTTATACTCCAGAAAGTTCACAGAGGACACGGAAGCATCATTGAGCTAGCTGTGAATGAGTAGGAGAACACCTTACCAGTGCAGTAAAATGTGCCTATGCCTATTTTATCAAACATTGGCAAATGTGTAATATTTGTTAGGAAATACTGAATCCCTTCCTCTTGAAATGGAGAAGAATGATTGATACTGTGATTTCTTTGCTGGCAACTCAATTCTCAGAAGGTTTCTGTATAAATAGAACCTAGGATTTATTGTGATTGTTTTTGCCTGGATCTCTTAGTAAAACAAAAATTCTTCGAGGGGCACCCAGGGAAGGCATTTCTGAACAGCACGGGAGCTGCAGACTGCTTGCTTCCTAAGCCGGCCTTGGAAATGATTCTGTTCCCCTCTGCTCTTCGTTCACTTTCCTCGCTCAGAAATGAAGTCTGAAAATGATGACACCTGCTGGCCACTTGTCAGCAAATCAGGCCGCAGGCCATCTGTGTGACTTCATGCTAAAATAGGATTTATCTTTAAAACTTGTGGCCAAATGTAAAATAAATAATCTCTGGAAAAGTTTAAGACCACAGTGAAGGACAGCTGGGGGTTCCAATTAGGCTTGTGCCCATGAGTGAAGGCCAGAGCTCCAGTTGAGAGATGTGGAGCCATCTTGGCTGAAAGCACCGCGACCTTGTCATCACTGCCGGGACCCTAGGGACCAAAAGGCACAGGTGTCCCTCTTTCCATTACCGTTTTTTGTCTTCTGTGTTATCCTAATTTAATGTCAGAATGATCGATAAAATCAGGGACCAAACTGATGTGTTCATCTTAGTTCTGTCCTTTAAATGAGATTTTAAAAATAAAATAGTACATATTCCCGCTAATACAATTGTGGTGTGTATGTATTCCTGTCAGGGTTACAAATAAAAGCATGGTGGATTCTGGGAACCATTCCTCCCTGGAGAGTCATAATGCACAAGAGCAACTTCAGTACTTCCCACCTGCCTCTGACCATTTGCTCAAGCCTTGTGAATCTACAAAAGCTGGATACTTCACTTTAGCTTACTGTCGTTTTACATCGGCATTGAGGGGAAGCATCTTATTAGTGGAAGCATTTAGTTAGGACTGAAGAAACCCACTTTTCACATTCCCCTATCTCTGCAGCTGCTTAAAATAAAGATGACTAATAATCATATAAACAGTTTGTAGGAAGACACGATTAGTTGGCAATACCATGTATTGAATGGGTGTTGCCCTTAGTTAAAGGTGTGTATTATCTTATAGGAAATGGTTTTCCTCATATTGTAATGCGTTAAAGCAGAAAAACCAAGCACATCAACATTATATCCTCCAGAGGAAAGACAACCTCGCTGCCAGAGAAACCCGCCGGCAGGAGTCTCATCCAGGCCCCCTTACACAGTGCAGCAATCCAGCTTGTGAACCATGGCAACCTCTCCCAGATTTTCAGGATAGTCCAAGAGGCTGTTGAGAGCTGCAAATCAAGCATCCATTCAATTTTCAAGTTCTAAATTAGGAATTTAGAAATTATGATTGCTTGAATAGTCTCATTACAGTTATAAAATCAATTTTGCCTTGGTTTCTGTGAACCATTGCTTTTTTTTTTTCAGAGTTTCACCTCATAGCACATGCTTTCCCACAACTCACTATGAAACCCAGGTTGTCTTCAAACTCAAGGCAATCCCCCTAGCTGGGATTATAGGCAGGAGTCACAATGCCTGCCTTGACTTCTGTGTCAAAACTATGGATTTACTTAATTTTAATGATCTATTTTACAGAACATGACATGAAGTTTGTTTAACAAAATAAGTTACGAAATTTTGTATGCTTTCAAAAGAAGTCTTCGTATCCTTGTCTGTTCCTTCCACTAAAACAATACAGAGAATAACAATAAAGAATAAAGAACATGATGAAGAAGAAAGAGATGCAGAAACCCATTTCAGAACAGTAAAATTGCAGTCATTAGTAACCAACGTTGCATCAAATGTAGAAAAAGCCACACATAGAGGCCAAATGTACATAAGACACGATGCGAAGAGGCAGAATCAAAGCTAGAATTTCAGGCATAGGGCTGATGACAGCTTTTGGATGGAGTTTATGTAAATTTAACTAAGTTATCCATGTTAATGTCAACACTAATAGGGAAGTTTGTCATGCTTAGCCTTCTGCAACACGCATGGTTTGAGTTATTCATCCTAAAGATGTCTGGTCTGAAACAGATCATAAAGGCAGACTCGGGCCCTCAAGAGTGTGGAGTCCATCCAGCAGAAATAAAAGAGGCACCCGTGCAAAGTGTGCACCTGTAGTTGTTACCTTTTGAATTTGCTGTGTCCTTCAATGGTCCCACGTGTTAATGGCTTGCTCCTCAACTTGGTGTTATTGGGATCTGGTAGAAACCTTCAAGACAGGAACTACAGAGAATCTGAAGTCACAGGGAATAAGTTTTGGAGAGGATTATGGGACACTGGTCTTCCTCTTTCCCTCATTGGTTCTCAGCCATGACCTATTCCCACTTCACATTATTTGCCACACGATTGGGGTCGGGACCCCAAATCACTGGAATGAAGTGACATGTTCTGAAATCTCTAGCAGTAAGTCAAACTATTCCTCAAGTATTTTGATACATTAATGGGAAGTTGATGGCTATAACAATAAACATCAAAAATTGTTTGCTTGTTGTTGTTTTACTATGAAAGGCATACAACAGAAATATTAACCTACACCTTTTTAAAATGGTAATGCAAAAACTACAGATTTTTTTTTTATTGTGATGACCATTCATTAATGCATACATAAGTTGTACACCTGAAACACACACACACACACACACACATACACACACACATACACACACACACCAAACCACAATACAGATGAAAATGTTCTAAAAGAAGCCAGCATATTATTATCCATGCAAAGATCAAATCATCAGTAATTCCAGGCATCTCTAGGGGCAACTCTGAAAAGATTTAATTTTTCTAGAATCTGTGCCTTCTAGCATAATGTCTTAAGAACAAATAGGGGAGAATAAATTAATTTCAAGAAATTTTCAGCCATTTACTGTGTAGTACTACATTTACTGTGTAGTAAAAAAGTAATATTTCCCTTAGATACCACATAAGGCTCTCCCTCACTCGTTCCCACTAGACACCGATTTGACTTGAAATGAGACATCGTTCAGGATGTTGGCCCATTCCTGATTGTTGCCCTATCTACTCTAGATCCAAGTTTTTGGGCAATTGGGATAACACAGAAGACAATAAAGGAAAAGATACTTATGTTTATTAAATACTGAAAACTGATAAAATTCTCATTTCTTTGTGTGGATCTTTTATGGCCAATATCAAGATAATACACAAGATTATCTCTTGTGTCACTGGAGCCCAAATGCCAGCCCATACACTCATACATGAAGACGAGTAGTCTGGTTTGTGTTAAAATCTGCGATTGGCTAAAATTCTACCACTATCTCTGTAGTGTAATTCGCACCACCTCACAGTGATGATCTCCCAACAAGAAGATGACTGCGTTGGAAAGCACATGTTAGTCAAAGAACTCCAGTCCAGCCACTTTGCTGAGAGCTCTGGCACACATATATTTCCTCTCCTTCCCACATCAAATAGAAAGCACAGACCACTCGTCCACAAATCCCCCTACTTCTCCATTTTTCTGCAGTCCTCCTATCCCAATGTGAACAGAAAGCAGGAGATGGTAGCACTTCTGACAGCTGCTGTCTAAGCAAATGGCCAGCTAGGAAATCATGGCACGTTCTTCTTATAAACTTCCTTACCCAGGGATCCATCTTTCCCATTTCCTAAAATTTGCTTTGGGAATATAAGCTTAGCGCTACCTACACTTATTTTTAAATTTCAGTTCTAGCTTCTTTACACTCTTTTAGTTATAGGGAGAGTTTGAAGACATACTATGTGTAGTTAATATTTGGAAAGAAAGAGCAAAGGGATGTGGAAGATGCTGTTTTATAGTCTTATTGTAAAGGAACAGGGATCAAAAAGCCACGAGGAACTACCAGCGTTTTTGTAACTCTCAAACTGTTTAGGAGCGTATGAGAGTAAAAGCTTTCTAGTTATCACATAATGAAGCCAGCAAAACAATATTAAAACCCAAGAATGCTTCAACAACAATGTTATCAGGAAAATTTCAATACAGCAAGCAACACTGAGCAACAGAGGCCAACTAATAAGTTTTAATAAAAAGGCGTCCATCGATTCCAAAAGAAGTAACACCAATGACCAGACATGGGTTGCAAAATCAGTGTGAGGGTGATTTAGTGTTAGTTGATCATGGTCGTAACATGTTAAAACATTTAGAAAAATTACTTAATATTAAACAAAGAAACCCAGTAAAGTAGGACTGTTTTCATATATCAGGTATCCTTAGCATCGTCTCTTCTCACCATCTTCCTTCCTTCCTCTCTCTGTCCCTTTGTTTCCCCATCAGTGATGAGAAGCATCCCAGGGAATCAGAAGTGTCCTAAGGAGAGGATGTAAGTAGTAATGATGAGAAATGATCTATGTAGCTGCACAGCTTCAACACAGTGATACAAAATAAGTCAAGCTCATCACACTGCCTTCCTCGTTGATTCCATTATGTAGAGCAAGCTAGACTCTATCTACCGCCCAATACTGAACTGGTCTTGTTGGCATAAGGGAACAGCTAATTAGGTGAGATGCCCAATGGCAACACCTGTAAAATTGGAAAGAGCCTTATGAGATAAACACAAACAGCTTCTAATCATCGGTACAGCTCCTCTCCTGTGAGGCAGATAGGAAATAGTATGGCATGAAATTACTTTATACATCTGTCAAAAGCAAACTAAGATGATTACATCCTATTTCATGCTGTTTGAACATTGAGGTTATTGTTTTTATCCAGGAATCATAGTCTTTTTTGCTGTGACACCGTGATCCCAAGTTCCATTATAGTGTAATGTAAAAATAAATAATGAACGAGTTATCAGAAAAGAAAATTTCATTCAAGCGACAAAATGAATTTGTCAATGATGAAAAGAACAAGATACTATATAACAAAAATGTTGTAAATGATGTCAGTGTACTGGAGCCTTAAGCACACATGCTGTCAGTACATGGGGCAATGGTAGCGTTACCTGATTTAGTCAAACGTCTTCAACAATGAGAAATATGGAAAGCCTGCTGGCATCATGGTCAAGCTAGTTTAATAGAACTACGTACACCAACAGTTTATAAAAGTGTATACATTGATGTATATGGTGTGTGTCAAAGAAAACTGGGATTCAAATTTTAAGTAAGAGATAAAGGTATGGAGAATTATGAAGATTTGATTGTAGACAGATGTGTCAGTTTAGTAGAGGTGCAGTTTGGTGAGGCAGGAGGAATGCTGAGGTAGAAAAAAGAAGCCCTTACAGAGCGTGTAGCAACGGCTCTTCATCGTCAAAGGGAAGCCAGCCGGTTTTCAGTGAGAGCCATCTCTGCATCCGTCAGAGGGAAGCAGAAGGGCATGGTGGGCACAACGAGCAGGAGCGCAGAGCTGTGAAATAGGCTGCCTCGGTGGAGGCAGTGCAAGCAGTTTTGTCTAGAAAGGAAAAAAGTTCAGGAAATCGATACAAAGTAAGAGGGCGAGCAGACAGGAGTCAGAGGGTCTCCAGGGTCACCCCAAGAAGTATGGCCTTTATTTGGAGTAAAATATACGATAGATAATTTGACCACGCACGGACACAATATTCAGGCTTAGAGGGTCAGTTTGGTGCTAGGATGGAGCATGGATAGGAGCCGTGGGAGACAGGACAAATAGCCTGTCATGAGATTATTCCCATAAATGACTACTGAACTGAGGCAATAGTAGTAAAACGCAGAGGAAGTAAAAAGACGTGGTCCCGGGGTCACAGAATCTATGGACAATGCCAGGTGATTGACTTTTAGGAGACTTAGCTACATGTCAATAATGTGGGTTTCTGACCTGGGTGATTGTGAGGATGTGCTTGTCCTTTAATTAAGGTCTGGACCATGAGGCCCAGGTTTAGGAGAGGTAAGTCTAAATGGCCTGATTAACAGGAAGGCTGTGGGACAGCTAATCCCAGCTGGAGCACAGGAGAGAGACCAGGCTGACAGATGCTATGGTTTAGGATGTGATGAAGTCAATCATTCTTACCTCACTGCCCTGGATGCTGAATACCCAAACCGCACCCAGGTCGAGGTAATGCATCTACAATGTCCCAGTTTGTCCTTGCCTGTGTCTGCAATTGTATTCCTCTGAACTTATCTTTATTCTCAGCCTTCCCTGTCATTCCTTCAGCTTCCAAGTAAGTGATTTCTGTTTCATAGCAAAATTCTGTCTATTCTCCGTACTTGGAATTCTCTATCTTCTTCAGTCTCTCTGTGTGACAAATCATGCCAAGCCAAATCAAACCCAACCCCAAGATAACCCAACCCAACCCATCCCAATGCAAACCCAGACAAAACAAAATAAAACTAACCTCTTAACATCTTAATCTGCTTTCATCATCTACCAGGTATGTCAAATCTTTCACCGCTGTCGCCTGATGTCATCTACAAAGTTCACACTCAAGAATCACACGATCAATTTAGAAAAAAAAAAAAAAACCCTCATAATATTTTAAATAACCTTTCAGTTTTGTGTTGGAGTGAATTCATAGCTGTGCTTGTCCACAGGTTGACCTGCCTGCTGGGACTAGGCAAAATACATCTACTGGAAATTTCAACCAAATGTAAATTCTTCCTTATTAGAATCCCCTGATTTGTTCTCCTCTTTAGCATAGGTGAACTTTTACATATTTGCTTTGACAAATTTTCTTCCCGAGTTTAGACAGATAATTAAGTGTCTGTAGGTCAGCACCTATTCTGTGAGCATAGAGCAATGTAGAGCTCATGGAAAATATCCCATAAATGTTTGTAAGTGGAGAAAAATGAAAATATCATCACTAATCTAATCACAGTAGTAAAGTAGGTCCAAATCATGAATTTTTGAAAGTTGTTTCTGTTACATTTATTTGTGCTTGTGTGTGTACATGCATGTATGTATACACGTATTTTGTGTGTGTGTGTGTGTGTGTCTGTGTACAAGTTGGAAATCCAAAGCAGGTGGTCAGGCTTGGTGCAAACAACTTTTTCTGCTGTGCTATCTCACAGGTCCCAGATCATGAAATTTTCTTGGCTTATTTCACCTGATTTTGTACTAAATATCTGAATTTGCTGTAGTTTGCTCTGCAGTTTTCTTTGTGTAGTAACAGGCCCAACTTGTAGTCAGGATGGAGACAGGGGAAAATCATTTGATTTCTTAGGTTAAAATAACAGAACTGGAATTCCAGTGATTTCATCTTGATCTGACAATTTACTTCTCTAAACTTCAGCTTTCTTGTTATCAGGAAGCCTGTGAGTTATGGATTTTGTTTCACTGTGAATGATAAAATGACCCAATCATGGTTTCAGATTCTGAGCCAAAGAAAACGCTCAGGAAATAAGACCCACATACTTGATGAAAACACACCACATACAGGAGTATTAGTGTATTAGGGGTCAGTGGCTATTTTATTTCTAATTTTGAGTTTAAAAATACATTTGCATTTGGAGAAAATATAAATTGCCAGAATGTAGCTTTCAAGTATCTTTTATAAGTATCAGCCAGTATTTAAGGCCTTTTGCCTATAACCTATGTATGTTGCCTGTTTCTGGTTCTTTTCAATCAAATTACAGATGTGTGAAAGATAATGCTACATTTTAAAACATATACACACTATCATTTTATAAAGGATGATGCATACTACTACTAAAATGTAGTCAAGTATCCAGCCAGTCTGGTCAGTATTTAATTTGCCCAGTTATAACACACATGCATTGATAATTGCTCTAAGCATAGAGCAAGATTTTGAGGAATTTATATATATATATATCAACACTAGAAAGGAATTCTATACTACATTTTTTTCTAAATTTATACATAAACACTACAAAACAAATTGTTCAAGAAAACATGGAACGTGGATTAAAATCCATAAGAATATTTTGGAAGACTATAAAGTAGTCCTTGAAAATTAAAAGCTGAAGGGTAATAAGTCTCAGTAGGAAAGGGTGCTTGTTTCCAAGATGGTAATCTGAGATAACACCCTCCTAAAAAAAACACATAGAAAAATATAACTGACTCCTTAAAATTATTCCCTGACCACCACACACATGTGGTGGGATTCTGCAGTCACACACACACACACACACACACACACACACACACAAACAAATGTTGAAAAAAAAAGAAACTGAGCAATTTGTAATTCCAGCTAGGCTATGAAAAGGACCACTAAATCTCCTTCTCCACAAAACAATGAAGACATGAAGTTGGAGGGAACTGTGTGAGTAGTACTCATAGAAGTTGGAAGAAGAAAGTACTAGATGGTTATGATCAAAATGCAGTGTATAAATGTACAAAAACCTAAAGAATAAATTAAAATTATTTAAAAATCCACAATTTCATGGTCTTTTTCCTGTTTCAATTATGACATGTAGAAAGCCCAAACATTCTCCTTCCCAGACTCTCTTGCAGCTACACATGGCTAAGTGATACAGTTTTAGTTCATAGATTACATCATACATCAGCTATTGGTTAAGGTCTTGGATATTTTTTTAATGGAATGGATAACTCCAATATTATATTATATAACTCTTTTTCTCCATCATTGTTTCTTTATCTGGGAGGCTGACTCAAGCCTAGAGGGACAGCAAACATATTGCAAGCATTAAAATGAGAGTCTCCCACTGAGGGCAGTGGAGCAGAAAGAACAAAGGATGCTGCCTTGTGAGTGACAGTCTTGAGCAGTTTCACCACACCTAGGCTTCACATCTTATTTTGAAGGGATAAAAGGCCTTATCTGTGTAAGCTGGTGGTGGATCTGCATTGTGTCAATTGAAGTAAAAATCCTTCCAAGTTGATATGCTTGCTGATTTTTCGTACTCTTAACAAGAACTGTCCATCAAAAAGTTAGACTGTTGGCAGAAAGCCCAGGGACAGAGATGCCTGCTAGTTTTTTTATTCCTTTGAGAGTCTGCAGGATGCTCACTTTAGCTACTCACAGCTTATAATATAGGAAGTGCGATAGGAACATGGTTAATTTACTCTGGATTCATTCATTTAGAAAATGTTTAGGGTTGGAACCAGATGCTTCTTCAATCCACTTCAAGTGTGGTTATGGCAATTAAAATAGGTACCTGAGTTATCTCCTAGAGACTAAGAGCCAGTCCTTCAGAGAAAGCTCCTCAGTACAATTCTGTATGATTTAAGTAAGTGCATTTTCATATATATATAAAAGGGACAGAAAGCATCTTCTTCTTAAGATCAGTTTTCAGAAGTCTCTGACATCCTACTATTCCTGAGTGATTTCTCAGTATAATTAAAGGCACAGCTCCATCCTCTAAGACATCCTCTGGGCCCAGAAGATAACATCTTCTCATTATTCTAATTTAGTGTTTCTTGCTCAGAGTCATCTGGAATCTGCTTATAAATGGTTCCTCAAGCAGGGGATATATTTTATGCCTAATATCTCCAAAGAAGCATTGTTTTTAGAATATTTATAAAATATCCCAGTTCTCAAAATCAAAAATTTTATTTCACTCTCACTTACATTTACATTAAAAATGTACCTTTTTCATCATTTTTTATAGAAGGAAAACAGTAACGTAAATATCCAATGGCTACTCCCTGCTCTGCAGTGACAATGGCCATCCATGATGACCTTGACATGGGATCTGCAGGAATCTTGAATGAATGAGGCAGCACGTCCATCAGCTGACTGGCAGGTAAGGTAGGCTTGGAGATCTAGTTGCACAGTATTTTATGGTAGACTTAAGTTCAAGGTTCAAGGAAGTACTGAGGATGGGAATGTAACTGAGCAGAAGAGCACACGCTGAATGTGTGCAGTGCTGCTCTGGGCTCGATCCCTAGAGCACACACACACATACACACACAAAGCAAAGTACCAGAGTCCTCTTTATTTCCGCTTCTCTTACCAGTAACCCTCTCAGACTCTGGGACATGCAGAATTTGTCTTCAATATGAGCATTCCAAAATTCTAATTTTTAGCTATATATAACTCTATTTCCTAATTGTCATCACCTGCTCACCACCTGCACTCTTGATTCTAACATCTATTCTCCACTATCTCCAGGAACCTCAGATCCACCAGGGAGCAGAAGCCTCTGAAACTGTGAGTAAGAATAAGCTTTTCCTCCTTTAAGTGTATTCATATCAGGTACTTGTCTAGAACTGAGATTAGTCCCTTGTTCACAATTAAAAACTCTTGTTTTCTCCACTATTCTCCACTGGAGAATAAATGTTAGAATCAAGAATCTCTTCCATTTATGTGGTTGCTGTGCCAAAGCCATTGTTTCCTCAAAGCTTGTTTTATCTTATATGATTACTCTAGGTCACGATATGTACTTTATTTTTATAATATTGGATGCCTTCTAGAGAGGCTTGCCACATGAATATATTGTGCAGTGGCTCTAGCATGGAGTTTAGCTGATTTCCATGAGTAAAAAGCACTTGGAAAATGATATATTATTAATTAATGAAAAACTATTTATTCAGCTTTCTTTTTGTACCAGGGACTCTTTTGAGGAGCTTTTAATGTGCCTTGTTATTTAATATTTTCATTTTAATATTCCCAGTTGTTAGATGTAGTAGTCTGGAAGTTTCCTGCAAATACCACAAGTTTAAGGTCTCTGTTCTGTGGTGTTATTGGGAGATGATGAAACCCTTAGCAGATGGGACCTAGAATAAGAAATTTAAGTCAACGTAGATGCATCCTTTGAGAGGATCAGTCCTTTCCTGTCTCTAGTTGCTTCTTAAACATCAAGTTGTGAGCAGATCATTTTCCACACACTTCTACCTTTGTGTCCTGCCTCTCACCAGGAGCTCCAAAGCAACAAGGGAACGAAGCATCTGAAGTTGTCAGTGAAAAATAAGCTTTTTTTCTTTTAAGTTCATTAATCTCAAGTTCTTGTTATACTGGTGAGAAACTGATCAGTAGTGAGTTCATCCCTTTGTTCACATGTTAAAAACCCAAGGTGTGGGATGGTTGGATGTCTCATCCAAAGTCACATGGATAGTGAACGGATTCCTCTAGACCAGCTCTCCATGACCCTGAAGTCCACTCTTCAAGCAAGGGCTTCTTATGTTCACTAGGCTAGAACACTTTTTTAATGCCTTGACCTTATAAAAAGGAAAAATGACACAGAAACATATACAGGGAGGATTCCACGTGAAGACAAAAGCAGAGAAAACTCTGATGCTTCTGTAAGCAAAGACTGTCAGCTCTCCATAAGCTAGGATGCAGTATATAACAGACTATCTCATAGACACCAGAAGGAAGCATAAATACCAATCAATACCCGGGTGCCTGGCTTCCTGACCCTGAAACAGTGAGACAGACTTCTGTTATTCAAGTTACCTTGTTTGTGGTATTTCCCACAGATTCCTTAACAAGTTAATACATAAAGTGCTTCTCTATATGTGAACCATGGCACCACCAGAGAGTTTGTTCCCTCCTCCGGGATGTACCTTTCTTATCCCACTGTTGTCATGGATTTGCAGTGAGGGCTGGTTTTTGGTTTTGGTTTTGCTAGATATGCAAGAAAGACCAATGAATGGTGTTCTGTTCTTCCTAACTTGAAAAGACACTCTACTATGCCTTTCTGGGCCTTACTAGGAGGAACACAGTAGACAAACTGTCTTGTTCCTTCAGTGTCTTTACTTCCCAAATTTCAAACTGATGAGGAGCTTATTAGTGTCACAGGTGCAGCTCAAGTTAACAAAATCTAAAGGTAACTCTTCCTCTAGCTAGAGTGGAGAGCTTACCCTTCTGTGGCTGGTGCTGTCGGTTTGCTGTTCTCTTAGCTTCTTCCTTGCTCTATTCCAATTACTTGACAAGATGCCTGCCATGACAAGAGGAGGCCAGGCTGTCAGCAAGCTGTCTGTAATGTAGTTATGATACTCAGTTCCCTGTTGGACAAATAAGTCATGCTGAGATCCCTGTCCTCTCAGAAAGAGACACAAAATGTAAAAAGAAGCCTGGAGTTATATTTTATTAAACTGAAGAGTGACTTTTACTGTAAAGGGCTCAGTATCTTGTATCAAAGCAAAAACGCTTCTAGACAAAATTAATCAGTCAAGGAAGACCACAATCAACGAAACAGGGATGAAAGAACTGAACTCACTCCGAGTTCAGCAAAGGGCTGGCCATTTCATAAGCGCCTGGGCAGCAGGAGTTATAGCTTGTCTGGATTTGTTAATCATGTTCACACAAAGGAAAATGATTAATGTATCACCACGATGGGCATTCAGTTCAACCACTTGGAGCTAGGCCTAGAGAGACCAGAACACTACCTTTCTTCATGATTGCCTCTCAGTGCAATGATATCTAAGCTCTTGAGGTCAAGGTTGTAAAACTCCTAAAGAACTTGTGAACTGAATTACTTCTCAAAGGGGCAAGAAGTCATCTACAGTTGGAAACTTCTGGATGGGAGTGCCTCATGAAGGAAGGGGCATCATGAGTGAAGAGAGAAATACCCTTGCAAAGACTAAGGCCCTTTCCTTACTTTCTATGCATGTAGGTTGGCAGTTGATGGCACATGCTTATGATTATAAAGTTGGCAATGCTAGGAGACATTAGAGACCACAACTGTAACCCAGGCTGTGCTTATGAAATCAAGTCCAGATGTGCTTCTTTCAAACAGCCCCTTGACTCTCTGGGCTTCACAGTGCTAATGCAGAAAACGCTTAAGCTAATTTCTGTAGAGTAGGATCCGCCTTTGCCTCTTACTAGTACAGCCAGTGCTATAGACGTAAATTCGATTTGAGTCTTCGGAACAAAAATCTAGGCTGCAAGAAACAAATAGGTGGTTTTGCTATGAAGCTTCCAGCAAAGACTTGCTGAGATACAATAATCAGATAATTGACACATTTCCTGTGTGCATCAATCATTTTTAATTTGTCTGACTATCAAAAAAAAGAAAACAGTTTGAAGATTTTTTTAAATTGCATGCTCATTTCTAGACTCTGGATATTTTTGATATCCTGATTTCAAAAATTTGGGGAGGCTCCAAAGAATTAAAGTTTCTATAAAACAGTCTCAGATACTAATATTCAGACATATTTGAGAACTAGTGAAAGAGAGAGATGGAAACCATAACACAATCCCATGAAATATGTGTAATGTACTAGGTAGACTTTTTCTCACACATTCTAATTTCTATAGTGATTTTTTTAAATAGTCGAGTGTTTATTGAATAAATAGATTTAGCTAGTTTGAACATCAAATGAAATAAAAAAGACTACACAAAAAGGACCCAAGTTAGTGTTTCATTTAAAGTTTTAAAGTTTTAGAGAATTTCATACCTGAGGACTATATTTACATCATTTCCCTTCCCCTTCGCCCCCACCCAATTCCTGTGTTATAATGAGTTTTGTTATTAATGTAATATTCCCAAAACAGAATTTACCAATACAGCACAACTAGCGTAGTGGATTGTTCCAGATTCTCTACTGTCTTTTAAGCAATAAGAGTGAGTGAGGGGCTTTGATTCTTCTCTCCACGCCCCCAGTCTAATAGCAGCAGCGACAGCAGCAGCAGAGCAGGCAGAGGCTTCTGTTCGCTCCCACAATCTGAAGTCCATCAGCGTGAAACCGCAGCCACATCTGGTTCTCTTTATGAAATTCAAACAGTTGCCTAACCTCTTGCCTCTTGGAGAAAAAGTTCATGAGCTCACATGACAACATTTCATGGTAAATAAAGAATCTGTTAAAGTTAAACTGGTTTTGCAAAATGCAGGAAGAGAAGGAAGAGGAGGAGGAGGAGGAGGAGGGGGAAGAGGGAGAGGAGGGGGGAGGAGGGGGAGGAGGGGGGGAGGAGGGGGAGGAGGAGGAGTTGGAGAAATAATGGCTACCACACAGCTGGCTGGTATCTACAGGAATTTGTTTTTTTTCTGTTTCCTTCCTGTCTCCACAAACTTTGTTCTATCTGTCACTCCTCACTTCGTTTGAGTTCCTGCAGGCAGCAAGCTCACAGAGGAGTCCTGGGGATAGAAATTCAGTGAGTGTTTGGATCCCAGTCTGACTTTCTGTTTGGCAGAAGCTGAGGCAGTCCATGCAGGGGAGACAGCAGCCCTGAAGCTCCGTTTAGAATAGGGTTGTCTGGTAGACACACAGGCAACATCCAGGGATCTGCAACACGTCTCAATCGAAATAGTGCATGCTGTGCAAATTTGTCCAAGATTCAATTCTAGATGTTTGGGGGTGTTGCATAAACAACACAGAGACAGGAAAGATAATGGGGAAAGATTCAGAAGGAAAAATCAATGCTTTACAGTTTTGATCAGATATAACAAATTGTGTGCCGGAATGATTGAGTCTAACAATCTAACTTGCTTTAATTCGTGTGTGTCTGATTGTGTGTGTGTGTGTGTGTGTGTGTGTGTGTGTGTGTGTGTGTGTGTAGACTCAGCAAATGTCTTTACAATGAAGATGAAGGAAAGAATTAAAAAAAAAACTTATAGAAAACACCTACTACTGTAAACTATAAAGCCCTGATGTTTGTAGCATTGTGCTTCTTAGGTTAGCTACAGGGAAGAAAAATTGTGATTCATTTCATCTGAAAGATAATTGAATAAGTCAGACAAGGGGAATATATAATCAAGATAGCTTTAAATAATTAGTGTTATGTAGAACCTCTAAGAACATGTTTAATGGACAGTCATAAGTGTGATATAATTTCAAAAGTCAGAAAACTTAGACACTAACACCCTGAAACAAACTGCAGAGCTTAGTCTGACATGGTGGTGTTATGCAGCCTGAGACAGAAAGATCTTGGCAAGACTTTGTTTCAAAGACAAAACAACACAAAGCAAAACAAAGTCAAGAGTGTGCAAATAGCAGAGTTGGTATTTAGGCAACTATAACTTTAAGTTCATATATTTCATGTCCTAACTTGATTCTAGAATTTGAATTTTGTATGTATAAATTATGCAATTTCAGAACTTCATTTTGAATGTTTAAACTCAACCAGACTACCCAGAAGGCAAAAATGTAATTTTTAAAAATGCCAGACCCTTCAAACAAACACTGCACTGAAATATATTCTTTCCACCCTCACCTATTAATATTTGTGGGACGTGATTAGTGATTTCAAAAAACAAATTTATATTTGTGTGACAAACTATTTTTAGGAAAAATCACTGAGGAATAAGCTGAATTATTTTGCACAAGAATGATTCCTATGGGAATCATTGCATCTAAATCATTGCAACTAAAATTATAATTTAAATTGACACTAATGCATATGCCCTAAGCACAATAATATTAAGGGGATTTTAAAAATTAATAGACATTTTGGTCAGTTAACTGAAGTGACTCTTCTCTTTTATAAATGAAATTACCTTGTGGATTTTGTCCTGGTATGTTATAAATATGTGTTAGTATGTGATAATATTATTATGTATTATATTATGTACTATATTAAGCTAAAATATTATGTAGTTCTAGCTTGTACACCATACTATATACTGTGGTTAGCTATTACTGCATACCGTATCAAGTGGCAACAATATAAGAATATGTGGAAGGGTCCCTGAACAAAGACTTTATGTATCTATCACTGTAAGAACACTTTTTAATACATATGATCATATCTGTTACTTGTTAGCTTGAAATATAGATCCCTAACATAAGGTAAGAATAAAAGCATAAGATAGAAGCATTCTTATCAGAAAGGGCACTGATCTCACACAATACAGGACCTCCTTCTGTAAGGCATTACCCAATCTCATTAAATTCACAGGGAAACTGAGGCTGGACTAATTGAAATGATTTAAGGTTAGTGAGGGCTGAGATTAAACTTTCCACAGGATTCTTACTGTTCTTAATGTAGTCTGCACCCTCCTGGTGGCATCTGCTTCTGCCATCTGTGGCTTATACCAAGTGGCTATCAGAGGCAACAGAATACAACAAGCTACAGCTTCATAATCAACAGACACAAAGTGGAACCAAAGGGATGCCCTACAAGGTGTTTGAGCTCACCTTTGAATTCTGCATTCTTCATAAACTTACCCCGAAACTTTATTTTTTCCAAGCGGCTGCACAAGTGCCCATGCATACAACATGAAAACCACACAACTGAGTTTCTGCCCTGTATTCAACTTGCTGGTGGACTGGTGCGCAGTGGCTTCTTTCATAGGCACCATCTCTTCAAAGATACGTTGAATCTCTCTAATTTTTTAGTCAAGGTAAAAAAATAAATAAATCATTCTACATTGTACATTATATGTACATATATTTACACATATATATCACACATATATTTACACACATATATGAACAATATAGTCACACATCCATATATAAAAACAAAAATTAGACATCACTTAAAAGTCAAAAGATTTTAAGAGATATCCTGGTCCCTCTTCAAAACTTTATTTTGTTTTAAATTATGTGAATGTATGTGTGAGGGCATGTGCATGCAATTGCAGGCAGCCAGAGGAGAGCATCAAGCTGGCAGCAGATCTGCTGGAGTTGGAGTTGGAGGTAGTTATGAGCCACCAATCATGGGTGCAGGGATGGAACTCAGCTCCTCTGGAAGAACAACAAGCACTCTTAGCCAGCGAGCTGTCTCTCCAGCCCTTGGTCTCAAGGAATAGATGTCAGCAGCATAAGTGCAGTAAGCTGACCGGTCCACAAAGTCTGTGAGACAGTTGGGTTGACCATGTGCTCAGTTAGCAAGAGACACGCGTACGGGTCTGTGAAAATAGCACGGGTTTGAATACACAATAACTCAATGCCTCTCAAGAGCTCTGCACTCTTCATCCCTGCCCTCCAATCTCCATCGTGGAAGGTGTTGGCAGCATGTAGGACGCCATTCCAAGATGGCGCCAGCTTCCAGACAGCTTAGTAGTAAACAACAGCTTTGCACATGCGCTACAGTTGAGAACAGCTTGGCTCTTAGTGACACACCCATAACTGGCCTGCAAAACAGTTATGCAAATGAGGTGCTGCAGAGGTAGCCTATCAGCATGAACCACGATTCCCACAGTGTATATAAGCAGCTTGCTCCTGGGGATCGGGGCCATCTTCTCTTCATTCAACTTCCTGATTAAACTGCCTTGAGAAGGAACCGGTGGTGTCGTGTCTCTTTCCTCGCTGGTCGAGGTCGGCGCGGCACAGTTGGTGGCCCGTACGGGGGACATTGAAGTCCCGGGGTTCCAGAACTCTTGGTGGACAGGGCGGGTAAGTAGGCCTACATTCAAGTTCTCGGTAGGAGACTACATTCAAGTTCTCAGTAGGAGACTACATTCAAGTTCTCGGTAGGAGACTACATTCAAGTTCTCAGTAGGAGACTACATTCAAGTTCTCGGTAGGAGACTACATTCAAGAACCGCGGAAAGGCGGTGATAGTGTATCTGTGTGTCTGTTGCGGATATACAGAACTAGATAGTGAAACCATGGGTGCCTCACCTTCCTGTCCAATGAAATTGGCTTTACAAGAACTTCTCCGCGCTCGCGGAATTAAGATAAAAGATAAGATCATAGTTCAATTTTTGCAGGAGGTGGATACCATAGCTCCATGGTTTGCAGCTACAGGTAAGGTGACCATTCCAAGTTGGGATGAACTGAGAAAGGATTTAGATTTTGCCTGGGAACAAAAAACCTTAAAGGGTGGAGTGAGAAGAGTCTGGAAAATGATATGTAGCTGTTTAGAAGATGAAGACTGCCGAGAGGCTGTACAAGCCTCTGCTGAGGCATTGGAGGCAGTGAAGGAAGCGCACTCTGAAGGGTCATCCGTAAGCGGAAAAAAGGGGCGGAAGAGAGAAAAGCTTTATCCAGACTTAAGGGTAGAGTTACAAAAAACCGAAAGTAGCGACGATAGTATTTCGGGAGAGAGCCGCTCTAGTGATTCAGAAAGGAGCCGCTCTAGTGATTCAGAAAGGAGTTCCGAACAGGATATAGAAAAAATAAAAAAAGGGGTTAAAAAATTATTAAACAAGATGGGGGCTCTCAGCCACAGGAAGAAAAGGGTTAATGAAAAAGGCAAGCAGAAAGAGACAGGAGGGGGTGCAGCTCACCCGCTCTTGAGATAACAGTCCTGTGGCCTTGCTGAGGCGCCAGGGGGTGGAACGCACCCACTCTTGAGATAACAGCTAAAACTATCAACTCGGTGGTGACACAGACAGCCACTGCCTTGACAACACAGGAGAAAATTAATGCCCATCTTGCTTCAGGCATTCTATTAGTCAACCAGAGAGTTGATATTATACAAGAACAATTAGATGAACTTTATAATATCGTACAAATGTCATGTGTCTCCTCTCTTAAAGGATTGTGCATTACTCCTTTACATGTTAACCATTCTC
The DNA here is from genome assembly GCA_026225945.1 of Cricetomys ansorgei. NCBI lineage: Eukaryota > Metazoa > Chordata > Mammalia > Rodentia > Nesomyidae > Cricetomys > Cricetomys ansorgei. Next base: position 5,404,262 of record JAMJFZ010001816.1, read on the forward strand.
AGTTTATCAATCAGAGTCGTCAACTATTGGAATACCTTAAAGGAAATTGGTCACAACAGGCAGAACGGATGACCAGAGATTTACTCTCTCAGATTGCCAACCTGAATGGAACTCGAGTGGATCCCATTACCCTTGGAGACTTCACTTCCCGGATTGCTAATGCCTTCTCCTTCTTTAAAGAATGGGTGGGGATGTTTAATCCATTACTTCAAGGAAACAGGAGGGAAAGGGTTAATCCAAAATAGGTAACCAAGGCCTGCAGGCCTTGGACAGCTTCTGGGGACAGATCATTGACAAAGGGGAGAGGGCAGAGCTGCCATTCCCTGAACACACTCCCTGCCCACACTCAGTATGAGGGTTTCAAGAATGTTATTGAGGTTTAAAATATAGAGGTCTAAAAAATAATTTAAGTTTTGAATGTCTAAAAAATATATAAATAAATAAATGTTAAGATATAAAGGTATAAAAGTCTAAAGATGTGAAAGCCTAGGTAAGTTGTGAAGGTCTGAAAAAGTGATTTTAGATGAAAAAGTGGTCTGAGATAAAAGTTAAAAGGTATACGAGAGCAATGTAAGCCTTAAAGGTTCAGAGTTGTAATATTAATGGAGTTCTAAATGTTTTTATAGAGTTCTAATACTTCCTACTATTAACAGTCACAAATTCAAAATTTTGAATTTCATTTGGTTGTTATTTAAATATAGATTTAAAATACTTCTCATTGACAAAACTCATCTCGATATATAGACATATATATATCAAATATATATGGTCAAATATAGGTATTTGACTTTCTAAATAAAAGAAAAATGCTTCCAGCTTCACTTCTAATACAATTGTTAAAAACTAAAAAATCCTATACCTGCTTTTAAAGGTTGAACTTTATTAACACCGGCCTCCTGGAGAGGGTATGTTTATTTTTCTTTTCACAGGACACTGGTATACCAATCTGAGCTCTAAATCATCTAATACAACCGTGTGGAGAACTCTACTTAAACAATGACTGGGACTTCCCTAAACATCTTGGACACTCCACAAAGACTTCCACTACTGCTTGCCAGGAGTCTCCACCTCTCCGGCAAAATAAAAACTTCTAATGATGATCAGTCTCTTATAAGGAACTGCCTATACTTTTCTCTAAATTATAACTGGGTGCACTCATACTTAAAAATAACAAATTATCTTTGGAGAACTTTTGGTACCTCTCCATTCCTTTTCCAGGCCTGGTTTAACTTTTATCTTGGTGATCACTAGTCTACATTTCTTGTCTTGGTTTGTCTGTTTCATGTGTACAAAAAAGTTTGGTGCCTGTTTTGTAAAGGTTTTGTCTATGTATGGATGGTGTCTAAATGTGTGGAAATGTATATATGTTCTGTGTTCATTTGAATATCATTATCCTGAATGCTGGATGGTCAAAATCTGGGACAGGTTTCCTTGGAAATGGTTCTCGCTACAAACTCAGAGGAGAAACTTGGAACAGTTTCTGCTGCTGGCCAGGGTTCCAGAATGGTTTGTGCCCTGTCCCTGTCATCTCTGTGGTCATTTGCGCACATGGCTACAGAGATAGACCCTTTGAAGGACACATGGCTAAGCTGTTTTGGATTTCTGCCTAAGCAGACAAACTGTAAAAAGATAACAGGCCATCCCCAGAAAAGTTCTGGGGTTTCTCTGTTCTAGGCTTGATTTTCTGTCTCTAACAAGTTTTTTGGTTTCTTTTGTTTTTATCTGTGTGAGTGTGTGGATGGCAACGTGTTTTTTAGCGTGACCATCTTAATGGAGGTGGCCACATGTTGCTATTCAAGGAGACAACAAATCTGAGATACTTTAAATTAAATTCTGTATGGGTTTTTCTATGCTAAAAATAAGATAGGATTTTTAAGTACAGTGTTTAATAAGATATCAAAGCTGTGTCTCTGTACACAGCCAAGTTTCCTCAGTGTGAGAGTTATGGAATTAAAACAAAGTAAATCAAGATACGTGAGGTTTGAGTAAACAACCTGGCCATTTCTCCCAAAAATACACAGCTCCTCGGGCAAACATCCTAATACTCTTTGTAATGTAAGCGAGGTAAACATTGGAAAGCCCAGTACTATTCTAAATGGACACACAGGGCAACCCTCTTGCCAGGTCAACCCCGGGTCCCAAATCCTACCAACAGACAGACCACGGGGATAATCAGGTTTGTCTCTCAAGACTCGATTTCTCCTCCCTCTGCAGGGCCACCACAGACAGTACAGGACTGGACCTCTGTTCCTCCTCCTCAACAATATTAACCCCAGATATGGAGACTCGGATACTGGCAACTGGGGTATATGGACCCTTGCCCCCCAATGTTTTTGGTCTCATATTGGGCCATGCCAGCATTTCCTTAAAAGGGCTTCATATAATTCCTGGTGTGGTTGACAATTACTAATACAGGGGAAATCAAAATCTTGGCCACATCCACGATGGGCCCTCTCACCATCCAAGACCTACAAGATCAGATAGATTCCTTGACAATTAGACCTATTAACTCCAGAACAGAGAGACATATGCTTGGCTTTACAGGAGAGATGCTGTTTCTACGCCAATAGATCCGGAATTGTTCGGGACAAAATTAAAAATCTACAAAAAGATCTAAAAAAGAGAAGACGAGCCATGGCGGAGAACCCCTTGTGGACTGGACTCAACAGACTGCTTCCCTATCTCCTGCCCCTCCTAGGCCCCCTGCTCGGCTTACTAATTCTGCTTTTGCTAGGACCTTTTTTGCTTAACAGGTAGACTCTGCGCGAGTTAAGCCCATTCAAGTGCACTACCAGTGCCTGAAAATGGCCGATTTTGACATTAAACCTTATAAAGAGCATCGATCTTATGATGATGCTCGCTAAAATGCTTTCCATTCCCCCTAAGACAGGGATGGGGCTAAAAATTACCAGCCTTATTCCCAATGACAGGGGCTAGAGAGATGGTTACAAAAGATCTGTTAACAATGACGGGAATACCATGTCTCCTACTTTCCCTATGCCCAGATCTAAATCTAAGACAGGAAGTCCTGGCCTTAGACTGGCTGCCAAGATTTCAGTAATGGATACAGATCCTAAGGGAAGGAGGGCCACAAGACATGTAGCCTAAGACAGTTACAGATCGCTATAATAATAATAAATAAAAGGAGAAAAGGCCTCACCAGGAAAGAGATATGAGAAAATACTGGACAATTGCTTAAGGCCAAACAGAAATTTCCTCTTTCTGCTTGCTCAAAAATTAACCACCTTTTACAACTGCTAACTGCTATCTCGAGGGCCGTCTTGAGGCTCCTCTATAAGCTCAAGAGGAGCCATGATAGACATAAGACTGTTCTTTACCAAGCACTGGCTGCCCTAGATAAGGGAGAATCTCCCCAATGTTGGCTAGCCGCCATACAAGACATATAATTACAGCCAGGGAGTCAAGTGGGTACTTGGCTAGGAGGATACATGACACATGGTCCTCCTGGAAATATACCTGATTGCATGGAGGTTTGATGACACAAAATGCCTCCCCCTGAAAAAAGGTCATCGAGACGGGTATAGGAGGTATGGCCTATGGTGCACCGACAGGGCAAACATCCTATTACAATGTCTCTTTTCGTTCCGTATGGAATCATAAGGGATCAGGTCACCGTTTCCCCCTCTGCCTGGGACAATCCCTTGATCGAGACTGATTCCAACAAGAAGTCTGTCTCTTGATCGGGAATGTACTCTTCTTTTGTCTTTTATACAAATAAGGGGGAGATGTAGGACGCCATTCCAAGATGGCGCCAGCTTCCAGACAGCTTAGTAGTAAACAACAGCTTTGCACATGCGCTACAGTTGAGAACAGCTTGGCTCTTAGTGACACACCCATAACTGGCCTGCAAAACAGTTATGCAAATGAGGTGCTGCAGAGGTAGCCTATCAGCATGAACCACGATTCCCACAGTGTATATAAGCAGCTTGCTCCTGGGGATCGGGGCCATTCTCTCTTGTATTCCATTTCCTGATTAAACTGCCTTGAGAAGGAACCGGTGGTGTCGTGTCTCTTTCCTCTCTGGTCGAGGTCGGCACGGCACAGCAGCATGCTGCTTTATTCAGGAGCAAAGTAAGGAAAGTGAGTTAGGAAAAGAACTAAAGCGCTCACACCCAATTCCCTACCATTCCTAGACCCTCCCTCATGCTGATAGCTTTTCTCACTGGCGATGCAGAGCCCATCTGGGAATGAAGGCCTAAGCTGGGCTTTGTGACACGCAGCTATTCTTTGTCATCACAGACACTGCTGAGGCTGGCATTGGTTCCTTCGCTTTGCTTCTTACCATTAGCTGTGTTTACACATGACCTGTTTTTAAGCAGAACTCAGATTCAATTTTCTGAACTGTTTTCATTAGCTTGTTGCATCGGGAACTAATGACATCTTGGATGATGTTTAGTCCCTCGAGGAAGGAATTTTATGGCAGTCTAGTTTCTAATGCTCTGTCTGCCCTAGGGTCTATGGCATATCGTGACTGTCATTAAAGTCGTCATTTCTGTGCTCAGGGTAGCTTGCTAGCAATCTTGGAGCTCCCTGATATTACCAGGTTCTTCTTGTTCCTGGTGCATTTGGATTCATTAGGAACAAGCCCACGTGAACTGGTAAGAAGATTAATTTTATGTTGTCCTCAGTTCCTCTGGGAACAAAATGATGGTTGTTCTAAGGCATGATTTCTTTCTGGATTATGTTCGTTTTCCTTTCAGTTGTCCTGTGATATATTTTAGCACTTTTTTTTGGTAGAGAATATTATACACAATTAGTGTTTTTCCCACTTCTGACATCTTCTGAAAGGCTATGGTTGCAAATTCCTCATCACAGAGCCCATTTTAGAATGCCTGAAACTCTAATCCCCACACTTTCCCACTCCTCAAGAAATCAACATACCTTGGAGGGCACCACAGTGAGTTCTGGAGGCTGAGTGAGAAGCCAGAGGTATTGCCCACCATCTGCACTGGTGGTCTCTAGACCCAAGACCCTGAGAATGCCTTTTATCCAAAGAAACATTAATTTTTCATCTAGCTCACCTGTGCATCAAACTCTGAAAAAATCCCAGTACAAAATGAAGACTAGAATTGTTACCAAACAAATCATGATGAATGATAATCAGCCATGACTGAACAGATCATAGCCCTATATTTTCTATCATTAGACTGATCCTGCATACTTTTATAGATAGAGGAACATCACTGATTTCAAAACTCCAGTAGGAAAATGAAGTCCAAAGGGGCTAAAAGATTTATTTAAATTCTTAGGTACTCAAGACCAAATCTTCCAACTTTCACATCCATGTTCTTCTTAGTCTGACTTTAATGGGTAGTAATGAGCATTAATTGAATAGCTACATGTTTAAAAAACCTCTTTATTGTGGAAAATTTCAAACAAATACTAAAGTAGATGAAAATATTACATTATCAGGAGTTTAGACTATCTCCCAGCCACTTTTTAAATTATTCCATGACTTTTTTAGTCCCTCTGTATTAAGATATCTCTGATCATAGCAATCCCTTCACATCCAAACCTTTAGTACACATCGTAAGTTACAAAAACTCCCTGTAATCACCCATGCTGAATCATAAGTGACTCATTAACACATCCACATTGCTAGTTAGGATGTGATTCATCTCAGCATTACATTTGTTCGTTTGGTTTGCTTGAACTGTGGTGAAAACAAGGACTGCTGTTACATTGATTTGTTTATAGTTCTTTATTCTCTGGAAGCCCTCCTTTCCTTTGACGTCTCATCTTTGGATATTGGAGGTTTCTGTGTTTTTATTGTTTACCCACGAGTATTATACACATTCTCAGTTTAGGTGATGATTCCTCAGGGTATCAATTTATTCTCCTACCAACTCATATTTTCCATTCACTATTTTAAATGTGGATTCTTGGGTATATGGTAAGAATGTTTTAGGCAAAGCTATGTCATAGAAGACTGACATTTGTGTATTCTTTAGCTTGGATTTTGCCCCTGCCGTCCTATGCTATTCTTTCTTTCCTTTTTTCCATGTCTTATCTCATCCAGTGGCTTAATGGAAGCCACTGGATAAGGTATTTAAATATCTTATATACCACTAGGGAATGCCGGTCCCCACAGGAATCTCCTTCCTTACCAATTGTGTATCTTTACATATTAAATCAGGATAAGATATTTCTCCCTTACTTTTACAAGACTTACTCTGGATCTCCAATTTCAACTCTAGTTTCAGCTTTCCCTCACTGGGTCTTTGTAGAGTATGTAACAGTTGTTGCCCCATAAAATATTGTGACTACCTTTTCTGGGTGCTCACCTAGGATTTGATGATGATGGAGCTCACACAGCTGTCTGAATACGAAGCCCAGAGATTTAGAATCCTTTGATTAAGGAGACACATGTATTCTCCTAGATGTCAACTTTCACTTTCATTTCAGAAGATTCACAGTTGCATGACAAGTTCCAGAATAAAGCCTCTTCAAACCCATGAGACACTGTCAAATATAATAAAGCACAGTTTCTGAAAATAGGTGGGAATCTGTTCCTACAAAACATTCAGTAGTGTTCTTTGATGTACTGAAGATTCAAAATCATCTGAGCAAAGTCTTTGCTATGAATGAACTGTTCTGGACATTTTTATTTAGTATACCGTTCTAGATTAAGAATGAGTAATGGACATACCAGAATGAGAGTTTTTATTTTATTTTCCTCTAGTTTTCATTATTATCCATTCTCTATTACTTTTTGTGGTATTACAGGATCTCATACATCAAAAAAGCACAGAATAAAAATTGCCAGATTATTTTTATATCTTTGTATTATGAGTCCCAGATGTGTCCTGGGAAAGATCAAAGGACATTTAGATCAACATGATGATCTTGCGGATCTTGCAGATCTCTGGCTCTGTTCTTGTTGTTTTCAGCTACTTAAATAGTCTTATTGAGATGAGACTGATCTGAATCAAGCTATGCACATACGCATCACTAGGCTTTAGCTGGGCTTCACATCCTTGTATAGAACCCTAGCAACTCTTTTAAGGGAGTAGTTGGTGAAGTTATTGGCTCACCTTGGTTTTTCTGATCTCTAAGGATGTTAGGTCCCCAAAATAGCTCAAGTAGACATTGAGAGAAATGTATGGCCATATGAGGCAGTTTATTTCCACAGAGCATATTCTGACATGTCAGAGTCAGCCAATTAAAAAACAAAAACAAAAACAAAAACAAAACCATGGCGACCATCCAATGCCAGTGTACAGGTTTTTAAACAAAACAGGCAGTGTTTAGGGGATCTGTCTAATGAGTCAGGATTGGCTCCTGGGTAGCGGAGATCTTGCCACGAAGAGAGTGAGGATCTCATGAGTAAGCAGAGAGACTAAGTCAGGGTTGCCAACCACTAGAGGGCGCTGGTCCCCACGGGACTCTCCTTCCTTGCCAATTGTGTTAGATTTGAAGACAAAAAGTGTTTTACTGATAGTTTTTGTTTAATTTTATTTAAAGACATTGGAACATGAAAAGCAGAGGTATTAGGACGAGATTATAACGTGCAGTGGAGAACCGTGAATTTTTCCCTCTCAATTTTGAAAAGATTGGTTGTTGGTTGTATGTGCTTTAAGTTTTGGATTGACCATGGTATGAGAGTGTGTATGGCTGGTCAGCTGGGGTAAAATGAAGGTAGCTACTGACTATTTGGAAAAACGCACCACCAGTGAGGACTGGGGAGAGGTGTGGGTTTGGGAAAGGAGCCGGACTCAAGTATGACACCACAGAGTTTCTGAAGGCCCAAATGAATTTCTCTGTGTCTCCTTACCAAGAACAGAATGATTTTCCACTTGAAACCATACTGTGATCTCCTCGGCAAGACCATCCCTTGCTGTATTACTACACACACACACACACACACACACACACACCTTTACAAATTAATAGTTACACAAATTATGACACATAGCAGTGATTTTGTTTCTGTTCATACAGAAAAGATAATTTTTCCCATCAAACAAAACATTGTAAAAAAGGAACAGAAAATATGTGACTTATATAACTGTCAAAGACACTTTAATTTGCATCACCCCGCCTCATAAGTTCTTCAGGCCTGCATCACAGTTCTTGGTAATAGTTTTGTTTGCCTGGGCTCTTTAAATATTTAGACTTTTTTGTTTAGTTTGTTGTAGCTGTGATATATTTTCTAGGCTACTATAATTATATGAAAACAAACCCAGGAACTTCTATTAAAAAAAGCCCTAAGAACTTAGATTACACAAAAGAGGAATGCACATTTTAACCTACTTCCTTTGGGGTAAAAATGAATTTTTGTGTTAGTACTGTTACAGATAAATTATCTCACACAACGAAAACACTGTAGGAATTGGAAGAAATATAAAATGCAGATTTCACAGCATTTATCTGCTGAGAAATGATGTTTATGTAAAAGGTACAATATGATGAGTCTATTTCATTTGCAAATGACATTTTTTTTCAGTTGTTGGATCAGAACTATGAAAAGAAATGTTTTCATCTGTGAGTTCACAGATTGATTTGAACAATTCTTCAGGCAGAAAAGCAAAACCATGTAGCTCATAGCGTATGAAACTTTACAGAATCCATGATGCACTGTCTGCATTAATTCTACAACGGTCGATGGCATGGTCACCGGAGAAGCAGCATCTGGCTGTCTATTCGAGGAATATGCTCTCCTAAAGCATCAGGGCTGTCTTCATCAAAAAGGCTCTTCACTTCCATTGTCTTGAAGAGATGACAACAAAGCGATGAAAATTTATCTTTAGCAGATTAGGCTTAGTTTCCATAAAACTCAGTGGTAGGAAATATGATTGTCATAAGAGTGGAATGTTGAGTTATTTTCTCTAAAGGTTGGGGAAGGCAGAGGGAAGACCACCTATGTATGCAATGTCAGAGTCATCATTCAGAGTTACAGAGAATAACGTTCTATTGGAAGATAAAAAGTTTTAAAAGTCTGTAAGAAGTGGTGATTCATTACACAGCAGCATTCAGGTCCCTGCAAAATGACTGAGAATATGTTTGATAAGTTAATAGACAAAGAAAATCGTATATATAATACTGAGGAATCTATAAAGCTGCATGAATAGGTGAGACTGCACACTAGTCTGTAAGCTTGAAACACTGCAAGTGATTTTAAATGACTATTTCAGGTGTGTGGAGGTTGGTAAATTAAATAACTCAAATTTATCTTATGAGTTAAGAATGATTGTTTGCCTGAAGTAATTTAGCACAAGTTAAATATAAGTATCAGGAGCCTTCATTTTGAAGAGTGCTAAGATAAACCTACATGGCTTTTCTTTAAAATAGAAATAATTATGTAGCAGTCCGGTGTCTATAGTGAATGTCTCAAAACAACTTGACAAGCAGAGGGAAATTCTTGACTCTCCTTTCTAAATTTAAATAGTTTGAAATTTGATTTCTCAATATATATATTCAATAAATATTATTCAGTCTTAAAAATTTAGGATATTTCTTTATTTGAAATAAGGTAAGGCCAGGGTGCAATGTGTTTTCCACAATACAGAACAAAGTATGTTAAGTAACATATGACACAGAAGAACAAATATTCTGTGATCCTGTAGGTAGGTGTGTGTGTGTGTGTAGTAGGATTTCCCTAGGAAAACTGGAGACTGAGAGTGAGGAAGTCCCACCCCCAGAAACAATCTGTGTTGGATGAAAGACTCATCTCCCAGGAGAAAGATGACCTTGTTACTTGACTTTTGTGTCATCTTTTCTATAAGTCATGATGCTTCCAGGAGCAACGCAGACACACATTGAGAAATGTTCTCTCCCAGTTTTGCTAAAGCTGAAAATAAATTTATGTTTCCATTTCTCTTCATTTGGACTAGTGTTTGTAACAGAGATGGGCCTTAGGTCCAGGGATCTCAGTAATTATTCAGCTTATACGAGGAACCAGAATATCAGATTCATACAAGGAAGGAAAAGGATAGTAATGTCCAGAGTGAGCAGAAATGGAAGATGGGTGAAAGTCCCAAGGTCAGCTGCACAGGAGGAAGTATTAGGAACCTATACTTACTACCGAAGCCTGCCATCAGCAAAACACATTGTATACTTAAAGTTCTATTGAAACAGAACTTAAAGTAAGTATCCTTATAGCAAATTTTAAAAAAGCAGAAAAAGAGGAAAATCCAAAGGTAACAGATAGGTTTCTGACACAGGCTGAGCCAGAAGTTTCACAGCTGTGGGATAATCTAGAACCCATCCAGGACAACCACTGTACACAGAAAGCCTTTCATGCAATTCATATCACCACAAACTCCGAAAGCAAAACTACTCCTAAGAAGCTTTACCTTTTGAAAGATGTTCATAGGAAAATATTTCCTAAAGAAATGTAAGTATTTTATGTACCAAGTATTTTTGATTCCTAAAGGAACTATGTTGTTTGGCTGCATTTTAAGGCATGATAAAAGTTTCTTCAATTCTGAGGGGGTATCACAGAGTGTGCCATGTTGGCCAGCTTCTATACCAACCCAGAAAGCTTACTTTTGATTTCCTGCCAGTAAAAATGTCTATCTGTAATACTAGGGCAGAAGAGAGATTCAGCATTTTAGGATGGAAGATTGCTGAATAGAAATTGATAAGCCATCTATTTCGCTTGAAAGAGTCCGTTTGTAGATGAAGTCTGCAACACCAATCTGGTCAAGGATAATACAGCATTGTTTAAAACCCAATCTTAAGAAATGCATATATATGCTCAGAATACAAATGTCCAGCTTTTAACCATAAATTTAATTCCTCCACCTCTTCTCTTGATTTTGCACAATGGTGGCTCTTCTGAAGAAGCCACTAAAATCAGTGAGCTGTTTTATAAAAATATCTATCGTCAAAGTGCTCTGTTCAAAAAACTGTATAATGATATGGTGATGAAGCAACTTGATCAGCACGGTCAGTCTTGGTCAACTATTTCATTACCTGTCTGCACAACACAGCATCTCAGTCACCACTTCTACAATGCTTAGACATTCTCCAGAGACTGGAATCCTCTCAGCACAAGGAGTAGATGAGCTTTGTATGCCAGATACCCTAATGAATAATTTCTACTAACTAGACTTCTAAAATCAGACTTAATGTAAGTAAAATGTATACGGGAGGATTATAGCTATTCAAAATTGATATTGGTCATGAAATGGGAAAGTATAAGCCAAGCAAAATCTGGTATTTGTGTATTAACTTAGAAACTAGATGCACTTTCTCAGGTTAAGAAAGGTACAATTTTTTTTTTTTACATTTGATTTTCAATTATTTTATTTTTAACTAGGCTTCAGATTAAAAGTTTATTGGCCATGTCTATGTGTAGATGGAATTTGTGAGACTTCTCCTATCTTCTTCCTTAAGACTTTTTCATGAGATTTAGTTCAAATGAGTTTCTCTTCATATTCTAATTTGGGGGAATATGGAGCTCCATTCCAAATACTTAAGGAAAATCTCATTTTTTTTTTCAAAATAATGACCGAGGCTTTATGGTTTTATTATGATGGATCCCTAATATTCTAAGTCATCTGTGTCTTTGTTTGTCTGTGGGTAAGGAAGGAAGTGGAAGGGAGCAACAGTGTCTGTGGGTTTTCCCCTCCTGTATCTCCATTCCTAGCTGATAGAATAAGTAATAGATACAGCCTAGCAATCGGACACTTAGGTTATAATTTGTTTGGAAAGGCATTGCTGTGGTAGAAAGAATTCTGTTAACTAGATGGAGGGCTCCACATTGATCTGTCATTCGCCTGTATGACTACATTTCAGAACATAAAGGATGGCACATAAGATAAGGAGCTTTATAGACAGCAAGCGAAGGATGCAAAGCTCAGAAATGGCTTTTTCCTGTTTCCATGGATACAGATAGTCCTCGAGTCCACTCTCTACTCCCTTAATGCCATTTGCATTTCCTCCCTTAAAATGAAGTTTTTCTATAGTATAAGCCTCTGGGTAGTGAGTTGGGTGAGCCTCACCCTTAACCATGTCTCTTCTTTTAGAGTAAGGGTTCACAAACCATGGCACGAAGGTCGTATCTAGCCTGCTGTCTTTTTCTGCAAGCACATTATTAGGGAAACGCAGGCCTAGCCCTTGTAAATGCCTTTTGTCACTAAAATAGCAACATTGAGTAAGTACAACAACCTTTAGATGACAAAGTCTGAAATGTGTGCTCTGTGGCTCTCAAAATAAAAGTATGTCCATACTACAGACTGAGGAACTGCTGTCAGGACATCATTTGGGAAGAGTTGATACACTAGCCAGGGCTATAATGACATCTAAGATCACTTCTACAGACCTTCAATGGGCCAAGTGTGGGCATGTAGGCCCTGCTTCCTATTATCTTCTGTATAAGATATGCTATTCATTACTATGAAAAAAATACATGCTAAGAAGCACTTTCACGAAGGAAAGATTTATTCTGCCTCACAGTTGAGGGTATGTCAGGGAGAGAATGATGGTTGGAGTCGGAGGCAGCTCTTCACATCATGTCTGCAGTCAAGAAACGGAGAGAAATGAGTGCTGGTGCTCAACTGGCTTTTTCCATTTAGTCAGTCCAAAGCCCTACCCCATGGAATGACGTCATCCAGGGCCAGTGGCTTCTTACACTAGGAAGACCAGGGCAAATCTTCCAACCTCAATCAACTTAAGATAGAAACTCCCTCAGAGATATGCCTAGAGGTGTCTCTCCTAGGTTATTCTAGATCCTGTTGAATTGACAATGTTAAAAATCATAGCCACTGTACTCAAATGTTCTTCTAATAGAGGCTTAACTTCCTTTGAACACCCAATCCACAGAGAGATATTTACTTGTATTGACCTGTAGGATTTCACCTCATCTGAATGCAAGAGAGTCACTAAAATCCTAAGTTTACTAACTGAAGCTCTTGTTGAAAGGTTTTATTTTTAAATTCATATCTGAGTTAAGACCAGACATTCCAAGTGTCTGAAGCAGTAACCTGTAGCACAATTCCTGCTTCCTCCTCTTTTTCAAGGTAAAAGCATCACAATAATATGGTTCACAAGTTCAACCAAGAAAATAATTGTCATTTTCCTACTTTCAAAGAGGCCCAAATCTTGAGAAATATTTAAGTCTTTCTAAACAACCCTCCCGGTCAACTGATAGTAGAAGAGAGATTAGCATGCAGGAAGAAAGCCAAGACAAATGAATTTGAGTTAGAAGCATTTCATTCTGCAGTTTGCAATTCAAGCTGCCTTTCATGCCTCCAACAGCAATTCTGTGTGCCCCAAAGTTTAGCAAGAAAAATTTGCACAGAGATTGCATGCTGAGTAGTAATTCACAAAACACTCTGGAAATAGCATGGCCTTTTCAATGTTCAAGGCAAGCAGATCTATTTCATTTCTTCTGTGCTATCAATAAGATCCAAATTGCCAATCCCAATTGTTAACTCAGTTTACCAGATATCGGGAGTTCTCATTTATCTTTGAAGATAGCAAATGTAAAACCCTGTTATTGTCTAGGGCTGGAGAGATGGATCAGTGGTTAAGAGTGTGTACTGCTCTTGCAGAGGACACAAGTCTGTTCCTTAGTAAGTTGGATCCACAACTGCTTGTAACTCCAACTCCAGTTAGACATGAACATACTGACAAAGAAGAAATAAAATAAAATGCAAGCAAGCAAACAACCAAGAGCAGCAAAACCACACTGAAGAACTCCAGGAAACAAATTCACTATTTGGCAAACCATTTTCAAAAATGCAGTTAATGTCGATGGTGAGGGTCAGAGGATTGTCTCATGCTTATTCTGCCTTCCTTGTAACAATTATCCCACTAGATAATCAAATATGTGATCTTGTGATAAGGAATAGCTTGTTTTTAGAATGGGCTACTCAAAAATGAATGAAGTTGTCTGTTCCCATTGTTGTCAATTTCACCTTTGGCATCAAGATTTTCCTTCTGTTTTAAAAAAGATAAACCATGATGAATAATAGTACAAATCTCTGTTTATTCTAGTTGGAAATTGTTGAGCTTGAAATACATGTGACTGCATGCATGTGTATGGACAAACACATACACAGACACCCACACCCACACACCCACACAGGTGCATACACATAGATACTTTTTCCCCAGCCAATCCAGAACATTTTTAGCATCATGTCCCAGAACTCACTCCCATGCAAGGACTTCATCTGTCCATATCTTGGTATTTTTGATGATTACCCAATACGGTTTACTGCTTACTGTTTTGTGGGTTTTGTGTTTGGGGTTTTGTTGCTGTTCTTCAAATTGTAAAAATGTGTGACTTTTCTCTAGCTTGTTGATTCTATTCTCAAGTGTCAAAACTATTGCTGAAACGTCATTGAAATGTTCCTTTTAGAGATTGTCTTTTTCAGCTCTGACATTTCTGTTTAGTTCCCTATAGCGTTCCTTTCATAATTACTAGGATTTGGAATTTGCCCAGTCACGTTCCTCATGGCTTTAACATTTCCTTTAATGATGTCAACATACTTACAGTATCTTCTTTAGAGTATTTGCTCCATCCAAGTCATGGGTCAGGAAGAGTCAGTTTTGATTGACTTCTTTATTTCTTGCTCCTCTGAGTACTTAGAAGTAATCGGTTAAAAACTGGAAATTTGTACTAAATACAATCTGGCAAATGTGGATTTTATGTTTACTTTATAATAGTTTTGATTTCTTTATTAAATTCTTTCTCTTTCTTTATTTCATTTATAACTTGTCTAGATTTAATGTTTGGATTTTTAATATTACTTAGAAATGCCATTGCCGATTTATAAAACAAAGTCCTATTTACATTTGTTAAGCCAGACTTCCTGTGGTCACCCTGATATTTGTATATGCGTGTAGTCAGCTTTGGCAGACATTGTGAGTGAATCCGTGTAGCCCTTCAGCCCTTATAAGTGAATCTGTGTAGACTCTTGCAAGTCGTTCAAACTTTCCCCCAGCTCATAGATGGCTTTTACTTTTACCTGATCTGGCTAGGACCTTCTTCATGTTAATGTAGTTTTCCAGTCTTCCGGGGATGTATGAAGATATCATTTTGCTACAGGAATTCCTAAGGCGAAGCCTAGGTCTTAGTAACCTCAGCAAGCTAGGCTGTACCATATGTCCTTGATAGGCCAATTAAGTAAATGAGTAATTGTGAAAAGCAGAAGAAGAACATTATTCAATGTAGCCACATTGGGAAGAGCAAAGAGTTCCAGCAATCTCTCACCTCAGTTATTAGCGTGCTGACATGAGGCATAGGCTTAGATGAAGGGTGAGAGACATGCGTGGCTAAGCAGTCCTGTCAAAGCGTGGTCTTATCCAACATCACTGTCTGGGCTTCGGTGTCTCAAGAATAGCTGTCTGACAATCTGTCAGAACAGTGTAAAATCTCTTTCCGGGAGACCAGCTTCCCCTCTGCATGATACCAGGGCCCATTCCTTTCTTTTTCCTAACATGGGACTCTCAGAAAAATTTTGATTTCTTAATGTTTATTGTTTTAATAGCCAAAGAGAAGAGCACAAGTGTCTCTTTATGATATTTTAATTCCTGGCAGGACAGCAAGAGTATGTCTTTCCATGAGTCATTTTCCATCTTTATTGTGACCTTGAAACACTGTAAATTTCACCCTTTGATTTTCTACTGAATTTGTACATTTAGCTCCAAACCTAGCTGCCCTCTCCCTGCTGTCAAATCTGCTGTTCTTTTGTGGCCAGATCCGTGCAGGAAATCTACAGCTCTGATGCTGGTCTTAAGGGAAGAGGGTAGAGCAGCCCCAGGCAGGAACACAGACACCTGCTGTTACAATCTGAAGCTCTGGCAGTTTTTAATAAATGCTGCTTCTCAGGGTTTTGTCTGAGTGGTTGAGTTCCAAAGATCGAATCTGTTGTTTGTGACAATTTTATTCCATTTTCTACTTTTGTTTGTTTGTTTTGCAAAGAAGGATTTAACAATCTCCTTATCCTGACATAATCAGAAGTCAGTATTTGGTTGTTTTTTGTTTTTTTTTCAGACATTGATTTATAAGTGCACTGATAATATTTTGATTGTAATTTTAAGAAGTCTTTATCAGATTGGATATATACTAAAATATTTATGACTGAATTATAAGATGCTGGAAGTCAATTTAAAATTATTTGCACCTGGCAGAGCAGGTGGAGACAGAGACGAGGTGGAACTAGATGCGAATTATTGAGCTATGGTAGCAGACAACCGTGGAGTCATCACCGTTTTCTTTAATTTTTCATGTTTTGAAATCCTTTATAATTAAAAGACAGAAAAAGTCAGAAATAATTAAACACTGAGATCATATTTACTTGTGGAATCGGAGTTAGAGTGAGATGAGTAGAATGTTCTAACTGCATATTTTGAAGTAATTTTCTCCCCTTAATATGGTAATTGGTACTCATTCACAAGGTAACCTATTGGCTTTCAAAATTTGTAATAGAGACATGCAATGTCCCTATATTTAATTTATCCCATTTTTGAAAATTATCATTATCAAAAATATGACAGCTTCTCATGACGAATGCTTTCTGGAGTGGTTACTGGGTTTAACATGTGTCGTGCATCCCTGAGAGATGATGCTCAGTGTTCAGTTTCTAATGTGCCTGTGTCTTATGTCTGCTTCTCTTTTCTTCTGATCTGTGCATAAAGGTAGCAAACTCGGAAAGCATAGTAAATGTTATCAATAACCTTGCATTAAATCCCTAGTACCAGGGTGTTTTGGACATCTTTGAAGTGATGCAGTCTGGAGCAGGCGGATACTGGAAAAGACATTGTGACATTGTCACTGGCATAGAGGGCCAGGGAATGGTGAATCTCTCTAAAACTAGGTGATAAAGGCCTCTTCCAAAGGAACTCTGGGTCCCAGAAAGCAACAAAGTCTTTGTGAAGGTGTTTTAATGTATATTCCCAGCTGCCTCTGGGGACATTCTTAGGCCTGCCATGTCAACCGTGGTGGTCTGGTAATTATATATATATTATATATATATAATGTATTATATATATATAATCCATACCAAGAAGATAACCATTGGCTGGCCTTGGAACAGCATGGCAGTTTGAACGCCAATGGGAAGGTTTCAGGTCAGAAACTCTCATGATCAACTGGTTCATGAACCACTTCAATTGTCATCTGTCTTAAAAAGGATTTCCAAACCCTCAAAATTTAACTCTCCTACAGAATGCTTTGGAGACAGCCATCTTTAAAAATCAGTTTCTCAGCTGAGACAGATTACAAATTATCAGTCTGTGTGAGGAGGGCGCTGTTGCTGCTTCCGTGTGACATTTGGGTTGACAGTTCACATACTGTAGAGTTATGTGAATATTATTACATTCACCTGAAGAAAACGGGGAGTTGATCCATTATGAACTATTCTATGGGAAGAGGAAATGCTTTGAGCACCCGGCAAGATCATGTCAAAAACAATGTGAGCTGGGCAGTGGTGGTGCATGCCTTTAATCCCAGCATCAGGGAGGCAGAGGCAGGTGGATCTCTGAGTTCAAGGCCAGCCTGGTCTACAGAGTGAGTTCCAGGACAGCCAGAGTCACAACAGAGAAACCCTGTCTCAAAAACAACAACAACAACAACAAAATAATGTGAATGGGAACCTGAGGAAAGTTTGGGGAATTTTTGGTGATTTTTTTCATCCATCACACATTGGGTTAATATTTCCCAATGACCCAGACAATTGATAATGTAACTTCTGGACTTCAGAAGAATGTACACAGGGGGATATAAACAGAAGACAAACAAGCTTGAAATCCTTAAGACAGTTCACACTTGTTAACCTGGAACACAATTGATCTAGTCTCCTTTGGAATGTTATTTTATGTTTATGTTTAATATTTTATGTTTGTGTAGTCATTCCAATTCCATATTCTTAACTAAGACCTATCTGAAAAATGGTGTCATGATATCTCATATTTTTTTTTTGTGGGATAGCATTTTCCTGGACTGTCCAAGAGAATCAAGACAAACCACTTTCTTTGCTCAGTGTCAAACTAAACAAAAAGATTGGAAAGGATGAATGATGGAAAGAACTCATGTTGCTTTTTAAGTGTGGCATTTACATAATAGCATGATAAGAATTGCAGATTGGGATATGAGGACCTATTACTGAAAGCACACCACGTGATATCTTAAGAGTTTAATTTAAGTTAGTTGGATTTAAAGCACCAATTTATCTCTAATTCATTGCAAGAATCCCACGATGAGCACAGGGAAAGCCCAATCTTTCTTATAACATCCCACTTTCCCACAGGTTTGTTGTCTTTTCCCAAAGATACGAAGTTGACTTCTGTTTGAAGGTTGTTGCTCGTCATTTGGTTCTTCTACCCTATTAGAAGGAAATCTTCATATGAGCAAGCCATTTGCTGGCTTTGTCCTCTGAAACAGTGTTAGTTCATAAACAATATCATGCATGCACCCATTCTTCATGAAAAAATTCAGTCCAATCCACCCTTGATGAAAAAATACACTTTTCTAATCCATAGTATCTATGACACAGACACACATAGGTGATTTTCTGTTGGTAATTATGGAGAAGGAGGTTTAATAACACCAATAGCATTTCCAGGTTCTTAGGTCAGAGAATAAGGGTCTGGACAGAGCATGGAGATGATAACGCAGAGACAATTTATTAAGAGAAAATACCTTTCTAGTGGAGGAATATGAGCAGCCCAAGGGTGGTGGATTGGGTCATCTGCCTATAGTAGTCCTTTTCAAAGATGCTCAATCCACTCAGGTGTGTGTGTGTGTGTGTGTGTGTGTGTGTGTGTGTGTGTGTGTGTGTGTGTATGTTCCAGCCTTCATTTTGTCAAAAGGTTTCTTTCATATGTTTATTTTGTAGCTGTTTCCCTCGCCTTTCTTACTTCACTCTGTCCTACTCTCCTCCCTCTGTAGTATTCAGGAGTTGGAATATAGTTGGGCTTACACAGTGCATATGTAAAATCAGCCAGGCTCCAGTCTAGATAATCTGCCTCTTATGATTTCCCCAGCCAATGTCAGTCATGTTAACTTATACAAAGTGCACACAAGCCATGTGCCTCACACAGCAGGTTAATTATTTAGTGAAACCTCTAGCCTTGTCCTCTCTTTGAACTTTATCTTAAATCATTAGTCAATTTTTAAAAAGAACATGTCTGAATATTCAAAGATAGTTTTCTTCTTTTCATGTTCTAAGATGAATTTTTCCCCAAAGTGTATGTTGCCCATTTATATTTCTTCATGTGTGTTTTACAATGAATCCTCGGGTAAGCATTCTATACTGGATCAAATAATAGATATTCAATGCTTCCATATTAAGTATGGGAATACTATATCATTCTGCTTTCCTTGATCTATCTGCCTGTATTTCTCAGACACTTTGGAGGCTTATTCAGCAAAAAGGAGCTCAGATGAGAGCTTCAACGTGCTCAGCTAGTGGTCCTTCTGCTCTGTCCTCATGGAAATGGTGAACAGAGAATGGGTCCTTTGTGTCAACGTCTCTGAACTTGGGGTGATAGGAAGGTCCCTTCGCTCTTAGTGTTAAAGTTTGAGCTTGGATATGACAGTAGCCCAAATGCCCAGAAGCCAGTGTTAGAGTTCTAACCTTAAGGTTAGGGGTTCCTCAACTCTTGACTATAAAAAAGATCCTTTAATATCTTCAACTTGTAATATTGCAGCTCTGGGCTACTTCTCAGCAGCCTAAGGGAATTCTCTCACTGACTTTCTTAACTTTCCTGATGCTGCTTTGTAGCTTTTCTCCAGTCTCTTTACCATCCCTAACCTTCTCAGTGCTTTCAGTTTTGTCATCCTAGATTTCTGCTTTTGCTGCTCGCACTAGCTGCTGGGGACCTATTCTTTGTGCCACCACCTTACACCAATTTACCTTTGACAAGAGAACAAAGGTAGTAAATTAAGGCACGTGGATGTGGATGCAGTTTTGGAAGCCTATGCAAATAGATGTTTATAGAGTACTCTCCTAAGGTGAAAGGAATGTTGCTTTAAAGCCTTTCCCTCCATGCACCATTGGCTGTCAGGGAGGAGGGAGATGATAACAAGTTTGAGAATAGTTCTGGTATGGTCTGAAGTAGATATGGATTGGTTATCTGGAGTTGCAAGGCTACCTCAGTGCCACATGAAGCTGTCATGGCCGAAGTAGATTCTCCCAAGGGAAAGTTCAGCAAAACGGGTGAAAATCTAATGTTTTCTTTAAGGAGATAAAGTATCTTTGGCCATCATGGCTCTTCTGAACTCTCACTTTTATATCAATGGCTGGATCTCAGACACCTGAAGTTTAAAACGTCCTAGGTTATGCTGACAACTCAACGAAGCCTTGGAGAAATGGCATCTTGACTCAGAGCTCTTGTGATCACTGCAGAAGTGGTGGGCACCGGAGCTGTGGTCGTTTGGATGGATGCTCGTGAGCAGCAGGGATATTTTTGCATCCCTGCTATACTCTTGACCACAGAGAATACACTGGCAGCTCCAGATCTGTCTCCTCTTTCTGACAGCTCCTTGAATCCTATCCAAGTTACTTGCCTCCGAGCTGGTAGCCTGGGAAGATTTTGACAGCTGTCAGTCAGGGAGCAAAAGGTTTGCTCCTGACTGTTTCATCCATTTAAAGAAAGAAGAAAACATTAAACAGTGCTTACAATACAGATCTATAATGAAATTAACACTGTCAATAGTGTTTAATGCCTCTTGATCTGTCTCAAGCTCGCTTTTTAAAAATTCAAATGACTTATTCTTTTAATATCACTATCTAATGGCTTTAAACAACATGACTTTAAACTCCACCTTCAAAGTTGTCTGGGGAAGACTTGCATATCCAGAGATAAGGGAACATACATGCTTACAGACAGATCCATTCATATTCTCTGAGTTTGGTCTTCTATTAAAGACATAACCATGTTCTGTCTTCCTTAGGAAACTTGTGAACCCAACCTTGTCTGAGTTTTTAAGTTGTGCGTGAGTGTTTATAATACTTGGGTAAAGATCTCTACTTCAGTGCAAGGTCATCCAAGGTGTCTAGAAACATATATGAACATAGCTGAAATAATTCCAACACCTCATGCATGTCAGGGGTACAGGTGGCAGCCAGTGGCAATATCCAACTCTTCCTTTCTTTTTACACCACATTGCTAAGTAATCTATCTTATCCATCGACACGAAGCAAAGGTACCATGACTAGCTTCAGGGCTCACAGTTTATAAATGTTGCAAACATGGTTATTTGCCTTGAGCTTAGGGCATCAGACACTTATACTTGATATCTCAAACTTTCATTACCTTCTCTAAAACAAGAGAGTCTTGTTTGTATGCAGAAGGCACTTTGCAAAGAATCACGTGATTCAATTTTAAAAGAGAGGGACAGCCCTCATCTTTTTCCCTTTCAATTCTTTATTTTTCTTAAAGTTAAAAGTTGTGATTATTCAGAGTAATAATCTATGTTAGCAAAAATGAGTTGTTGATCTGCAACCATGTGGCATATAACAATACTAATTACAACCTAAACAATAAAACTCTAAGACTGACACGGCATTTATATATTCAGTACACACTCGCCGAGTTATAAATATGTTGCCAGGCTTGCCTCACAAATCTCAGTCTTTGGAGAAGTGTGTATTTACTACAAGTTCGCTATTCTACTAAGTAATAATTCCTAAAATCAAGGAATAGTGATTCAACATTACTGAATGAATACTGTCTTAGACTTTTGGAGATATGAAAAACAAACCAGCATTTTTATTATCCATAGAGATGGTACAATATAAAATGGGAGGGCACGTATTTACTAATGATGCTAGGGTTGGTGTCAGTTTCTTGACTGAAACCAAGAGGAAGGACTGGGTTTTTAAAAACAAACTGGAGATAAAATGGCCAATAATGAAATGTGATTCTCTAAACTTAAAATCTTTATCAAGTATTTTTTTTTCCTCTGCATATTTTGACACGCAGAAAACAGAAGCTCTAGAATAAGGCAGAAAATAAGCAGGTTGATAAGGACGAGTCTGAAAATGTCCTTGACATTTCTCTTACAATCAATCATTGAATACATGAAACAAGCATAAGGCTATGGTTTAAAGCGGACATAATTTAGCTGAAACTGATCACTGAAGGAAAATAAAGTACCACTGAACACAGCTGCAGCTATCCACACTGGTTGAACTGTCAGGAAAACAAAACCTACAGAGTCAAAGGATGGAAATAGACTAACACGGGACCAAGCTGAGTCCTGTGAATTTGCTGCGGATCCAGAGGAGACACAGCAATTTTACAGCACGTTAGAATTGTTCAAGTATCAGCCTAGACAAAAAGGAATTAACAAAGAATTAACAAAGCTCACCACCAAGGTAAAAGAGGTTATGCATTTAATATCGTCCTTAAACTGCTGAGATAAATGTCACTGTAGACTAATTAGTCAAAGTAATATGAAAAGACTGTGAAATAAATTGAAAGATTTGTGTGTGAATGTAGCAATGCTCTCCCTGTGGTAGTTATTGTTTGCTTTGTCAGATTTTTGAGTCTGTTTTTCATATTAGAATTTTGTAATTCTAAAGCAACAGTAGGCTTTCTATTACTTATCAAAATTGCCAAGCCATTCCAGAGTGCACAGGGAATTAATTACAGAGATATGGAACAAAGACATCATTGCTTCTATTTGGTTTGATGAAAGATCCTCTTGTACTTCAATATTGCCCCTCCACATAGAGCAAACGATTGATGACAGACCTGTCGGAGATCTATAGAAGATGCCCTGTGGGTCCCAGTTAAGAAAAGAGGCAGAGCATTCCCAAGCCTTAAAAAAGAGAGAGATTGCTGAGCCGATAGTTGGATAAGTGAGGTGCAACACTCATGTCATGTGGCCACAGAAGGCATAGAATCATGCATGCATGAGGCTAAATGGCAGACATGTGCTGTTCCTATGAACAAACTCTGCTAACCATTTTCATATGTAGGGTTTCACTGAATTTAAAAGAAAAGAAGCTTCGTCTCTTCACAACTGTATTTCATTAAACACTCATTACCGTTTCAATTTCCACCACGACAAATGTCTGATTCATGGTCAGATGTCATATTGTTGAATATTCTATAAAAGAATCTCATGGCTTGTCTAGAAAGACACATCAGACAATCCCCAAGTATTTCTTTGGATAGGTAAGGGATTTTTTTTTTAGATTATGAGAAAAAGCAAGCTGTACCCATTTAACAAAAGGAAGCCATGGAAACTAGCAATCAGTCAGAATTATAGAACAGCCTCAACAAAGAGGAAAGCCCTTAGAATTATGCAATGCCTCCCTCGTTAGCTGTCAAAACATCACCAGGTGTCATTTAGAAGTTATTTATCCTATTAAAAGAACGATGTAAAAGATCATTACAGAGCATTTAACAAAATTACTTTTTCTTAAATCCTTAACCACAAGACATCCAGAATTTCCCTTACCTCACTGAAGGAAAATGCTTCTGAGGCTTTAATTTAAACGGAGCAATATTTACAGATTTTTAAATATGTTCCTTTTGCATATCAGCCCATTCTATCTGAAAATGTTTTTTCTTATGCAATAATTTCCTTGAGATTCATTAACTTCTCCATTGTGGACAGCAATCACCATGCCTCTGTAATTCTGATTCTATGTGCATGAAATCCTGCATCTTTAAAATTTATTTCTATTATTTTTTGAGATTATGATATAATTACATCATTTCCTCTTCCCTTTCCTCTCTCCAAACCCTCCTGTATAAAACCCTCCTTCCTGTTTTCCAAATTTATGGCCCTTTATTCATTGTTATTACATACATGTACCTGTATAAATATGCGTGTATATGTATTCCTAAATATACAAATAACCTGCTCAATCTATATAATGCTACTTGTATGTGTGTTTTCAGGGATGACCACTTGGTACTGGATAACTAGCTGGTGTGCTCTTCCCTGGAGAAGACGCTTTCTCCTGCTTTCAACATTCCTTTGTTGCTTATAGGTCTTTGTAGGACTGAGGTCTCTGAGCTTCCCTCGTGCTGACCCTCACCCCTGTCCACTTTAGCATGTCCTTGTTCAGCAGCGGTGACAAAAATCTCACAGCAAACTCCCTGTTTCTCTGGCTCTTTGATTTTAAAAATAATTCTTAAAGGTAATTCTTAAAGAATTACCTCTCACTCCCTTTCTCTCTGTATGTTCATGTATGTGAGTGCATACATGTGCATGACACGGTATGTATGTATAGGTCAGAGGACTATCTCCAGTGTTGGTCTTTGCTCTCTTCCCCCTGGTTTTACACTGAGTCTCCTTTGTCTCCTCTGCTACAGCAGGCTAGCTGGTGTGCAAGCGTCTGGGAATTCTCCTACCTTCAACTCTCATCTCACTGTGAAGTGCTGACACTACAGACATGTGCTATTGTTTGCCTTCCTTTACATGAGAATATAAACTCAGGACCTCATACTTGCATTGTATGCTCTATACCCACAGGAGCCATCTCTCTAGCCCATTAGACATATTTTGTTATCCTGTCCGATAACCTCTTCTGATTCACCCTTCAGCTCATGTGTTTTTTTTTTTTCGAGTATTTAAAAATGGCTGACACACTTAATTAACCATTCTATTGTTAAGTACATATCCTATTTTTAAATAAACCAATAGTCTTTTTTCTGTGATGCCTATCATTGCTGGCACATTAAAATTTCAGGTTGTAACACTTTTTTTAATGTTTTTTTGAGATTTCCAATATTGAAGGTAACTTAACAGCTTTTAAAAATTATTTCATGAGGCATTTGAAGTTATTTTCAATGATATATTTGTCCTAGTCTGGAATATAATATAGCTGGAAAGAGAATTTCTGACATAATCTTATAAAAATCATATAGGAATAACAGGTTTTATTAATAAATGATAGTTTTTACACATACTCCATATTAATATTCTAGGTAAGAATTTTCAGTAAGGTGTAGGTGAGATGATCAAACAATATAAATATGTTGCTGTTTAGTGGTGGAAAAATTAGTTATTTGGATATTAAATAATATAATTTCTATGCTATTGATTTCACGAAGTAGGCAATGTCTATTTTAAACTTAGAAGAGAACATACCAGTACCTACCATAATATAGCAAATATTTCTAATTTTTAAACTAGGGCAATTAAGTATAAAATATGCCAATACTTCACAAAAGAAATAACCTGAAAACATGGTCCACAATATAACACACATAGGTAAGTAGCCTGTAAAGGACAAGTTTCCACACTAACATGGACACTCTTCTAACAGTAGTTACAGCACAAAGATGCATAGATGAGGTGGTATTCACTGCATCCAAATCTTCCTGTAAAAGTGTTAGTTTAAGGCACATGAATCATTTGCTCAATGCCAAATGGTCAGTCCTGAAAACACATGCATACAAGTGCATTATACATACTGAGCAAGTTGTACTTGTATGTTTAGGACCACACACACACACACACACGTGCACACACACGTGCACACACACACATGCACACGCACACATGTAACAATTAAAGAAAAGGAGCCTATACATTTGAAAGAAAGCAAAAGGAAGGGGTACATAGGAGGGCTTGGAAGGAGAAAAGAGAAAGTAATTA
Organism: Cricetomys ansorgei; assembly: GCA_026225945.1. Taxonomy (NCBI): domain Eukaryota; kingdom Metazoa; phylum Chordata; class Mammalia; order Rodentia; family Nesomyidae; genus Cricetomys; species Cricetomys ansorgei. The sequence continues at coordinate 5,429,802 of JAMJFZ010001816.1, forward strand.
TAATCTCAAAAATATATATTTTGTCCCTAAGGAATTAATTTTAGTAAGTGTGGGCTGAACAGATAAGTGTGCTTTGGATAAAGTATGCGTGGTAAGGAAGTAGAGATGAGCCTTATCCTGCCTAGAGATATTCGTAGTTGCCATTTGGCAATTGACTGGAATTTGCAAATCTCAGTAGAATTAACTCACTAGCAATTTGGCAAAGAAATCTAACCTACAGAAAAAATGATATACGATCTACAGGAAATGCAAGCCGGAGTTTCTGTTTACTCTGGTTATATGTCTATTTTAGCATTGCAAACTGTACCTTGCAGTAGAGGAAAGGACAAAGACACAGCCTCACCTCTAATCACAGCGTGTTTATTGTTTGTTTCTTCTCTTCTTAATTCATTCTCAAAGAAAATTTTGTTCTCATGAGACCCTGGCCTCCACCAAAATGGTTTACCTTTAAAATTTTGTTTAATTTCTTTTAATTCAAGAGATATTTATTAGTCAAATATGAAATTCCCAGGAAAGCCCAATAGTTGGAGATGCAATGGCCGATATAGACTGATACCGTGCGGGAGGAGCTAATTTCTTTTACTGAGAATAGAAAGAGAAAATGATAAATGAAGCAACCAACGTCAGAAAGATAATTTTAAAGCATGAAAACAACAATGCAAGATACAAGCAAAGAAAAGCATGGGGGGGGGGAGTGGCAGAGAGAGAGCTTATGCATGTGGCTACAGGAATCACAAAAGAATTATCCGAAGAGACTTCTGAGTTGAAGCTATGGAGGACACATCTATGCAAGGACTGACTTAGATGTCACATGGAAATCACTTAGCCCTGGAACCCACATGCAATACATCCCACCCAGCCTCTTCTCCCTTACCCAGTAATTGGCATCCCTCTGTCCTCTGAATTAATAGAGAAAGAGGCCATCCATGGAAAATAGTAAGTAAAGAAATCTGGGATAAGAGAAAAATAATTTTCATGTACAACTGCTCATAAAACGTTAAAGTTGCAGATAGATAAGAACCGATGAGGATTAAAGCAACTGGATACAGTTTTTAGAAGAGATATACGTGGCTTTTGAAGTATGAGCCTGCGGGGAACATTTTAGACTCAAACCACAACAGATAAGCTATGTACAATCGTGAGCTACACAGCTTTGTTTTGTCATGGAGAAATGTTACTGGATCAACAACTTACATTAAATAATGTGTCCTAAAATAGCAATGTATGCACAAAACAGAATTATATCTCAATCAGCTGATTAAGATGTAGCCAAAGCCTCATAGAAAGCACACTTTGCATTTTTCCTAATGGCATCGTTCAAAGTTCACTAATGCAATGTTTGTGGCAATTTTATAGAAAATACATTTTGTAAAATAGTTATATTTCCCACCTGTTGACAGTTAGCTGTGCAGGGAAATGCTCAGAGAAACTTTCTTTAGATACTCAGTAGACTGGACTTGCTAATGCTATTCACTATAGTGTAAAAATTTAAAAGACAAGGAGGGATATAAAATAACCCAAACTTAGCATAGCAATAAAATGACTCCTAATGATATATTGCTATCCCCATAGAGTAGTACCTCACCCAACCCTCATCAGAGAAGCAGCTTCTTGCAATCAATGGTAATTAGCACAGGGATCCACAGCTGCACAGTGTATAGAGAATGACAGACTTTGGAGCACTCGGTCCTAGATGGGATGTCTTTATCAATCTTCTCCCCATAGGCTCAGGGATCTATGAGGAAGAGGAGATGGAAAGGCTGTAAGAACCAGGGATGGTGAATAACTGCAAGGAAACAGTATCTTCTACATAGAGCAGGATTGACACACAAATGAACTCAGAGACCTGCCTTGATTCAAACCAGACAAACTCCCAGCACTGAATAGAAGTAGAAACAAAGTCCTACTCCTAACCAAGAGGGTCTTTCCAATTAATAGCTGCTAGGAAATGGAGGGTGACTGTATATTAAACACACCCCAGGACAGTCCACAGACCCAAGAATAGTTGATCAACAGAAAATGAATTTTATGATCCTTCCTTCCTTTCTTTTTCTTTCTTTCTTTCTTTCTTTCTTTCTTTCTTTCTTTCTTTCTTTCTTTCTTTCTTTCTTTCTTTCTTTCTTTCTTTCTTTCTTTCTTTCTTTCTCTTTCTTTCTTTCTCTTTCTTTCTTTCTTTCTTTCTTTCTCTTTCTTTCTTTCTTTTTCTTTCTTTTTTTCTTTCTTTCTTTCTCTCTTTATCTCCTGTCATTTTTTTATTTGATTGAGTGTGTGTGTGTGTGTGTGTGTGTGTGTGTGTGTGTGTGTGTGTGTATTGTTTTGGTATTTTGCTGTCTTATTGGCTTTCTCTATTTTAGTTTGTTTAGATTTTCATCTTTGTGCTTTTATTTGAGAAAGAAGGAGAAGGGGAAAGGAAGAAAAGAGAGAGGGAGAAGGAGGGAGAGAGGAGAGAGAGAGAGAGAGAGGGAGAGAGAGAACACAAATTTAAGTGCATGGGGAGGTGGGAAGGTAGTAAAATAAATAGTAAAGGGGAAATTATCAAAATATATGTGTAAAAAACTTCTTTTCCTCACCACTCAGAAGCTTATAGTTTGCTGAGTAAGGCAAATAAAGACATTATAACATGGACTGTGGTGACAACTCTACTTAGAATTCAATAAACTTCTGTGCAACCAGTTGGGAAAAAAAGTGGAACTGGCATACTTGTGTATTTTCTTTAAATTTTGTTTTTAAAATTTACTACTATGTGCTTTCAATAAAATTGGTCTTTCATAGAGATGCACACTACCAACAAATAGGAACGGGGCTCATTGCTTAAGGAAAATAACTCAAGTGGTGTACTTTGTTCTTCACTGAACACCAAGCCAACTTTGGGTTCTAGTGATGTTGGACTTGCCAGGCAATTTCCAGATAGATCAATAGATCTCTGACTCCTCCATATTTCTCTTTGTACTAGTTTATTGTTGGGACTCCCACTTGCTCCTGCTTCTTCTTATCTTTCCTTAGAATATCAGCAGAGGTTTGTGTCATCGCACGGTACGAAACGTTATGCCATCGTTCCTCCCATCAGCCCGGACTGCGCTGTCCTGGACAACTTGAACTTTTACATAATCCAGCAAATATCATAAGGAGACCATCACCATGGGTCATTGTAGAGCTTCAGCAGCGCTCCTCTAATACGGATCCCAGTGACTCCCAGTTCATGTATGCTATAGCTTTGAGCAGAACAAGTGGATTAAAATGTTTACCCTTATTTCTTCACTGCTATTAAGAATTTAAATGAATCATTCCATTTTCTGGGTAATTTTCATAAAGCAGCAGAAAGAAAATCTCTGAACAGGCGGTGATCTGACACTGCTGTGCTTCAAAGGTCAATTGGCCCCGGATAAAAACTACTTCCCAAAAAGTAAGATTTGTTTTCAAGGTTTCTTTTCCTGTTTGTGTTTTCTAGCCACATAAATGTCTAACTCAAAAAATTTATCTTCTATTAAGAGTCTCTTAATTTTACCTAAAACACAAAATAAAATTCCGTCAAAGCAATGAACACGTAAGTTGTGGTCTAATTCAATGTCCTATTTTTCTCTAGCTGTTAGAGTCAGGAGCCATTCAATTGCCTTCATTGATAAAACACAGGATTTCAGTTTCCCCAAGCTGCCTCACTGAGGCACATGTGAAAGAGCTCTCAGTGACAGGAGAGCCACAGAGACAAATGATTCTAACATTGAACATTCATGATGTACTGGCATTGAAGGGTGAAAATAAGTAGACCATCCTTACAGTCGAATTCAGCAAAGGTTAACTGTTTTTCCAAGCTTATCAGAAGCACATGTTTCTTATATTTTTCCTCAATATCCAGGTTTATAGCTAATGTTGACTCTTCTATGAATTATTTTACATGATGAATTTGCAACTCCTTTTGCCTTCAAATGTCACATACTATTTTCTTAACTTAGCGTGCAGAATATCATTTGGACTCTGTGAATGTGCTGATTACATAATCCTTAAAGGCAAACAAATGTTGAATTATGTGTTTATTTGTCTTGCCATCTAGAGTGGAGCCCCAGGAATTTAGCTTATGTAGTATAATTGGAGCCATTTAACAAAACATACAGAAAATGTTGACAAACAAAAGACCCTCTCTCTGTATTTATGAATTAGGATAGCTTTTTGAATAACCACTTTCCTAGAAATTCAGGCATGAAATTTAGGAGCCAATGTCAATGTTAATGAAAATATAAAGACATATTGAGGCGTCTTCAGCTCATGAGAATTTACTGAAACTTGCTGGGAGCGGTGCAGGGGAACAGCAGCCAGCATTGGAGCTTCAGGAGTCAGCCTACTGTTTAGCAAGGCAACAGTTAAGTTATTTTTACCTTGGACTTTCTGGGGATTGTCTCCTATGTGCCCTTTGTCACTGCTGAGCCTTCTTCAATGCTTGTTACTACCATGGTCTCCTATCTCTCTTGTGGCATGAAAGTTCTATGGGGGTCTCTAACCCCACACTGGGCAGTGTTGCTGGCACACATAACAATGGTGATGATTTTCCCTCAAGCAATGCCACCTGGGATAGGCAGTGCCACTCAGTTGAATTGGTAACTCTGTTGAAACTCCAAAAAGAATAACTAAAAAACATGTATAGTTAAAAACAGTAGGTGTTTTTCACGTATAATTAGAGGATTAAATTAGGCTGTTTTTCCAGATACATTATAATCAGTAACTTAAGAAGAAAAACTATTTTTGCTAGGGACTTGTTTGGTCAGGGTTAGGAAAGCTAGAACAAAGGAAGCTTAATTGCTAGGGCCCACGAGTTTCACCTGTGAAAAAAGGCCCATGATCAAGTAATAACAAATGCGTTTCAGTGCCCATTGTTAGGCTTGAACTTCCTCGACTACAAATAAAATAGACTCTTTCCTGGTCTCTATAATCAAAAATTTACTGATGGGCTTGTGGTATGCCTTGGGGATATAGAGCTGTGCAACAGACTTTCCTTTTACCTAAGAAATAAAATAAAATAAAAAAGACCCTGACTTACAGTTTTCTAGTTATAATAAACTTGCTTCACTGTGTTAACTAAATAAGAATTGTGTACATTAGGATACTGTGATGTGTACTCGTTCCCTAACAACTGGCCAATTACAGTAGAAACTGGCTGTGAAATTAGTTGGCCTGCTAAAACTCTGTTAATTTATAATAGAAAAACTATTGCTTCTAGGATATAGTTGTACTGTGGAAAAAACATATATGAAGAACCAGGTGTTCAGGTGTGGGTTTTAAGGTAACTTGTTTTTTAAAAAATATGAACTTGTAGTCACTGAAACGTTAAACCAGTAAGCATCTTGTAAAGTTTAAGTTTATGATTAAGATGTGATTATAATGTGATCTTTCCCCAATGAAGGTCTTTAATATGTATATATATAGACAACAAATAGGCAGTGAGAGTAGGATTGGGAGAAGAAGCAGTAGAAAGGAGAAAAGAAGCTTATAAGATGTATGAGTGAGATGTATGTATGCTGGCCCTACAAGGAGAAGGGAAGAAGGAAGCTTGCAAGATGGGTGGATAAGATCTATGTGTGTTGAAGCTTTGCTTCTTCCACAAGACGTGTGTGAATGTGTAGGTGTGTGATTTTATGAAAAAAAAATACAATGGAGAAGAAGTTTAAATAAGAGAAATAAAAAGACAGGAGAGAGAGACAAGAAAAGGAGAATAGAGAAGGAACACAAGGAACAAAGAGAGAAGATTGTCCCATCCATAAGAGGTGTGGTTTTATTCTTATCATTTTGCGGTCTCTGCCCCCCCCCCCAGGTCACTGAACTCCTGCTGGGTCTGGACCTCAGCAGAAACTGACCTAAAATATTGACCAGCTGAGTTTCATGTCTGCTTTTGTGGCAAACAGAAAGGATAGAAGACATCACTTAAGCAGGAACCAGCTGTGTGTCTTCTCTCTTACAGCCAAGCTGACCCCTCATCTACCTTCTCCTTTGCTGTTTTCAGTAGGTTTTGGGAGCATCCATTTTCTTGTATTTCCATCTACTTAATTACTCTATTTTTCATTCTCTTTGTTAATCCACCTTTACAGGAAGAACCTTGCATTTTTAGAGTTCTTTAAGGACAACGCAAGAGCTTCTTTCTTCCTTTCATATTATTTCAGGAAAATTGAAGCCCATTGAGTTACCGTCTTGTGTCTACTTACGTCTGGAATTTTTGCTTTCTGATGTTTCACAGAAGATATATACTTTCAGCACTCTGTGAGTGTTGACCTTGCAGGGCCTGACTTCTGGAAAACTGTATTACTATTGACTTTCTGTTATGAATCAAGGGAAGAAGAGAAAAGAAGGGACAGTTTATTTAAAAGTTGATAAGTTAGCCATGCTTTCTACTTAAAGGGAAAAAAGCTAGTTCACAATGAAAAGTTGCCTGTTTTATCTATTTAAAGTATTTTCTCTGTAAATATAAAAAAGGACACTTGTCAGTTTAAAATAATTTTAATAAATTAACAAATCTCCTGCAATTCTCTTTTATATAAACTCTTGGTTAGATATGAATATCATTTTTGTATAATTGAAATTATCAACTAGCTGTAGTTTTCTTTTGAAAATGGACAATTCAAAATGTCTTAACGGATTGGTATCTTGGTACTTTATTCTTCATAAAGTTTACCTTCATCGTTCAGTATTTATGGCTTCTAGGCTTCAAGTTCATTCATGTTGTGTTTTGCAAAGTTTTATTGCAATACATCTGCTATTTATCTTAGCAAGTACTTTTCATGCATTCAGTCACAGTATCTGTCTCTGAAAGTTTGAGTTGGGTCATATTTACATATTTATCTTCCATGTTGTATTAGTTATTTTTGTTTACAGTTTGAGAGTACAGTCCATCGTGATGAGGAGTCGTGACAGCAGCAAGAGCTTAAGGCAACTGTTCACTCTGCATCCACAGTCAGGTGCTAGGTAGAGGCTAGAGCTCAGTTCACTTTCTCCTTTTTATTCAGTCTGGCACACCAGCCCAGGGAACAGTCCCCCACAGTTGAGGTGGTCTCCCCACTTCAATTAACCAGATGTGGTGAATTCTTCACATATATCCAGAGGCTTATCTTCTGGATGATTCCATACCTTGTCTGGTTGACGATGAATATTAATCATCACATATGTCTCTGTGTAAGAAGTTCATTTTTGTTTTGGCTTTCTGAATATATATAACTGTGGTAAAACCTTGTCCGCTAATTTTATCATCTATATCATTGTGGGGTCATTTACAGTTGCTTGCCAGTATTTGCCTGCTATAGAAAGTCACGTTCTCAGTTTATTTGCCAATCTGACACTGGCTGGTGGATCTTTGCTTTTGTCTGCATATGGCGTCCCCACCATGTGGGAGCATAGGTAGAAAATTTCCATTCTGGAAGGAGTAATGAATGAGAATATGAGTCCACCCTACAGCAGCATGACCTCTTTATACACAAACACACTTCTATTTTCTTACCCCAAGTTTATATATTATGAGCTTGGAGGATTAGGACTTCAATATGTAAATTACACCAAGACACAATTAAACTCATAACATGTGTATATACATCTGTGTGTGTGCGTGTGTGTGTGTGTGTGTTCCCCAATTGATTCTAGAGTTTTATATTAACAGATACATTGTATATTAAGTATGACTTGATTGCAAAGAATTTAAGTAAATTAAAGACTTGTGTAAAGCAACACGCATTTTCACCATAATAAAGCACTGCAGATCACCAGCTCATTGCTAAGTGCACTCAATCTTCCTTCAGGCTTTAATTTCAGCATCCTGCCACTCCTGTTATCTGAACACTTTATGTTCCCCCTGGTATCCTCTGGATTAGATATATATTTTCCTTTGCAATTGTTTATTGATCTTTCTTTCTGAGTGAACTTTCTTTAGGTATATTTAATCCATTTCTATTTTCTAAATTTATTTTTATGGGAAATGCTTAAAAGTCACATGTGCCTTTCTCCAAAGAAGAGGGACTCTATCAGCAAATGCAGAGTGTGTGTGCCTTTCCTAAATTGAGGTTGACTCTATCAGTAAATGTTATTTTATGAGTGTCTGCTCTGGTGTCTATAAAGTCATAGCAAACAAAGAAAGTTCTATTAATTCAAATAACTGAATATTCTGAGCCATATGTCTGCTGGCATATCAGGGGTCAGGTAAAACCTAAGCTGGAACTTACAAACACAATTTTTATTTTTTTGCAATTGCCTATAAGGACAGCTAATGAGGAATGAATTCGATAAGGATTTGTAAAGAATGTGAATGAAATATTATTCCTGGTGCTGAAAGCAGGAAACTATATGGAGATAACAATATGGTAAATTTGTCCGCTACAGGCTTCCTGTCTCCTTTTATTTTAACCCTCTCAATAACTGTCAACATACGCATGTTAATATCCTGATACCCAGGCTAAGGGACATTTGATTATCAAGGCAAACAAAAATAGTTCTGATCATTCATTCAACCACAATTAATAATTACTCTGTGCCCATCAATGAGCTAGGTACTAAAGAAATAGTGAAGCGGTGGGGGGTGGGGTAGCAGGGATGGTGAGAGGGACCGGACGACATGGATTGCTTTGAAATGTAAAAAGCTAATAATAAGATTTGGAGGGGTGTGAGAATAAAGGCTACTGTTAAGTTCATGTCTAAAATTTGAGATTGAAGGGACTGGAGAAATGGCGCAGTAGTTAAGGACACGTGCTGCTTATCCAGAGAACCACAGTTCAATTCCCAGCATTCATGTCAAGTAGCTTACATCTGCTTGAAACTCCAGTTCCAGGGGACTGAACGCCCTCTTGTGGCCTCTTTAGGATGCACACATGGCACACATTCCACCCGAAATATAAATAAATAAAAATAAATCCTAAAAAAGAAAACAACTGGGGTTGTCCCAGTAGGACATTTGATCCCTGGGTCCTACACGGCAGGAGAGACAGGATAAATTCTCCTCTGTCCTCCGTACACATGCCTGGTGTAAATGTACACCACCCCTCGCACAAATAAATAATAAATAAATGTGACTAAATTTTAGTCTAGATGAAATGAATAGTGTAAAAGTGAAACACGAAGGTGTATCCCCTGATGACTGGAATATTGGAAGAATGAATGGGTCCAGATGAGACAGTGACTTACAATGGAAAACTGAGGTGAGCCAAGACATATAGATTACCGGCACATATCTGGAGGAAGCAGAGGCAGGATGTTCTTTAAATCTGATGTGGGAAGTGAAGAGAAGCAAAGGGAGATCTGAACAATCTCATTTGCTTCCCACACTCAAGTGTTTGTGTGATCTGAAGTCAATTGCTTTTACTAGCAGGACCGGAGTGAAGCATCTTAGTTTCTGTTCTTGTTGTCGTGATGAAGAACACTGAACATATGGAAAGAAAGGTTGATTTGGCCTCACAGCTCCAGATTGAAGTCCATCACAGCAGGGAAGCTACTGTAGCAGAAGTTTGACAGATTTGCTCATATCCATCAGTAATCAGGAACAGAACCCAACGAACGCATCTTTGCTTGCTCACTTTCTACACTTGTATCCAATCCATGATCCATTGACCGTGTAATGATGCAACTCAAGTGAACAGATCTTTCTACCTCAGTCACTGTCATCAGGATACACCCTCCCCCATAGACATGTGCACAGGTCAACCTAATCTAGACACTGAGCCTCCTTTCTCTGGTGATTCCACACTGTGTCAAGTTGAAAATCAAAATGGACCATCACATAAAGTTAGACTCAACTGAAACATTCAGAAATTAGATTTGAATACGTAAAGACATTAAAGTTAATTAATGTCCATGAAGTGTCCATAAGAAAGTTAACTGTAAAAGAATCTAGAGCTTAAATGAGTGGATACCATTGTGAGTACTAATTCATAAATGGAATTAAACACTGGGGAAGATATACACATACATATATACAAATACAAAGAGTTTAAATGGCTATAATGATAATGGCTAGACGTTGTAGAATGCCAACATTTAGGAAATACTTAGAGCATGATATTAAACTTGGGGGGCACGAGAGCAGAATCCAAAACACTTGACAGGAAAATGATGCATTCAAGTTGAGAAACAGAGATTTTGGGATGCTAATGCTTAAAGTGCTTGCCGTATTTTAGCTGGATCGCTCTAAGTGTCACACGAGCTATTTCTTTATGAAGGTAAGCAGTGGATCCAGATTTCTGTGAATTATGAAGGGCAAGGTAGTTAAGAGAGTAGATGAAACGTAGGAGAAAGTAGAAAGAGTATTCCAGGACCGCAGGTGGCAAAAAATCTCGATTACAAAGAAAAAACAAGGAGTTTTTAATAACCGAGAAAAAAGTTTTATTATGTGAAAGGAAGTGGACATTTGCTGGCTGTAAAGAAGAGGACTAAGATGGTCCAGAGACGTGGAGACTTCTGATATGAAGATCAGATGAACATGAACAAAGATGAACCAAAGTTTTTATGATTATTTCCACACATTTGATATAATCTTCATAATTATTATAGTTCATGAATATTCATAACTCATGGTTACTTTAAAATACACTACATATTCCAGTTTTTTACTGTTGCTGTAATAAAACCATCTTGCAACAAACAACAGAGGGATTTATTAGACTTACACTTTCAGGTCACAGTCCATCGCAGAGGGACGTCAAAGGAGGAACGCAAGCAGGAACTTGAAGTAGAGACAATGTCAGAGCACTGCTCACTGGCTCATTCACAAGCTCATGCTTGCTGGCTTTCCTATACAGCTCAGGACCAAGGAATGGTCTGTAGGTGCTTAGGACCAGGTCTAAGGAATGGTGTCGCTCACAGTGGGCTGGACCGTCCTACATCAATTAATAAATCATTCTTTCACAGACACACCCACAGGCCAGTCTGACCTGGGCAATTCCCCTATTGAAACTCACTTTTCAGGTGACCCTACACTGCGTTGACGGTTAAAGCTAATAAGGACACCATATTTGTTTATCTTAAACCGATATAAAACATGCTTCTTAAAATTCAATAAATATAAATAAACCTTCAGGGAACAGGGCAGTGGAGTTCTTCCTTTCCCCACTTTGTTTTATAAAGCATTTGGCAGTGTTGTGTAAAGCTCAAATGGTAGTCCTGCCCTCGATTTTAAGTACAGAAATAAATGTTGTATTCGTATGACTGTCTGAGAGGACATTTGATGAAGTATGCTATTAGAAACCGTGAAAAGCTGAAGGGCTTATGACTGTAATATAAAGGCAGCTTTATGCCATCTGTAGAAATCTGGTAATACGTGCAATAAAATATAACAGCACAATAAAGCCGTTGTTCCCAAGTGTTCTCCTCAACACATCTTACCTTTGCAGTGGATTTTCATTCCACCTCCTTTGTTTAGAACAAATACGCTGGCAAAGGGGCTACTCCATCCCCTTTGCTTATTGTGACAAAGGAGGGCTTTCTCCCCCCATTGTTCAGATAGGTGATCTCTCTTCTCCAACCAGAGTTTCGTCTCAATTTGAGTTTTGTCAGGAAATGACTCAGCAGTTCGAGGTACTGAACTTCGAGATCTCTTCCGTCTCCCTTTTTCTCATTCCCTCTGTCCTTTTTATGTCTTCTATTCTTTTTCCCTTCATTTCTCTGTTGACCTGTCTCCCAATTTTGCTGAACATTTAAGGATGAAAAAACTGTTTGTTGTAAATATCGTTCTGCCTCAAACTGCAGTAATGTTAGGTATCCAGCGAGCCATCAGTCTTCCAGGTTACTTTCATTCCTCTGGGATAGTATAATTGTAAAGTGATCAATATCTTCATGAATAAGTTTTGCACCAGGAACAAGTATTAAAATCTGTCAGCAATCCTTTGTGTAATCCAATTAGGCAAAACAGCCTGAGTACCATCTATGTGGGTTTGCTGGCTGGCATTTCTTCAGAAGGCCTATAACTAGTCTTAATTTGAAGTTGTGTTTGGAAGACTGCCCAGAGTAGAAATTGTAATTATAGATCCAATGGCAGTGGGGATACCATGGAACACCAGGGAACTCAGAACAAGGGAAAAATAAATTTGCTCTATGTTTGCTTGTTTCGTACTTTCGGAGAAACTTTAAATAATAAGTAAATCTTTGTATTATAAAGAAAGAAAATTATTATTTTTCCTCTTCATAGAATCACAATTTAATCAGTACTGACACCAAAAAGGAATTTTCTAAAGCTACCTGGTCCCTTCTATTTTAAATGCATTAATTAAGCTATCATCTATGCAAATTGGAATTGATTTTTTAAATTATGTTATCAGTATTCTGAAACATCTTCACAAATGTTAATCATGCAATCTTCTTTCCTCTACTGTTCCATAGAATCAGAGTTGGGTTATTTTCCTTTTTATATTTAGCAAAGGATTACGTGTTACTACTTAAATTGACTTCTTTCTGGTCTTAATGTTGTCCTGGTTTGTAGAATCTCATCAGAAAATATTCAAAGACATTCCAAATGAATGCATCAACCTGTTTCTGGAGATGTGCATAGGAATAATTCATAATGATTTCCCAAAATATTACAAGAATTGTACTTAATAGAAATTTCAACAACTGTCATCAAGGCTAAATAAGAAAATATGACAATCTAGTATGTATGATGATATCTCTCTGAAATAAAATAATCTCAAACCTTGAAATTGTTCTTGCCATTGAATGGTTTTGTCTTTGGATAAATTATAGTTTAAATGGAACTTAGGCTTCAGGAGAAAAAACCCTTAAGCCAACTGTAAAGAATGAAGGTTGAGAAGGCATAAATACTGGGTGCTGCCTTTGCTCCAAGGGAAGCAGGTTGATCTGGAGTTACTGTAAATATCACTTTTAAATCCATTACTTATTTCTGCTCCTGTCCCTGAATCCTGTCCCTTTGTGTGTCTTCTTTTCCTCTTGCTTTTGTTTTATTTTCCTTGTCTTCAATGTCAGTCCACCTGCTTTCTCAGTATTATTTATTATGATATTTGAAACAAAGAGATAATTTTATAGGTTGTTGTATGTTTTAGGTTTTCTGGTTTGGAAATATTGTTGTGCTATGTAAGTCTATGCAAAATGTAATTGTAGAGTTTAAGCTACTTATGTAATTGTTTTAGTAAAAGAAGAGTAAAAGACAAAAAGAATAAAGATGTTTTGGCAAATCTGTCAGGATGACAAATAGGCTCACTTATATTCACCATTTTACCAAGCACATTCAAATAAATAATCTACAATGTTATTTTTCGAGTAAGATGGGATTTTCATTACTATGTTTAAGTGGTTTTAACTGAGTGCATTAGCAAAGAGGAAAGTACTCTTTATAATAAGTATACGTAGCATAATATGCAAGTAAGACCGTACTCAAGGACTCAATGATGTGTTCGTCCATGGATACTTCAAATGATAGCTTAAGCAATTATTGCTTAACTCTTTTTATACCATGAATAAATTACTTTGCTTTTTAAAATTAAATACAAAGAACATTTTTTCCTTTCTCCCTTAAAGCAGAAAGTATTTTGTATATAATATCCCAAGAGCGAGTCTTGGAAATGACATGCTGAATTGAAGCCTGCAAACTGTGATAATAAGATTGTCAGCAATTTGACTTCTGACCAGTCCTGCCATGTTGTAAACGAAACAGCTGCTGTTGACCCGGCTCTCAGAGGCAGAAACCAGCTGCACAGTGGTTGGTTATTTGTTGCATTTTAATTATTGCTCAGTTTCCATAATAGAGAATTAAAATTGTTACAAAAGTTTGCTAATGAACCCAAAAAGGTGACAAACATTTTATTCTTAGAATAACTTTTAATGATTATTGTTAAGGTCAGAAGACAATGTCCTTGGGATAAAGTCTATTAAAAACCTCCTTTAGCAATTTTAACTTGGTCTGAACTAGCACTGCAAAGATATTCTGCATTAAAGTTAAGGATTATTTTATTTCTAACATATTTTTGATTCTTTCAACATAAAGATTTCTGATGTATTAGAAAACAGTACAACTGTTTAAATCATCTCACCAGAGATTTGGAATTAAGCTTTCATGCATAGGTAGAAACCAGATAACCATTTTAAGAATCTGAGATGTGTATTGAAAAAGTGTTGAATTATATCATAGACAATTTTGCGTGTCAGAAACTGAAGAGTAATCAATGTCTGTTGTACTTCATTTATAAGAACTTCCACATGAAAAGCTGATAGCTCCATTGAATACTTTTTTGAAGATCTGATATTTCCTCTCTCTTTTTCAAGATGTGAAATAATTTAACAGTACTTTTGTTAAGACAAGACTAAGGGGGAAGGGAGCTAAATTAAGTTTGAAATTATGAATCCACTCCAGCTGTCCCCTGATTTTGCTGTGGATCAGAAGGGAGAGTCTTTGCATTTGCATTTAGATATGATTCCCCAGTGAAAAGCCAGACATCCTGGCCTAGTCTGGAAAAATAATTAGGTCCTTCAGTTTGGGTTGAGTAAGCATACTTTCTGAGTGAAATTTTATATTTATATAAAATTATATAAAGTTATATTTACCATCTCAGTGTACTATATCTATGTTTTTATTTGTTCTGATTATCCATATAGATGTATGTTTATATTTCCTATACTATTGGGGTTCTTTATAAACTTTTAATTTGAAATGTTGCTAATGTAAATGTTCCCTCTACAGGTGGTGTTATCTCTATGACATCAAATATCAATCTGTGTGTTTGTGTTATATTAGCTAACACAAAGCTTAATGCTTTGTTTGTTCTTATCTTGCTGAACTAAATCATAGAGAGCTTGGATCCAAGAGATATTAATAGTTCCACGGTCCACTTTCTTATGTTACAAATGAGATTATACACTTAAGAGGTTTGACTGATGTATTAGCTATCTGTTTTGTTGCTATGTCAAAGTACCATAATAAAAGCAAATTTAAGAAAAAAACATTTATTTTGAATCATATCATGTTTTCCGGGTATAGCCCAAGCTGTTAGAGTGGTTGTGACAGCAGGAGCAGAGGTAACTGGTCCTATAAATGTACAGAAAGGCAGCAGAAATTGATGAGTGCTAGTTCTCAGCTTTCATTCAGTCTATAATCTCAGCCTATGAGACGGTGTTACCTGCAGTTAAGGTGGCTCTTTCAACTTCAGTCAACATAATATAAATAATCCTTCACAGGAATGCCCATTGCCTAATCAGATCTTGATAGGCCCTCATGAGTGTGCCCAGTGCTTTGTCTACTAAATAAGTATATTAGGTGAAAATGACAATCAATAATAAGCATCAATGCTGGATTATGCGAGGAGATCCACAAAGACGAAACACAGCTAACACCTAAGTGACGTATCTTCTAGTAGCTTTCCATACCCTGCAGCATTATTATCTTGAAATGGTTCTTTAATAATAGGAATTATTATTAAGTAATAATTCCTTGGATCCAACATAACCCAATCAAATTATTTTACTGAGGCTTTCATATCCTATGGAAGTTCTGAAATGAGTATTTGGAAAGATCTTCGGACAAAGTTTAGTTCACAATAAGACGACAGCCACCTGAAGTTAGCCCAAAGGCAGATAAAACTGACTCTCATTAGAATTCCCAGGGTGATACTTAGTAAAGCCACTGGTTATGATAAAGGTCTATAAATGACTAAAAGACATTGTCACAACTTTCAAGAGTGAGACATTTGCTTACATCACAAACACCTCTTGTCACAAAGAATAAAATCTAAATCTTTAGATGACTGTAAAGGATGGACTTTGATCTAGTCCAAAATTTAAATTGCCATTTCCAGACCTGAGGTCCAATGCTATAAGATTTTAGTAATTCAATTCAACAGTATGCATTACGGTTCACCTGGCATGCCCTAGATACAGCAAAATACAGACAGTGTCTACAGGAACATTAGAAGATAAAATATGTCATTCTGGGCAAATTTTCCTACAATACTGTGTGTGTGTGTGTGTGTGTGTGTGTGTGAGTGAGAGAGAGAGAGAGAGAGAGAGAGAGAGACAGAAAGACAGAGAGAGAGACAGAGAGAGACAGAGAGAGACAGAGAAGAGAGGGAGAAGAGAGAGAGAAGAGAGAGGAGGGGGAGAATTAAAAAATGTGGTAATTGATAGCTGAAGAAATCCTTCAGGGAGTTGAAATTAATAATGAAAAGCTTGTAACCTTTAACATTTGGTCATATATGATGATTGTATCAGGCACTAAAACCTTAGCTACACATGTGTATGTGTCTATGACAAGCCATTTTAATAGAAAAATGCTAGCATACCATTTATGTTTCATGAGCAGATTTCCACATTTTAACATCTTTTAATACCTAAAACCTTACTCTAAATTATGATTACAGATATGCTCATTTGTTAAATAAAATAATTTATCTGCTTTTAATGAGCTTGAAAATGCTGGTTTTGTCTGTTATTCAAAGATCAAATAACTCATAGAAACTGCTGTTCTTCTTAATTTAACTATATACACAACTGAAGCCACTAGAGATCTGGTAATTAAAAATGAATTATTTATTTTTATGCACAAGATAATAACATGAAATTGAAGTTCCATACATAACTACCACATACATTTTAAAAAAGTCTTTTTAGCAGGCTATTTCCAATTTAAATATTAAGTTAACTTCCTGTAGTTCACTATTTAGTATTTCCAATTTGAAACCTAACTTTCAAACTTGATGGAACACACTAAAAACAGTAGATCTATATAAAGTCAACTTTAAAATATAAAACATACAATACACATGAAGGAAGTATAATGCTAAGCACAAAATTAGAATGAAGTTGCATTCCCAAATCCATTCCAATTGAATACTACTTAATTTGTTTTACCATCCATACAGTGAAAGAGCATAGAAAGCAATTTCATTGTGAGAATTCTCCCTCCAACACTCCCAAAAGTCTATACAGCTGGACACTTTTCTAAGCACCTACAAACTTAAAACAATCAAAAGAGATAATCCCATTGGCTCAGACACAGCCATGTTGGCAATATCCATGGGCAGGTATCCCTAACAGCGAGCATGCTTGAGGACTCAACGGGACTTGGGAATAGACTAAAGTCAAAAGGAAGCTCCTAATATGCTGTCAGGAAGTTGGAGAGCCAGGAAATATGGTAATAACAGAGGTGGGGAGTTGGGGGCATCCATTCTTTTTAACCTCTTTCTGAATGGTCAAAACCCTAGGGTCCAAAGACCAAAGAAACTTGGAGACAGCGGAGTGTCCTTTCCTTCACCTCTTTGTTCTGCTTAGACACCACAGGAGATTGGTGATGGTCGACCTTCTTTACCTAGTTGGCTGATTCAATTGCACATCAGTTCCATAAAATTCTCACAGATGCACTAGACACTACTTTGCCAGCGATCTGAGAATTCTTTAGTCCAGTCAGCAAGGTATACAAAGCTGCCCACCACACGTGCTATCTCAGAATTTCACACAGACAGAGAGCTCTTCTCTCCTCCTGAAAGAGAATGAGAATCTCGGAATTCTCATTCATTCAAGGAGGGTAATCTCATATGAACATTGCTCCTCATCTGAGATTACCCTCCTATCTCAGGAAGAGTTGGAGACTTTGGAACACGAGATGTATACCTCTGTACTAATACTTTACTGCTTTAATTGATGATTTTGATCAATGTCTTCACTATAATTCTTATGTATTTGACATAATAAAAAATATGGAAGAGACCAGCAACATAATTCACCAGGTAAAGGGTACTTGCTGCCAAGCCTTGTGATTTGAGTTAGATCCCCTAGACTCACAAGACACAAGGAGAGAACTGACATCCATCAACTGTCCCCTGAACTCCACATGTGTTCTGTGGCACGTGTGCACAATGTACATACTGACACAAATAAATACATGCGATTTAGAAATAAGATAAATTTTTAATAGGAAAAGTTAAGATACGATTTAGGAATGATCGAGTTTGAATATACACACGAACAAGTGAATAAATAAATACACGTCATTTAAAAATAAGATATATTTTTTTAAAAGAAAAAGTTCAGATACGATTTAGGGATAATCGAGTTTGAAAGGAGACTAGCTAAATCCTGCAAGCTGACTAACTTGGGAGGCATAAAGAACTGACAGGCAGAGGCAAGGCAGCAGCACGCATGAAAGTCTGCAAGCAAATAAGAGCACGGGGTATATCAAAGAGAAAACACATCCATATGGGAACTTAACGCTCACTTATGTATTAAGAACCATATGATTGCAGAATTTGCTACAAAGTGGCAGACAAGAAGCGGGGGGAGCTAAGAATTGAAACAGGCACTGCTGGTGGCCCACCTAGTAGTAGTCATTCCTCCTGCTAACAGAATTCTGCCTTCAGAAATCCATTTTAATCATTAGCTTCAGGGTTTGTTCACTCCTAGTCACAGGAGGGAAGAAATGGCTTGTAATGTCTTCCGTAAGAAAATCCAGGTGAGTTCACTGCTTTTTGCCAGGTTGGCATAAACATGAGTGTGTCATATAACGTACCCCAGCTGGTGAAAGTCTAGCCTTGTTCTCATGATCTCGTACGTTTATTTAGGTTATTCATTCACGACTCACTGAGAAAACCACAAACTGTATCACATAGTGATCATCCGTTGGGTAAGCCAAAGCTGCTCCATAGAGTGGGGAGTTCAGAGAAAACTTCATTTCTGGATAATTTACTTAAATACCAATGAATTATTTTATTAGTTTTTTCAATAGAATCAGCTCCTTGGTAACAATGGGTAGAAAACCTAAGACGTATCCATCACACACAATTTACAGAGGGGAGATGGAATAGAGAACAAACAAAAGAAACAAAGCTACTATAAAAAGCTTCCTTCCTCATCTAAACCCTGGTCACAAAGGAGAACATGCTTTATGACCTAGTAATCTTCTCCCAGATGGATATGGTACTGCTCGCAATGAATTCACCATGAAGAAAGCTTGGCTCTGTGGGGATCTCCATATGGATTACATGCACATAGTCACCTGTAAGCCAGCAGAATAGAGGAGAAGGTGAGTCTCAGACTAGGCATGTTCTGCATGCATGAGAAGTGTTTATAGCTAATCACCTTCCCATCAGGGACCAGTCACACCAGCTTCCCACTGGTCTCTTTACCTGAAAGTCCTCTCATACGGATTCACGGTATGCTGGCTCTATCTGTGAACATGACTGACTACTCATACTTTCGCCCAAAGTCAGCACAGTCTACACTTTGATTGTTTGTTCTCCGTGTCCTTTCAATTTGCTGACATCTTTTATTTTCAAATGGACATGATGCTTTACACACTTTACACAAATTATTACCCCTACCACTAATACCTCAGCTGAATTATCTATTCCTGATATAACTCATTGATTACCTTACTCTTCTATTACATAAATTATTCCGGTAAATTGTTGTGTGCTGTTTGCACTCACAGAAATTGGACTCTGGGTGTTAAAAGGACTCCTTTATCCCAGACTCCAGCTCAAATTACCTCCAGGATTCCCTGTCCTAGGGCAGGCTGGACCCTGGCTCTGTAACAAGGAGGAAGAAAAATATCGAATAGCTAAGGGTATTGAATTTGTGCCCTAGAGAAGAGCTGCAATTATTCTAATAGAAGAGACTATCATTAATCCCTGATAGAAAAAAAAAATGTCTGTGGTAAGAATGTGAAGCTGGAAACACTTCATTTGGGAAGTCTAGCCATACTGTCTCTACAGAGCTTCCTCCCTAGTGTCTGTTGGATACTGTGAGCTCCTGAGCTGACGGTGCTTTGAAATCTATTCACTGCTTGCTATTTCTCCTTTTACTTGCAGTATACTTAATACTCATACTTATTTAAAAACTAAGTAATTACTATCGTGAATCGTTCTCTGTATAGAACATCTCAATTACCCCAGAATATCCGGTCTGAGACCAGGATTTTGTCAGTTTGTTCCCTATTCTTTCAATGCCCCGAAGAGTTTTGGGCTAAAAGTTGATATCCAAGAAATATGATTGAGCCAGGCAGTAGTGGCGCACACCTTTAATCCTAGCACTACGGAGGTAAGGGCAGGAGGACCTCTGAGTTCCAGGCCAGCCTGGACTACAGAATGAGTTCTAGAATAACTAGAGTTACAACAGAGAAACCCTGTCTCGAAAAACAAACAAACAAAAAAGTAAAAATAACTTAAAAAAAAGAAATAATGATTGAAGAAACAAATCAGCTCTGAAATTATTTTGTGTATTTTTTAAACCACTGTGTCCTGAACATCATGTGGTCTGTGTTTGGTTTTACTTTTTTAATTTTATTTTCAAGTGTGTCTATGTTGAGTATGGTGGGGAAGAGCAGCATGGTATTTTTTGTTTTTATGGGACATGGTTTCTCTGTCTGTCCCAGAAATCACTCTGTAGACCATGCTGGACTTGAACTCAGAGATCCTCCTGCCTCTGCCTCCCGACTACTGGAAATAAAGGTGTATACCACCGCTGTCCCGCTAGGCATGTTCTTAAGATTATTAGGTCCCTAGTAGAGATCCGGAACTTGAGATTCACATCCTACATCAAGGCATACTTGAGATTTTCCTTTCTCCTTTTTGAACTAGACTGCCTCTAGCAATCTAAGATCTTAATGGTGGGAGGACTAGAAAGATGTTCAGAGTACGCAGAGAGTCTAAATTGTAGATCTCCATCTGATCCTTCCACTCAGAGCTCAGGAAACCCCACAGAAGAGGGGGAGGCCAGATTGTAGGAGCCAGAGAGGGTGGAGGAACAGGCGATCACGGCCCACTGAATCAACTAAGCAGGGCTCCTATTGGCTCACAGAGACTGAAGCCTCGAGCATGGAGCCTGCATGGGTCAGCCCCAGATCCTCTGAGTGTATGTTATGGCTGTTAGGTTGGTATTTATGTGGGACTTCTAACAGTCAGAGTGGGGCTGTCTCTGACTCCTTTTCGTTCTCTTGGACTCTTTAATTCCAGCTGGGTTTCCTCATCCAGCCTTTATATGAGGGCTTGTGCCTTGCCTTACTATATCTTCTTTCATCGTGTTTGGTTGATTTCTCTTGGTGGCCTGAGCTTTTCTGAAGGTAAATGCACACGGAGTGAATCTGGGGAAGGCGGGAAGTAAGGGGGAGCGGGGAAGAGTGGAGGGAGGAAAAGCTACGGTTAGGATGTACTGTATGAGAGAATAATTTATTTTCAATAAAAGCAAAAAAGAAAAATGGGTCACCAGCTAAGAGTTCATACTGCTCTTAACAGAAGACCAAGTTTGTTTTCTCACATCCCCAACGGGCAGTTCACAGCTGCTTGTAGCTCCAGCTTTAGGGGAATTGACACCCTCTTCTGGCCTCTGCAGGCACCTTCATTCCAAGTGTGCACACACACACATGATGACTATGAATCTTTATCTTTCCATAGAATTTTTATCGAAAGTGGTTTGTATCATCCCTCTAGGAAGCTAACTTACGTTTTCTTTCTATCCATCCTGGTTCAGCCATGTGGTAGACTCACTCTGAGAACTAGCTTCTTTGCAGCCTAAAGAAAAAAAAAATCAACTAAACCTATTAGAGTGCTTGCCGAGAAGCACTACCCAAATGCTGTATCTAGGGAAAATGTGAAATTACACTGCTATCTGAAAACCCTGCAATGTCTCCTCTGTCTCCAAGCTCTGCTACCCTTGCAAGACCTTGGGCTGCGCTCTGACTTTTTGAATTGTGCCAAGAATATCCATCCACCGATGCCCAGCACAGAGCAGAGATATGAGTATTTTGCAGGGATGGTGGACAGGACATTGAAATGACCCTGTTGGCCAACCCATATCATGCACGTTAACTTGCCCTCTCATGCAAAGTGATTCTGCATCTCTCTGACTCCTGCTCCCTAAGTGGCCCACGGAAGACGAAAATTCTCAGCACAACTAAGGCCGTTTAAAAAATAAATAAAAAGAATTCATCCTCAAAAGACAGCATCTACTGACGCCAAAATCCTTTCCTGCTATAAATGTTTATGCTTGTCTGCGTATGACTGTTTATATTAACTGAAAGTCACATATGAATGGCTTGTATGCATTTTAAAGTCAACCCAATTGAAAACACAAAGAATCTGAAGGCTACCACAAAGTCATCACTAAATGACACAGCTAGCAAATATCCATCTGATTCCCCACTGTGTCTTAGAGAGGTTTAACAATTTGATACACTGCTAATTTTTCTAGGCAAATGTAGCTATTTGCATCTATGTATAAAATGCATATGCAGTTTTTATATTAACAGAATCATGTGAAATATATTGCACTGTAAGATTTTTTTCCCATTAATAATAATAATATATTAGAAATATATTTTATGGACAGTCCATGTATCTCACTTACTTGTGGCTATAGGGTTTTCTTTTTCACGAAAGCAACAGGATTTAAGCATTACATGAAATGCCATCCCAACGTCTACTACAGTCATTCTAACAATTGGTAGTTTACGATCTGTGATGATCAATGTCTTTCGAAATGATTTGGCGATGTTTATTTTTTCACATGAACTTTGAAACAACTTTGAAAGCTAAGTAGAATCAGTCCCTAACTGTCTTACTTAAATTCACATCACAAGAATGGTTGCTATTAATTAACATGAGGCTGAATTAGAGAGTTAAAACATCATCTTTGCAAAAAGGATCAGGACATGGGATGATTTTGCATTTGTCCTTGTTAAGGTTACTTGTTTGACTGACATTATGTTCCCCAATATCATTATCTTAAATGTCAGTTACGAGCAGCAATAAATGAGTGCTAAGATGTGTCAGAAGAAATTTTACAAGTCAGCCCATAGCCCACTTTCTAGACAAGATATCAAAAGAGTCATCTTTCAGTTCCATTTTCTCAAATTCTTTCTTTTATTAACAATTTTATAGCTTTAAAGTGACATAGTTTTTCTCACTGTCAATATTTAATCCCATCATGCAAATAATCAACAACATAAGACTCTATCATTCCCCTTTAAAGCCTAAAGAAAGAGATTAAAATTTCAATGAAATATGTCATCTAAAGTATGCACTTTTCCTTACAAAGTGTTTTATTGGAATACAATTAAAAGTTCTGAATATTTATTTTGAATCAAGTCTTAATGAAGGTAGAGGTGTCAATCAAAGCTCTGATAAAATATGATCATTTTAAATATTTCTTTGTGTTCTCTATTGTTTTCAATGTATGTTCCTTCGGAGACACAAGCCAACCGTTTGTCACCTCTCTTTGCAGCAGGATATTTCCCACCTGACTTTTGATTTGGCCTCTGGATTGCTGTTGCCTTTATTAAGATTTTCCTCCTCATCCACTTCCCCTGCTAGAAAATCCAGAAAACAATATAATTATGCCAGATAGTAATAAACAGCTGTCAGCAATCTACGCATTTATTCCAGACGACTTTTACTATATTTTATTTCCACACAGAACATACTTTTTCAAAATGAAACTTTGTGCAATGAAACCGTCAGAACTGGGCTCCTGTCAATCATCAATACAGGAAATAAAGCTGCAAAAGACAGTTGATCTACATAGAGAACTTAAAAACATGTACTGCATGCAGATACAAGAACTTTCCTAAGTGATCATTCCATTTAATGATTGTATCTATCACAATTTCACAGGAAATTAAAAAAAAAAACTCTGCTTATTTTTTCAAGAAAGTATTTAAGAGGGGATACTGAATGCTTATGGCGATATTCACAGGCATCATGGGAAAGGTAGGCATTAATTTGTGGGTGAAAAAGAAAGTTAGAATTTAGAAATATAAATATAAACATAAATCTGTCTCATGGATAACGGTGTGAGAGCACCACTGCTGGTCTTCAGGTTATCAACATATCCAAAAGGTGCTGAGCCTCCAATCCCAAAGCTCAGCTACAAGACACTGTCACCTTCTGCCCACTTCTGCAGAGTCTCTTGCCTCTTACTGTCAGAGAACACCCTGCTTCAATCTTGTATTTAAGGCCTTTCATGGATGAACCCTTGCTGGGATTAAACTTAAATCTTGCAGCAGAAGTTCGGAAAGCGTAGTCCCTAGGCTTCAGACTACGAGACACACGGAGGTGTTACGGGCAGAGACGGTGCTAGACCTTGTCAGGACATATCTCACTCAAATGCTCATTAGCGGGGTTTCTAAGATCATAGGGTCTCATTGGAAACTCAGAATACATATATTTATCTCGCATTTAGCTGACACTATTTCCCTATGAAACTCATTTGGATGTCCCAGTTTCCCAATCACAAAAAAACCTAAATTAATGCTTCGGACCATGGAAGCCTTGTCAGAATTACACTCTCAGATGATGGTTTAAAATTGCTTTCATAACTGAACTCAGGAGGGCGGAACCTATCACCTCTCCATTTTTACTTTCTGGTAGTATGAAAGTGGGAGAATGAATTATAAAACTTGGCTAGCACTTTCCTGGTGCCAAACCAAATTAATACCTCCTTCCTTCCCTTGAGTCATGTTTCCATAGGAGGAGATTAATGTACTTTCAATCTGGTTAGGTGGTTTTGGATAACCAAAGTTCTTGTCAGTTTTATTGAATCATTCATGAAATTGGTTTGAACCCATAGAGGACACTCCATCTTCAAAGACTAATTTGGTTATTTGGGGATGAATTTCATGCAGTTTTCAAGATAGATTATCTGCTTCCATTTTAATGAGCCTCGGGTTTACATAATCTTGGGTAGTTTCCAGCAATGTTTTTCTCAGTGGCTATGAATCTCAGTAACTTAGGCAACAAATTTTCATTTATATTCCTTGATTTTTAGCTCCAGACCCCTTATAAAATGTCTGTTTTAAATTATACATGTTTATTAATATCAAAATCACCATGATGTCAAAGCAAAACTCTACCTCAATGTTATTTTTGTCTTCAGCATATGAAAAATTGAGAGGACGGAAAGATACAACTACACGTTCACTAGAACGACAAATTGAAAATTCTTATGACATTATCTATTGGCAGGGATGAGAAAAATATTGAAACATTTTAGGAATATAAAAAATGCTAACCTATTAGGTAAACAGTTTGAATTTTTAAAATATTAAATATGTGCCCATCAGTTAGCCCAGCCATTTTTTTAGTTAAATATTTACTGAAGAGGAAGGAAAGCAATTATTCCATAAAGATTTGTGCATAATCATAAAAGCTGCTGCATTTGTAATAGCAGGAAACGTTAAAACCCCAAAATGTCAACCAACAGATGAATGGTTAAATAAATGGAATAAGCTATTAAACATTCGCCTTGGCCGATGAACGTTAAGTTTGTGGTGCCGAGTGAGTGGAGCTAAACAAAATGATTAAGAACTGAGAGACCCATCTACACACAATCCTAGAAAATGTATGGCAATCTGTATAAAAGGGAAGCAGACAGGCATTGCTTTGGGGTAAAGAGATGGGTAGTCAGGAGCGGCAAATTGGAAGTGGGGATTTAGGAGGAGTTGCAGACGGTGGATATAGTCTAATATACATGAACTCACGCATGAAATTTCCGAAGAATAAATAAAAATAAAAACCAAAAGTAAGTATAGGCCTGGCTTAACTGGATTTTCTGTGTTGAGGTTTGTACAAGTTATTGTTCTGTGGCTGTAATAAAATTCGTGGCAACGGCAGCTTTCAGTAGGAAGAGTTGGAAGAAGTGCATGTGGTCCAGGAGGATGCATCCATGATTGCAGGCATGCTAGCAGAGGCATGGCAGGAGCACGAAGCTGGGAACTCAATCTTCAGTGGCAAACACAAAGCAGAGAGAGCAAACTGGAAGTTACACAACCTCAGTGACGTACTCTCTAGAGCAAAGCCACACACCACTTAAACCCCTTTCATCACCACCACCAGCCTGGAACAAAGAGTTCAAATGCTTGACCCTATCAGAGATATTTCTCATTCAGCTTATCACACCACACTCCTGGTACCAATTTTTGTTTCAGTGAGGCACCTGTTGCTCTGATAACACATCACAACTAAAAACAATTTAGGGAAGAAAGGGTTTATCTCGTCTTAAAACTCCTAGCTCATACGTCTCACTGAGGGAAGCCAAGGCAAGAACTCGAGCAGAAAAAGAGGCAGGAAATGTAAAGGGAAGTTGCTTACTGGCTTGCTACTTTTAGCTAATATTCTTACAACTCTCAGGATCACCTCTCCAAGAGTTGAAGCAACCCACAGAGGCCAGAACCCTTCCATGTCAATCAACAGTCAAGAAAATGCAACCCAGACATGCAATGGGCAATTCAACTGAAGGTCTACCTTCCCAAAGTGACTTTAGTTCATGTCATACTCACAAAACTAGGCAACATTGGGTTTCTTACGAGATTCAGTTAAAAGTCAAACAGAGCTACAGTTACATGACAGTAGCTGGAATACCGTCTTCCAAGCTGGCCGTGTACATGGCTGTTGGCAGAAGGTCTTGATTCCTTTCCATGGGATTTTTACCTGAAGTTGTCTTGTACACAATTCGACTGAAGGAAAAATAGAGGAATGGAGTCTTCCAATTCATCATCTCATTAGTGCTGTGTCAGCACTTCAACCTTCCTGTTGTTCAGAGACCAATCCTGCTGGAAAATGGGAGGAAACTACACAAATCCTAGGAATCCCCTGTCTGAGTTCCTGCCCTAAGGGCTTTCAGTGATGAAAATGGAAAATGGAAATGTGAGAGAAATAAACCCTTTAGTCCCCAAGTTGCTTTTGATCATGGTGTTTCATCACAGTGATAGTAATCCTAACCAAGATACTCTCTTTGCCTAACGATTGATGTGTTACAGGAAAAAAACAAAAAACAAACAAACAAACAAATGAAACAAATATAAAATATAAAAAAAAAAAATTGAAACTTGACTCCAGCCTCTTCAGAACACTTTGGGTTCCAGAGTCTTTACTGAACGTTTCAGAGATTATATGTTGGTATTATTTAAGGCAGATGAAGGTCCATTACAACTTCATGATAGGAAGAAATAATGGGAAGGCTCTTGGGTTTCTTACACCCTTCACCAAAATAGAGATAATTTCAGCGTATTTATTTGCTACATAAGACATTTAAAGCAATATTTTAAAAATATTTTTAAGAAAACATATTACTACACTATATATTAATGTAGAGAAGACTAAATATTAACTTCGATTTTATTTCTTATAGACAATTTGAACAATGAACTAAGCAATAAACAAAACTATTTCTTAAAAAGCAAACTGAAATCTTTTTGAATCAGCTATTAGCTCCCACAGGCACTCCAGGGGATGTCACTGCCCACAGTGGTCAGGGCATCAGGCAGGCAATCTTCACTCTCCCTTCTCCCCTTCAGCTCCAGTCCCCAAACTCATCCTTAGCTTTGTAGCAAACAGACTTCTGTGACTTCTTCTTCTTCTTTTCTGCCCCTGTTTCTAGGTGTATACAAAGGTCCGAGTGGCATGCCCAGCTTTCCTCCCTCCTATGGAATTTCTTCTCAACATTCCACCTCTTTCTAGCCTATCCCTATTCCTTGGTTGTCTGTTCCCAATATCTAGAAACAAGTTCTACTCTGGGCCTGCAGTGGTCACCCCTGGCAGGGTCTCAGAAGCATTCCCTACCAGGCAACCTACTGCCACCACACTCTCCTGAGAAACAGAGAGGGTAACAGAAACCAAGGAATGGAATACCCACCTAACAAACACAAGACCAGATAGCATCACCTAGAATTGCAAACATCCCAAATTCAGATGCCTAAATGCCAGTGTAAAAACAAAACCAATAACAGCAAGGGAAATATGGCTCCATTAGATAGAAAAAGATATTGCAAGCAAGTGGACCCAAGAAGCAAGCTGTTGTAGTTATTTTAATATTTAACAAATAGATTTCAAACTAAAACTAACAGAAAAGATAGGAAAGAATGCTACATATTAATAAAAAAATTTACCAATAGGACATTGCAATTCTTAACATTTATTCTTCAAACACAAGAACATCCTAGTTATTAAAGAAACACTAATACAGTTTAAATCACGCAATGACCTTCACACACTGATGGTGGGAGACTCAATATTCAACTCTTGCCAACAGACAAATAATCTAGATAAAAACTAAACAGAGAACCACTGGTGCTAACAATTGTTATAAATCAAATGGACCTAAGACATATGTATAGAACATTTCACACCAAAACAAAGGACTATACCTTCTTTTCAGCACCTCATGGCATTTCCTCCAAAACTGATCACATAGTTGGACAAAAAGCAAGTCTCAACAGATATATAAAAATTTAAATAACATAATGCTTCCTATCAGACCACAGTGAATTAAAGATGGATAGCAACCACAACAATGGAAAGAACGGAAAGTATACAAACTCATGAAAACTGGACAACTCACCCCTGGGTGAAAAATGGCCAACTTGGAAGTTAAAAGATTAAGGACTTTCTCTAATTTAATTAAAACTAATATACAACATACTCAAATTTATGAAACACGGTGAGGGCCATTTTAAAAGGCAAGCTCACAGCACTAAGTGCCTACATAAAAATATCAGAAACTTATCACACTTATAACTTAATGGCACACACAAAGGACACAAAAGCTCTGGAACGAAAAGAGGAAGAAATAATACCCAAGAAGGATTAGACAGTAGGAAAGAAAGATCTGCACAGAGTCGAAATCAATAAAATAGACATAAACAAATGGCAACAACAACTACAGAAAAAACCACACACACACAAAGAATCAATGAAACAAAGAATTGTTTCTTTGAGAAATCAGTTAAGATTGGCAAACCCTTAGGCAATTAACCAGGACAGAGAGAAGAACCAAATTAACAAAATTAGAGACAAAATGGGATCATAAAAACAGCCACCAAAGAAATCCAGAGAATCAAAGACCTGTCCTCCACTAAATTGTAAAATCTAAAAATAATGAATGAGTTTCTTGACATATACCAACTACCAAAGTTAAATCAAGAAATGACAAGCAATTTAAACAGAGCTATAACTCCTAATGAAATAGAAGCTGTAGTTAAAAGTCTAAAAAAAAAAAAAAAAAAAAAAAAAAAAAACACAAGACCAGCTAGTTTTAGTATAAAATTCTACCAGACTTTCAAAGAGTTAATCCCAATACTCCTCAAGTTATTCCACAAACTAGAAACAGAAGGAGCATGACCCAATTCTTTTTATGAGGTCACAGTTACAAAGACCCAACAGAGAAAGAGAAAATTACAGACCAATTTTCTTTATGAACATAGATATGAAAATTCTCATTAAAATACTTACTGACCAAATTCAAGAACACATCAAAAAGATCATCCACTATGATCAAGTAGGATTTATCCCAGAGATTTGGGGAAAGTTCTACAAATGAAAATCAGTGCATGAAATCCACCACACAAACAAACTGAAAGAGAAAAACCACATAATCTCCTCCTTAGATACAGAAAAAGGCTTTTGACAAAAATCTAGCATCCCTTTATTTTAAAAGCTTCAGAAAGACTTGTCATAAAAGGGACATATCTCAACAAGATAAAGTTACTTTACAATAAGCCCATAGCCAACATAAACCTAAATAGAGGGAAGCTCAAAACATTTCAGATGAAATCAGAAACAATACAATATTGCCCATGATCTTCCTACCTATTCAATATAGTACTTGTGGTCTAAGCCATTATCAGAGAAATTTTCGTCTACAGAAGATGGGAACAATTACAGAGACTCAAAATCAGGCATTATGCAGAGAGGGAAAGACCTTTGAACACTCAATAACTAAAAGAATGTCTCCATCAAACCCTCCTTTCAGGGAATAGGGAACCCTTCATAAGGGGAGCTGGAAAGATGGTAAGAGACAGAGGGGATGGAGACACTAAGGAAAGAAATCCTCTAAACGCATCAGTACCTGCACAAGTGAATCACAAAGACTGTGACAGCATGCACTGGTTCTGAACCAGATGGGGGTCTAGTTCTGGAAGAAGAAGTGGACATAAGGCCCCACCCCTAACACAGAAGCTATGTCTAATTGATAACCACTTGCAAATGAAAAATTAGTTCTCTCCAAAGGAGTCTCACTGGGGTACAAACTATGCACAGCTATAGATGCTCCACCAAATGAACTCAACAGCATCATCTGAAGTTCTTTGTCTCATAAGGTTGGACAGGGCAATTTTAAAACTATGTAAGTTCTTAGTACAATACATTATGACTTCTGGTTTTGTGTGTTTAGGGGATTCCTGTTTGTAGGGACATGAGCGTCTCTGTGTCTACTCGTGTATCTTGTGCTTTTCTTTGGCCCTTTCTCTTCAGTTTCTTTGTTTTGTTCATTCTGTTTTGTTTTATCTTTTGTTTTATTTTTATTATTCTTTAGTTGTCTGTTTTATAAAGACTTATTTATGTATTTTATGTGTATGAGGGTTCTGTCTGCATGCACAAAACATGGCAGAAGAGGGCATCAGATCCCGTTACAGATGGCTGTGAACCGTCGTGTGTTTGCTGGGAATGAAACTGAGGACCTCTGAAGATCAACCAGTGCTCTTAAGCACTGAGCCATCTCTCCAGCCCTGTCTGGTTGTTTTCGAAGGAGAGAAAGAACGGGTGTGGATTCTGTTGGGAGGGAAGGACTTGGAACCTCAGAGGAGTAGGGAGAGTAGAAACCATGATCAGAATATATTTGAATTAAAAATAATCTGTTTTCAATAAAAGAAGGAAAAGAAAGAAAGAAGAAAAGAAAGAAAGAAAAAAGAAAGAAATCACACTGAAGAGAAAGTTAATTTAGTAAAGAGATTTAATCTCTGTATTTCTTCTTTTATTTCAGTCATGAGGATATTTTTTTTAAGGTTTTAATATTTTAAAATCGATCACTAAGTTTCTGTGGAAAACCTTTCTCCTCTTTGCAGTTAATTTTATTATAACAAGTTGTTGCTTCCGTAAACATTCACTTGCACACCTAAAACTAGTTGGGAATTGCAGAAAATAACCAACATACTTCACCCAGGGAGCTGGGGAGTGGCTCAGCGACTCAATAGCACCCGCTGCTCTCGGGGAGGACCAGAGTTTGGTTCCTAGCGTTCAACTCCAGCTTCGGGGTATGTGATGCCCCTTTCTGGTCTCTGTTGGCAACTGTACTCGCATGCACATACACACCAAAAGACAGACATGCACACACATGCTTAAAAATAAATCCTAAAAAAAAGCACCATCTTCCATTCGTGTGCAGAATGTAAGTAAATAGACTATGACGTGCATGCTGAGAAGCTTAGCTCTCTGTCACCTGTGCTGATCCCCTCCCCGGCCCACAGATAAAGAGTTGATGAAAGCGCTAAGCAGGCTCCATGTCAAGCCTAGCTCCCGTCATACTAATGATGCATATAGAAATCGCTAGGAAGTTTTCATATTTCATTTTTGGTATAAAATGGAGTTGATCTTTTCTTTGGTGTTAGGTGGATTTGCCTGAACTAGGCAATTTTGTTCATTTGGATTTTTAATTATAAGAAAAAATAAAATAAATAATATAAAAATCATAAAACTTAAAATCAAAGTGACTTAAATCTTTTAAGATAGGTGATGGGGAGATTTTATCAACATAAAAGTTCTCCCTCTTTTATGTAGTAGAAACTTCTGGCAGCTAGATGTTATTACTCCTTAACTGGCACTGACCAGACAGTCCTAAAAATAACATTGTTCTATCATACCCACCCATGAAATCTAGTAGTTGGAGTTAGCAGCATGTAATATTCAAATGTTGTACCATCCATCCATTCTTTTATGTTTATTGGGCATGGTATTGGGAGAGGAGACCACTCCCTCATTATCCATGGGCTAGTATTCTTAATAAAAGTTTATCTTACTGAAACAAAGAGAGGGATTTTGGATACATATAATTAGCCCGCAGCCATTTCCACTTGTTAGAGGTCATATTCTACATGTTAAGGATGATGATATATTTATTTCTGCTTTCAAAACATAACACCTATTAATTAACCATTATGATCACTTTTTCACATAGCGTTTGTCCTCTGTTAGCTTACCATGTCTTAACTGTGAAGGTTGCTAATATTAAATATACCATACATAACTATTAGTCATTTTATAGCATGATAGCTTCCTACTAAAAATTAAAGCTATAAGAAACTTAAGGAAAGCCACTTTGCTATATAATTTCTCTTATCCTATACATAATTCCCAAGACAGTGTTCTTAACCAGTGTTGATTAAAGCTATAGGGCATTGTATCTTCAGAGAGCACATAAGGCTACTTGCTTTCAAGCAGTGTTCACATGAAGAAGTTTTCCACAGCCTGCTGTCTACACTACCAGAGGAAGGGAAAGAGACTGAGAGAGCAATTTTATACTTTCATAAGTCCAAGGGTAGCTGGGGATCACTTTGTGTTACTGCATGCTCTGTTTTGGTTGCTTTTGAAAAAGTATTTTTTAAGATGCACGTTTTTGAGTGTAAGTGGTGAACACTGTGAATTGTGCTTATCAGTATGATTGAATAACATTCTTACTTAACACAAAATGGGGTGAATGGGGAAAAGCATACCCAAAAACCATGAATGACTGACACATTGTGAAAGCATCAATTAGACTGAGTTATACTGAAAGATGTATCATTCCTCAAACACAATCTAAAATCATTTCTGAAGATTTTCTCAAGGTTGTTTTGGCTAGGCAAGGAAAATGTAGAGTGGCTAAGTCTCTGTTTTCAAGAGTATGGATGGAGTCTATAAAACTGAAACCATGATTTCCTGTTTTTCCTGCTGAACAGAATGAAATAAAATAGCATTAAATTAAGTCAGAAGCAATTTAGGTTGGGCATAATAAAGATCTTTTTGGGTTTCAAAATAGCAAGGAAGCATATGCTATTCACGGAACACTGAAAACTCCAGTTTCCATGATCAACAAAATGAAGGAGGAGGAATAGGAAAAAGAAAAGAGGAAGAGGAGGCTACATTCCAAGAGCTATAACAGTTATATTTTCTCACTGTCATTCATATCACTTCAACTATATTCATCACCATTTCCACCCCTTATCTCTTTCCAGAGTCTTTTGCAAGGGAGATTCTGTCTTAGTCTAAACCACAAGATTTAACAAACTATTGCCAAGGAGAGACTGGAAAGAAATTGAATGGAGCTTGGAATATGCCTTGCAAGGCTGGTGATATCTCACACTATGGCGCAGCTCAATGCCAAATAACTCAGGGTCTAGAATGCGGTAAAAATACCCAGACAATTATATGATTGGGAACTGAGTAGTGTGGTCATGCCTTCCTGTGTGGAGTCAAAGTGGTGGGGGACAAAAAATAAGGAACAGAAACTTGAGCTCACTTTTATGGGGACTCAAATCATTGTTGTCTGTATATAAAGCTATGAGGACATCAGGACACTACCAGCACTAGGAAACAAGGCAGAATAGAAATGTTATAAATGTTCCTTCTTTCCTTTTAAGACTTAAGTCAACCTGGATATGACATAAATACTGCTGAAGCTTCACCTCAGTGACCCTGGCATGAACCAAAGAAAGAAAAGTGACTAAGCATGAAGGACAATGAGAGTAGTAGTTAGCACAGCAATGCTGAATCTAGGACTGCATTTTTCAAAAAGATAAAACAGATGCAGAGTTGTCTGTGACCTAGCAGAGCTGAGAAATCCAACACCCAGAACCTGCAATACCCAAGGCGATTCAGTCCCTGGAGCACAGGACAGGAAAATGGCTGAAGGCAGATGGTGTGGTTCAGAGTAGGGCAGGACTGGCTGATTCTGCACCCAAAGGTCATCTACTTGCCTATGCAACCAAACTGATGAGCATGTTTACTACCATTGAGATGGACAAGATGCCTATTGCTTGTGGAAACTGTACAACAAAGGCCTTGATCCAGAATGAGGTAAGGAAGCAGGAGATTGCGTCTGGCACTCAAGCAAAGAAATGAGTTCCATCTTCGCCCTCCTTTCTTCTCTCTTGCTCTTTCTCCATCCCATCAAGTCTTAGGATACAGTTTCTTTGTCTTGAGAGAAGCTTGTGAAATTTTCACCACTTTTTGGTATATTTACCCTCTGTTCATTTCTCTGCCTCATTTAAGCAATTCCCGTGAAAATCAGAAACTTGGCATTGTTCTTTGTCTTTCTGAAAAGAATCTTCCCTCCCACAATTGTTCTTCAGTTAGAAATGCTGATTGCGATTTATCTAAAGAGGTTTTATTAAATGTGTCTTTTCATAGCTTTTTACAGATCTCCAAACAAAAATAACATGATTTGATATAATAATTTCAGATGAAAAGAGTTTAGAAAGTTTGACTCATGGGAAGGTAGAGTTCCCCTGCCCCCTTTTAAAGTTTGTCAGGCACTCTCTGGGCATATTATTATTTTATATAGAGACCATTGATCATTGTAAAGCAAGATTTTTTTCCCGGAGTCTCTGTCTGAAAAACATTAATCCACTTTATCTTGTAGTCGCTTACTTTACATTGAAGACTGAACCATTCTCTGTGCTTAAAGAAGAGTAAAAGTTTATCCTCAACAACAAAGCCTTGCATTATTTTCTATGAAACTCTGTCTATATGAGACTTGGATGCATGTATCAGATTCCATTGTCCACTAGCCAATAAACCCATGGCTCTTTCTA
Source organism: Cricetomys ansorgei (assembly GCA_026225945.1). Taxonomy (NCBI): domain Eukaryota; kingdom Metazoa; phylum Chordata; class Mammalia; order Rodentia; family Nesomyidae; genus Cricetomys; species Cricetomys ansorgei. The sequence continues at coordinate 5,464,303 of JAMJFZ010001816.1, forward strand.
AATGGCCCTTCTAATGTTCCACCAGAAATTTTAGTACTTTAAGTCATACGTAGTCACAGTCATCTGCATTCTTGTACTAAAAAACTACATATAATCTTTTGTTAGTGAGGTTCACTCATAAGCAATGGGCCATCAGCTGCCACCAAAATAATACTGTGGATTATTATTAAATAATAAACAGATTTCTAGAATATTCATTTCAGTTTAAAAATCCCTAGTGCCTCTCTCTCCCTCTCTTTCTCTCTTTCTCTCTCTCTCTCTCTCTCTCTCTCTCTCTCTCTCTCTCTCTCTCTCACACACACACACACACACACACACACACACACACTCACAAATAGAGGCAGAGTTCTCCAGATGCCCGGGGGCTCCTTCCACCTGTATGGCTCACTCCTTTTGGATTTTCAGGCTAAAAAAGGGTTCAGCCATACTGGTGGGCAGGAAAGCAGCATGGTATTCTTTCACCAGGCTGTTCCCATTAATTTACTTCTAGGTTCTCATACAAAGGGAAAATCGAAATTATGGAATGGAAAGGAAGAGGATCCTCCTAGAAAACAGCTCAGCCACTCACCATTGGGAGCACAATCTTATCCCTGACAAAGGATACAATCCGGCCCCTTTCTCGGGCTCCCTCTCCTCTTCTAGACATCAGAAATTCTTGCAATGCTGTATGCTACAATGGGATTGCTCAACTCTTGTCTCCTGTGCTGGCATTCAAGTGCCTCTAATCCCATGCTCTACTCATTGGAATCACCTTAATGCTGAGCTCAGTGTCTCTTAGCACATCAGTGCACATCATTGCATTCAGGTGTTTCTAATCACCTTTGAGAGTGAGTCTTGTAAACCCTGGGATTCCCACTGATGCATTGCTTACTGCTTTGCTCATTACAGAAGCTCAGCAAATCTGTGTAAAACAAATAGGAAGATGGAGATAAGGGACATTGATCCACTATAATTGGGCATGATTCTTACTTCTCTTCAGCTAAAAGAATAGTGTTTACTAGTATTTGAAGTACTGAAGTCACCTAATAAATGATACTTTTTCAACACCTGATGGGACCAAGTGAAGGCACCAAGGAAATAGATAAAATTATATTAGTGGGCATGCATGTCTACAAAGGACACCCTTACATACCTTCAAGCTGGCCAGACTTAACTGGAAATCTATATCAGGAAAAGCCAAATCTTTAATAAACCAGTTTCAGTTTGGACAAGAATTGATGATGACATCTTCTAAATCAACATTTCTTAAATTTTACTCTGCTGAAGATTCAACTAGAGAGCTTATTTACCCCCCCCCCCACACACACACATACACACAAATTATCAGATCTGGAGAAATTAGGTGGTTAAGGGCACTGGTTGCTCTTTCAGAAGACCTGGGTTTGATCCCAGCACCCACGTGGTGACTCACAACCATCTGTAACGCCAGTTTGAGGAGATCTGAATCTCTTCTGGCCTCTGCAGATACTACATGTGGTACACAGGCATACATGCAGGAATAATACTTTAAGAAAATGAAAATAAAGGCTAAAAAGGAAGAAGGAGGAGGAGGAGGAGGAGAAGGAGAAGAAGAAGAGAAGAGGACAAAGAAAACAAATTATCAAGCAATTCAAATTCAATGATCTGGGATGTCCATTTATAGGACCATTTTGAGATATACCAGGGAAAAGGATAGTTACAATAATAAACACAAGAAATACTACTTGTTATCTCCATATGGTGAGGTTACTTCTTTAAAGATCAGTAGCATATGCAAAATTCAATAAGCAATTTGTGGCAATAAACTAATCATTGCTAATTGCTGGGCATGAGTCTGAACCCAGCCTATATTCACATTGCTTCATCAGGCCTTAATCATACATGGGGCAGCATGCATGGCATGGCAGGAAAAGTGCACATCTACACTGGGAAAATCAGAGACATGGATATGTTTGCTTGAGAAGCACTGAAGCTACGTCAGATGCTTTTCTTTTCTGTGGCTGGTAAGAATACAACAAGCCATACAAATTTGACTGGGTTTTTGGCTGTAGTAGACTGTTTTGTTTTGTTTTTTTCTCAATCTGGAGTTAGCCATTGTGTCTAAGAACCAAACACAATTAAGCGTGCAGATTAGAGTTTTAAATTTCAAGCCTTCCAAGTGAACATAAAATCTTTTGTAAAACCACTTCTTGCCAGGTGGTACAGGCTCATGTCTTTAATCCCAGAACTTGGCACTTGGGAGGCAGAGGCAAGTGGAACTTTGTGAGTTTGAGGCCAGCCTGGGCTACAGAGTGAGTTCTAGGACAACCAGAGTTACAACAGAGAAACCCTGTCTTGAAAAACAAACAAACAAACAAACAAACAAAACACTTCTTCCAAATCCTTAAATCAGTTGGGGAAGAGAATTGTCTGAAGGCAGTGATTCTGAAAAGGCTCACTGCTGAACAGCAGTGAAGAGTTCTCCCACACATAGCTATCAGAACATTGCATCAGAATGTAGCTACCAGAACTGGGTGCTGGCCACAAGGTACTTCTGATATCATTGCTACCTCTAGTACTTTTGGCTCATTCTCTTACCTTACCTGCCGTGTGAAAAGTTACTGGGAGGAGAAAACTGATCATCCAAGGGGGAAACTCTTCATTGTTAAAAGCAAGAAAAAAAGAAGTAACGAAACACAAATATTAGATGTTTAATACATTACAAAAGTGTTTATTAGAAATGTGTTTTAAGAGGCAAGAAAGGACTATCCAATAAGCTGAATTCCTACTTTACGTTGGATATGGATGCCTTAGAAGAAAGTAAAGAGTTAAATATCCAAGGAGCTCACTGGTAAAATAAATTACCCTCATAATAACAACGTAGCACCTCACTGGTTATTTTTCTGTAGACATTAGTCATGTCATAGCGGCTAACTTTTAAATTATCTGGCAAATGTTTCTCTTTCTAATTGTTACTGTTAGAGATAAATTTCAGTAGCTAATTTAATAGCAGTGAAGAGCAATTAGACAAATCAGTGAATCTTTCTCTTCGTACTTTCACCTCAGCTCTGTTAGTTTAAGTGGGGCTTTATGCTTTGATCAAGACAATTAGCAGATGGCTTTATTTTATGGAAGACAAGAGTACATCTGAAATGCCAACAGATTTATGATACTCATGTCTAAGTTGAATTAATTAATACCTACTAATAATGTATACATTTTCAGCTAAGTGCTTGTTTGATCTATGTAAAAGTTATTAATTTAGTTCCTGTCCATGCCCTTTTTGGATATGAGTAACTTAAACCCACTTCAATGAACTCAGGCAAAACTACAGAATTTCTGGGAAGTAAGTTTGCTCTCCATGCTGTTCTCTGGATTTGTTGGGTTTATCTTCTTCTGTATGTGCTTGGGAATCATGATGCTGCTTTGGACCAACATCTCCTCTGAGTCCTAACCTCAGCCTCAAGTTATAGCATGGTTATGCCGTACATCTATTTTGATAAGGCAGAGGAGTTTTTGAGTACAGTTTCAATAACTGTCTTCTATTCACTCAAGGGTCGATTTAATAAGCTACAGCTTCTCTAGAGAGAACTCTGGGCCTAGCAATAGATGACTGAGCAATCACCATAACTGTCCCTAGCCAGCACTAGAGAACATAGACACTCACCTTCATGATTTGTGCATGATCTAACCAGTAGAACCCACAGGTTGGTGTGAGTCATTTCTCAGTGATAAACGCTCACAGTAACCACTTGTCTTAAGAAGATATCATCCAGACCAGTGATGAAGATCATCTCATATACAAGTTGCATGATTTTAATGAAAACAAACTTATTATGTGTGTGTGTATATATATATACATTTGCATATCTGAGAAATCTGAAGAGTATTTGTAATCATAAGGGATTATTTTACTATAACAAAATATTAGTAGGTTATAGTTTATTGCATAGTAAAATACATAGACATTGTACTGAGTGTTTAACATATGTTATCAAGTTGCAGTCTCATATGTTTTCAAATGTGGTATCATCACTCTTATTCAAACATAAATGTACAGTTGGGTTAAGCACCTACTGAAAAGACAAATGGTCAAAAGACACACTTGAGAATCAAATACTATTTTGATGCTGTGCACACTATGCTTGTCTTGCTGGGCTATCATTTACATCAGTGTGCCTCTGTCCACTCCTTGCATAGGATCCTGGATAAGAGAGGTGCAATTACATTTCTAACCGACTTCCATATTTCACCCTAGCGATTCTGTCCTTTACCTTTTGCTCATGATTTCACCATTACTCACCACTGCCATCCAGGACACACCCAGAGAAGCTGTGGAAAGGGCTAAGTAGATGTCTAAGTAAGCAGAGATGCTTTGGTTTGCAAACCACCACAGGAAGAGGAAAATGACCTTCAAAATTGTTCCCCAATCCATATTGCTCCTTGTCTTGTCTTCTTATTCTGTACCTCTTTATAAAATTATGCATCAGTATACTGTCTTCTTAGATTTTAAACAGTTCTTTAATTCAAGTTAATTCTGGCATGGGGGTTGGGGCCTGTCCTGTAGTATGGTAAGGGAAAGCAATGTCAAATCTTTATAATCCTGCCAAAAGATAACTAGACAATGAATTAATGGGAGTCAATGTGGTGCTTAATGGGTTTATTTCTGAACCTGAAAAAGGAGAGGACATTTAAGTCAATATCCAAAGTATTTTTAGGACACTTCTTTTTAACTAATGTTTAATGATCATTTTATACACACACACACACACACACACACACACACACGTCTTAGATGGTGTTATTGATACAATAAATATATATAGTTTAGCATATCTTACAAAATGAAAATCATTCCATAACAGTGGCTTAGGGGATAAAGACAGCTGCTTGAGAAGCCTAAAAACCCAAGTTCAATCCCCAAAACCTACGTGGTGGGAGGAGAGAACCAACTCCCTCCGTTTGTCCTCCGACCTCCACACTCCTCTCCAGCCATGGCATGTCTGTACCCTTTCCCACAAGCACACATAAGTCAATGTTTTAGAAAATTAAGAACCCAAGTCAGCACAAGTGCAAGGAAAAGCAGACATCAAAACTAAGGAAACAGGACAGGAAACAGACTGAAGGAGTGCAAGACTAAGAACAATGACCATTTTTCCTATACTTTTATTGTCATCAATAAGGTCTTTGTCTATGTCATTATTAATTTCACAAATATTTATTAGTGTGTACCAGAACACGTACCAGGTACTGTGGAACTCATTGGTAGAAGTAACCAGAAATCGCTACTTCCTTCAGGAGACTTTAAAGTTCCATAATCATCATTTGCTTGCAAAGTCATGGGCATTCATCAATGGTTTAATGAAATCACAGTTAACTTTGTCTTGTGTATTAATGTCATCGCCATCATAATCATCTGTAGTAGTAAGCTGCTGCTATGGGTCAGCAAGGAAGACACGGAGGAATATTTCATAACTGCAAACCCTGCCAGACCTCAGGAGACAGCACCACCTTCCTGGCCAGCACCAGACTCCATAGTGGAACCCCCAGCATCTGAGTTCAGGTTTTTTTATTCTTTCAGAACTCCCCAGATTCAGACCATAAGCAATCAAACAACCACACACACGCACACACAAATAAATCCAACACCGGAAAACAATACAAAACCACCATGGCCTAGGTAGCCCTTTTTCCCAGCAGTGCACAATATTTTATACATAACTAAAAATAAACTTCCACAACAATCACAACCATCATCACCATCATCATCATCATCATTAATTCGGAAACTACATATATCGTTTAATGCTTGTTTTGAGGAGAAATGATACAAAGGAGAGTCAGAAAGTGAAAAGGAGGGAAAACGAAGCATTTCCATATCTTCTATGAAACTCTTCCCTCTGGGTCTAGACAGGTTTATCTCCAACTGTCTGCGTTGAAGACAAGGTAATGCGGAGTAATTCTAGGAGTAACAGGGCACAGAAGGTGCTGTCAGCCTTCCTCTGTGCAAGTGCACCCTTCAGGGGCTTGTTGTATGTGTGCTAGCTCCTTACCCACCCGTAGTTAACCCTTTGAAGCTAGTAACTATATGTGTGTGTGTGTGTATATGTGTGTATGTGTCTTTTACATACAGCGTTTTAATTTGTAGACATATATGGAGAGTCAAGTTGAGAGAGTGGGTGCAAAGAACGTTGCTCATTTAGCAGTGGGGTATGATGGAATGGCTTGGGTCCTCTCCATTCAAGAGTTATGGGACATCTGGCAGTTTGACCATTCAAGCCTATCTACAATCTAAGGCCTGCAGTCTTCCAGATACACAGTAGGTGGCAACCTTGAGCGACAGCCCTGCTTTTAGAAAGAGGCGTGAAAGTTTATCTTCTCTCAGAAGAATGAAAAATACTTAATAAAATCTGATAGAGGTGTAAGATAAAATTACAAAGATAAATAGGCCATACTGGAAATACTTGGCCTAAAATGAAAGAAGAAATAACTGTTATAGATTTTCTTTGATAATCTGCACTCACTCTCGTAGTGATAATATTGCTTTGCTGAATATAATAATTTACAAATACTGAAATAAGAAAATAAATCAAACTAAAATCCCTATTCCTAACAAGATTTCTTTAAATACATGAAATTAAGAAAAAGATTTTAAAAAGTCTACTAGTTTTCTATTTTTAAGCTTTTCTTTGGGTCTTAGTTCTAAGATTAACATTGCTAATCAAAACTATTACATTATCAGTATGTACTTCCAAATGATTGGAATCCTCTACTTTAAGTGCCGTGTCTAAATCTGAATAAAATTAATTATGATTCTTTAATGTTTTCAAGAATCCTGACACTGTTCCCATTGGCTAATTTTTCTTGGAAGTGTAGAATAGCTTTTGTTTACAATTTGGCTTAACTCAGGTAAGGTAAACTCCATGTCTTAAAATTGGCTGATACAGCTTTCAGATAGCTTTTGATCAATACACCGTCTACCTCATTCTGCTCTGGTAGTTTTTTGTTGTTATTGTTGTTGGTTTTTGGTTTTCTTTTTTTTTTTTTTTTTACAAGAACAAACTGAACAAACTGAATCATTTATTTCATAAGACTTTTTTTACTTAACTTACTGGGTTTCACTAATTGCATCTCTCCATGAATATATATATTTGAAGTTCAATTTATTTTCCTGACTCATTTGTCTATGTTTTCTATTTTAAAATTATAGTCCCTTAATCTATCTCCTATAGATCCATTGTATGGAAAAATATTTCAAAAACTCTTTGTTAAAGCCTATGTTATCAACTGGATATTAAGTGCTTCATGTGACAAAACAGTTAACTTTTCCAGAAGCTCATGCAAAGAGGGCAACACTCTGCTTGCCACAGCTTTGCCACAACCAAAGACTTTTTCTCATTCTCTGCCTTTGAATACTAAAGTGTCATTTGCTTTACAGGCACTTGGTTATGAATTAAACCACAGCTTGGAATGTGGTGGGACTCTCATTACACACAAATATTTGAACTACCCTGGGTGACTCCTTCATTGTCCTTGTTCTAAAAATACAATCATTGGTTTTCCCATTTTCCTTTGAGGATAACCTGACCAACCAAATCCTTGGGCAGGAGAACCTGACCGCACCATCTGAAATCACTCAGGGCTTAATGAGTTGAGTCTGCATAAAGTCAAATTTTAATCGTATGTTTATAAGACACTCTCATCCAGGCTTCAAATTATTTCTTTTGTACATGTTGCTAAGGAAAATGAATTCAAGTCTGTCCAAACTTGGCTTTTTGCACAAGGGAATTGTGTGGTTCACATGAGAAACACTAAAATTCTTTATTCAGCAAGAGACTAATCTGTGTGGATGCGTCACACTCTGGGCTGGAACATCTGATTTCAGTTGTTGGTTGAATCCACACTTTGCTTTAACACCACTTTAACTGTTGCTTTGGGATTCTAGATGTTATCAAACTTTTGGCTAGTCAGAGGTGAATCCACCCACACTCTGTACTTTATTTAAATGTAAAGCTAGGGAGTGATTCTGATATAAACGTTTCCATCTTTTAAGGCGGTTAAATCCCATAGCAGGATTTCCTTTTTCCAAAAGATTTATTTTGTTTATTATTGTTATTATTATTATTATTATTATTATTATTATTATTTGTGTGTGTGTATATATGTGTGTTTGTGTGTGTGTGTGAGAGAGAGAGAGAGAGAGCGAGAGCATGTGTTACAAGTCTGAGGGTGCTCTCAGAGGCCAGAAGAAGGCATTGAATCCCCTGAAGCTATAGTCAGAAGACTATAGCTGACCTGTGTGCTGGGAAATGAGCTCAGATCTATACAAGAGTGGTGCAAAGACTTACCAGTGACTCAACTCTATTGCCTCAACAGATTTTACTTTGTCATTATCTTTTTCTATTTCTTCCAATGTGTCTCTTCCATACTCAAGATGGTCAAATGATTGACCATTTACTGGACATTTCATAATGGAGTCATTTTCTTTTGTACCCAAGCTCACACATTCATTAAGAAAACTCTCAGGTTGGTTGCTCTGAACTCCTTACTTCCTGTGCATACATTATCAAATACATCTTTGAAGCTGTCCGGTTTAGACAGGAGAAAGGGAAAGGAATCCTGATTAAAATCCATTTCTGGATGTAGAAAAAAACTTCAAGATAAATTCTACGTAAGAGGAAGAATGTATCTGATCTTTAAGCCAAATGAACAAAACCCTAAGAGTAATTTAGAGAACATAGAACAGAATCATATTCAGACTAAATAGCCCATCGGTTGCCTGTGCACAGTATGGAGTCAGCTCCTCTTCTGTAGAACTCACTATTGACTTTCCATCGATGACTAAATGGTCAATATGAAAGCAGCCTCTAAAACAAAAGCCTGGTGACTGCTGGCTCAGGTAAGTTAGAAGAACACAGGAACAGTCACGTTGGGATACACTAGATAAAAGGACCAGGAGCAGATGGGCAATTTAAATATCCAATTATTTTATCCTGGTGAGTAGCAGGGCATCCACATGAATACAGAAGTCTTGTTTGACCAGAAGACAGTCCACTGGAGAATCTCAACTCTATTCTTCAAATTCTTGATGGTCCCCAACTTTTTCCGAGAGAAGGAAAGTAAAGCTAACAGCTTTAGTTGTTTTGGGGTTTCAAGTTACGAGGTAGAGGATAGCAGCCACTCAGCATCCTGTTCCTTGCATACCTGGAAGTCACACTAGCTGCTCCTCTGAGGTGTTGCAGCATCTGAGACTGAGATGTTTTTTGCTGTGTTTTATGACCAACGAGTCTCTGGGACAAGGAAGAGACGGTAAAGTTGTCTAGTCTCTCCAGACTCCTAACAGAAGCTTCATATTGTCTACTTTTTATTGTTGCCTAAGCTGACATTTCATACTCACTATATCTGACTTTGCCTTTATTTATCATGCTTTTTGAGGCATAGTGTTCATCTTCTTGATCTGCCTTCTTATTGAATTAGATTATTATAATACTGAGAAAGCAGAGATCTGAAGAACATCACTGTTAATCCTGTGCCCTGCACAAGTAAGTCCTTGTAAAATATTCTGGATAACAAAAACCAATCACCAGACCTCATAAGGCATGTGTCTCCAGGGACCTTTGAGAGATGAAAATTCAAGAAGAAATATAAATATTTCCAATGTGTTTGAAGCAATAGGCTGTAGTCATTGCTTCTCATTGCCTGAAGTTCAGATATTTGTGCTTCTCTGAGTTACTGATCTCTCATCTCAGACAATGTAGTTTCTGAGCTTCTTGCACTAAAACACAAACTGGTAGCTCACTGATGGTGTCAAGAATTGGTATTGCTGCTACAGGGACATTCACAGCTAGAATTAGAATAACAGAACTGAAAGTTAATCTGGATCCAACTGGTCAACCTCCTTGTCTTTCAGTCACATTTCCAGAGAAGTAAACTTCTTACTTATTTGAAAATAGAAACATTCAGCTAAGTCAGCACTCTTTGGAGACAATTAGGCCAGTACTGAGACTTTTTAAAAATCACTCATTTATGTGGCAAAGGGCAAATGGTTACCTGAAAAAAAAAAAAACTAAAGAAAAACTGAAACTTTAAATATGATGATGATCAAGATCTAACACAATACACCTAAACCCACTTAACACCCACTGTCTTAATTTCTTTTTCGGTTGCTGTGATGAAAAAATGCTCTGAGAAAAGCAATTTAAGAGAGAAATGTTTTATTCTGGCTCACAATTCAAGAGTGTAGTACAATATTACTAGGTAGACAGGGTAGCATGCAGCTGGTCACATAGACCTACAGTCATCAAGAAGAGAGAGAATAAATGTATGCTAGTGCACAGCTCCCATTCTCTATCTTACATAGTCCAAGAACTCTTACTCATAGAATGCCCCTACTCACAATTAATATGAGTCTTCCCTCATCAATTAGCATAATCAAGATATTTTTTGCAAACATGTCTAAACACCTATCTTATAGACAATTTTTAGTTCTGCCAGATGTACAATTAGCACTATCTATCATACTCACATGGACTGACCTTAGATCTGGATATGAAATAAATGTATGATTTGGGCAAACTTCTGGCCATTCATGGTGTTCCTAACAAGAACCTACTACTCATTCTGTACAGCAAGATTTATCTTGGGAAGTTCTTCTTATCCCTACACAACACAATATGAGATTGTGCTCTGTTTTTCCTCGTAATATGTAGTTTCTTCAGGAAACATATTTGCACAATATTTTAATCACCCTAATTTAACCAACTATGATATAGAATGATATTCATGATTTTATTCATTTAGTAATTTTTAAATAAGTTATGGGCACAAGCAGTACATGAAGACAATGAAAGGACTACCTTCCTTCAAACTACTCATGCACCCCCTTACCATCAAATACATCCAGCTCACTTGGAAATCCAAAAGTGCATCCTAATTTTCCTGTTGTCCTCATCTCTGTCACTACAGTCCTAGCCTTACTAATAACATGGACTTTCTCTTAGATCACAGTTTAACTTCCTAACTGGAAACCATGCTTTCCTTCTTATCTCCTCATTGTCTGTCCATCTTGAACCAGCTCTATTTCTCTAAGTTGAACATAATCAAATTTTGCCTTTCCTTTTAAAAGCTTCAAAACACTTACCAACCCACTGAGAATAATCCAAACTCTTTAACCTAATGGGATGATGAGGGGCATTAGTCCATAAAGAAAGGGGAGAAGGAACAGTGATCACAGGGGTTGGTGATTCACTACTCTTTGTTTGGAGGAATCTACATGGGATAAAATGAGGTTGTAAGTCCAGGAAACAAACCCTCTCTTGTAATAAATATTATTAGATTCATAACAACTTTGGTGCTTATTTCTTTTTGCTGTCCCAGAACTTACCCAGTTCTTTCTTAATTCACTTCTGCCAAAAAAAAAAAAAAAGAAAGAAATGCTTTATTTGTACTTGATCTTGGAAGATGTAAGGAAAACATCACATATGCAATATAATAAGAGGTAGAAATTTGAAAGAAACAAAATACCAAAAGGTACCATACTTGAACTGGAATAAGGCATTGTTTCCTAACTCCAACAGTGCTTTCCATGTGGGTACTAAAAATGTAGTAGGAAAGGCAAGTCCAATGAACTTTATAGCACAATGTGGGTGTCTCTGACCTATTATCAGGGAATTCAGAAAAGGGACTCAGCTAGTTTTGTGACTAGAGAACATAAAACCAAGCATCTCTAGATGAGTTCCTGAAAACCACTCTCTTCATGCCTCATGTGTCTTTACTTCTCTAGAGTCAACTCATGGGAAGACGGTACCATCTTGGGGACGGGTTGTTTCCTCTACCCACTGCGGAGAAGCCCTTTCTGTAGTCTTCTCTTTGCTATTTGCCTGCATGAGTACAATCCAGAGCTTCTGGGATTAGACAAACTTTGGCCACACCCTCTAGGCTATAATTTCAGGCTCTAGAGCAAGAGTCCCATAACTCTACAGCCACTCTCATGGTCAACCTACTGAGATACAATTTGGCCAAACTAGAAACTAGTTGTAGATTGATGGTACTTACGCTAACTGGTAGAGCCAGGTTCCCTTCTTGGGATCCTGCAGCCTCTGCTGCCCCCTGGTGCTACCTGTTAGAGTTCCTTACCCATCACTGGAGTCAAAGTCCCCCAGAAAGACTCAAGAAAGAGATACTTAGATTAACTACATTAAGAGTTTTGTGCAGAGAAGCTGTGGCACCATGTCATATCATGTATTTTTTCAATAAAAATTTAACATTCAAGGAAAATATTCATTCTCCTTGAAAAAACCTAATAGCTAATGATACATGCACGGAACTTCCACTAAAATTTAGATTGGAAACACAGAATAAATAAAATCAATCATCCTATCATGTCAGAATTTTAAACTAAGAGTTATACAGATAATTTAAAATAGGTAAAATAAAGTCTATTGTTTTTATATAACTGATAGTAATTTCTTCTTTTTTGAACACACTACTTGATTCTTTAAATTCCTTAAATAAAAATACATGGGTGCCTCTAGTTAGCCCAAAATGAACATACTAAAATCTAAAACTGAAATAAAAAAGAGTGAAAATTAGAGTTGCTTTATTGAATCTAATTTTTCCATCAACCATATCTTCTTATTCATCAAAATGTCCACAAAAACGTGAGCTTTAAGTGAATTAGTTTTTGTCTAAGCATTCCAGAAATATGGTCTCTATATTGCCACTGTCTACATATGAAATTTGAAGACTATGACGTATTTCTCAAGTTATCTAATATTTCTTTGCCTTTGACTGAGAGTCCACTAAAGAACCATTTTTTCTTTGAGGGTTTCATTTAAAGAAATGTCTGGTAATAAGATCATGTTCACATTGTAGGAGGACATCTGTTTCCAATTCCATTCCTGGAAGCCATGCAGAATTCTGAACAACTCAGATCCATCTGACAGTTTCCCATAGTTGTTTCCACTGGTGGAAATTGCCTTCTTAAATGTTCAACATTCTCCAAATGAATTAATACCTATAATTTCCGTTTATATCTAATCTAATGTCTCAAGCTGGGATAATTTCTACTCAATGATTTTCCCACAGCTGTTGGGTAGTAAAGGTGTTCCTTGCATTGTTTTCTATGTGGCTGCATATCACCATCAACGCAGAAAACACATTTTAATGTATCTGAATCTGTCTTCTTTGGATGCTCGTAAATTGGACATGTACTCGGGGCCATGTGGGTGTTTTTTTCACTGTAATAAACTGCAGCGAAATCTGAGGAGTTATGATGTATAACCTTGGGTTACAAGGGGGTACTTTTGACACTCAAATGTCTCCAGAAGATGGAAAATTTGGTTTATTTTATTGCCCCTCTTAAAAGTTCTAAAAGTTTGGGAAAGTTAAAAACTGTTCTTCATACTTCTTAGAAGTTTTAAGATCTGTGACTGCTAAGAACTAAAATGTCAACACTGTGTATAACATATATGGACACTAAAAATAAATTCTTTGAGTTGAAGCCTGGAATAAGACTGGTACTAACACAGACAAGAATCAGGGAGTTTCTGATGGTCTTGGTGTTCATCATAAAGTCCTTCTAGGCATCAGATGGATGACCTGTTATTTTTATTTTCTAAATATTGCTAACATTTTCAAGACTGAAGTTGTCATTTTTTTTTGCTATGTTTTTGTTTTTAATTAAATATATATGGTAGGAGGATGCCATGTACAGGAGACTACAGGTATAGATGAAATATATAAAACAACATCAGATCCCCTAGAGCTGGGGTTACAGATAGAGAGTCACCAGATGTAGATGCTCAGAATTATATTTGGGTCCTTTGAAGGGGCAGTGAGTGCTCTCAACCACCAAGCCATCTCTCCAGCTCTCAAGTTATTTCTTGGTGGGTGATTTTAAGTCCTTCTGATTACATGTTTGAGCCTCTCATGCTCACTCATGACCCAAGTAGAGTACTGCTTCTACCATCTTCATGATTCTGGTCTGGAAACTGTTCTTTAACCACTCAGTTATTGACTTTTATGCCTTGATCAGACCACACTGGGGAATGATAACTCTTCACTGTTATATTACCTTAATTAGTCTAATGAGCAACAAGCTAACATAGCATTGGTTTAGTTTTTCAATCTCCAGCATAGAAACTGTGCCTGACACATAATCAGTGATGAGAATTATTGGTTGAATAAATGTTGATAGCACATCATAAAGACAGTCGATTCTATCTACACAAAATAAAAGATTATTTCAAGAACCTTTGATTTTGTTGTAATAAAGAAATATACCTCTTGTTTGATTTTATACTCTTAATTCTGGGAACAACTTTGGTTGTACAAATATTTGGCTCCATTGTCAAACTCTATATAAAACATTTTTAATCTATGGCTGTTACACAAAACTAACTTCTGGTAGTAAGATTAATTAAATTGAGTTCACCAATTTTTTTCTCTCTCTCTTTTAAAATAATGAAACATGTTTAATCCTGATTAATAGGCTCAGATCTATTGTTCTCAGTAGAGTTAATTTTCAGAACTTACCTCCTTAAATACAATGCTTTATACACAGTAAATGTTTAAGTATTTCTTAAGTATTTAAGGTAATTGCAAAGAATAGCTTCAGTAAATTAGTTCTATGTATCTTATCTATGGCAAATTTTGTCTTACTATGTCAACTTTCTATTTTATAAAAACTCCCCAGTACCAAATGTTATACATCTCTGGACTATTCTAGAATATCACCTATTTTCCAAGGTTCTTGACATACAGAGATCAGCATTTCACTCAAGTCTCACTTGCATGATCAGAGGTTCACGACCATCAAACTGAGCAATGACATTAAGAACATTAAAATTATCTCGACTACAGCACAGCTTTTAAAATTTGATGGTTACACTCAAGAGCCTCACTCTCTTCTTTCTTTCCGATTGTGGGAATCCAAAACACCTCAGCTAAAATCAAGAGAAGAAAATGCAAATTAACGCATGGAGACAGAAAAGGGCTCATAGAATATTCATCAGAAGAACATGAGAAGTTTGTGATTAGAAAAACATTTACTTGATGATTTGTAAAGTTCAGGGAATGACCTATAAATAAGTGGATTTATTAAGTATAGAGCAAGACAAAATAAAAAAAACAAATGGCAAAAGAAAAATGATAGGTAGATACATACATACATACATACATACATACATACATAGATATGATAGGAAAAAAACCATCAAATCAGGTACCCATAATAGCCAGCAGAAATCAAATGGGGAAGCCCCTTTAAGACAGTAAGTCCAATCCTTGGCAGAACAGGATATCCCCTTGTGTGAGGCTCCCTGGTATTAGAAAAAATAGCAATAAATAGAAAAAACTCGTCTAATGAGACCTCCAGGAAACTCATCTGAAACTGACTGGGGAAGTGGATGTAGGAGCTGAAATTTTCCACTGAGCTTTCTCTCCATGCCTAAGCTTCTCATGACTGAACTTGTGCCTGCTTCTTCCCATTCTAGGCACTTTAATCATGGGATAAACAATACCATCTGTCAGAAATGTTTTCCCTTCTAGCTGATCTCAAGGATATAGTGGTTTTATTCTTGGGCTGTTGGCATTCTGTCTTCCCAGTCAGAGAGTTGAGGTCAGAGAAGAGGAGGGCAACATATCTCCAGGCAAGGAGTCTTGAAGGACACTTGATGTGAACACATTTGGTCTAAAATGGGGCAAACCCTGCTTCCAACAGGCTTCTCAGTGATCTAAACAGCACGTGACAAGGTACCAACATAATGTACATTAGACTTGATAGTATAGCGAAGACTACTTTGGGGCTAGCCCGTTTCCGGTAGGTAGATCACATACTCCTGTTGCTGACCCAAATTTGATGAACATTTTCTGTGTTCTGTGAGATGTCATTCACCCCCATCATAGTGTACATGTGTTTATTTGTTTGATCTTAATTTTTTAAATATATAAAATACATATTTTAATCAGAATAAAATTACACCTCTTTCTCCCTCCCTTTCTTCCTTCCAGCCCTCTCCCAGGTGCCCACCCTCCACCTCTTCTACACCCTTCTATTTTCGAGTTGATAGCTTCTGCTTCAATTTTTATTATCACACACACACACACACACACACACACACACACACACACTCACTCATTCACATATGTATGTATATTATTTGCTGAGCCTGTTTTAGCTGTTCAAGTGTACATTGTTTCAGGGCTTATCACTCTGAATTGGATAACCAAAGAGGAGGTTCATCCTGAGAGAGGCTAATTCCTTTTCTCGGCAGTCATTAGTAGCCTGTAGTTTTGTCCAGAAGTGGGACTCTATTTGATATCTGTCCATATATCTGTCCACATTAGCATGTTTACTGATACTAATATTGATATTGATTTTGCTGTCTTGTTAAAGTAGTCATTTCTAGCCATTTACTTTTCACAGTAAAATTCCAGATATTCTTTTTCTTACAACCTTTCTGGTTCATCTTTTGTGATGTTTCCTGAATCATAGATTCAGGAACTGTGATGTAGATCTATCTGTTGGGGGCAGTCTCCCTTCTGTGTTGATTGCTGCATTGTGTCTAGGTGTGGTTTTCTGTGATGGTCCTGATTTTCTGTAAAGAGAAGCTACTTTGATGAGGGGTGGTAGGTATATTTACCTGTGGGTAAGGATAAGATAAAATATAGTAAGGAATTGTGTTGGTCTAGCCAAGTGAGGGTAGTTGGTTCTTTTCTAGTGTATATGACCTCACTAACTCTGGGAAGCTGACTGGATTTCCAGTACCAAGCATGATTTCCTGCCTATTGAGTAGACCTTATGTTTGATTAGATAGTTGTTGGTTACCATCACTTATTGCACCTTTATGGATTGTCATGCTCCTCACTGTTGTGGTTCACAGATGTTGCAGCTAGGTAACAATATTTAATTGCTTCCCTCCCTAGGCAAATAGCAGGAAGGAGGTTTCCAGGTCAGATCCACCTTGAATCTCTCAAGTCCTATGTCCTAAGTGTGCAGTGCCTTCAACACTAGACACCGTGACTCAACTCCTGAGAAACAACTGAGAACTGGTCTGCATTGTTCTCATAGTCACTCAGACTACCCTGATCAATAATTAAAAGATTTCCTGTGCTGGGTCTTACGGTTTTTTATTAGTCTGTGATTCTTTTGGGGAGCATTGTCAGTCTAAGTAGCATAATGTCCTTTAAGACACATATGTATTTGTGTGTATATATGCACATATACTCATATATATTGTGTATTGTGTATATGCACATATACTTATGTGCATTGTGTATGTGTACTGGGGTAGATATTAAATATATGATTCCTTGAGGCTTTATCAAACAGCCTTGTTGTTATTATCAAAGGTCAAAAAGGTAGACCTTTCAGAATCAATTTCCCATCGTGTTATACTTCGAAACATGCCTTAAGGCTTCGACCCTCATCCTGGTTCCTTACTCTCTGGTTACTGATCCATATTTGTAGGTAAATCCTTTCTGGAAGGCAGTCAGTTCCTCCCTATTCCAAGAGGTCCACAGAACTCCACTTTAGTCTTCCAGCATGGATTCCTGACTTTTTCCTTACAGACAACTGATCCACATTTCTAAGTAAGTCTTTGTTAGACAGTAATCAATTCCTCCCTTATTCCAAGTCCCTAGGAATTTCATTATTGACTTTTAAAATATTTAAAATCCCACCTATACTATAATTCAAAGGCCTCAGGTTCTTGCTACCTTTTGTTTCTTTGTTTGTGTTTGTTTTCAGATGGGGTTTCTCTGTTATAATTCTGGCTGTCCTAGAACTCACTCTATAGACCAGCTGGTCTTGAACTCACAGACACCCACCTCCATCTGTCTCCCATATGCTAGGTTTAGAGGCCTGTGCCACCACTGCTCAGCTTCTTTCCACTTCTAACAAACACATCTGCAACCGACTTTTCAGCTTCAGAAAAACTGAAGGCCTGAGCTGGAGGGATTTCTGTGGGAATGTGTTGAAGACTCCATACCTTAGAGGCTGCAGTCATACAATGGGCATTAAGCAATTAGTTCATTGGAAAAAAAAATCTATTTTACATTATGAGACTCACACGAATAGGAGGAAGAATTATTTCAAAAAGTGAGTGGATTAGTAAGATTTTAGACATCTTTAAAGGCAAATTACCATGACCATCTGCTTTGAAATCTGTGAGCACTGAAAGCATGATTTGAGCTAATATATTCCAAGTTCCAAATTCTCCTAGTGAAGAGAGGCTACTTATATATCTTATTCCCGTGTATATATAAAATGCAGACTTGGCTTAAGGTAAGATGCCCTGGGCAGTTTTCAGAGAGAGGGAAAAAAACAGAAGCTGGATTAGATAATTTTTGCAAAAGTCTCTTCATTAGTAATCAGCATCATTGCAATGCTGATTTATGTCTGTCTTCTGAGTGGCTGGAACAGAATTCCAAACTAATACCATTTCTGCTTTCAAAGGACTCTATCTCCTAGACCTCATTTAGCATGAGGATAGAGAAACACAGATAAATGTCTTATCAGGCGAAAAAGTAATTTCATGTTCTTGCAGTTCTTTCCTCTGTCTATTCAAATGCAAGATGCCCTTTCATCTCCTACAAATGGTTTTCTCTTAATCCGCAAGAAACTAGCCCATTCTTCCTAACAACATCATTATATTTCAAGTGAATTATCACAGAACAATTAAGAGCTGTTCTCATGTGACACACACTTATCTTTGGCTGTTTGTTTCAAAATTTCACTCAGCTGTGCCCTCCACTATTTCCTCAATTTGTTGAATGCTTCTCTCAGCTTCCAGCAAAGAAAATAACACAGTAGGGAGCAGGGCAGAAGTCACAGTATTATAAGACATTATTGCCACTTCAAACAATGTTCTCCACTATAGTTCACTGAGCTAATGACAATGCATTATTTTGTTAAAAAGTGTTACTATCACTGCAGCCAAACATCCTATAATACTAACCAAGCTGTTGCTCTGGCATGTCCATATATAAAGAAAGGAGTGTTTGTAAAACCCTGTTTTGCCATG
The DNA here is from genome assembly GCA_026225945.1 of Cricetomys ansorgei. Classification (NCBI taxonomy): domain Eukaryota; kingdom Metazoa; phylum Chordata; class Mammalia; order Rodentia; family Nesomyidae; genus Cricetomys; species Cricetomys ansorgei. Next base: position 5,483,286 of record JAMJFZ010001816.1, read on the forward strand.
GGTTATAGTTTCAAGATGCTCTTTACAAATAGGTTTAACATGTTTCAAGAAGGCATATTACAAACAAGAACAATGACTTTGTGATAATCCCTGAAACTACATTCTTGTGCAATTGATTTCAAGTGATGTGACTTTAGACGATATAAATTAATTCTTCTAATTTGCAATGTCTGCATCAGAACGGAAATCTGTGAAGTTTTTAGTACTAAAATTAATGTGTCTGACTTAGGACTCCACAGGAGAAGACGTTGTAAAAGAGGGAGGCATAACTACTGGTAAACACGACTAAGGTATTTTCACCCCAGAATTCCACTCAGCCACGATGTTCCAGTTTGATGTTTGTTGCTGTGATAAAAATGTCCTGAGGAAAATCAATTTAGGAAGCAAAGAGTTTATTTAGCTTGCAATTCCAGGTTATAGCCCATCACTGCAGGGAAGTCACAGAGCAGGAGCTGGAGACAGCTGGTCACACCACATCCACAGTCAAGGATGCAGACAGATAAGTGTACCTGCTTGCTGCTTCTGCTCTCATCTAGCGCTCTCCTGTTGTTTAGAGTTCTGGACCTCTGGCCTAGGAAATGGTGCTGCCAACAGTAGACTGGATCAGTCCAATTAGCAATCTAGACAACCCCCCCCCCCCACCAAAGACATGTCCACAGGCCAATCAAATCTAGGTAATCTCTCTCATTTTTAATTTCTTCCCAGATGATTCTAGATTGTGGCATGATGACATTTAAAACTAAATAATACACATGACAATAAAAATACAAAGATGTGTGTGTGTGTGTGCACGCAGAGACGGGTAGAAATAAACCTTCAGCTAATGCTGGAGGCTTGTTGTTTCATAGGCTTACCTATTGTGATGGAAGTACTATTTCTTGTTTGCTCACTTAAAGGAAGCTTTGAGCACCATAGCTGCATTTAGAGCTTTTTCTAAAATCCTTTGAGAAAACACTCTTGGGCACTCAAGTGCTCTCTGATCTTTATGACATGGCAACATGAAGCATGCTTTTAGTTACATGCAGTATAGATAATTTGAAAGGACAAATGTGACATCAGTTACATAAACACAAATAAGTCACAGTTTTACAATTGAGTAGAGCCCTAATCTGGTTGTTGTTACTGCTAAATAGCACACAAACTCTCTTGCACATTGTATGAAAATATACTTACAGCAAATTCTGCATAGTAATTCTTTGATTCATTGTGTAGTGTCTTCTAGGTATAAGAGTTGGAATTAGCCACTGGAGACACCAAGTAAAATGTGCTTCATGCACAAAAGCATTTAAAGCTTGTTCCGGGAGACATACATACAAAAAGATAACTAGATATCTACTGTAGAAAAGAGGGCGTAGACCCATTTTCCAAGATCTCTCTAGCTGAGTACAAGTATAAGCTAGAGAGAATTTACAAGGGATAATTTAAAGATAGAAAGAGGGAGAGTGAACTGCTTAATAATCACAGAAAATGTAAGGAATGGCAGAGGGGCCCAGAATACTTAACCAACAGGGACAATCCAAATCCCCAGTTGAACAATAGAAGGCAGCCAAAGTTGACATGTTCCCACTCTGTATCAAACAGAAGCTGGTTTGGCAATACCAATCTGAAACAAAGGAAGTGTGTGTTTATTAGAGCTGCCAAGATCCATATTGAATAGGAAGCGGGATGCTTTTATAACAGGTGTAATACTTGGTTCACCGACCCAACGGCACAGGACAGTTAGGCAGCACTGGCACTGGGGAACCAGAAAGCATCCTGGCTTAGAGATCATCTTTGTCCCTGCAGATCTGACAGTCTCTTATGAGGAGACCGGAGTGGGAGTATCACACTAGGAAAAGAGACCTGGTTATAGTAATACCATCCCCGGAAGCACCATTTATCCTCTAAAGAGAGGGGAAATGTCCTTCCATCACTGTGGGCATCAAACAGCAGTGTTCGAGGAGACGCCTTATTCTTCAGGTAACATCCTGCTGATAATGGTAGATTCCCAACGGCCTGTAGATGAAGAATAAGAAAAGCATTCCGAAGGCTTAAAATATTAAATTGTCTAAAAAGAAATGTGCATGTGCGTGCGTGCCGCTCACACACACATACTCACACAACACACACACACACACACAACAAACCATCAAAAATTACAAGTGTTGGTGAGGATGTGGGAAAACTGCAGCCCCATATTACTGTTCCTGTAGAAATAACAGGAATGTGCAGCCACTGTGCAAACCAGTTCAGTGGGTCTTCAGGAGTTAAGCATGAAATGACATCACTCAGACATTCACGCCTATGTATGTGCAAGAGAATCAAAAACAAGTGTACAAGTTCAAAGTAAACTTGTACGTAAATACCTATAGCAACACTGTGGAGATTAGCCAATTGGAGAAGCAATCCAAAGATCCCGCAGCTGATGACTGGATTAATCAATGTGTGACATATTCTTACAACGTAAAATTATTCAGCTAAAAATGTGGACAAAGAGTCCATGCTATAACGTGGATGAACCTTGAAGCCATGCCTACTGAAAAAAAGAAAACAGTCACAAGACATCACATATGCTTGGAATCCACTGATGTAAAATGTTAAGTATTATAAACAGGGCTGAGTGATAGAAGATAGGGAAGCATTGGCCATAAAGAAAGTGGTTTAAAGCTTACAACTGGTGGATGATAGTCCACAATACTGATCATACTAAAAACGACTGAGATATTCCTACAAAAAGAATTCCCACGAAAACCATATCCGAACCTAGGTGCTTATTGACTCTTATTCCTTGCACTTAGACAGTGAGCCACTGTGTACATCCCTCCGACTGCTCAAAGATGTTTTCTAATGAGGACTGAGAGATGCACTCACGCACGGGTATAGAGGTGTCTACTTAGAAAGAGTACAGCGAACTGCTTAACAGTCGCACGAAACGTAGTATGTAATATTCTCATAGGCCCTGCCTACGACTATTATTTGGCTAAACAAATACAGTACTTTTGTTCTTTGCATATTTTAAATATTTGAGTTTTGGTTCCATATTTCTGTTTCCTGGTTTCACTAAAAACACTGACTGTTAGGATTATAAATGGAACATTGTGATGAGCGACAGGCAGAAGTGTGACAGCGAAGTTTTCGGGCTACCCCCACAAAGTTCTTTCCTTTGGGGTGTTATTACTAGACTCAGCTTTAAGAAATGAATGCATCTTTTGAAGTTGTCACCACTTGGGAGAAATCATGGTCTGGCTAATGGCGTGGAGCTAGAAGCACAAAGCATAGCTCGAAATCATCTAGAGAACCCAATTGCTCTCCCTAAGGAGGCTGGGTGCTGTGCTCGGCTTTTCTGACTACAGTAAGTCGCTTTAAACAACATCCTGGATAGAAATGTTCTGGTCCCTATCTTAGCAGGAATGAAAATATTCTGAGGATACTCATGACATGACCATCCTTTGGTGATCAAAGTCTTAAAACAATGGACTCTGAGAAGCTGAAATTTTCTTAGATGGGAATGACTTAGACTGGGATGAGAAAAAGATGGGCCCTTAGTGTCCACCAGGAGGGCGTTTATCTACAGAAAGGGATCTCACACAGTTCTTCTACTTCTCAGACCATCTTGCAGGAGGCTCTGCAGCATAGAAAACCTTGACTAGGACTGCTTAGTTACCCAGGCCTTTTGCCTTCTACTTAAACTTTAACCTTATGTCTGGACTCCAGAGATGGACCTGAGGACTCACTGGAACTCTTTGTCCCCTATGTGGTCACATGGGATAAATATCCAGTCATGTTTCACTCTCACCTCATCTGCTTAACTGGACTGAATTGAGGATAATAGACCAACCTTGACTTGTTAGGGCTGCCAGGGTCACGATGTGGTCCTAACACCACTGGTGACACACCAGAGAATAACACCCTGAATAGTTTCCCCCACGTTTTATTTATACTTCCTCGAATCTTCTAAAGTTCTGACTCAACGTGATGGTCACAAGTCACTCACCTAATTGGTTGCACCCATAGTTTTATGGTTCCTAGCTAAGTCCCCCTCTTTCTTTCTTTCTCTCTCTCATACCCTCTCTCCCTCCTCCCTCTCTCTCCCTCGTTCTTACTTCACCAGGAGAGAATGATAATGTTGTGGAATCTATTTTTCTGCCAAGCCCAGAAGGAAGCGAAGGAAGGAAAGGATTGAGAAAAAGCAGGATGCACACTGCTGCATCTCCTGACACCGGCATCCTTCTCTCACGCTGGCAGCCAGAGCCTGGGACCAAACATCCCCGTGGTAACCAGCACATGCAGATTTCAGTGTTGCTGTCAGTGCGAGCTATAAATATCGAAATGAACCCCAAAGGGATTTGTCACAGAGGGAGCATGAATATTTCAATTTCTGAAACCACCGTTTACCAGGAAGACACATGGTGTCTTAGAACAAACAAGTTATTCCTGGATAAGCATCTCAGTCTAAAGTGACAGAGGTAAAAAAGAGTTGCCATTTGAGGGGAAAAAAATTAAACTCTGTTAGCAGAATACTTGGTGTGATTTATAATGCCAGCTCAAACTCGCCAGGGGCTGAGGTGGGACTGCGACCTTGCTGTCTCCTGACCCACTCAGGTGTCACTGAGTGACTGACCATATTCACATGCCCTGTCTATCTTTCTGTAAAATGCATGTTTAAGTTCCATGTGTAACTGTTTTTTGCACAAGCATTCCTGTTTTATGGTTTTCTTCTAAGTCATTAAAGTTGCCCATTCCAAACCCAGTTGCAGTGCAGCACGATGCACGAATCTAATGCAAACTTTTCATATTGACCTACTCACATGCTCTGGGCGACTCTGCATATGTATCTCGCAAACAAACAAACAAAAAAAAACTGAGATAAATTTCTTCAACTGAGAAGTGGGATTCCACCTGGGGCTTTAAAATTAGCTTTCAACATAAGTTGGAAGTAATTGTTTCTTTGTTATTTAGTCTTGCTATTATTAAAAAATTCTGGCATAATAAGGTAAACCGATGTCTCACCATTACTTAAATTTATTTCCACGTCTAATAAATTTTTGCAACTTACATGAAAAACTTCTTGCTCCTTTTAATTCTATTCTGTGAAACATTGCTTTAAATTCTGCTCATTGTTCCTCTTGTGAGATATATTGTATATTAAGAAAATAAACTATTTGTCTTATGTGTTTTATACTTTAAAAATAGTTTCTTTGGTTGTCATTTTCTTTTGACATTATGAGCCTTTTATGCAATAGAGATGTTGTGATTTATTTTTTTGTGGATCATGTTTAGACTATTTTTGCCTCTTGGCTTATGATTTAGAAGAAGGCTTTTCCATGGCAAAGTTATTTTCAAATGAAAACGTAGATACAAGGCATTGTTATTAATCATAATTACCATACGGTACTCCACAATACTAGAACTCTTTCCTAGCATCAATGTAAAATTAAATTAAAACATTTTTAATGCTTTTAATTTTTTCTTTTTGCATTTGAATGTTTATATTTATAGTACTTTTGAGTCAATCATCAAGCGTGGCTCTAGTTCTGCTCTTTAAAAACATACCTAGCCAAATGGTTTATCTGAACTTTCTATATAGTCTACCAAATCCTCAATAATTTTAGGTGCCCTCCCTACCAAATTCTCCTTCATTCCATCTCTCTCTCTCTCTCTTTCTCTATCTATCCATGCTTACTTTCACCTTCCTTTAGTTATTTAAATACTTGTATTAAATTATTTTATGGTAGTTCCTTATGAATTGGTTTTGTTTTGCTTTGCTGTCGCTGTTTATCTTTGGACAGGGTCTCATCTTGCCACTCTGGTAGGCCTGGGACTCACTACACAAACCCCTGATTCTGAAATGTTAGGACTAAAGGCATGCACAATTGTGCTTACCACTCCTTGAGCCTTTCTAAATAAATAAGAATGCTTCGGTACCAATTACTTTTCTATATCAGAATATTCCTAGATATCTTCATGCTTGTGTTTTTATCCAAGCTTTGTCATTTTAAAAAACAATCTGCTGCTAGTTGACCTGAGATGTTTAACTCGGGGAAGAAACTTTTCCTAGAACCGCTGTTTTCCTTTTTAAAACAGGGCATGCTCTTCTCCTATTTACAGGCTTATTTCTCTTCTCCTTGGATAATGGCTAAACATCTTTTAGTGGTTTGTGCTTAAATATTTTGAATCTGTGTTTTTGGTAATGTTTTCCTTTGTGAAGTACTGATAGGGAAATGAATAGGATATGATGGATAAGCTTGGGAAGCTTAGTATCTAATTAGGAACTTGTAAACCTACAAAATTTACCACTGAGAAAATAAGCATAAGTGCAAAATTATGCTGGAGTTCAGGAGAGAAAGGAAGAAACCTTGCAAATTAAATTCCCTCATAGAATCCTACATTGACTCTTTAAGAAGGAAGGGACCTGAGCCATCAGCACCAGGACTCTGGACATCCATGTGCTGGACCTTGGCATCCATAACTCATCGCTATGTCACTGGCTCCGTGAAGCACTTCCTCGTGTTCTCATGGACGAAAAAGGATGCTAGAAGATGTCAGTAGCTGTTCATTGTCTCCACCATTCACTACTAGGCCGGCATCCTCAGGCGATTAACCCTGGTCCCTCGACCCTCCTCCTCTATTCAGTGAGCGCAGAGATCCATCTGTATCGAAACTACATGGAGTATACATGTGAAAAAAAACAATGCGTGCAGTCTCTTGGGTAGTAAAGAAGGAAAAGCCATGCCAGTATTGAAAGGATGAATGCAAAGGAGCGGTGATGGACGAAGGGCACTTTAGATGAGGGACACCCACGGGAATTTCAAATGGCCTGAGATGGAGCAAAAGGAGGTTAAAATTGCACTCTCTAGAAATTATTCAGGGCCACGTATACATAATAAATGGTCTCAGATGCCAAGGTAAAAATGTGGAGTAGAATGTGTGTGTGTGTGTGTGTGTGTGTGTGTGTGTGTGTGTGTGTGTGTGTGTTTTCAAATTAACTTAGGTATCTATGAAAAGGTTTATCTAAAATGGACAGAAGCACAACATGTGCAGGGAATCCCAAAGTAGAAATAAAGAGCATGTTTAAGCACAGAGAATCTGAGGTCTGGCATATATCCCAATGGTAGCACAGTTCCATACATATAGAAGGTCCCCATTAAATATTGAGTGAATTAATGAAAAATAAATGACTAGCAAGGGTGTTTTTTGAAATCAGGTATTTCTAGAGGTTCATAATTTATAACAGCTTCATCTCGAGGTTTAAGCCACAGATTCATCTCAGGCACAAGATTTCTCCTAGAAGAACAGTGTTCAGCCTGATGAGTATGACAACATTAGGGATGGGAATCTGGAACACAGCTCTGTCCTGCCACACAGTAGCAATTAAGTAAAGGAATTAATGTTTCCTAAGCACTTGAGACACCGCTTCACACAAATTAAATGCTGCATAACGGGTAGAGCTATTTGTTAAGTAAATAATGAAGGTTTGGATACAAGACCAAGATAAAATCGTAAAACAGTAAATGTTTAAGTCAGACCTTTTCCTTCCGTTCAAAGTACCTGCTTCCCATTTAATTCCTCCCCTGAATCCTACTCCATCATTTTTGCAGAGTTCCAAAGATGTTTATTAGGCAACATTTAAAAATAAAAGCCTTGTTATAATTAAACATGTGCAATGCCTCCCAAAGTCTCATGTGTTAAAGGCTGGTTCCCAGATCGGTGCTTTTGGGATGTTCTGTAGACATCGTTAGTCGGTAGCACTTTGTGAAAATCTTTGTATCACTTTGAGAGTAGAACACACTCTCAAAGGGAACGGTGGGAGTCTGGTTCTTTTCTAAGTCCTTATTCTTCCTAACTCATAACATGACTAGTTTTTCTCTATCACATGCTCCTGCCTGCTGTGGTCCCCTTGTCAGGGACCCACAGTGTTAGAGTAATCCCTGTATTCGACTGGAGACTCCAGAAGTATGAGCATTTGATTTTTAGAATGTGATTCCCTCAAGTTTTTTGTTATGGTAATGTGAAGTTGACCACCGTAACGTCTTCCAGAAGAGGGTGTATTTAGAGAAAAGTGTACACGGAAAGAGAAGGAAGAAACTAGTGTCATTGGCTCATGCTACAGTGCTCTGTGCAGTTCCTCTGTTACGATAAAGAGGGGTAGCCAGGGGTAGACAGGGTACAGTTATCCGGTTTAGGTGGACCTTATTTTAAGAAGTGTGGAGTTGAAGCTAAAAGCCAGTAAAATTTATTTAACAGGTTTCTGATGTTAATATTTAGCTAGTATTTAATCTGTTTACACCTTAAGTTTTAAAAATTATCCTTTCTGTTTAGAGTGAAAAATAAATTTGAAAGAAATGTCTGTGATGTAGACGCTACTGAGAGCTGTGGAAATGAAGAATCACCGAGAGGCTAAGTGAGGATCAATTCATTTGGAGAAAACAGAGAGCGGTGTCAAGAATACCAGCTAGGTTAGTGACATGAGAAACTGGGTACCATTTCTTAATGACAAGAAAATTTCAAATATGGGTTTTGGGGAAACAATGCATGATCAGTTTAATACATACTAACCTCAAGAAGCCAAGTTCGAGTCCTCCAACTGGAAGCAGTACATAACCCAAGTAAACTCCAGGCTAGAGAAATATGTGCCAGGATTATATCAGACCCTCACATGAATCATTTTTCTAAGCTCTCATTCTCACTTCTTTCTCCAGTCAAAACAGCCATAACTACAGCAGATATTGCCTATGTAAACATTCAAATAGTGCTTTTGACAGATTTTTACAAGTTTAATATTATGCCTCCCATAGGGCTTGCACCTGTGGTGTGTTAGCCAAGGCTTTTTTATGTAAATAAATCACAGACATAGGAGGGAGCTAAGAACTTCCCATTAAACCTCACTCTGAAAGATTCTACCAGTTCACAAAGGCACATCCCTGGAGACCAAGCATTCAACAGGTGGGCCTTCAGGGGACATTTAAGATTTACATAATAGCTCATGTCTGAAGCTACCTTTGATCAATAGGAAATGGAAGCTGATTAATGAACATGTTTGTTATTCTCCCCTTGGTAGACACAAACTGAGATGCATTTCTCAAGGCTGCTCTGATGTTCCAGGAATGATCCAATACCGATCACCTACAGAACTGGTCACCTTGGCTTTTCTTCCATCCTTGACTCTCTTCCCTTGTGCTTCATGGCCACCACCACCTAAGGTAAAGTAATGAATGCATGCAAGCCTTTGTCTCATTGGCAGAATTTATGGTGAAACTGCATTTATTAGGGAGTAGTTAAAGTGACAAGAGTGTATAAGATCACAGAAATGCAAAAAGCTTCAACACTTGCTTATTTACTGTTTAATATAAGGCCAAGGAATTTTAGAAAAGCTTTAGTTTCTAAGAAATTTGAAGAAAATTTAAGATGCCTGTTAAAGCAGGGAGGGGTGAGTGGGAGGAAGAGAGGTAAAGGAGCCAAGAGACAAGGGTATTTGAATCAGCAGCAGCAAATAGTCTAATGACTTGAAATATTTAAAAATAAAAAAAGAACAAAGCTTTTGTAGTAAACTTTGCATCACAGAGGCCAATGGTACCCATAGTTAGAATACCTTATTATTCTTTTACCACAAATGAACCCATGGAATTAGAATCAGTGACTTTCCAGGTTGAAACTCTAGATACTGAATGGTAAGACATGCATGATTTTCAATATCCCTAGAATGCAAGGGTTCTTTATGCGTGAGGCCAATTGTCTGTGAAACCTTTGTTTTGGAGTATTTTGTTTTGTGTGCTTTCTCCTATGCAAATCCGTGATTTGAAGTATTAGATTCCTGTCTTTAAGTTGGAGGAAGCATCTGTTAGATCCTGAAAGCAAGAAGGGAGCCATGAAGGGCAGGGGAGAAGAAAACTGAAGGCATGCTAATGAAACATGTGCAGCATGGAGATAGAAGTTAGGGTACTAGAGACAGAAAGGTTGAAATGGGGACGGGGCCTCGGAGGAGAGAGGAAACGTGAAAGGGGGGAGGTCAGCCAAAGCTAAGGATTTTTGAAAAATCCTTAAAAGTCACAGGAACCTACTAACTTATATGCTGACTAAACATTGTTTTCTTTTTCAAAAAGAATCTTGGACATAGCTACCCTTAATGTGTGGACGCTTCTCCCAGAAGTCACAGGTGTCTGAAACAAATTTTCAGTGACAGGTATAGGACGCTTATCTATGTATTTTTGGTCAGGAAGGCTCAAGAGGCTCTAAAATCAATAGAAGCTATTGTCATTGCTCTTGGCTGCCCACCAAAATCAGACAAGAGTATATTCCTGAAGGTAACACACACCTTGGATATAGGACACACAGAAATGTCTCTTCCTGTTGAATAACATTCATAGTGCCAGAAGGTGCTATATAAACTATTGGGAGGAAAAGCCATCAACGACCTAATGCAACTGTGGAGTCTCCATGTTACATTATTAACCTGCTAGACAAAATAAGCCTTCTAATGTAGCATGGTATAACTCTTCTGGGGGGTAACTGACAGTTTCCTGATCTATTCTGAGGCCTACTTTATGGGAGAGCATTTATGTCTGATGAATGCAAATGGATAGGGACGCCAGGCCATATGGGAGAATCTACTTCTGATGTCTTTCTTAATAGATTTATAATTAAACTGTCTTCTAAATATTTATGTTTATAATCGTAGTCTATAGCAACTCTCAGTTGTAGAGAAGCCTCATTTGGGAGGAATGACAGTAAAACAGAGACATATATCCTGGTCAAAGTGCTGACAATAAGATACTACTGAGTACTTAATCCTAAATGAAAAAGTATATATATATACTTACACACACACACACACACACACACACACACACACACACACACACACAAACTGTGAGGCCCAGCACATTGAAAGAGTCAGAGGATAAGGAGTACTATACAATTTTGTCTTCTAGATATGGCATGGCTGTTGCAATCATGAACAAAAAGCATCTCTGACCATACAAGTCTTGCTCAAGACATGAAAGCATGTAGAAGACTAGATAGAATGAAAGTATCAGAAAGAATAGAAAGGTAATGGGCATGATACTATCACAGCTTACTGTAATAGTAAAAGTATCATAAATTTAAAAACTCCCCAGCATTGGGTGACCACAATTCCACTCTTACCTTTCCTGAGAGCCACTTCTCTACCTTCCATGTATGAGATCATGCACTGTTTGTCTTTCTGCACCTGCTTTATCTCACATACCACAAGGATCTCCAGTTCTACCCAGATTGTTATGCATGATTGTTTCTCTTGCTCTGCAGAAACTTTCTCATTTAATGTAATCCCATTAATATACCAATATTACTTTGTTTTTGGTGATCTGAGGGTCTTACAAAAAATCTTTGCCCATTCCACTACTCCAGTATTCCTTTTCAAAGTTTCGTGTCCTCCATTTATGTCTTTAATCTATTTTGTGTTGATATTTGTAACTGACAAAAGAATCTACTTGTATAGTTCTGCATGTCAATATTCAACACTTCCAGCACCACTTATTGAACACAATCTTTTCTTGTTGTTAGCATCTTTGTAAAAAATTAGTTTGCTATAGTTTCATGAGTTTACCTCTAGCGTGATGATGGCATTGATTTGTGTACCTATTTCTTTCTTGATTTTCTGCCTTATGGTCTACTGCCGAATGTTAAAATCTTCAATCCCATTGTCCCATTGTCTGTCTCTACTTTGCAGTCTATAATATTTGCTTGTCTATGACAGCTTTTGGACAACAAATGACTTGGCTCCAGCTGTTGGATACATAAAAAGTAGTACTGAGGAGTTTACTGTTGATTTAGATATTTCTCAGTGTGCATTCACCAATAGCAGGAAGAAATCAATAATTTTCTATTGGTTACCATCATTGATCTTGCAAACATGTTTGAATTTAATCTTTAGGAGATTAAACTGAAATTGCACCTGCAATGCTTTCTGAAAGACAATATTTACTCACCTTTTGTCCATATAAAAACCATCTTGCGGGAATTACCTCAGGCTTAAACTTATCATTTTTAAATGGATTATTAATAATAAACACTTTCCATCAGAGGAAAGCAATCAAACATTAAAGGATTCCCTCATCTCTGTGATTTTGTAGCCTCAGTCATTAAAATTTAAACCCAGGATCATGGCATAGATGTCAATTTTTTTCAAAAAAGCCCTTCTTGAGTACCACCTCTAAATGTTGATAGTAACTTTTTTTCTAAAGCTTCCTCACAGCTGGCAAATCACTGGCTTAGAGGCACACAGAGATTCATACATGGCTCGAAATGTATTCAAACCGAGAGCAAGCGCTCTGGCCTGTGATCTACAGCTCTTAGCGTAACTTGGTAAAATATGATACTGATTGAAAACTAAAGTTGGAGAAAATAAATTACTTTTATATTTTACCTAGAAATGTCTCTTACATTATTTATTCAGTTCTTCAATTCAAATGCTTTGCTCCGAGACAACCATGCATATCAAGATACACAAACACTTTAAACAGCAATGGCTAACAGTATTCTAGGCGTGATTTTAATGCATAATGTGTATTACATCTAAATATTTGGGTCACGATACAAAGTAAGTACCATGTGTATTAAGTATTAAGTATTAAGTACTTAAGTATTAAGTTTATGAGTTAGGTTAAGAAAGCTAAGAGAAATAATGGAGGCAGGATCCAAATCCTTGCCTCACATCCAAAGCCCTGAGCTATTAGAAGTAAAAATATTCTGAAAATATAAATACGCAAGTAGATCATTAATTCCCACTCTCCTTACATGGACTTTCAGTATTGACTGTTCACATTCCTACCCTACCAAAGTTAACAATCAAAAGTAAAGGTGCTCCAAACTGTTCCAAAGTAGCACATCCTTGAAAACATGCACCTAACACTCCAAATGACTATATTGACTGATGATTGATCAATGTCAGATATCCATGGTACCACAGCTATAGACTTGAAAAAACAAACTTTGTTTTGGAAGACTCTAAGCAGGCAAAGCATCAAGTGAAGAGGGGAAATGACAAGTCAAAAAAGTTAAGATAGTTTTTGCTTTGTCAGTAAGACTGGAAAACCATCCTGTCATGAACTGCCCGAAAAGAGCCACCCACACTTGGCGGAGTCAGCAGCCCAAGTCTGACAGAGAAAGTTCTCGATTGTACTTGACTTGTATTTCTTGCATTTGAAAGGGATAACTATTAAAATCGGACCACGTTGAAGCTGTCAAGGGCAGAAAAAAGTAGACTCAAGGTAAACATATAATGCAAAGAAGATTTAACTGAGCACCAAACAAGTTGATCTCATTTCAAGAAAAATATTCATATTAAATATCTACTTATTCTCATGTACTTGACAAGGCCAGTGATTTCTGAAATAAATCATCACATTCTTCTATGCCTCCAATTTGAAGTTTTACACATGATTTCTTTCAAGGATGCTTTTCAATGATTTTCAATGGAGTTGTTACGGTCTGAATGTTTGTGCCTCTCCTCCAATTCCGAAAAACTCAGGTGCAGATTTTTAACCTCTCCAAACAGCAATATTGGGAGGTGGGGAATTGGGATAGTGAATAGGCCATGGAGGTGGATCCAAAGAAACGGGACTGTGCCTGCCATGGCTTGAATCTGAAATGTCACTCTCTCTGTTACTTTTCTGCTGCCGTGACGAGATTCCATAACCAAGGTAACTTATAGAAGAAAGAGTTTATTGGGGGGCTGCTTACAGTGTCAGAGGGTGAGTCCATGACCATCACAGCAGGAAGCATGGCAGCAGGCAGGCAGGCATGGAGCTGGAGAAGTAGCTGAGATCTTATATCTGAGAGCTTACAACCACAAGGCAGACAGACAGACAGACAGACAGACAGACAGACAGACAGACACACACACACACACACACACACACACACACACACAGAGCAGAGAGAGAGAGAATGAGCTAACTGGAAAATGACATGGTATTTTGAAACCCAAAATCCCCACACCACGCCCCAGGGATATACCTCCTAATCCTCTGTCTTAGTCAATGTTCTATAGCTATGAAGAACACCACAACTGCTACAACTCTTATAAAGGAAAACGTTTAACTGGGGCTGGCTTACAGTTTCAGAGTTTAATCCATTATCGTCATGGAGGGAAGCATGGTGGTACACAGGCAGACATGATGCTGGAGAGACAGCAGAGAGTCCCACAGCAGAGACAGCAGGAAGAGAGAGACACTGGGCCTGGCTTGAACAAGAAACCCTAATCCGCCCCCTCCAGGACACACTTCTTCTAACAAGATCACACCTACTCCAATAAGGCCACGCCTCCTAGAGACCAAGCGGTGACACTCCCTGATGACTAAGCATTTGAAATACGAGTCCATGGGTGCCATTCATATTCCAACAACCATACCTTCCCAAAAAGTTTCACCACCTAGGGACAGAGCATTCAAATATAAAAACCTATGGGACCTTATCACTAAAATCAGTCATCTACAAGCTAATATTTTCTTATGCATGGCCCCCAGCTAGTGGGTTTGGTTATCTTTGTTATATTGAGTTTCTTAAAACTTTACCAGCTGGAAGATGTAGGTGACTGAGGACCAGCCTTTCTCAGGATGAGCTTTAAGCACAAAAACCATGTTCTGGGTTGACATACTTCAGTTAACAAGAACAGTTAGTAGAAGTAGAACTACAGAAGATAAAGATAAAAAGCAAGGTTAGTACATGGTGAGACTTTCACAGAACTATATGGACTTTAATGCATTAGGTTTTTGTGTTTATCAGGTGGTGCTGTCTACACACTGAATCTTACAGCCTGAATGGCACTTCCATCATGGAGTCAGTTGTGCTAAGGTCTCAGAACCTATTAAGGTCTGATGTCCTGTTACAACTAGGCCCCTTAGATTCATAAATGATTCTGGTAGGAGTTCAGAAGAGCAGAATCTCGACAGACATGTGGACATTGAAGACTACATTCATGAGGTTTCTGATGGAAACAAGAACTTTGGGGAACTAGACTATATCCATTTATTCTGTCCAAGGAGTTCTCGGTATTTTGCCTAGATGATGAAAATTTGGGGAACATGAATTCAAAAGTAATAAGGTAAGTACATAAGCAGCTTAACTTTTGGGAAACAATTCCTAAGGTGCTTGATTTGAGCATGGTCCTCTGTAGTCAGTCTTATTTTAGAGATGTCTTTTATATGACCTTATAGTCTTATATCTTATATCATGGGGCCTGTAATGACAGAGGTCTTATCAATTTCCAAAATGCTCATGTGATAGTCAATTTTTTAAATCAACTTAACAGTTTCTAGAATCACCTATGAGATAAACCTCCAACCCTGCCTACAAGGGATTATTTGGGTTAGCTTAGCCTGTGGACATGCCTGTGAGAGATTAGTTTGATTAGGTTAATTGAAGTAGGAAGACCTACACCAGGTACAGATAGCACCATTCACTGGACTTGAGTCCTGGACTAAATAAAGAGAAGAAAGCTAGCCGAGAACCATTAGTTCTCATTTTCTCTTTCCAGACTGTGGATGCGATATGGCCAGATGCTTGTAGCACTTGCTGCCTTGACTTTCCCACCATGGGGAACTGTGCCCTTGAACTCTGAGCTTAAATGAAGCCTTCCCCTATTTAGCCTTAAGGCGGCTCATGTCAGATGCTTTTGCACAGAGATGAGACAAGTGACCTTCTGTTTGCTTCTTATTCTTACCATAAACCTCACCAAAAGCAGCTAGCAATAACCATATTACACGGCAAGTGTAACGCTATCTTAAAAATTTACTTTACTTAAATTGATTAGCTCATTATTTTTGAAATCCACCTCACTCAAAATTTTCAGCCTATAGGCAAAATATCAAGAATCATTAGCTATCATATAAGACAAGCGACTCTAGTCAAATTCCCAGTTGAATCCTTATCTCATCAGAAACCTCACAAGTGCAGTCTTCACTGTCACATCCCTAATAACAATCTGGTTTGTCATTTGCTTTATTAACCTGGGCCATTCTGACTGGTGTAAAATGAAATCTCAAAGTAGTTTTCTTGGTATTTCCTCCATGACTAAGGGTGTTGAACATTTCTTTAAGTGTTTTTCATCCACTCTTGTTTCTTCTTCTGAGAATATTCTGTTAAGATCTGTATGCTATGTTTAAATTGAGTTTTTTGTTTCCTTGATGTCTAGTTTTTTGAGTGCTGCATATATTTTTAATATTATACTTCTATTGGATGTGTAGTTGGTAAAAATCGTTTTTCCATTCTGTAGCCTGCTGCTTTGTCTGAAATATGGTGTTCCTCAGCAGAAAATATTTTCAATCTTAAACATCTCCAGGATTCCGTTAGATGCCAACTTAAAGTGCTATCTTTGGAGGTTCCAGACATTTTGGTAGGTAGCGCACAGCTAGCAAGGATAGGTCAAAGGAGGTGGTTCTTTGAACTTTATAATCAAATTTGTTTCTTTCCCCACTCATCCCCTGTTGCTTTGTTAAAGTAACTTAAGGGATAAAGGTGTATTTGGATCACAATTTCAAGTTACAGTCCATCATGTGGAGAACTCAAGGCAGCAGAAACTTGAGGCAAGTAGTCATATTACTTGACAGTCAGAAGCAGAGAGCAGTGAATTAATGCAAACTGCTAGTGCTAAGCTCACTGTTTCCTCTTCATTAATTCCAGAGAACAGCCCTTGAAATGGTGCCTCTCGCAGTTAGGGTGTGTCTCATCTCAATTATTAGCTCAACCAAAAAGACATCCCTCGTAAGCCCGTCCACAGGTCAACCCAGTCTAGACAATGTCTCATTGAGACTCACTTTCCAAGTGATTCTTCAATGTGTCAAATTGACACTGAAAACTAGCCATCAGCTTCCTGTTTCCTGGTCTGCTGTGATGTGAACAGCCTCTACTACATGCTCCAAGCAGCGATCTAACTTGCCCTCTCCATCATGATGGTTTAAAGCCCTCTGAAACCATGAGCCAAACCGTATAAATCTGCCTTGCCTTAAGTTACTCCAGTCTGGCTTTCTGTCACATTAATGTAAATGAAATTAACAGCCAGCCTTTATTAAAGAGATCCCAGATGGCTGCCTTGCCCCATCCACCATATGAGAACACAACCAGAAGATTTAAAAAGAGGTACTTTACCAGTTTCAGATTCTTCAGATGCCTTAGTGTTGGATTTCTCAGCTTACAGAACTTTATTTATAAGCTCCTCAATGTATGCTGTCTTGTTGTATAAAAGTTCCCAAATAGAAGAGGTGGTGTATACAAAGAATCCTGGTCTCAAGATAGAAACACAAATTCAAACATCAGCAAAACATGCACACGAACATCACCTTATACGTCATTTTGAACTTCAGTACCCTCAAGGCAACATAAAAACAGCATCACTCACCTTTTGAAACAGTAAAGACCATTTATATGTTTGTACATTGCATAACATAAAATTAAGTTTTAAAAATACTAACTGCATCCCAAGATCAGTCCTTTACACTACAAGTTACTTGTTGAGATGCATTGTTTTATCACCCAATAAATGGTCATTCTCTCCCCTTTCCCTCCATGGGGTGCTAAGGTACTCTATAGGGTTAAGTGGTATAATTGAAATTGGTGGTAGATATAAGCACTTCCACTAGGCAGCTGTAAAGAAAATTACCTGTTTGAAATGTTCTTGCTGTGAGTTGCTAGTTTAATGGCCACAGAGGGATGTGAGAAGGCCATTGGCAGATACACAAGCCTGTGTTTCCTCTTTTGAAAGTTCCACGTGTCACTGACAGTAGTTCTTATCACTAAATTTGCTATGTGAGTAACGGAACTGGAATAAATGTATGTGATCTCCTTGGCTTTCTTAGGGCTACTGGCTCACACTGTTCAAAACTGGACTGAAAACTACAGGTATCTGAGTGTATGTATTCTTTTTAGAATGTCTGGCACATACAGCTGTTAAGATGATCCTGTGTTTCCTGGAATATGTGGAAAGGAGTTCTTGGATTTGGGGCCATTCTCAGTGGGCTATATTACTTTCATTGTATCGGTGCTGGGAAGATCAAAACAGATTTTTCTTTGCCAAAACAATTATATACAAAATAAAAGCTCTTTGTTTCAACTAATTGCTGGAGTCGGCCAGCTTGGAAATTGCATCTTATATTTCAGTACCCTAAATTTAAGGCAAACATGAAGCTTTTCTATGGTTAGTTCATATCCAAAATGTTTCTATATGGCTAAGTCATCTCACCTGGCAGCAGAGCTGTTAAGTCTTATAAAATTATGTCAGAAAGAACATGATTTTGTCAAATGCAGATGGGTCCCAGTGTTTCTCATGGAATGTCTACTTAACATTCAGGATATATATATATATATATATATGTGTGTGTGTGTGTGTGTGTGTGTGTGTGTGTGTGTGTGTGTACAACAAAATATAACTATCAACAGCTTGCATGTGTCACCTTGATAGCCTTGTTAAGAACAAGGTAAGATTAAAGCAAAGAAGAGACAACCTGTACTTTCTGAACCCACCTACTTGAAATCATTGATTTTACTCTTTAGCAATCTCAGAGGAGACCTATGTAGCTATAGAGAAAATTGGTTGACTTACTTGAGTCAGTTAATTATCCAACCTCAAAAATCATAGTCATCCTTTACTAGCAGCACACCAAGGACGTCACACATTGTCTATTTAATCTTTGCAAACCTTTATAGTAGATGCTATTCCATATCCATATCCACAGAAATCCAACTAAGGTGTAGGGAAGCCTGGCTGTGTGTTCCATGGAGGTAGACACCAAGAGCTGTGTACTTTAGAGCCTCACTGAGCCTCACTGAAATGAGCACACTGGACCTGATGCAAACACAAGCTTCCCGTCCCTAAAGAACGAGTCCTTATGTCATACCATTCACTGATGCCTGTATTCTTCATGCCAAATCCAAACAGCATTACCCTAAGTACACAAAACAGAAATACACATTTGATGACTGTCTAATCAGTATTTTCTTTTTATTTTGAAATATTTTTTGAGTGGAAGTAAAAAAAAAAAATCTTCGAAGACATTTAGGACTTGGATAGGGTCTTTGTTTCTCCAAGACAGTTAGATTAGATGAGTTTCATCTTTGTCTCCTTCTCTACAAAAATTCTAGCTTTAAGGACCCATTTTCCATGGTTGGTGAGAAATACAACATTATTTATTGGTCTTGGTGTCCGGTCTTCAAACAGCACCAAGTGACAAAGTCAGTCAGCATCCTGGGTGGTTTTCATTGCCTACTTTATACAACGAGGAGTCAACTGGGAAGAGGAAGTCTCAATAGAGAGACTTCACGGATTGAATTGGCCTTTGGCCATGTCTGTGGGGAATTGTCTGGAAGTAAGGAGTGAGACAGACAGTCGAGAGAGAGAGAGAGAGAGAGAGAGAGAGAGAACAGCAAGAAGCAGCACTTTTTTTCATTCTCAGCTTCAGTTTCTGCCTCTAAGTTTCTGCCTTGACCTCCCTCAGTGATTGATAGGCTGTCACCTGGAAATGTAAACTAAAATAAATGACTTCTTCCCCAGAATGCATTAGGTCCACACATTGTCTCAAGCAACAGAACAGTAACTAGAGCACTCAGAAACATCTTCATCTTCAGGCTCCGAGAAGATGGACATTACTCCCATTAACCCAAGATCACAATCTCCATGGTCAACGTTAGTATCTTGCCATTTTCTACCTTTCTATCACCAGACCAAAGGATTACCCTCTTAGGTGCCCCAACTGGATGGCAAAGCTTCAGTTTCCCCAGGTCAATGTGCATGCTGAGTGGCCAGCTTCCTCAGGTGTCCACATTACCATTGGCCTGAAAATTCACAATATCCTAAATTTATTTTTTGTCTCAACAAATATTTATGGAGCACTTACTATATCCATGCATTACTCAAACTGTTAGGAATAAAAAATATAAAGTATACAGAAAAACCCTGTTCTTATCTAGTAAGGAAACAGGAAAAGAGATCCCATAGAAATGAAATGCCATGGTATAATGCATGAGGTACTAAAGACTAAACCGGAGCAGTGTAAGGGAATAGTGAGGTGTGGAGAAAAAAGACACTTCAGGGGCAGAGTATTTACATGAGAACAGGGGCAAAGTGCAGAAATGAGGCTGACGGCCCTCTAGAACAAAGGACTTATAGGAAGAGAAGACATTAGTTTTGATGAGCATTAACAGGGTCACACAGCTATATGAGCAACAGAGGAAAAAAGCAGCTTACTGAGGAGGGGTAGACCAGGTAATGGAATTGCTCTTTTATTCAAAAGGTGACAATGTATTTATTTTCCATTTCTGCATTATAAGGTGTCACTAGAAAAATATTTCAGTTTAATCCAGGTTTGGTGGTTCACGCCTGTGATCCTAGCACTTGGGAAGCTGGGATGTGTAGATTGTGAGTTTGAGGACAGCTTAGGCTACATCATAATCACTGTACTGCAAAATCATAACAAAAATCATTTCTTGCACAATTTACAACAGTCAGGGGTTGAATATTTAACTATACTTTCTACACAGAGTTTCAAATGGCTAAAATTAGGCACCATCTGGCTCTATCCTACTTGAGGTATGCCAGGGAATAATACATCTTAAGTTCCTTCAAGGTACTGGAAAAGCACCATTCCCTTTAGACATTTGACTCCCATCCTCTCCTCTTCCATGTTTAGAAGACAGAGAACCTCTCAGGTCTTTGCTGCTGACTACTCCCAACAGTTTGCTTTCTGAAGGCCAGCAAAGCATCTCTTTGATTCAGGTACCTCTGTCTTCTGTAAAGACTTCATCTGATTAGATCAGGCCAAGCTATTGCTTCTTATGATTAATTCAGAGTTAATTGATTTGGGAGTTTAATTACATCTGAAAATCCCATCAGAATCACAAGGTCTTCTTAGACTCAAGGGCAGGGTTTACATCCCACTCAAAAGGTGAAATGTGGAAGAAGAGCTTAGAATTCTGTGTACAATACATGAGGAGTCAGGAAGTCAGAGCATGACAAATTAACTCCATGTAAGTTTTGACTTGATGAGATTACCTAGATTTTCATGTGGTGGATTTTAGGTGAACAATACCAGCAGTGACATGGATCATCAGGCCATTGCCATGGTATAAGCAATTAGCTTTGGTAGGTGTATTGCCCATGAATCCTGTGCTTTGTGGCACAAAGCCTTGACACCTCAAAAATCAGAGTACTCTGACTCCTCTCAACTGTTTAAAAGCCACTATATTGCTGAGGTCAACCTCCTTCACCCTTTCCTATCTGGACAAAAACTAAAAGCAGCTGAAGCCTCCGAGGCCTATTAGGACCTGAGCTTACTCACCTGCTCTTCATTAGCTTATGCCATTTGAATATGACCCTTCTCATCAGTCCCTCTTTACCAATGCTGTTCCTCTGAGAAGCTGTCTTCTCCTATCATTTTGCAAAGTAACTTAGCATTTCTGCTAGGCCCTAGCTCCATCATAATTCAGAGAGATGTCTCTCCAACCTCACTGACTGAGATGTGTATAATCATCATGCTCAAGAGTACTCTTGGTACCCCTGCTATCTAGTATGTAGTACTATGCTATACTACTACTACTACTACTACTCTTGTTTGCTTGTGTAATTCCCACACTGACACACACTTTGTCCAATAAACTGACTAACAGAGAAACACTGTGAAAATGGAAACCACCAAAGCTATAATGCCTTGCAAAAAAACTCTCTCAGTATCTCTTAAACCAATAAATAACAAGCCTTTAAACTTGCTTCTTCCATCAATAATATCTAATCCTAAATCAAACGTGTAACATGAAGGTTAGCCATCTTTTTGTTGGTGAACACGATGTGAGAGATCAGGAGGATGAGGTTCTGATCTACAGCTCGGTGAGAGGCATTTTGAAGAGGTAGCATTGGTCTAGGGACACAGCCCCAGTGCCATTGCTCCCTGCAAATAAGTGTGAGTACTAGATCTAGCTCGTGAGTGGACCACGGTGGAGACTTCAAGTGAATATTCAGTTGATAATTGGGTCAACCCTACCTGATTGCTACCCAGGGTTCCTAAAAGCAAACTCAAGCTGCAAAAGAATAATACATATTTAGCTGAAAGTTCTCTACACCCTTTGGGGAACTATTCTGGTTAGTTTTTACACTAAGTAATGTTACCTTGGAAGAGGGACCCCCTCTACTGAAGAATTGCCTCCATTAGATTAGCCGGGGGATTAACTTGATTGAAGATTGATGTGGAAGATTTTTATCCCACTAAGGGCAGCACCATTCCTAGGCAGGTGTCCTTGGCTGTATTAGAAAGTGTGCTGAACCAGAGCCCTAGAGAGCAATCCAGTAATTAGCATTCTTCTGTGGTTTCTCTTCAGGCTGTTGCCTTGAACTCCTGGCTTAGCTTCCTGGACGATGGACTGTAATCTGTAATATGAAATAAATCCATTCCTCCCAAGTTGCTTTTGGTCACGGCACTTATCACAGGAACAGATACCAAACTAGTACAAAAATAGAGCTTACTTCTGTGTTTGTGTGTGTGCTCATGTGTGTGCCGATGCTGTGGGAGTGCTCACTCACTTGTACATGCACATGTGTAGAGGAGAGAGGAAATGTTTGAGTATTGTTTCCCTGGTGATGTTGACTCTGTCTATCTATCTATCTATCTATCTATCTATCTATCTATCTATCTATCTATCTATTTAGCTATCTAACTATAGACACTGTCCCAAGACTTGCCAAATAGGCTAGACTGGCTTGCCACTGAAACCAAGGACATACCTGTCTCTACCTCCCCTGAGTTGAGATTACAAGCATTCATCATCACATAGTTTTTGTAAGTGAGTTCTGAGGGATCAAAGTCCAGTCCCTATGTTCAGTCAGCCAGCACTTTCTGCCTGAACTATCCCACAGCCTCATAGTTCACTTCTTACAAGAATCCCTTTTCATCCTGCCTTTTATGAGACAGTACCCCAGACATCATTATGAGGCAGGGAGATTAAAATCTTTCTCAAACCTTCCCTATGTGGTAAGAATATGAAAGGTTCTCAGACATTGAGAATGGCTAAGGTCAGAATGGCTGCAGTGATTTTCCAATTGTAAACTGCCCTCAGAGCTGAAGAAGAAAGCTATAGTGTTCACTGGGCAAAGAAATTACATTTACTTTTCCTACCACAAGAGTTATTTGCATTATTTCCAATGCAAAAAGTGTCATAAAAGCAGCCCTCTGTTTATTTTATCTAAATAATGCAGTTTCTTTAAAGGATGCCTTATTATTTCCCGTTCTGAAAATGTCTCTAGTTCTTAGGAACTCACAAAAATTTTTGAAAATACCACTAAATTAAACTGTTGATGAGACAAAGCTGACCTTATCGCTCTCTAAAAGGTAAGCAAAAGCATTATCTTGACAGAATCTTAGCAGCGCTTTAGAGGGTAAAGGGTCAGACTGATTATTTATGGAGTTTGGAAGTGCAGTAGAAGGCAAGTCTTTGGCTGCGGGAATTGATCTGTGTTGGGTGACATCTATACTTGGACACTTAAGGTTTGGCGAACATGGCATAGGTGACAGATAGTGAAAGTGTTTTGATGATAATTACTGTAAAGCTGAAAGTCTAATGTTCATTTTGATGCCTTATTATAGATGATAAGGAATTTTATAGAAATGACAATATAATGTATATTTCCAAGACTATGAAAATAGGATTAGCACAGACAGCTGAACAGCACAGCCTTCTCAAGTTGTGTGGGTGTAGATCATTCTGGGTCTGAAATGCATACAAATGTTAAGATTATTGATTCTGTTAGAATTAAGGGTTCCAAATTTGGGCTAATGTCTCAGGCTTAATTAAATGATTTATGTCAGATGTTGCTAATTACTTTTGCTTACTTTTAAAGGAGAAAACATCAAAGTTTCTGAGAGTTCAGTTCACAACATCATGATCCACGGGCAAAACATCGCTGCCCCAGGAACATATCATATAGAAGTGTATTCACTTCATGGTGGATAGCAAGCAGAAGGAAGGGGACTGGGGACCAGGGGTAACCAGCAAAAAGCAGGTCCTAGTATCCTATTTAATCTACCTAGATCCTACTTTCTAAAGTCTCCAGAGCATCCCCAGATAGTGTCCCTGCTAGAGACCAAACATTGATCACATAGCCTGCGGGGACATTTCATATTCAAACCACAACAAAGGCCCTTTGTGTGAAGATGTGAGCCACCATCTTCACCCAGCCTAGCATGATCTTTGTACTTTCCTCTGGACATTGTGTATTGCAACCATGCAATTGTTTCCTGCAATGAAATGGCAGGCTTACAGAGGAATCCATCACTGTGCTTTACATTCATTCTTAGTAGAGATATTTTTGTAACTATCATGTTGATATAGATGTAGAAAAATGTAGATATAGAAAAACTGAGTTAACTACTACATATTTCTCACTAATAAACATCTTACCAATGTCTCAAGAAGAATTTACAGCAACTAACCTATTGCCTAACATCTCATGGAGCAGGTTGTTATCTACTTGATTTTCTTTCACAGACTATAATACAGTCCGCCATAAGTACTATTTCTTTCAAAAATACTCTCTGTGAGTCACCTGGAAGAACAAGTACTTGCTGTGGATTTGAACCCCTCCAAAATCCATCACCACTGTCGCCCTGAAAGTCAGGCTCTTTTTACATTGATAAAAAACAGTCTATGTCTTCTTCAAACATGGACCTATAAACTTTTCATATATTTCAGCATTTCATATATTCTTCCTGCTAGGTACAATTAAATCCTGAAACAAATGCATATGATGAGAGCAAGAAACTAAAATTCACAAAAAAAGAGAAATTTAAGACCCAAGTACAGCAATTGTTAATGTTGACTACTTGTGTGAAACACCAACTTTCCTGTTTCAAAGTTAGAATGGTCATCTTTTATGCAACATGCCTTTTCTCCATATCTATTTTATTTCTTTCTTTGGAAGAGACTCTTAGAAGTTGATTTACAGAACATGGACTATTTAAAATTTTGTTTTCATTTTAAGTTTTTCTCAAAATCATTATACATATATATATACACAAATACATACATAGGATATTTTCTTAAACCACATGAGACTATGTATATAAAACAAAAATTAATGAGAAAGAGATCATCAATTTGGGAGATCAAGGAGAGATAAACGGGAAGGTTTGGAGGGAAAACAGTGAAGGGGAAAATGATGTAATTATATTATGATCTCAAAAAATAAAGAATAATTAAAAAGAAAAGCAGTATTTGCTGTCTCTCATAAGTGTGTAGCTTTCATATATTTACGGTGCCATTCAATTCATGGTTTGTTGCTCCCACTTTTATAACAAGTAATGACTTTTCTTTTAATTTTCCATTATTTTATATGTTTATTTATATGTTTTATGTTTATATGTATATTTTATATTTTATTAAAATCCGTGTGATTTCTATACAGTTTAAATCTTACAGAGGTTATAAAATAGATCTTCCTATATTTCTACCCCACTTAGATTACTTAGATCTAACTACTGATAACAATTTTGAATGCACTCATGAAGGTTTCATATCAGATTAGTTCTTTGTCATCTTGTAACCAATTCTTCCTGAGACCCATAAATACAAGGTTGGATGTCAATAAAACTGGTTGTAAAACACTCTGGGAAAATATATATGTGCACTCACCTTACAATAGCCATAAAAGTGTATAGTCTCACCCACAAAAAATGATCCTGTGGTTTGACCCTTCAGAATCTTGGAGACTCTCTCGTATAAGCAGTGTTGACCTGGTTTTACCTACGGGAGATTATGTATAAGTGCACAAAGCAGGAAAGAGATCACTCCACAAACATTATTTTCTTCTTTGTTCATTATGAGTATATATTATTCTGACACTCCTGTTTCTCTGAAAAAAATTCAAAGTAAATTTTGATCAGTAAAGGATGAACTTACCCATGACAGTTATTTCTAATATATGGCATTAAATACTTCTTATTTTTTAAAAAAAATCAGTGTCTGTTTTGTGATAGGAAATAGTTCCTTCTTCATAAGTGATTATTGATATTATATATAAATAGTATTTATTTTATTTGTGTGTGTGTGTGCACGTGCACGCGTGCATACGCACATGTGTGTTCACAGCATGTCAGAAGACTATCTGCAAGAAATGGCTGCCATGTTCCACCACGAAGGTTCAATGATTATGCCAAGTATCTCACGCTTGAATTTTGTAACCATTGTGTGACATAGTGTTCAGCATCATATCTGATAGAGGACCTGGTTTCACGTTCTGTCTTCTCCATTGTCTTTGTGACCTTAGGTTGTTTGTGTTTACCCTTTGATATTTAGACTCTTCATTTGTAGAACCAAGATATTGATATCCTTTCTGCAATAATAGATAAGAAGCAAATCAATGTAAACTAGTCAAAAGTTTGTTTTTTAACTGTAGCATTTCTCCTATTGTGGACTTAAAAAGTAGTGTTGACTCAAGTTTTATACTGTTAGCTCACATTTTTAAGGCTTCAAGTCTCAAACTGAAAAGTACAAAATCTTCAGTTTGAGGAAAAAAAATGACAAAATGTATTCTGAAGTCTGAGCTTTTTGCTATGTACTTAAACAAAAATTATTAGTGTCATTTTTATAGAACTTTTTATTAAAACCTTAACTGTAATGGATGCTAATTCTTCAGTTTCCTTTAAAAGTTACATTATTAAACTCTTTTATTTTCCAGAGTGATAGGAAAGAAGAAATGAAATGCCACTCTTACATTTAGAAATAATTTTGGCTGTTTTTAACAGCTTGAACATTAAAGGTGAGTCCTCTTCAAAGTTCATTTTATCCCCTAGATTAACCTTGTGTTTGTTTTAGAACACTCTCTTCTTATATGTGAGTCATGGGGCATATGGTCCCTTTATTGGAAACGAAGGAACAGATGTGTGGTTTAAATAAGTACACATAAACAAGCGAAGGTCATATGCAGGTGGCTCATTGCTTTTGCTACGTTGTAGAAAGGATAGGAATGATCTATTTGGTTGGAGAGAATCTAATCCTTGATACGATGACGTAAAAAAAAAACACATCATTTTATTTATTTTCTAGGTAAACTTGAAAGGACCAAACCACCCCCCACCAAAAAAAGACTTGAGTTGTTAATAACGCTCTTGGAATCCAGATGATGGACTTCAGAAAATGTTCTGCAAGCCAAACCAAGGAATTAATACACATTTCAAGCTATTTCTTCATTGTCTATGAATAGAAATTTCTTAAATATATTTCTCTTCATATAAACATTCAGCGCATTGTCCATGAAAAAAACTGTGGGTCACTTGACAGGTAAAAGTGTTCTCCTTATTTTTATCTCTAGAAAGCAAAACTCTTCACTGGAGTCTCTTGAAACAGACGCAAAAAGAAAAATCCATATACCTAAGAGTAACACAAATTGGACTCAATGGGTTTAAAAAACAAGCATTTAACAGTGCTTATATGTGTATGTTTCTTTTGACAAGTTTGTATAGGATAACCAATTAGGGACTCATCCGTAGGGAAGATTGATTCTCCCTCTCTCTGAAGTCATTAATTCCCTATAGCTGCTCATCTAGGTATGCGGCAATGTGAGAATTTCTTATCTATGTTTGCATGTCAACTGTTGTTACCATTGTTCAGGTTAGGTAGCTATATTGTCGAGATATCATGGGTGCAGCTTCTCTGCCTTATAGAGAGAACCCAGCCTCAGAGCAGATATCCTGCTCCTATACTCTTACAATTTCCTCTTCTGTCTGCAATATTCCCTGAGTCCTAGGTTTAGGAAAGGTCAAGCAAATACAATAATTGGAGATGTGTAGCCCACAGTTAACGGCTCTCTGTATTTTGACCAGTGTTGGATTTCTGGTCTCCATTTGATGCAGAAGAATCTTCTTCAATGAAGGATGTGAGGTGCACTATTTGGTGAGTATAAGGATAAATACTCAGAATCCACTTAGAAAATTATTCTGGTTTAGGCAAGTGGCATTATTAGATTCTCTTCTAGGTTCCAGGGCCTCACCAGCCACAGACAGTTGGCTAGATTTACAGTACCAAGCATGAATTCATTCTTATTGAGTGGGCTTTAAGTCCAATTAAATGACTGATGGCTACTCCCAAGATATAAGTTCCACTATAGCACCTTTGGGAGATATCTTGTAATACTGGTCAGTGCATTAGATCATAAGCATCACAATTGGGTAACAACATTCATTGCTTCTCTCCATGGCAGTTTGCATAGTGCCTTGCAGGATTATGAGTGCTCAGGGAGGTGGCTTTAAGGTCAGAGTAGATCCATTCCTCAGAGTCCTGGTTCTCAAGTGTGTGTGTGTGTGTGTGTGTGTGTGTGGTGTGAAGCCTTCAGTAATAAAGACTTACCTTCAAATTCAGGTAGGCAGCCAATAGTCAGCCATAGAAATGTATACACATTATTAATTAATAGTAAATGGATTAGCTTGATATATATATTATATATTTCATATAAAAACATACTATATTTATATATATTTTATATATAAAAATTTATTATAAATAAATAGTATATATATATAAATATACACATGTAATTTTATATAAATATGTAAGTATATATGGTATGTATTCAGATGATATATATTATGTATTACATAAAACACATATTATACATATATTTTTAATAATTAAAGAAAAGGAGACCATTAATTTGAAATGGGAGGAATGGAAGGAGTTGGAAAGAAAGTAATGATGTAAATATAGTTCCAAAAATGTCAAAACCATAAACACAAACTAAAAATGAACCATCAAAGAGAATGTGAATTTGGGTGGTTAGGGAAGTGGAGTTGAATCTGGGATGAGTTGAGGCGACTATGATCAAAATCTGTTTTATGAAATTTTCAAAGAAACAATAAAATTACTTTTTAAAAAACAAGTCAAAGAATGAAACTACAGATTCTTGAAAACGTTTCTTTTCACTCCTCTCTCTCTCTCTCTCTCTCTCTCTCTCTCTCTCTCTCTCTCTCTCTCTCTCAAAGCCTCACTGCTCTGACTGTCCTGAAGCTCACTGCTCAGCACAGCTTACCTCAAACTAGAGGTGACCCTTCAGTGTCAACCTCTCAAGGGAAAGGAATATAGGTTTGCACCGCTATGTTTGGCCTTTGTTTTGGGGTGTAAACTCTTATTTTTATAAATTCAAGTTTTGTGGACAGCAGTACAAGTTTTAAACCTGAAAGTCTGCATTGCTCTTGCCTTCAGAGAGTAACACATTACGTTTCCTCCGAGGCCAAATCCTTTCTGACTCTACCACATTTTTCCACAGCTGTTGGAAAAGCAATTCTGACTTTAAGTCCTTGCCAGAAAGACCCACCTCTTCAGGTGTGCTAATACCATCTCCTAACTGCGTCAAACAAAAATAAAAAGTTGAAGAACTACATCCTTAGATCTGGGTATTCATCTACATGGCATTAACGTATACATTTGCTTGTTATTTTAGCAATCCACAATTTAGCCATCAAATGCTTATGTAGGTCTCTACTTGGTTCCCAGAGGAATGAAGGCAGTGCTGTGATAAAGGCCCTTTGAGATCCCTGGGAGACCTTAGCCTAAAGTAGAGAAGAGATGTGATAAACTATTACAAATAGGTATTATGAGGTATTAAATATATGTATTCCTAGAGATGTTAAGAATATTGAGGGAATGCATTCTACTATTCTCTTAGTCATCATTTATTTAAGCACCTGAAATGCCATGTGGGAAATATGGTGTTTGATGAAAAGGAAGTAAGAGCAAGGACGGTTGAACAGGTGGAGGATGGATGGATAGAGGGCAGTTCAATAATGAATGCAGAAAAATCCATCCATTTAGATATTAATGACTATTGTGCTATACACAAGAAGGATATTTCCAAATGATTAGCAGAGGATAGAGATACCAAGTGATATTTGCATATTAAAGATATATAGGCTTGTATTATGAAGAATGTTTGTTATGAGAATGGAATTTGAGAAGATAAAAGAAAATATACCAACAGCTGTCCAGACTCATGTTTGACTAAGACATTTGGGTTTGGTCAGTAATTTGAACACACTTAATGGTTTAAATAGAAACCATTTGGGAGGTTGCAATTTGGGAGGACACGTATTTGGAGAAGCTCAGAGTCCGAGAGTGGCGGCAAGAGAGTGATTGGAAGTAGAGA
This sequence comes from Cricetomys ansorgei, assembly GCA_026225945.1. Classification (NCBI taxonomy): domain Eukaryota; kingdom Metazoa; phylum Chordata; class Mammalia; order Rodentia; family Nesomyidae; genus Cricetomys; species Cricetomys ansorgei. The sequence goes on from JAMJFZ010001816.1 coordinate 5,513,413, forward strand.
CTCTGCTACATACTGATAAGACATGTACTTCTCTTTAGAATTCCATTAAGGTCAGGACTAGTAAAATGGGGCCAGACTGCCTAAATCTTGAATCTTGGCCATTACCAGTTTCAACATCTTGAGCCAGTTGTTGGCCTGCCTAGGGCTAAGTTTACTTACTTGGATATCAAGATGAAGTGATGCTGATTGCATCAGAAAGTTGTCGATAGATAAGCAAGTTTACAAATGTTTGGAAAAATCATCAAAGCATGTTTGTTAAATTTATTAAATCACATGTGACCCCCAAATTCTTCTTCCAAAGCTGTGTGTGTCTGTGTGTGTGTGTGTGTGTGTGTGTGTGTGTGTGTGTGTGTGTGCATGCTGATTTCTGCTTTTCTTTCTGAAAATTTACATGTGCATATTTAGTTTTATTTTTCCCTAAGATGCAGATTAGCTAATCCTGACATGAACCCTAAGAAAAATCACTCACTTACACTTAACAGAATTTTCCTCCACATTGAGAATGTCAAAGAATTGGAGACAATGTATCAGATGGACCTTGTACAGAGAGTTTTTAGTGCAAAGAATAGTCCACCACAAGAGGAGGGGGAGAGCTGTTCTTCTTACCACAGCTCCCATGAGACCACAGAGAACATCAAATGTGCTCTGTGCAGCTGAGGATTCGGGTAATTGAGTGTGAACCCTTCTGTGAATCGCAGAAGGCAGTCGATGGGCCACCAACTATACCAGCAGTGAAAGTAACAAAAGGATGTGCTGCGCTGAGTTCAGAGAGCATATCAGGGCCCTAGAAGGATGACTAGCAAAGGAGCCATGAGGAAGAAAGGGCCATCATAGAGGTATTTCACAGTACAGACCTCAAAAGAGGGAAGCTAAGTGATCCTGATGACTGTGGAAGTACAGAAGCACAGAAATCGAAGAGACAGAGGAATATTCCTTGTATGTAGAAAAATCAGTCTTTCAATGAGGAAGCAGGTACCTCCCATCAGTGAAAAGGTGAGTTTGAATTTGTCGGAACCAGACCTAGGATGAAGATGGCTTCTGAAAGCAAGAACCTTCACATCTATCCCCTGTATCCTTTGCCCCCAGCTTCCGACTTCAGAGCCATCAGACATCGGTGTTAGTGAAGTTGAATAAAGAGTCACAGGGGAAGGAAGCCCATGAACTCTCCCTCTTCTAGCAGATGGTTGAGGCATTTGTGGCTATACATGAAACTCAAAATTTTAAACACTGAGATAAGACCACTTTGTACTTAAAAGCATCTTAAGCCTTTGCCCTGCATTCTGCCAACTACTGTGACTTCCTGTTTCATGTACCGGCGGGGGAAAAATCTAGCTCACCCGACCACCTGGAAGACCAGGGAGAACAGAGAACATTTGTTCTCTGAACTGCTGTCTACAAATTACACCATTTCAGAATATTGGTGACCACTGTTTGATTACCGTACACCCCCATTTTCAGACTAAACTGCAAACAAACCAACTCACTTTGTACCACTATGTGATTGAACTTCCAGATGGTTCTCATGCCTTCTCACCCAACACACATGAAAGCGCTTGTCACAATGAAGACTTCAAACAAACCCTCCATTATTCCAAGGATGAAAGCTGCCAGCAAATATTTTATCATCTCTTCTTAACCCACTGTCTCAGACAGATTTCAGAGGGTTTGGGGACCTCTGGAGTTGCCTCTCGACTTTTGAACTAATGTGTACATATGCTTATTCTTTTTTTCTGACTTTAGAATTTAGGATTTTTCTGACTTTGCTAGCCAATAAGATGAGAAATAAAAGAAAACAAAGTTTAAAGATTCTTAAAATCTGCCCCATCACAGCTGAGTTAAATTATAAATATGCATGTCCAGGTCTTTATAGAATTTTGAAAATGGAGTTTTCTTCCCCAAACTTGCGATTTATTGCTAAGTGTTTTTTACCCTTTTCTATTCTCCCACCCTTGACCTCTTAGTAATAGAAAATGTTAGCATCCAGCATGTGTTCTAATGAGATACCTCCTCCCAGAAATTTTCATTTTAAATGCTAGGGTTATGATCTCATAAATCAATTTCCGGATGTAGTAAGCAAGGAGAGGGAACATTCTTCTTCGCTGTTAGTGGAGATTTCTTACCCTTCAAATTGCATTTTTCAGACTGTGCCTAAGGCACACTATATCCTGCATTTACATTGTCAGGTGATATTATAGGCATACATATATATATATTAAGTTTTTAAACACATATTTTCTTGCCCATTTCCTCAAGAGTCATATAGAGCTCTTGAATAAATGCTTGCTTCCAAAGACCCAGATTGGTTTGCAGAAACTGAATCTGATAGATGCCAGTGGCTACCCAATTTCCATGGATGGAATTCACTGATGCTTCCTTGTTCATACCCTATTGAGCTATTGTTATGAAATTTCAATTTATTTGCTTCTACATTTAGGCACTCCCTTTGACTTCACTGTTTTTCAAGACTGAAACAATCATTTTTGGTAGCCTCGGACTATGAGTCATAATAATAAGTTTTCAGAGTGCTTCAAGTTCCAGTTTCCCCACAGGAAAATAAGAGCTGCGGATTTTCCTCACTTAATCGAATGCAGTTAACTTTATTATCTCTAATTTATAATTTCATACCAATTCCAATAGATATCTACTAATAATGAGGAGTGATTTCAAGTGAGGAAAAGAGAAAACAAATTAAGGATTTTTTCGCCAATTCTCTGGTGTGTTTCTGACTCTCACTGAGTACGCACCTGTACTGCTTAGAAGGCCGCACCCCGCCTTAAAGAGATGACCCTCAGATGGAGAAAAACATCCCTCTGCCCCTTAAAGATTCCTTTAAATCATTAACAGACATCTCACACTGATAAATATGTTATTGGGGGTGGGGGAAGAAAGAAGAAAATTTTAAGTTGCAGAAAGCAGAAAAAAAAAATGCTTCGTTTTGCAGGTAATCAAGTCGTGAATCCCTAACTTGAATTAATTTTCAGGATGAGCACTTAGAACTTTTAAAATAAATAAAAACGGAGACAGAAGCATGAAGTATTCTGTCAGGTTGCTCCTGCTGGATGATGGAATGTACAGAGTTAGCTTTGTGGACACAAGGCTGAATGAAGGAAAGTCAGAAAAGTTTGATACTCAGGTAAGGTTCCGTGTATTTTAGTACATCTGTTGAGGGTGCTCAAAAATGTCTTTATTGTCCATATAAATGTCTATGCAGTGTTCTCTAACTGCTTTGCCACTTTTCAGCAATTCACAAACCTCTTTCACATAGTAACTCCTATGTTAAGATACTTGCCCCACTGAATTCTATTGTATGTATATAAACCTATTCTATATTCAATTAAAAGTCTACACTTAAAATTTGGGTACAGTGTCAAGATCAACATCATGCTTTATTTAGTGTGCCTTTTCATTATTTAAGGTAAGTCACATTTATTCTATTTCGTATCCAAATGATTGTTTCATACCTGTTTTAATTGAGATTGCTTTTGGCACTTTAAATGCATTGATAGGCAAAGAAAAAATAAACTCACCTTTAAGATGGGTCGATTTTTATTTTGAATTGGTTTATTTCTTCCATTGGAACTTGTAAATTAATTTATGATTATATCAAATCGGAGTTTTATTAAAATTAGAGGTAATTTTGAAGGAGCGAGTTGGCTTCTTATTGCCCAGGCAAAAATCTGTTTCCCTCAATTCCATTTGTAAAAACTTTGATAAAGTGTATAAAACTTTGATACAGTGTATTTTCCATGTTTTCCCTTTGGCTCCACATTTTCAATGTATATTTTATTTATCTTAATTATTAGTCATATTATTTACTTTGGTTTTGTTCACGGTTAATGATGACATCTTTATTTCTGAGGTGCTTGTGATGTTTTTGTGACTCATGTTCCTTAGCATCTAAGTCTTATTTCTACAGACTACTCCTTACTATTTTACTCACTAATACACTATGTTTAGTTACTTTGATCATAAAGGAATCATAAAGATTCTTCTCAAATCCACTTTAACAGACATTTCACACTGACACTATGTGTGGGGGTGGGGAATGAATAAAGAAGAAAATTTTAAGTCGAGAGCAGAAAAAAAATGCTTCATTTTGAAGGCTATCAAGTTGTGTAACCCTAACTTAAATTATATATCCGTTAACATTTTTTTTCAGTTATGCCACTCAGGGCTACATAGCAAGACTCTGACACAAACCCACAAAATAGACAACACCATTGAAGGATCAAGCTTTTAAGAATTCCCATTTTTGAAAGTACTTAAAAATGTCTCTGATGTTTTAAAATGAAAAGGATATTGAAGGCATTTAGAATGAATAGTTAGCAGTAGTAATAACCTAGAAGCCTATGTAAAATACATTAATAAGACAAAGATGGCAACTTTATGATAATAAAAGGTTATATAGGTGTAAAACAAATTTATTTGGGTTTATTTAGATGCAACATACAGGCATGACAACACACACCTGTAATACCAGCAATTTAGAAAAAGAGACAGGAGAATCAAAAGTTCATGGCCAGTTAGAGCCTGGGCTACACAGTGAACCCTTGTCTCAAATAATAAAAATGAATATATATGGAAAGAAAACTGAAAGATTATTAAAGAAACAGTGAAAAGTAAGATACAAGCCAATGAGTTCAAGATAGCATCTGCAGGATATAAAGATCACGGATTTAAAAAAAAAAAAAGATCTTCCAAATTGCTTTAAATTGTAAGACAACTTTAAGAATTTCTAAAATATACATTTTTTTTTCAGGGAGGGGCAGAAGACATCTGCAGATACGTAGAAGTTAATAATAAATAGTAACTTAAAAACATGTCCAAAGACTTTTTTCTTACTAACTAGTAGACAAAAGACAAAATCAAAATAATTTAAATATTGAATAACCATTAAAACAGACAACATATATAAAACTCAAACCGTAAATTCTTCATTTAATCATATACTTTAAAGGAGGGAAAAAAGAAAAAGAATGAAATGTATCTTTATTCTGAACTAGATCATCTTCAAAAAGGATGTCCATGGCCTCTTATGAAATGGACAACTTGATGACCTACTGTCCACACAGTGAGACTCTGTTCTGGGTAGCTTTCTCATACATGGGCAATTAAAGGGCCAGAGGTCAGCTTGTTGTCCATAAACTACACTCTTAGGCTAAACAGTAACCAGTGGAAATCAGTGGGGAAAAAGATGAATAGGATCATTATTATATACTATATTAAACTATTACACTTTACTCCTGAACTGTGAACATTGTATGTTCCTTCCAATACATTCTGGTATGTAAAAAAAAAAAAAAGACAGGGTCAGAGGAACTCTGCTTTGGTGCATAAGTATCCCACGAGAAACAGTCCTCTGTCATTCTAGATACCAGTTAACATGGTTCCCAAGCTGTATGGTAAGAAAGAGAAAAGCCAACAGTTCTGTGTGTTAAGAGATCGGTAGATTGATAAATTAAAAACAGCTTTTCATGATGCTGACCTCCTCAGAGCCTGATGGCTCTTTGTTTTCTACATTGGAATCCTGAATAATTTCCATTATGTAAGAGTAGACTATGAGGAGCCAAAGACCTTTTGTGCTTCAGTAGTGACTGTGCAAGCTTCATATTCATTGAGAGAATATAAGCATCTCGTTTTGTACCGTTAAAAGATGGATATTTTACTGCAAGTTATTCTGCCTTTAGGAGGAAAAGACCTTGCTTAGAGTTGTTCTCATCTTTGATGTGTAGTGTTGGTACTCATTTCTGTCTTAGGAGCCCTCAAAAAAAATTGTAGAAGTTTAGAAGAAAGCCCAGCAAGCTAGTACACTCCAGTAAGAGTGCTTAGTTATTCATCTATTTCCTTTTCACTTCATATATTCTGTGCATGCTTATTTGCAGAGATGCTCACAATACAAAAGGAGTAAATTAATATTTAATTACAAAAGGAGTAAGCGCACGAGAATAATAAAACTCGATTTAAGATGTGCAATTGAAAATGTGTGCTGTGTGGTGCTGCTCGGTTGCTGAAAGTGAGCTGAAAACTTTGTGTATATTCCTTCAGCCAAACCTAAGGAAACTGGCTCTTACAATGGTCGCTGTTGGTCTGGAGAGATTGCTCACTGGTTAAGAGCACTTGCTTCAGAAAAGATCCATATTCAGTTTTCAGCACCCATATGCTGGCTCATAACCATTTGTAACTTCAGTTTCAGGGGACTGGATGACTTCTTGTGATCTTCTCTGGCACTGAGTATGCACCTGCACTTGATGCCCAGATACATGCAGGCAAAATGCAAAACACCATATATATGTGCATATGTATATGATGTATGTATATGTTATATACTTACATATATGATATATATGTGTATATATACATATTAGTAAAACCATTAAAATTGAATGTGTTTTGCAAGATACAAAACATATTTGGGAGAACATGTTTCCTCCTTAGACGGACAACTGTGCTTCCTTTCCTGAATATATGAGGAGATACTGTAGAAATAGTCAAATCTTAGCTACCACGATATATGCCCACATTATATGCCCATTACCAATGAACAACAAATCAAGAGCACCTTGCTTCAAAATTGTGAGCATGGTTTATTCCTCTAACTTCCTTCAGTTTACTAGACTGTGAAAATGGCAAAAGGGAAAGATCAGTTCCACACAAACAATTTTAGCAGGGGCAAAAAACAGAAGACATTTTAACGTCTCAGAAAGGTCATTCGTGTTAACATGGTTTCAATTCCTCGACTTGGAATTGGTAATCAGTATTGTATCAGCTTGCTTCAGTTACAGAGGTGGCTGGAGCAGATAGCTAAGGGGTTAGCTAAATGGCTCATGAAACTAAATCGATGGCATGGGCTTTCCTTCCCCATAGTTTATCCCACTCTGCAGGCTTCACCCTCTAGAGTTCTTATGCAACACTGTTGTGGTATGGCTATTAACAGCTCTAGCCTTCATTTATCTGCCTTGTAGTCCAGCCACCAAGCACAAAATGGTTATTAAAAAATAAACTGGCCTTGGGGCCCAAGACCTGTACTACTGCTCTTCTAAAAGACCATTCCTGTGAAGCTATAACTTCATGTCACAGGTGGAGCATGCTCAAAGGCATTCCCGTTCACTCTGTTAACCTACTGAACACCTGCTCTAGGGCACTGAGCTAATAATTCTCCAAAATGAGCTTGCCATGTCTCCTCTTAAGTTTCAACTTTAAAGTAAGACTGCTTAGCTCCCCTAACAGAGAAAGCTTAGAGAAGCATCTGCCAATAACATGATTTCCTATAGCTAGCTATATGTGGAGGCTCCCCTAACAAACTCCTCCAGCTTCCTTTCTTTCAGAATGACATCACTGTATAAACATACCCAGTGCTTTCCTCATCAGCTTCAGGTGATAAGTCTCTCCTCCTTCCACCAGGCCTCATTAGTGCTCCTGCGGTCCAAGATGCGAATCCATTGTGTTGGTCACATTATCTACTATTAACAAATGCTAATCCAGACAGAGTCATCGCAAAGTAGTAAAGTATCATTTCAAATACTTGACTAGGGATGAAACAAACAAACAAACAAAAAAAGAAACCCATATTACAGAGGATGTAGTTACTGGATGGAAGAATCAGCTAAGCACTGAAGTCAATTAACTGGTGCCTAATGACAACCAGCTCACGTTGTGAGATGTAACTATGGTAATGCGCTATGGAAATAGTACAGTGATATGCAATACATCAACTACCATTTATTCTTATAGGATACTCCTGGGAATAAGAAAGAAAGAAAGAAAGAAAGAAAGAAAGAAAGAAAGAAAGAAAGAAAGAAAGAAAGAAAGAAAGAAAGAAAGAAAGAAAGAAAGAAAGAAAGAAAGAAAGAAAAAAAGAAAGAAAGAAAGAAAGAAAGATATCAGAAAAATAATTCATAGGAAAGACTTCTGCCCATAAAGGAAGAAAGCTATTGGACAGTACCTTGCATTATGAGAGCAGATCACCGAACTGTTAAAAACTCAAAGTGAAGAAGCCCCAGGAATGTCCTCTGGACCGTCATGGAGAAAATGACTCAGGAACTCTCCTGACAGGTCAGCAGACCTCTGTCAAAGCTGATGCATGGCCAGAAGTAATACCAGGGGGAAGGTGGGATTTGACTCCTACAAACAAAATATTTTAGTGTGTACAAATTGGCAATTTTGCTCACTATATAGATCTTTAAAATCATTCCATAGGAATTCTAGGAAGAAGATGGGTCATTACCCTTCCATTTCCACATGGCAATACTCTCAGAGGTGCTGCAAGAGAGGAAATATGCAGGAAGAGTAATTTTCTAAACAATGCTCTGAGGACGCACAAGGACATACTTACTAAATGTAAAGCAGAAATCTTGACCTACATTTTAAAGATTGCTTAAAAGGAAAAGAGCTATAATCTTAACGCAAGAAAGAAAGCACGTGAAATGTCCTTCTGCCCTCTTGTCTGATGAAACAACTGGATTGGAAAATGGACTATTTTGCATATATGACTCATGTTTTTCATCTGTTTATCTGGTGATAGACACCTTAGCTGATTCCATAACTTGGCTATTGGAATAAAAGGGTGAAAATGATATTGTCTGCAAGAAAATGGGTTGACTCAGAGATCGTCACATTCATCAAAATATGGCAGACCCAACAAGAAAAATATCTCATGTTTTCTTCCAGATGTGGATCCTATATTTTATATGTATATATAAAGTAATTTATACAAACGCACACACACACAACATGAAAGCTGATGATACTATCTGGGGAAAGAAAGAAGACAAAGAGGATGAATGTGGTCAAAGTATATGATACATTTAAGTAAAAATGTATGTGTCAAAAATTAGGTAAACCTTCATACATAGAGGAGTGAGTTTTAAACTTAAGAGTTCATTTTAGTTTTGCTGATCTTGAAAGCCATACGCATGAGTAGCCACAACTTGTTAGCACATGTAAATGATTCATGTAAACAATTGATTCATGTTATACCTAGAAAGCTTTTGAATATTCTAATGTTTAAGTCCTTTCCCTGTAGTAGTACACCCCTGTGTGGGCTCAGCGAGGAAGAAACAGAACCATTTTCATAGGTGGAAGCTCTGCCAGACCTCAGCAGAGGAAACTACCATCACAGCAAGCACTATACTGGAAAGTAGAACCTCCAGACTCTGAAGTCAGGTGTTTTTATTCTTTCAGAAGGCCTCAGGTATTTTACCGGTAGCACATGAAGATCATTAGCAATTAAACAACCCCCACAGAAATCCAATACCTGCAAACAATGCAAAACACCTTAGATAGCCCCTTACCCAACAGTGCATAAAAAAAAAAAAACTATTTTATATATAACTAAAAATAAGCTTCTGCAACAGTCCCCTTTTTGTCTTTATCCTTTAGAGCAAACCAGATTTCAAGACAGAACCCCACTTAAGCAAACAGGATTGATTAATGCACACACAGCTTTAATGTCAAGAGAGACTCCCTACCCAACCTGCAGTGACTTGAAGCTAAGGCAGTAGCCAGATATGGAAGGAAAGTGTCTACTTCATTCGGTCTTTAAATAGTAGTCTCTAGTTTTAAATAATGAATGGAATTCTTATTGCAAAGAGAAGGATGTTTTCAGTTGAGGGAATTTTATACACAATGGTACAGAAATTCCAGGGCTTGTTGAACTCATGATTCTGGATGAGGTTGGTAGTTTCCAAGAGACCCTACCTGATAAAATGATACCAGGAATGACTCAATACAAATGCAGAGCACTCCACAGCCCCTATCTAGAGAACATCTGGAGAGCCACAATTGCCTATTTGAGCCAAAGTGGAGACATCAGTGTTCCTAACTGCACACAGCACTTGATGGAAATACGCGTAACCTGAGGCTGCCTGCTGTACCTTCCTGTCGGATCCAATGGAATCCAAGACATCACTTTATGTGGAAATGGAACAATTGCCTCTTTCCTGTTGATGGATATGTAGTAACCTATACATTCAAAAACCCAAGTATACAGAGTTGTGAGGGGTCACAAATTTCTAACATAAAATATCTCCAGCAGAGTCTTCCATTTCCTTCTGTTCTTCCTTCCACCTTCCTTCCTCTCTTACTCTCCCCCTCCTTCCCTTCCTTTCTTCCTTTCTTTCTTCTTCCCTGTCTGTCTCCTTTCCCTCTTTCTTTACCTTCCTTCCTTTCTTTTTTTTTGCCACAAAAGAGAAAAGCTAGTCGAGCCAACGACACTGTGCATAACTTCATCTCAATAGTCATTTTCCCACCTTTCCGACTGACTATCAGCATGGGCTCCTCACTCTTAGTCCTCCTTCAGTGGCTCCAGAGTCTCAGATGACAACGAAGAGCACGAACATTGCTTGTTGGCAACTTCCAAGGTCTGGGTGCTTGATTTAATTTAATTTAAAATTATTTCTTTTATTTTTGGAATTATAATATAATTACATCATTTCCCCCTTCCCTGTCCTCCTTCCAAACCCTCCTGTATACCTCTCCTTGCTCTCTTTTTTCACTGATTGCTGTTCATGCATATATGTAAATGCATACACATATATTCCTAAATACAACTTCAACTTAGTCTTTATAATGTTATTTTATGAACATTTGATATTGGAAAACCAATCGGTATAATCTATCCTAGGTAAGACTATTTCTCCCACCCTTGGTATTTCTTAGTTGCAAATAGTTCTTTGTGAAGGGTTGAGACCTCATACTCTTTCAAATGTTTGCCTTCTCTTGTCTACTGCTGTTGGCTTGTTCAGGTCATGTCTAGACAGTCATGTTGGTGAGACTTTATGGGTAAACACTCTGACTTTACTAGAAGATACAGTCTGACAATGAACTCCCTGATCCTCTGGCTCTTAAAACTTTTCTGACCCCTCTTGAAAAATGGATTTTAAGTCTTGGATGTGGGGCAGATATAAGTGTAGTTCTCACCCCTCATCAAGGAAACTTCCTTTTACAACAGAAGAAGACCATTATAGGAAACCACAGCTAATCACAATGCAGAGTTACGTTTTTACAGCTAACTACTTATAAATTCTATTCTATTACCACTTTTGGAGAGGCTTATGAAAATGAAATTCTCTAACTTTACTGAATTCAAACATTTGCAACAAAAGGAACCGAAATTCTTCGTACCTTCTCATATGTACTCCATAGATTCCAAAGCAGATCCTGTTTTTACAAACAGGTGACTATTTCGATAGTACGGATGCTAGGAGTGTTTCTAGCATACATTTGCTGAGTTTGAAGAAATGAAATGTTTTCTGAAGAGCTAGGACTTGAGAGCAGCAAGTAAAAAGCATAATGTTTTGGGGTGTATTTCCTCAGTTCTTTATTCTTCTAGCAAGTTTTATGGTGCAACCTTGAAGTAGCAAATTAAAATGTTTGATACTTTTTCTATAATTTAACGTTAAAAAAAAAACTGTCATTATGAGCATATCAAAACCTGGCAGCCTGTAGAAACAGAGCAGTATAAATGACACCCACCTCTGAAGAGTGAACCAAGGCAAAAAATTAGGAGAACAGTATACATTTAAATTAGAGAACTCTTTTATTACTGGAATGAAGATCTTTTACCCCATAGAGTGGCTGCTGATTCTCATAGGAATCTGCTTTCCCTTTGGTACCCAGATACAACTTCAGAACATTCTTCTGTGCAGCTCCCTGCATACCTGGCAGCCCCAGTAAGCCACCATACTTGGTAGTTTGCACTGCAATGGAAACCTCTTTGTTGTCTCTGCCTTGCAGAATCCACAGACACAAGGATGAGTAGTGCCAAATGCCTCAGGTTTTTCAGGCACTTGGCTGTGATCAACCTCCAAATGACATATTTATCGATTAACCCATACCTGTAGAGTTTCAATTGATTTAAGAAAACTGAAGACCCTGGAGTTGTTCAAACCAGCAGATATGATGTAATTGATTTACTGCAATGTTTCTGTGACTGAGATTGAAATAGACCCAAAAGCTCTTCTGTTTTGATTTTTGTTAGCTTGAACTCTTGGTCTTAGAAGATTTTAATTCCACTTATTTTCTCCCTTTTCCTATTGTCAATGACCCTGAAATGATGCTGTTAATTAAACAGGTTGCTGGATAAATTCTACAAATGTGAAACCACAATTTTAATACGGTCTCTTCGCTGCATGGTTATCCAAGCATCTTCTGCCTCTTTCTGTTTGTTTGTTTGTTTCTGTTCTTGCACCAATTTAGCAAATCAGTATTTAGTAATGAGTCTGTACGTGGAAAACTCAATATAGTTGTTACTTTAAAATCTTGGGTTATTGTACTGTAATTTAGGGCATAGTCTTAAGAAGGACCAGCCTGGGCTAAGAGTCTGTTATTTCACAGCTCTGTAACCTTTGAGGCAAGTTACCTAATGCCTGTGTGTTAAGAAGGATAATATTTGTACACATCTTGTGAGGATCAAGTGCCACACGAGAAAATGGCTTCAAAGGGCTTGGCACACAGAATGCATTGAAGACCAACTGCCACGGATCTACATTGATAGGCCAACTGCATGATCCGGTCAGTTCACCAGGAGCACTTGATCATAAGGAACAGTTGAACTTAATCAGTAAAAGTGTGAAAATCAACTAAAATCAATCTACTTCTACATCCTAATCAACAAGATAACCTGTTTGATGATGGCAAGTTGAAACATTGTTCTTTGAAAAAATTATATACCTGTGTTAATATCTAATAAAGAGAGAATTTGACAATTAATGATCGGGAGTCCTAATTTTCCTAAGAAATATGTTAATAAGCAATTCGTTTTTTATTTTAAATTCAGTGGTACAAGGTTATTTTCTTTTTTTAAAAAAAGACATTGTTTCTGCATATATGGTATGCACATTATCATATTTTTGTTTTCTCTTTTTATGGTTCTTTCAACGTGATACATATTTATTCAAATTTTCAGTTATATTAAGTTTAACTTTTCAGTAAACCAAAAGGTTTGGGATGGGAATTTTACTCTGAATTTCTGACTTATTAGCCTACCTTCTGTTAAATATAAATTATTTATAGCTAAAAGGAAATTCACCAGGAAGCAACATCAAGTCAGGTGTGAAGTGATGCTACTCTTTTGAAATATTCATAATGTGCAATTAAAAAGAGCACTAAGTTAAAGTGATGTATGCCACCCAGTCAACATTTACAAAAACCAGCTCACTGCACAACTAGCTATAATTCTGCAGGAGAATTAATGACCTTATTTGATTTTCAAAATAGCCCTTGACCTAAATTCTTAAAAGAAAAAACCTTCACACTTTAAATGGGCATTGTGAATAAAAAAAGTTAGGATCGAACTGTTTTCTGGAGAAGAAAATATATTATTAAAACATTTTTTTTCATGTGTACTAATTCTTTTAAAGTCTCATGAGTTTCTTTAATACTACATTTCCTAATTAAAATGAGTCTCATTTTGGGAAATGCAATGTAACACTCAAAACACAATACAGCATTATTCCTACATTAAAGCAATCTAAGATGTGTGTGTGTTGTCTGTGCCCACGTGCATGACTATGTATGTGTGCCATGATTTAAAATTGAGTTTTCATGCATACTTACAAATACATATTTTTCCGTATTAACATATCATTTGGCCTTATATATCTAAGAATATTCAGGAAAATAGGGTATCTGAGACTTCTGATGTGAGATTCTTTTAAGCAGTGGGAAATGCATAACCATCTATACTACTTTACAAACTTAATCCTCTGTATGATCATTTCATAATTTCGTCAATAAAAATTCATTAAACTATATGGTTTTCTCACAAATAGACAGCAACTGATATTATAATTTATTTGTTATGCAATAATACATGTATTTCTGCTAGACAGAGATATATTTATCAGGAGTATAAAAATTCTCAATTACAGTTGAAGCAATTTAATTTAAGGCATTGCTCTGTGTGTTAGTTTAGCTTGTGACTCTGTCAGTAATAATAAAACAACTTGAGCCCATTAATTTTATACTCACTATTAAATTTATTGTGCTCAGAATAGAAATAGAAAAATAGTTCAGAATCACAATTAATTTCAAAATGAAGACTATCTCCCTAAATAATATATTGTAAGAGTATAATTAAATGGAAATGGGATTTTTACAAACCCATCAGGTATAGTTTATAAATATATAAAATATATAGAATATAAAATGATGTAGAAAATGACAAATTAGAAAAATCAAACATTTAAGTAAACTGCCAATGTGATTTTCATATGTACAATTAGCTTTCAAAAGTTTTACATTTATTCCAGATTAGGAAAAAATGATTATTCTAAGAGTCTAAAGCTTTGTGTGTGTGTGTTCAGTGCTGATGACTGAACCCGGCCACACATGCTAGGCAAGTATCACTGTAAAGTCAACTAATTGGCAAATCCCTGTTTGTAGCCAAAATCCCTCTTCTAAAAAGCCAGATATTTAAATTCCAGTCTCCCTAAAAGTGTCTCCTAAGGTACAAAGTTTAGATGGAACCAGCTTCTCCCAGCTTATCTTCATTGTTCCTAAGTCCTGCCAAATCATGGTGGTGCTCATCCATAATCCCAGCACTTCAGAAACAAGGTAGAATCACCAGAAGTTCAGGCTCAGCCTTAGCTACATAGAGAGTTTGAAGCCAAACTCTCTATGAGATCCTGTCTAAAAACAAAAACAATGCCGGACAGTGGTGGCGCACACCTTTAATCCCAGTACTCATAGGCAGAGGCAGGCGGATCTCTGTGAGTTAAAGGCCAGCCTGTTCCCAGGACAGCAGTTACAACAGAGAAACCCTGACTTGAAAAAACAAGCAAAAAAACCAAAAATCCAAAACCAAAACCAAAACAAAACAAAACAAAAAAACCAAACAAACAAAAAAGAGAACCAAGACATTTCCTCTCTCTGCTACCCTATTACATCCTACTTTAGATTTCTTACGGGAGTAACAGAAATGACTGCTGATGACTGCTGTTCTATTCCAAGAACAAAAAATATTCTCAAAAGGTCTTTCTCTTTTAATTTGGAAGGCTGTACAGCTGAGCTGACTATTGTCTATACTGTTCGCCTTGCTTGATTCACTCTGTGTGTCTCCCGTATACTCTTTGCTCTCCACTTTCCTTCTCCCTACCTGTGGAGGTGATTTCTATCATCAGTTTCTGAGTTTGAGCACCATGTATGGTATCATTTCTTAACCTTTGAGATAGTGATATTGTTGAGCTGATTAATGCTATGGGGAAGCTTTTCGGATCTAGAGAATTTTGTGTTTTTTCCTTACCCCTGTTAAATTATTAAATAAGCTTGCCAGAACTGCTATAACAAAGAGTGACAAATTTCAGGGATTAGAAGACCATGACTTTCCTCTCTCATCATTCCACAGCTTAGAAGTCTATGTTCTAGGTATCAGGGAGATACACAGCGCACAGCAGCTGTACACTGCTGGAATGGCTCACCCAAGAAGGGCAAGGAGGCATATTTCATATGTGTAAACTCTGAGCTCAGGTGTTTTTATTGATTCAGAACTCCCCAGATGCAGATCATAAGCAATCAACATCCTCCACAGATATCCAACGCCTGCAGAGAATACAAAATGCCAAGGCCTGTGCATCTCTTTTTCCAACAGTGGACAAAAACAATTATTTTAAACACAATTAAAAATGAACTTCCATAACATTTCCCCTCTTCTGTATAAAAAATCATGTTACCTTTACAACACAAATTTAACACTATACTAGCAAAACTATTTACCACGAGGAACAATCATGAGGGTTGATAATGCACAGGACCAAATGCAACCAAACATCTATTAAGCTTTTTACAATGTCTTTGGACATTGCATTAGCAATGTCCAATTATCTGGAATTCACTCATGATCTTCTGGGTTCGTCCAAAGAGCTTAGAGCACTTCTCTGTCTCTGCCCTCTAGAGCACACACAGCTTGTCCTCCAGGTTCTGGCTGGCTCCATTCCATTGCTGCAGCTGTTCTTGCTGGTCATCCCACAGTTCTGGCATCTTCATAATATTGGGGGCCTTCTGCTACAACTGGGCTGCACTTTCACCAATAGCCTCTCCTGGGCTCTTTCATGGTGCCAACCCTCAACTTCTTTACACCTCCCCCCCTTCAATCTGGGCCTTCAACTGCTACTGAGCCTGTGCTTTTATCAGTGACCTCTTGGCCTCTCACAGTGCCAAGCCTCAGCTGCCCTCCATGAACCCTTCATGCCTTCAAAACCAGAGATACCTGGAAAACTCTTACAGTACCAAGTTTGGCTGCCAGCATGAGATACAACTTCGGCCAGTTCTAGGAGACAGTTTCTGTGTCCTAACCCTAACGAAACACTTTCCAGATTTTAAGATAGAGTCTGGTTTACAGGAAAAACAACTAGTTCTTGTCTGAAGGAAGGAGTCCCTCATGGGTGGGATTCCCATCACCATCACCAGTGCCTGGATGTCTTGTAGTTAGGTTTGCAGGGAAAAAAAAAACAATAAAAACTGTTCAGTTTAACTACGTGGTTTTTTGTTTCTAAGTTGCACTGCTTCTACAACAGCAGAGGTCTTGGGCCAGTTGGGAGAATCTCTGGTTGAAACATTCTGACTGGTGTTCTTTTTCACTACTGCTATGCGGAAACATACAACCCTTCCGTGGATCTCGAACACAGCATCTTGAGCTTCACACACATACAATGCAGGTATCAAAAAACTCAGTTTGTGAAACAGCAAGCTACCACCAGTGGCAGGAGGGAACATAAACCTCATGATCAGGAAAAGCATTAAGAACTTTTCTTTTTTCTGCTCCCAGCTGAATTCTTTGTCTCTAAGGGCTGTCATTCTGTGGCTCTCACCTTGGAACTTTTTTCCCTCCTTTATTAATGTCACAGCCTTTTCATAGAGGCTTCTTTCCTTCCTCTCTCTCCTCTTCCTTCAGGGACCCTCAATTAATACCTTAATGTCTGTCCTCTGGTAGCTTCTCTGATCTTACTTTACCAGACTCTGTGAGGTCTGGAATTTCTTTTTCTTCTTCCTTGTCTCTACATTGTATATCAGCTGTCATGATGTCATGCTCCACGTTACAGATACCATTTGAAGTAGTTATGCTGCTGTGTGGTCTCACTAAGACAGAGGAGAGACAAGGAGGCATTTTCAAATGTGAAAGCACTGCCAGACCTCGGCAGAGGAACTCACCATCGCAGTCAATACCATACTTGACAGTGGAACCCTGAGCATCTGAGCTCAGGTGTTTTTATTGATTCAGAACTCCCCAGATGCAGATCATAATCAATAAACTTCGCCCAAATAAATCCAACACCTGCAGACATTACAAAATGCAAAGGCCCATGCATCCCTTTTTCCAACAGTGCACAAAAACAATTATTCTAAACACAACTAAAAATAAAATTCCACAACAATGTTCTTTTCTGATGACTCTAAGGAGGGTATTTCCTTGTCATTTTAGCTCACAGTAGCTTCAGGTATTCCTTGTTTTGTAGACAAAGCACTCATACCCATCTCCATATAATGATCTACTAGTACACCCATGTCTTCTTGTATTTCTCCTCCTTCCATATATCCATCTTCATATAAAGTGGTTTTGTCATAAATATGTCATAAATATGACATTACATATTTACTTTAGAGGGACTTTTTGAATAAAAGTACATTCTGAGGCGTTGGAGCATGGTACTTGAGTTCATCATTTTGGTGAAATTTGTCTGATTCCATAGCGTTAACCTGTTGCTGTCTAATCTTTGTAAAGAAGATTCCTATTCCTGGATCAAGATTTATTGCAAACTGGGGACATAGGAAAATTCTTATATAACACAGTATTCTTATATCATTTTATATGATGTCTAGATTTGATGAAACAGTAGCAGTGCTCTCTTGAACTATGAATCCATGAATGTAAAACTAATAGCATGTCATTCACCTCCAGTCTCCTAAATTTCTGTTTCTCCCTCTTATCCTAAAATATTGGAGTTACACTTAATTGGTATGGGGAATCAGATTCCATTGAATTGATGTTGATCTGTTATCCTAGGACACTGAATTACCAATTAGAATTGCGGAGAATGAAAGGATATTTCTCAAAGTTGTTTTTATCACTTTTCCTCTCAAAAGAATGTTGGAAATACTTGCAATGTAAAAAAGTCCGTTTTCACAGAAAGGCCTTTTCTGTAATGTAATAAAGTTTTGATTCAGCAAATCACTGACTAAAATGTCATTGTAACTGCATGTTCCTCTCTTTGTGTAGTTATTAAGACTACTGCTTGAATCAATGATATATGATAAAGCCATGGGAAATATAAGAGCACTAAAGTACTCATATTATGAAGATTTAATACTAATAATAGAAGAGATATTAGAAGAAATATTTAAGTACATCATAAGTATAAATGTTGCCCATAAGGGCTTTTCTCAAAGTGAGTGAGTCATGGTGTTAATCAGCAACATTCTATACCTGGATATGGACAGAGATTCGTATTTTAAAATGAGATCTCACTTCAGTCATTAATGAGCCTCCTATCTGCAATGGCACTTACGTAAATTAACCCAGGTATGTCTGCACTTGAACAGCAGATGCACTTATTCCACATCCTCAGCTACTTCTGTGACATTTGGAAAGTTGCTTTGCATTAGTCGTGAAGATTAGATATTTACACAAGATAATCCACATTGAACTGGCTGCCATACTGCCCACAGAGTAGACCCTCATTAAAAGCCACCATTGTTAATAGCACTCAATGACCAGGCAGCTGTAAGCACTGTTCTGAATGCTTAGATAATTATTTCTTTAACCTCTTAGTATATTATATACATATATCTATAACTTTGCATACAATTTTGATAAATTTATAATTAAATATTTCAATTACATGCTAATAAAACAATAATAAGCAGTGCATTCTATTATAAAAAATATTTCTGTAAACAGTTACTTTTTAGTTTTAAGGGACTTCAGGACAAGTACTTTTTCAGTTAATATTTAAATGATAAATAATTCCTAATGATTAGCATGCATCAGAGTCACCTAAAAACCTTGGGTGTATAACGCATGTGTGTACAAGTTCCTTCTTGTATCTGGGGTGCAGAGTGAATGTACATTCGTGGGCTTCCATGTGGAGGTCAGAGGTTGATCATGGATATTATTCTACTGCTCTCTACCTTTACTCTCCATTAATTAAATTTCTTCCATGATGACTTCATAATTACATTTAGTGTATTGTATTTACTCTCTCCTCCCACTCTCTTCTCTGCCCGCCAACCCTGTAATTTACCCTTCCTTCCACATAAGCCCCGTCCCTTTTTTTCACTATATAGCCCATTCATTTTCAACAGGACCCACTGTGTAGTCACAGGTTTAGAACTGTCTTTTGGAGCCTAATCTGATATACAACTGAAAGCCATGAATGTCCCTCCTCTAGAATCAATCAGACACTAATAGTTCACCAGAAAGGGTTAGGACCCTCGTGAGTCCCCTGTTTGAACCATGTTCTTTGTTGTCTCTCTAGACCTTGGTATATTATTTTCCAGTTACATCCATTTACAGGAAAATATCATTATTCGATTTCTCTTTACAGATGGATTTAATTTTGTTTGTATTTGTGCCACATTCATCTCTTTATAGACATCTAGGCTGATTTCATTTCCTGGCCATTGAGAATAGAGCATCAGTGAACATATACAAACAAGCATCTCTGTAACAGGATATGGTCTGAGTTTGTTTCTTTATATTTTTGGGTATGGTACAAATGATCCATATGGTAGTTCAGTTCTAACTTGTTTAGAAACTGCCACACTGATCTCCATAGTGGTTGCTCCAGTCTATATGCCCATCAGTGGTGAATAACTGTTCCTCTTTCCTCTACACCTGTTGTCATTTGATTTTTTTGTAATAGCCACTTTTCCCTCTACTCTTCTCCACCTCCATTTTTGAGACAAGGTCTCTCATTGAACCTGGAGCTTGACCATTCGCCCAGATTGGCTAGCCATCGAACCATAGTGACCTGGAGCTTGACCATTCACCCAGACTGGCTAGTCATCAAACCTAGGGATCCAGAGCTTGACCATTCACCCAGACTGGCTAGTCATCAAACCATAGGGAAGCCCTTGTCTTCACCTCCATAGCACTGAGATCACAGGCAAACATTTCTTTCCTGTTTCTTCATGTGGATGTTAGGGATCCAAATTCAGGTCTTCATGTTTACCTGGAAAACACCTTTCCAACCAAGCCATCTCCCTAACCTTTATAGAAGTCTTTCCAAAAGAGAAGCTTGGTCTCTTGACTTTCTGCATCAGTAGGCATTAGGGGTAGATCCAACATGTGTATTTTATTAACACATTCCCAGGTGAAATTGCTCAAGAAGCAACACTGTAGGAATCAATGCTATAGGTCAATGCATGGCAAAAGTTAAAATGTCCTTCCTAATACTTCTAAGTCTAAAACCATTTCATTGGAATTCTAAAATGTCTAAGAGGAAATAACATATATGGGTTGTCTTGCCAATATATTTCTAATTTCCATTTAAATATTGAAACTAATATTGGAATGGATATGATGGCAAGCTTGAGCATGAAATGGCAAGTCGCTATCACAAAGCACAGGAGTTCTTGATACAGACCTACTTTCAAAAGTCACGTGGTATGAATCATGCCTGTCTATGGGAACAAGAAGCCCTTCTCAACCAAGAGGACACAGTTCTGCTTTGTTATGGGCCAACAACACACCCATTCAAGAGTACTATTCAAAACATGAGTGTGTTTTATTTTTAACTGATACAGTCCCGGACAATTAGATCATCTTTGGTTCATTACATAATTTTAATCATAAAAAAAAATCTTCTGTGTGTGTACTTTCAGAATGTTCTCAATAGCACAAGATGGTTTTCTCATAAAGAATATACTTTAATATTCAAAGGTATAACTATAACCTATTCTGCACAGTAGACACAATATATATATTTTCACTGGGGTTATACATCAAAGAGTCTCTTAATTCCAAATTTGATAAGATTGAAATAAGAGTTAGAGAACAGAACTTATATTGCATCATGAATTCAGTTTAGGGAGCATCACTGAGAGAGTGAGCAGCCACACACCCACATACAAAAAGCAAATTTCTTGTTCTATAAAATTGATAATTTCTGTACTAAAAATGCATGTGACAACTCAAAGTACACAAAAGTTTTGTTTGTTTTGCCTAACTTCATTTCATTCCCAAATGTTTCTCTCTTAGGACAGGACTCAAAGAATGATGTAAACTTTCTAATTTCTCTAGGAGAGTATAGAGTCAGATCAAAATTCAATCTTCCTCCCACGCTCTCTCGTCCTCCTCTGAGTTTCTTCAATCCCTGTCTTCTCCCTGCCCGAATGCAGTGAACTGCTACTGTTCTCGTGGAGTTTCAGGAACTGTTCACTGAATGAATGCTTCATTCCCTCTGCCTCTGAGTAGCTGCTTGTTATGTCCAATTCTGAAGTGTCCACAGCTGATAAAAGCTGTGAATTGATTCTCCAGCCTGGGCAAAGAATGACAGATGCCTCCAAGGATAATCAGAACATACTACCCCTTCATCTTCTGTGCGCTTCAGATAGCCTTACGTGTATGCACAGCTCTGTTGTCCACCTCACAGCATTCAATCTAATCTTGTTTTCACCTGTCATTCATAACTTCCATAAGCAAAGCCAGGTCAGCAGGATAAGAGCCCAAGAAGAAGAGGCATGGCCAGGATGACTGCTGTTTTTCTGAAGGTCAAGGAAGAAGACCAAGTTATTCTCCTTGCTTCTGCATCCAGATCTGCACACTTGCTCACGTACCACCGATTCCTGACTTGTGTTTTTTTTGTTTGTTTGCTTGTTTGTTTTGTTTTAACTGAGCAGGGCTTTCATTACTGTTGCCTAAGACTAAAAACCCTAGGTTGGCAGTCAAAGATTGAAATTTGTTTGTTTTTCATTTTTGACTTCTGAGTTATTCACATCTGTATCAGTCAATTGAGAAGATACTTCCGGTTGAAAAGACTTTTTTAAATGTCAAATTCAAGAAAGTATAAAGCAGAAGAATATACATATACGTGTGTGCATGCATAGTAAGAATTTTTAATAGAAAAGCCGAGTCTGCTTTTAGTTCTTTTCAGTCAACTGTTTAATTTTCTTACATCATTCATAGTGCTCGAGATCTGCTGAAATAACCCTCTGAGGTGCTGTGACTCATGTTGTAGCACATATTTTCTCTGTCACCCAGCAACTCAAATCTTAGAGGCAGCATACAAAACACTAAAACTGGGTAAGTAGAAAACTTTCTTATTGATTTTTCAGAATTATCTGTTACTTATAATTTCCAGTTTAGTGTTAGCTGAACATTTATAATATATGACCAACACTAAAATTCAAGTAATATTGAGTAACAGCTATAACATTATAGGTATATCTTCAAATGCCACTGTCTGTACATCACGAAGCTCAGAAAGGCTGTGAACATTTTTTTTTAATTTTCTTCACAAAAGCCAGATTACTCTGGAGAAATAGCACACCCTATTTATTTCATACAGCAAATATAATGTTCTTATTTATTATTTGTAGTTGTTAATTTTGATCATCAGACTAAATGGATTAAGAAACACCTAGGTAAATCTTGAAGTCCACCTTTAGAAATAGATTTAGAATATCATATGATTGTCACAATAATTATGTGATTGTGTTAGGTTTATCAAAAACAAACTATAGGGTCATAGAAGTGATTCACACCTATAATCCCAAGATTTAGGAGCTCTTCCAGAAGGTTCAAGAATTCCAGGCCAGTCTGGGATACATAGAAAGATGCTATCTCTCAATATACTCATGCACATGTATGTGTCAATGCATATGAGTACACATGCATTTGTATGTTCAGAGGACACCTAATGAAAAAAAGACAAATCTTATAATAATCAAATTAAACTTCAACAAATCTGAATTAAGGTCAAATAAATGCAACTCCCAAACTTTTTCGCTGAGTATTATCTCTGAATTATTTTTTGATATATGATGCCAAATATACCTGAAGAATGATCTACATCCCAAAGATTCTGCCTTCTCACATATTTGCCTCTGACCACATGTTGTTCTAGAGTCCCATTCGTTGTCCACAAAGAAAATTAATGACATACCCTTCAGTGCTTTCTCACCCCACAGCAGATGTGGGCAGCATCAGTCACTCGGATTGCTAATTTCTCTCAGGAGGAGAAGGCAGTGACTTGGCAACAGCCATAGATCAGCAAGATCTGAGATAATGGCCCTGGATAATGACGAGGGAGGACAGGAAGGAAATGAGGCGTGATGGAAAGCAGAGTGAAAGGTGAGAGCAGAGGCCTAGGACGGGCAACGTGGCGCTGTGGACTACATGTACAGGGATGGGTTGTGACTCTTCTCCCGTACACTGTGCCTTTTCTGTTTAAACAGACATAACCTGCAACTCACTTTGACATTGAAAGAAGTAATGTCATGATCATTTATAAAAATTAGTAACAGAGCAGTAAGTAATCTGTGAAAATAAAGTGATGAGCATTCTATGGTCATGGACCACGGAAATGCACAGTTTTATACTCACGGAGCGCCAGTAAGCTTTTTGTAAGTTCACGGCAAAACTAATCAGAGCAACATAGTTCTGATGTTGACTTCAGAACAGATAAAATGCGGGAGACAGGGATGGCGTAGAATTAAATTTGGTTCTCATGCCAATTAGATTTAAAAGGTACACCTTCGCTTAGTCATTCAGCTTCAAGTTAATACATCTTTTCAATTTGCTTCTGAAAAAATAGCACTAATGGCTTCTGTTTCATCCATAGGAAGGGGATCTCATAGAACACACAGTATGTGTGGACATAACTTTGGTAAATGCAGGTTCCTCGTTGTAGGGAAGCTTTGGAAGTAAGCCAGGTGCTTGTCCCTGGACGGAGACATAGAGACAATGGAGCATATATTCACAAAGTGGCAGACATTCAATTGCATGTGTCAGCGTATATAAACCCAGAGAGACAACGTATTGCGTTAAATAAATGGCACAGAAAGACAAGTACATCATGATCTCACCTAAATGCAGAAACTAAGACAGTTGAACTCATAACATCAGAGAGTACACTAAGGGAGAGGAGTAGATGGGATGAAGATCAAAGGGCACGATTAGACAAGAGAGGTAAGCCTCAGTAATCGGTAGCAAGTGGCATAAACCCCAAGGACATATGTAATCCCCAATAGTTAACGTAATCAATTTGACCAACAAATAGTAGGTGTGTAGGGTGGTTTTACTAATTAGACTTATTTTGTATTACAGGCATGTATAAATATCATATCATACTCCACTAATAGATAGTATATTCATAAGTGTTAACTTTTTAAATATAATTATTGAGGAGCGACTTCCAGAATGGCAGTCTGAAGAGCTCGGTGGGTCTTTTCCTAGGGATCTAACATACCTAGGGAACACTATGAAGATTAATTAATTAATTTAATTGTCCACATTAAGTTTTCATAAATTATTTTCAGGGCATTCAACAATCAGAGGAACATTTGTTTAAGAAAATATGATGTATTTAACAAGAGAATGGGTAGCGTGTGCTAGAGGGGCATGGGCTAGATGGAGCCGCCTGTGCTACTCTATGTCAACGTGCGAGATGCTCGATTTGAAGCACGTGCATCAGGGAACAGGCATGTCGGTCCGCTAGTCCAGCCTCTGCTCCTACTACAGTGTTATAGTTTCTGGGAACAGGTATTTCTGTGCCATCTACCTCCTCCCCGACAAACTCCATAAGGTCTAGCCTCGGCAAAGCAGCTGAGTGTCTGGACTCTATTCCTCTACACAATCCACTCCCTGGAGTCAGCTCTATCCAGGATGACAGGCCGAGAACACTGGGCCTTCACGGTCACCCCCGCTCCTGCTCCCTCACAGAGCAGAGTTTTCACAAAGGGAGAGGTAAAGTGGAGAGCAATAAGGGACCCCACCCATTCCTGCTCATAATTCTTAAAAGTCACGGTCTCCCTCCAGGACAAATGGGTGAGGGCCCCTGCCACCTGCTCCATGTCTGAGATATAGAGGTTAATTGAACAAGAAAGGCTGGCCATAACAACAGAGAACTCCAGGGCTACCTCCCATGGCACTTGTTTTACTTGAAACAGAGAGTAAGGAAGTTCTGAGTAGAGAAAGCCTCAGAGGCCGGGGATCTGTTAGTGGTAAGCAATTAAATGGAGGCCAGCAACTCTAAGAAACCGAGACCTAAACTGCAAAAAGTTTTCAATTTAATGGCAAGAATCATAGACTGAAATAGCTAAGAGTTCTCTTGGGATCATCGTAAGTTCTCAAGCATGAACCTCAAAGACTATCCCGGCAAAGAGGCCCAGATTTAATGAGATCAAACTGTGGAGTGGTGTATGCCCCAAGGCTTTGTCAAAAATAATAGAACAATCAGCAGACATTGTTAGAAACTAATGTCTGGATGTGATAACAGAAGTAGACAATTTGCTGAGAGGTCAGGGAAAAGAGGGATAAAGAGAGCCCCTCTAAATCATTGTTATCCCATGGTGACTGTTAATAGGCCCATGTCTGTACTCAAGGAGGAACTGCACACTCTGGGGGAGCTAGACCTCATTCAAATAGCCTTCCCAAGTCTCTGAGTATGTAAACAAATGAACAACAGAAGCATAGAGTCTGGAGAAGAGTGTATGAGATCATGCTTTAGAACTGCCATGATATCTGGATGTCTAGTTTTAAACAATTGCTAAAATCACAAGACAGTGAAAACGTAGAAAGTATGACTAGTTCACATAGAAAAAGATCAGAAAGGTACCTGTCAAAGGGCCCAGTTGATACATTTAGCAAATCCTTCCAGTCAATTACAGACGCAAAGCAAGAGCTGACGCTCAGAGAAGGATACACTGACCACATGATCACAGGGAGACGATCATCAGAGAACAGCCATAAGCAGAGACGGTAAAAGCTGAAACTAGAAGATATTAGCAATTTGACAAATACAAGAAACCAAATGGGAAATTCGCTTAGAGGGCATCAAAAGTGGTTACTGTGGCCCAACAACAACAACAACAAATCAGGGCAGTCTAAGACAATTGGTGGAGACAATATAATCTGAAGGCAGGAAAAACAGAAGAAAAATAAACAACGTCTAAATGAAAGGCAGAAAAGAAGTAAGACCAACAAAACATATAAAAATTTTAAATAGGAGTATAAGTGAAAGGGAGAAGACTAGTGCCCCAAACACTCTCAAATTTAATGGCAGATATTAAACGGCTGCATAAACTTCTCACAAGATAAATGCAAAGCAACTCACAGGAGAAGCTTTGCAGTTAAAAAGTTATATCAGAGGAAAATAATAGTGTTTTTGCACAACCAGAAAAATAGCTCCTAATGTACTAATTCAGTCAAATGAAGGCGAAGATCTTTCTCATTGAAACACTGGCCAGGGGCAGGCCTGGTGGTGTGTGCTGGTGGTGGCTGACTTGGGGGTAGATACAGAGGATGGATACTCCAAGGATGGCCTTAGCAACAGAAAGAATTGGAGACTAGCCTAGGCTTCATGAGATGCTGTCTCACAAAGGAAGGGAGGGAGGGAGGGACGATGGGAGGGAGGAAGGGAACATTGGATAACAGCTGTGAATAATATGCTCAAAGGGCCACTGTTCCCCTCCAATCCTTATCTGACTCCAGTCCTTGAGATCAGAGACACGGGCTCTTTGGTCTTGTTCTGGGATTATACATCTGTTTCGGCCCTTTCTTTAGGCCTAGCACTTTGTTCTACCTTAGTTTCTACCTCGTCGCTAAGTAATAAGATGGACTAAGGAAGAGCTGTTGCGGTCACCGAAAGGATAATAACGCGCTAACCAGTCACTCAAAGCTGCTCATTTTGCGCCAATGTAGTATCCATGCATTCAGTTCCTGGTTCACCCGAATCTTGAAATTCTAAGCCAGATGGTGACATGTGGAACAAATAACATTTTCAAATATCGACCATCTTTTCAATTCTACATCATTTATTATGACTAAATAAAAGAGATGAATGGAAAAATGCTGAGGTTGAAAAAAGAATAGGTGTTTTTGAGGCTGGCAAGTCTGCCCTCTCCGGCTCCCCCAGTGCAGTCTCACTGGGTTGTCAACAGGAATATTCCTTGTATTTCTATGATTTGGCAAGTAGCATCCTAGCTGCGGTTCTAGCACTAACCTTGGGATTGGTTTCCATTTTAATGTAATTGTAGGAATTTTATGATTTGTTCCTTTTCAAACAGCAAAAATTATCTTTTCAAAAGATGAGATAATTTACAGCCATCTTAGTAGTAACAAAATATGAAGAATTTAAGAAGAAATTTCTCTGAGCAAACACATCAACAAGACCAATGGATGCCAGTAGTGGTAATTATAAATTAGGGAAGAGTATGGATCACCTTGCCATTCTCTTACCTCATCTTAAAACACAAGTCCAATGATATACCTGTAACTGTACGGCCTGGTCGACAACATGAAAGCATGATTTATTTGAAATAGTGGTGTAAAGAGAAGGGTAGGAACAAGTTGTATTTGAGTTAAGCAACAGTGCTCCAGCATGTCAAACTCTGAGATACTCTACTGGTAAAGACAAAAGGCTTTTTGTGATTCTCAGTGTAGAGGCCACAATCTGTAATCAATTAACCCAGCTGCCTCTGGGCCTATGCGGTGGGGTGGGCTAGAATGTTAGGTAGGAGTGTGTGGTGGAAAAAAATTGCTCACTTTTTGATAGGGAAGTGAAAAAAGAGAAGCAATGGGGTCCCACCGTCCCTTCCAAAGGGGTTACCATGGTGACCTGAAGGCCCCCACAGTAGGCCCACTTCTGCTTTTCTTCAGTACCGACATTTAAGCTAGGGCCCCATGCATGCTAGACAGCTGTTCTATTCCTTATTTACAGCCCCAACCCTACACCTTAACGCTTCAAGGTTCTACTGCCTTCTAACTGTGTCCTGGGCTTGGGGCAGAGCCACAGAGTCTCAGGTCTTCAAGAGGCATTCATGAACCAGGTGTGCAAGTGAAGAGAACAAGAAAGAAACATAAATTACTATTATTTAATAATCTGTACATGTTTTCAAAGTCATCTGAGCTCAGAAGAAAAGTATAGTATTTATTTACTTTTAAAGCTGCATTGTGTCTATGTGTTTGAGGGAGAAAGAGACTAATACAGAGAGGGATGTTTTGTGAATTGATATGTATGCGGATACTTGTACCACAACATAAGTATGGAGGTCAAAGGGCGGTTTGCAAGGACAGTTTCTCTCGCCTTCTACCATTTGGGTTCCAAGGAATTAGTTTAGGCTTTCAGACTTGGTGAAAGGTGTCTTTACAAGCTGAGCCATCTTGCTGGCTCAAACAAAACTTTATCATCTGGGTATCTCACATGTATATGAATCAACAGTTATTACTATATTGCATCCCTAGAACATAGCAACTGTTGTTGAAGAAAGGGTCATTTTATTCTTGACTCTTCTGAGATTGCCATGATATAAAAATTATGTATACTTAATTAAATAACTAATGAACAAGATATAATTTTTCTAGGTCATGAATTTGTTTCATCACAAAGCAGAGTCTTCCTGATATTGCATGTTTATTAAAAAATGACAGCCCTTTCTGCTTCTTCTCTAGAAGCTGGGTGAGACGCTCTCTTGTCTGTTCATGTTCATTGTTTGGAACATTCGGCTAACTAGGCCAATTGATCATTTGTAAGCACTACTGTGCTGTATGCTTTCTGCAATCAATCTAAAAATAAAATGTTAAACAAGACCAGAAGCAAAGCAAATATATAGACAGGAATTTAACAGTGTCCAGTAGAGCCAGAAGAAACACATGACCTGGAGAGTTGCTATCTTCTAGATAGATTCTTATATCAATGCTCTGATTAGACAGAGGATAGTCTGACTCGCTCAATATATCCAGGTGGCTCTGGGGCTGAGGATGTAGCTCAGTGGGGAGCATTTTCTTAGCATACATTAGATCCTACGTTAAATTCATAGCACCACAATAAAAACAAATACCAAAAGCAACAACAACAAAAACCCAAAACAAAATATGCTTAGGTAAATTTTACTAGCCTACTTGGCTCAATATTATGAAATAAGTCTAGATATTTTAAAGCGGCGTTCTATTGTCAACCTTTTAATGTTTATTCATTCAATATTTATTAAACATCTACAGTATGGAAAGTAATGTATGCAGCATTGAGAGTACAGTAATCTTTATTCGTAAAGCGAATGCAATTTTGAGAATCTATTTGGCACTAGGCACTGTACCTGTTGTGAGATGCTCATTGGAAGAGATAGCTACCCTTGATTACTTAGAACTCACAAGGTGAGTACTTTAGAGGAGTGATTTACAGCTGTATCTGAAGTAAAAGGGAAACTCTGTCATTTGATACAGCGTGGATGAGCCAGGGAAAGCACAGAAAGACAAACAGCACACAATCTCACCAAATGTGGAAGGGAATATATTTTTAAAAGGACAGAAGTATAACATAGAATAGGGCTTTTTAGAGGTGGCGAGACAGAAAAACAGCATTCAAGAGGTGGACAATGATTTCAATTTGACAAAGAAGTAAGCTCAAGAGGTCAGTTGTGTACAATGAAGACTGTAGTTAATACCATTGTATTATATACTTGAAATTTGCTAGGAGAATAGATTTGAAGGGCTTTTAGCAAACATAGGGTGTGAGGCAATTCATGTGCTGAATAGTTTGATTTAGCAATTCCACAATGTATCTGCATTTTAAAACACGATGAAGTACATGATATAAACCATCATTACACATCAGTAAATAAAGGAATAAATAAAAAGCATAAAAGCTTAGAGAGCTGAGTGAGCTTTGACATATAATATTCTGAAATACTAACTCATGGGCTTGCTTCATGTCTACTCTTCTTTGACTACTTTATCATCACTAGAAAGTAGGACTTGTGTTCGTTAACTGATGGGAATAAGGAGAGACCTAGTAGAGAACAGAATGCATCACTTCTTGGATTTAACTTCAAAAGATCACTGATAATACTCAGAGTTGAGAGAAATAGAGACAAGCTAGGAATTAAGGAGAGAGTTTCCTAAGCTATTCAAAAGGGAAAAGTGTTATGGACCTCGCCCAGGGAGAGTAGGAAATAGATAGCAAGAACCTGGCAGGATACTCAGCACATAACCCTCAAGGCCTAAAAAGGAAAAAAGAAATCTTGCCAACCATAACAGAATGAGAGAACCTGGAAGACAGTGATCTAAATAAGAAACAAAACAGGTACATAAATGTGTTGTACTCGGGTAAAATGATGAAGGTATACACAGTACTGTCTGGCTTCTCTGAAAAAAAAAAATATCTAACAACACATAAAGGTGAAATGTGTGAAAAGGCAAGGAATGCCCCAGCAAACGGTAGATGGTAAGAAACTACCTGGAATCCAGATCCACAAAGGAAATGAGAGTGGTCCCCACCCCCAAGCTGTGAGGCTGCAAAGAAAAGAGAAAGAAAGCCTCCAGAAGCAGAACCAAAAACTCAGCTAGGTATGATGCTTAATTTTGATTGTTAAATTTATAAGATTAAAAGACGTGAGCAGCATTAGTGAAGTGTACCCCCGTGCACCTGGCTTTATAAGGCTGTTTCCAAAGAGGATAACTGAGGGGGAGACTTCACCTGAATGTGTGCATGGGCTGAGATCCCAGTGTGAATAAAAGTAGGAAAAGAACAGTGTAAGCTGAGCATCAGCACTCCTCACTCTCTCTCCCTCTTCCTCTCCCTTCCTCTCCTCTTCCTCTTCCCCTCCCTTTCTTTTCTCGGGTGTATTGAAATGTAAGAAAGCTGTCAGACATTAGGACAAGGTGTCAAGAAATGTAATGCAACAGGACATTGCCACGCTGCATAAACAAACAGATGCCAGAGAAGAGACTGGCTGCTTTGATCTACCTCACAGGCTCAGGCAAAGGAAGGGGCTGGGCCTGAGAGGAACTACACAAACAAACCTCTCTGCTGAGGTGAGTACAGTATTCACTATTTTATCTCCAAACCCAAAGCCCCAGCTCCAGTGAGTCAGCAAGGAACTACCCTAAGAACCACCATGAAATAGGGATGGAAGATGGCCTGGACACAAACGCGGTGTTACAAATATGGTTAAGCAAAGATGGAGCGATGCAGGCTATGTAACAAAGCCTGAGAGAGGAGTAGCCTGGTATCGGGAGAAAACTACAATTGCCATGGTAAATACAAATGAATGTGGCCGTCTCACAGGGCTGGGCACTGAAGTGCGTCCAGCCAGGTCAGGGAAGAGAACTGGCGGAGCAGGCGCTGAGCTAAGGTGGTGCTCCACGCCTAGTAGTGGAAAGACTCATAGTCAACAGCGGGAATTGCTGAAGGGGCATTCTGATGCCCAGAACTCAAATCTGGTAGGGAAGAAAGTTAGGAAACAAAGGCCGGTTGTGGTCTAACCAAATCTTTCCTGCAAGCAGAACAAACGACATAAGATAACCCGTGGCTCGAGATACAGATCAGCAGTTAAAAGAATGCACTGGTCCGGCAGCAGACCTGAGTTAGAGGAGCCAAACTATATTCACAGGGAGCGTGCTGGGCAGCTCACGCTCCCTGTGGTTCCAGTTCCAGGGGTACTCCTTGCTCTACCCTCCTCTGGCACCTGCCCTTACGCACCTACCTACACAAATGCACAAAGCTAAAAACATACGTCTTTAAAACAGAAAAGGTAACTGTGGGGAGGGGGACCCAGTTTCATCCCAGTCAGGAAAAATATTGACTGATATTACTTATTTATTTTTTAATTTTTGGCTTCTGTTTCTGTCTTGCTCAATTGTTCTCTCTCTGTCTCTGCACCTGTTCCATTGTCCTCTGCAATATTTATGCATCGTGCAAATATTTTCAGTATGCAACTATTTATCAAACATTCATTCTGTGGAATTTTCCTCAAATATTCTGTAAAAAAAAAAAAAAAAGGTAAGGAAAACTATGCCACTTTATGAAGTCAGATTACTTTGATATGCAAAACAGATAGTCAAAAACGGAAACCATAGAGCAATTCCCCCAAGGAACATAGACACAAATAATATCAATAAAATATTTGCAAAACAAATTCAACCACACGTTAAAAAGATCAAAAAGCATAACTAAGTTGGTTTTGTTCCAGAATGCAAGAATGGCTATTAACACACACAATTCAGTAAATGCAAACAAACAAACAAAAAACCCCACATAAATCATAAGTAAACTCAAAGGCAGAAATTACATGGTCCTTTCAGCAAATAGACATAAGACAAGGTAACCTATGAAGTGAGCCCTGAACTTTCTCCTCATAAATCCATAGCGACCTCATGCTTAGATGTGAAATAATACTGGTGAAGGAACTGGGACATAGAACAACAGAAGTGCACGTAGGTAGGATATGATCCCTAACACTGGGAAAGAATGAAGGGCAGAAGAAGGAAGCCGGTCTAGTGAGGCAGACCTAAAATCCCAGCTACTCAAGAGGCTGAAGCAGGACGATCACAGTTTAGTGTCAGCTTGGGCTACCAGATATGTTTAATGCTAACCTGCACAACTGGTATGCAACACATATAACATAGGTATGTGTGTGTGTGTGTGTGTGCTTGCACACATGTGCATGTATATATGTATACATGCATATATTAACGGCAGAGTGCCCAGGGAAAAGTCTTGAGTTTAATTTTTCAGTATGGACACTGGTACCTTAACTTTGAAGCGTGCTCTGCCCTTTAGGTCTCCATTTTACTTGAGCCCAGTCCTCTGTGATTCCTTTTCTCCATTGGAAATGAATGCTTCCTCTGGGGTTACAAATTTAATTAGTTCATTCATAAAGCTATTCAAAAGAACTTCTTACAGATAAAATAATTTTCCTTATGACTTTTGAAGTATTTTACTTTTAACCTGTAGGCTAAGAATAGCACTCACTTTGATAAGCTCAATATATTACTATGAAATTTTTCACCGTGAATCCAAACAACACCCAATGTTTTGGTAGGATACATCTATTTGCCCACACAACCGAGGGAGAACAAACATCTACATGTTTCTCCTCAAAGAGAACACTAAGTTATGAGTGTGCATATTTTATAATGAAAATTATTTATGCTCTGTTTTGCTGATAATCATTCCATTATAGAATACCAGCAAGGAATTATATATTTTAGTTAAAGATTGCATCATACCAGCACCATAGACATTTTGTCCCTGCATTTTGCCACATTGTTAGAGACTGTTCCTAAAGCTATCAAAACTACATTGTTTCCAGAATAATTACATGTAAACGTGACATGATTATCCTCTAAAAGTCATGTGCTGGACTCTATAATTAAATATTGTTGAGTTCGTGAATGAGAGGCTCTGGAAGTTTTATAACAGTGCTTGTATATTGGTTAGGAAATCGCCCTTTCAATTTCTTTTTCCATGTTTAATAGCATTAACAATGTAATCTAAATTATTCATTTGTATTCACATACACTTAAGATTTTGTTGAATTTTCTCATCCTGAGAATTGACGTTAATATACAAATGAGAAGTAAGACATCCCATCTTCTTTTCAAGAAAATACATGCACAATTTCACATATAATATACATATGTCTAACATTTCATGTACAAGATATAAAATAAGCACATGAATCAAATTTAGAGGTGATCAAGCTTCTGTTTCCAAATAACATGAAGTATAATTGATAATCCTTAGGTAAAGCAAACATTTAGAAAACCAGAAAAGGTCGCTTGTGGCCAGCAAGATGGCTCAGTGAGTAAAAAATATTTGCTACCAAGTCCTGAGGCCTGAGTTACATCCTTGGGATGTACGCAGGAGAGAACTGATTTCCATAAATTGTCCTCTGATCTTCATATACACCTTGACAGGTACACAAGCACACGCACAAAACATACACACACACACACACACACACACACACACACACACTTGTGATTAAAAATCAAAAAAAGAAAGAAAAGGTGTGTGAATGTGCGTTTCTATGTACATGTCTATATGTGTGTATCTGCGTGTTTTCATTTAGTTAATACAAAATGGTAAGGCTAGAACCATATAATCCCCAGGAGAACTATAGGGAGAGATTTCCATTCTTCCCAAACTGTGTCTACCCCTCCAGAATCAGCAGAGGCCTGGGAGAGAGAGAGAGCCTGAAGCATGGCTTCAACAATCTCATCTGCTAAACTCCAACCAACTTAAAAACCACTTGCCAGCTAGTTGATACTCCAGCAAGAGGACTTTGTTAATTATGTTCTCCACTTTCTTCTGGCTCCCTGCTGAATCACTGCAAGTTGTTGCCCTGGTGACACTATGGTGATGGATGACAATTTCTTAAAGTCAGTGTCTGTTTCAGTGGAACAGGGAAGGTCACCCAGCCCAACCCTAAATGAATTCCATCCTCAAATTTATCCTCACCCTCTGGTCATTATGCTCTGCCTTCTGCTCATTGATCCTTTAGTTTGGTATAGGTCCAGATCACATAAAGCCAATCTAATGTGATGAATGAGCAATTTATTTAAAGGAAGTGATACATAGCAGTACATGCCCCAGTTCTCCGGACAGTAACTCGGGCCTACCTTTCTCACCTAGTTTTGGATTGATAAGTGGCTCTAATGATTTGTGTCTAATCTGAACCCTTTTGTCATTCACTAAAGGATATAGAAAAATTCAACCTAAAAGTGCATAATTATTGGGTTTTTATTTCTTTTATTTTTAGCTGCCACCATCAGGTGCTATCCAAAACATGTCTGAACAGGGATATATCATTATGAGAAAATTTAATCAGTTCTTGTTATGTCTGTGTACCAGACAGATTACATCGGTCTCTAAAAAAAAATTACATTTGCAACTGAACATTCCTGTTATTTCTAATGGATTTTAGGGAGAAACAACTCTGAATTATTTAGTTTGTGATTGAATTGTACAGTATAAGTTAGTTGTTTTTCAACAAAAGAAATCCCATAATTTAAAGTGTTAGAGACATTAAGTAGTTATGTATTGATTCTTTGTTGCCTTGAAGTAATCAATTACTACCTATGGCATTCATTTTCCAAAAGATTGTAGCATCTATAAAAGATTAATTGTATGGGTCAATGCTCTATTTACCATAGACTGCCACCAGATTTTTTTCAGGCCCATCAATGTGATTGCTATTTTGTCAAGAAAGGTCAAAACAAAAATTTATCTCATTATAAAACAAGATCTAAAAAAGAAAGAAGAAAACAAATGTTTTGCTAAAAATAAGAAGTCTCAAGGGATATTAATTGGTGAAATCCATTGGCTCCAGTGCTCATTTTCTGGATAGACTAAAAGAGGTTACTATTTTAATTCTTGTTTACTGTTTGGACACTTGTCCTGACGCCAATAAACCATAAAATTTTAGTATTAAAAGACTCAGAAACTATCCTACCTTAGAAGATGAGAAATTATGGCTTCCCTGGTATTGATTGTTCATTCAACCAAATTTATTAAGAGGAGTTAATGACCTGGGTGCAAGACTCTGAGCAATGAACAGAACAAATAACAGCTCTTTCTCATTTGTGAGGAGTGGGAGGAGACACACATGATACAAACATATAAGTAAACATTTCCTCAGACTCCGTTATGAAAAATAATAAGGTAGGGATTAGATTAGAGAGCATGATGAAGTCAGCTGTGCTACTCTTAAGAGAGCAACAAAGGAAGAGGTCTCCAGCACAGAGACCTGTGGGAAATGAAAAAAAAAAGTCACAAGATGTGTCTATCTCTCCGCTAGATTTTATATCACTTGAGAGCAGGTAGAGATATATATAACATTTCTTTTATATTCCCATATCCCCAGCTTCTCTTAGTACTTTGCACAAAGTGAAATTAGAACATACTTAAATTGCTTTGGAATCTATTTCACAAGTAACTTCATGAGACTGTTCCATGAATCCCACCAGATCATAGAAGTTCCCCAGTTCTTCTATTTGGCTTAACTAATACGAGGAATTTCGTTAAACAATACAATAAATCTACACTGGTAAATGAGAAAGATAATAGTTGCATATTTTCTTCAAAGTCAATCATACAAAGTTCTATCAATTTGAGTAGAGTAGCACAAACCTAGCTCTTTAAGTCATCAGAATCTTACCAAGACCTACAGAAAACTACCTGCTCATAATGTTTCAGCCTGGCGAAACTAGACTATCTGTAACTCATCCAGCAACTAAGTTCTACAGTCCTATTCTGTGCTTCGCCCTAAGGATATAATACTTGAAGAGTCCTTATCTCAAAGAACCTGCTCACATCATTTCTCATGAAGCACACTGTCTGAAGAGAAAGACCATCATGAGTGAGGGAACACAGCAAATTAGTAACACAGGGCATTTCAGTTCATAGAGGCTCCATCTTCAGTGTTCTTCTCCAGGAAAGTCTTTGGAAACAGCAACAAAATGTTTAGCTGATGATCTTAGGAAGAGTCATACACAAACTGATGTGCACATGCTCACATTTGCACACAATCATATCTGAGGGCACACTACAGCATTCTGTACTTTACTACACCCCAGAGTCCCATTCAGGGCTTTGTCTGCCCAAGAGTGTTCTGTGATTGGTAGTTGTGCCAGATCCAAACAAATGGCCCTTGATTGGACCATTAAGAAAACTCCACTCTCAGAAAATCAAGATGTGTGGAAAGCAAAGGAAGATTATCTATGCCACCGTTTGGATATATTCAAATCACCAAATGTCAGCCATGGTTATAGGTAGCTCATACAAGCAAATGTTTGTTTTACAGTGCAAATGAGAAAATATATGATTTTTTTTTATGTGTGCTGTTTCACATTGGCTCTTGCATTTCTCAGATCATCTCTGTGGTAGAACAGTTAGTCCGGAGTTGTTTCTCTCTTCTTTCTAGAACTTAATCCATT
The DNA here is from genome assembly GCA_026225945.1 of Cricetomys ansorgei. Classification (NCBI taxonomy): domain Eukaryota; kingdom Metazoa; phylum Chordata; class Mammalia; order Rodentia; family Nesomyidae; genus Cricetomys; species Cricetomys ansorgei. The sequence continues at coordinate 5,550,287 of JAMJFZ010001816.1, forward strand.
TGAGGGAAGAGTATTTGACTGGATGTGGTTTTCTATTTCCTTTCTCCTTTCTGCCCTCTGAGTGATTGCTCTGTTGTGGGAACCATCACATTTTTTTAGTGACTTTCTAACTTGACACGTCATGAGGACAGATGTGTCAAGTTGCTTTTTGATCTTTCCACACTTGTGTGTCCTTCCTGTCCAGCTGGGATAGGAAATCTGACATACACTGTGATCATGCTGTAATTCTGACAAGAGAAATCAAGCTGAAAAGACCATTGTCTCCGCACAAATAACCTAGAATTTCTTCCTCTTTTCCATCCATAAAACAAACAGTTACACTGGCTTGCAACATAGGGCCGTGGAAAGGATGCTATATTGTGCCCAGTTAAAGCAACAGAAGCTCCTAAATTTTCTGTGCAAAATATTGAGTCTTTGGCAATACTTTTAGTATTTCCTAATTAAACCATGGGCAGTATATCATATTCTAATACAACCAGCAAAACAGAAGCCTGGGATTAGAAGAAAGGGATTGGTGCCAGGTTAAGATTTAGCATCATGAAGAAAAGTAAACAGATTGGGAGAAAAATAAATTGAAGGCATTGTTCAGATGAGACACTAGTTGCTTTTCTCTGTCACTTCCATAATTTCACAATCTGATCAACAATCTCTTTGACTTCTAATAGCCATTTTAATACAGACTTGTGAAAAATTTGGCACCACTTGCTGTAACTTTGAGTGGGAAAAAGAAAAAAAAAAAAACCAATTCATCTTCATTTTTGTTTCCCCGTAACATTTACCAAATAAAAATATTCTTTAAAATGCCTAAACAGAACTGAAATAGCTGTCTTTCATCCCCGACAGAGGAGAGTCTTTTGTTCATTTTCAGATAACCTTGGAGAGCTTGTTAGATTGCACTGAATAATGAGTCTGTGTGAACAATGAAGGGGTTCAAGTGTGTGGAGGCTTTCGTTTGTATCCGTTGGAGAGCACAGCTCCCTCAAGCCTACTCACCTCGCAGTTGCAGAAGCTTCTGCTTCTGCAGCATCTCTCAGGTCATGAGGAGCTCTACGCCTCTTATCATAAGATGAACACAGCAGTGTGGTCGTCCTCAGGGAGCACACAGCTGTGAATCGTGAGCTGTTATTCGTCCCTTCAGAACATCCATTTGCGTTCTCCTAAGGGCATCGTTCTTACTTATTGCTTTTCAATAGAAGAGAAGAAAGTTAAAGTTATAAAAGATCTATCATTATGTAAAAGTGATGAAATAATGAGTGAAGTAAGAATAAACACTACAGTAAGGAAGAAAACTTTAGTTTAATGACCTATAGCAAAACTCCATTAGGAAAGACTAGTCGTGTTCTAGAAACTACTATCTTCAAAGAGTGAACATCGGAAAGAGATGCAAGGTGACAGGTATATATGATTTAGGGGACTCAACTAGAAGTATGGTGGGAAATAATTTTTTGTTACATTTCCCTGATTTTCTCTTTTCTGTTCTATCTAAATTGTTTGGTAAATTAAAAAAAAATCATACCCATTTTTAGTATCCTGTGTAATATCCTAAATGATATTTCTGGATAAATGTATATTATTTCCTATTTAAATCAAGGTCAAAGTATCAACTCCAATATGTAACATTTTTTTAATTGTGTGAATGTACAAAAATACTTCTTTCTACCTCTTTAAATTCTTTTTGCTTTTTTATTATTAAAATAAGCTCAACTTATTTTCATAATTAAACTTAAATAGCTGCCAATTCAATGTATGGTGCTTCGAATGAAAACGTCGCCCTTAAGCTCAGGGGATCACTTAGTCTTCAGTTGGAAACACTGTTTAGAGGCACAGACGATGGCAGTGGGCAGATGGGGGTTCGGGTGTTGGGGTGACTCATCCTTGCTAGAGGAAGCCCATCCCTTGAGGTGCACTGTGCGAGTTCATACACTAGCTCTGCTTCCAGTGCACTCTCTGCCTGGCGTTTGATCATCTCCCTGCCTCTGCTGACACGTCTGATGCTTGCTGCTATGACGGCTGACATAATGAACTCTTATCTCCCCAGAACCAGAAGACAAAATGAATTATTTCTTCATCAAATCACTTTTTTCTATATCCAGTTAACACATTAATTTGTCTATATTAATAAAACAATAAGAAAACTTTCCATAAAGATACAAGTAGGATGCTAAGGTATTTCCTTGTAAATTCTATACTTTATTCCACTGAAGAAATGTGTCTTTTCGACATAATGATAATTTGGTTATTTTAATATTTTCCTTTTATTGAAAATAGATTTTTCTCAAATTATTTTTCTCAAATAATATATCTTGGTTACAATTTCCCCTTCCTCTACTACTCCCAGTTTCTCCTTTACCTCCCACATAGATCCACATTCTTTTTGTCTTTCATTAGAAAACAGGCTTTTAAGGGATAATAAAAAAATAAAGCCAGAGCAAAAACACACAGGAATTGAATAAAACAAACAAAAGGAAAAGAGCTCAAGGGAAGGCACAAGGATCAGAGACACACTTGTTCAAAGGCTCAAGAATCCCATAGAAACGCTAAACTGAAAGCTATAATATATATTCCAAAGACCTGGTGCAGACCCGTGCAGGGCCTGTGCACGCTGCCTCGGTCTCTGGGAATGCATATGAGCTTTGATCATGTTGATTTAGAGGGCCTTATTTTCTTGGTACCCCCCATCCCTTCTGGCTCTTACCCTCTTTTTGCCTCCTCTTCTGAGGGGTTCCCTGAGCCCTGAGGAGAGATGTTCGTTGGAGACAACCAATTTAGGGCTGAGAGTTGCAAGGTCTCTCACTCTACAAAATGTCTGGCTGTGGGTCTCTTCATCTGATCCTATCTGCCGCAGGAAGTAGTTTCTGCTATACTGATAGAGCAATGACTTGCTCAGCCATCATCAGAGAAGCTTCCTTAAGTCACTTTTGCTCATGACACTTCTTCCCAACAACAGAAAAGTAACTAATACAGAACTATGGAGTAAAATGAGAGAATTGTATTAACATGCTTGTAAATGTATAAAATAGGCAAGAATTCTTTTCGTAGTATTATAAAGGCTTCTTAAAATTAGACATCTAGCAACTCTCATTTCCAAAGTCAAAATATTTCAGGTGTTATATATCTATCACATCCAGACAGGAAATAAGTATTAACATATGACCATGGTAGAGGAGGGCTATATATTTGCCCTAATCTATCAGAATCTTACCAGTTGGGAGCTAGCTGGTTCTAAGACCATAACAATGAATAAGATTCTTGAATGCATGACCAGGTGAAATCAGCAAGGGCTGAACACAAAGTGATTAAACTTATATCTAGAAGTTATAACTACAAACCGCTTAGTGTAAACTTGACAGGAGTCCAAGTGCTCTGAGCTGTACACAAACCCAAGCAGCATCCTATCTCTAGTGACGTCTCCTTCCCCACTTACTGAAGAACCATGAGACTAGGGTGACACTCTTGATGTTTGATGTTTTTATGTCAATAAAGATTTGTTTGCAAATTAAGTTGGAAGAAGGATATAAAGGAGGAGAAGAGAGGAAAGAAAGAAGCGGCATCTGGAAGGAGAGAGAGATAAAATGAAGAGAAGAGAGGAAGATAAAGCGAGGATAATGTGTATGTATGTCAGGAAGACGCAGGTTTCGGGAGCCTGCATAGAGGGGAAGAAGGCAGGACCTGTGCGTCCAGTTTCCCACTTTTGTCTACGTAGGAAAATGAAGGGAGCCCTTGTACTCTGTCCTGACTGGTTCTTTGTAAATGTAGATGCGTTCACTTCTACAGCTGATGGATTGATATTCAAATATAACTTTGGATCACGATTTCTTAGTCAGATTCGAGTAGCATGCAGCCTTTCCAGGGACTGTTTATCTTGGCAGAAATATGATCCCGCAGTGGTCACGGATTTTAACTTGTGGTCCTTCCTAGGACACAGAGTACTAAAAGCCATACCGTGAACCGGTGGCTTCCCGATTCTATTTTGAATGCTGGTGATTTAGCCGCTGGAAACTGTCTTCAGAGAAGGAGTTTTGCTCAAGGTCACACATCATCCTGACCTTTCGATCTTCTTGTGCCCCAGTCGCCCTTGTCCTGATCCACTTTGCGACGAAATGATTGTACGGCTATTTCTTCTCAACAGATAGAGAAAATTTCAACTCTCTCTGGAACTGTTCAAAGTTCATACTTCAAAGAGCAAAATGCTCATTAAGTCTACTAAGAAAGACATTGCTTCCTCCAACGTTTCATGAAAATGTCAATGCCATCTGCTTTGAATTTAAGAATGTTTTCGCTTTCCATTAGCCACGCCTTGGCTTTCCGTTTCTGAATGCTTTGTTTAGCACGCTGTAGCCTGTTACACTGCGATTTGTGAAGCTTTGTTTTGTTGTTTTGCTTATTCCTCTTTGCCTTTACTTTTGGAGAAGGGGGTTTTTAAATTTACAAGTGCACTTCCTTCGGATTTAAAAAAAAAAAAAAAAAGGATGCTTCTCATTGCTGCAGTCTGGGGCTATAGACCCAACTTGTCATGCCTTGTGTCCTATAAATTCTCAATGTCTGGTTCTCAGGAGCCCTGCCTTCCAATAATTTGCCAAAATAGTACTCATTATGCTATGGTTAATTAAACGACGTAAGTTAAAAGCCGGGAATGAACAAAATTTCTCTGTTTGTATACTCATACAGAATTTTAAAAATAAATATAAAAATAAATATAAAAACTCAAGAGAGAAAGTCGAGAAGCTTCTCTAGAAAAATGCTGGGTTTAGTTTCTATCCTATGCTACCCACCACTTTGGGAAAGCTGTACCTATTGTCTTAATATAGAGCACCCTAATTTAACGGAAGCCGAATGGAAGGCCTATATGTGTTTTTAGGAAATCAATTATTAATAGCTGTTTGGGTTCGCTTTAGATCAAGCTGAGGAAACAGAATCCTCTGCTTTGCAGCTTGTTTTTCTCCTGCGTTTTTGTTTTGTTTTGTTTCCTCCTCAATTGCATCTATTTATCTCCCGTGCCCCGCCTCCCCTCCATACATAATATTCTGACAATTAGACTATTTGTCATTCTTGCTCAAAACACCAAGCGCTACATACTTTCTTAAAACCTTAAGAGCCCTTTAAAATTAAAGCCTGGCAGAAAGTTCCTCTCCCCAGATTTGCATTTTGCAATCCATTATTTATTGTTGTTGCTTGCCCTCTTCCTGGACTGCTGTGTGCAATATCTAGAGTCGAAACTCATTCTCTTTTTCCCTTTGTCTACCCAAACCTGAAACACAAGATAAAATCTATTTTTCCATACCTCATAGAATGCAGGCGCGGCCAGCACAATGATTGAAATGACATCTACTAAGTTACTACCAGACCAAGTAGTGCTGAGCACAACACGCCAACGTACATGGCACCCATGTCAATTCATTCACAGGCTTCTCTGTTCCTGGTCTCTCCAGGACATTCGTGTCTGAATGAGTTGCTCCAGAGAGAAAGTAATAAATGAAATATCAGGCAAGTGTCTTCGAAAGCCTCTAGCTCATATTAATCTTTACCATCTCAGACACTCTCAACGCACACCGCCAGAATCAGACTCAGGACCCAGGGCTCTCATTTATAACTGGGACCCTGAGGGACTTTTTCTCTCTTTGACCATTTCTAAAAGTAATTCATGTCTCCTCTAAGGTTCTTTTATTTATTATTAAGGGAATCAAATCATGAAATATATATTGCCCAGTACTGTCAAAAGTAAAAACACACAATAAGGATTCCAGGGTAGAACAGGCACAGAAGAAAATCAATTCTAATAACAGAACAGGTGACATTTCATCATTCCACTTTATTCAGCCACCAGCCAAAATTACTAGATGTCTACCCTCCTTACTCAGTCTTCCAAATAGCACTCTGAATAAGGATTACTCTTATATCTTTTTCAGCTGAAATAAGCTATGGTTTAATTTAAGAACATCAGTTGTGGGAGAACTGGCATATCTGCCCAAAGTAAGATACTACATACAAGTTAGCTTGGGCAAGAATTTAAATCTGTTTAAAAACAGATTTATCATCTTGAACTTAGTACAGGGGATCCATATTTTAAATACCAATAAAACCCATAAAAGTAAAATATCCTGGCCCTTCAAAAAGTTTTGCAAATACCTAAACAGCTTCGACTACTTACGATAGAACACAATAAAGTAAAAAAGAAAGCTTTAAAACATACTTTTTTAATAGCCGATGTCCGTCCTAACTCTGGCTTTAAAATAAATTGAGCATTCTGCTCATTAAATCCAGGGAAAATTAGAAATAATTAGAATTTACCTCATTGAAAGTAGTAACACCAACTAACACAGTTTTGTAGTCAATTTAATATCCAAGATGTAACCAGATCAAGATTAAAACATTTCAAAATTGGTATGGAATTTATAGCAAGCTCAGTTACTCTCTGGTTCCATTATTAAAAATTAAATAATACTGTGTAATATATCATAATAGCCTGTGCGTATTTTTGCCTTAAGCCTCGGGGATGCAAAACACTATTCAATTATATAATTCCTTCCTCTTCTTTGATAGTTAGCAAAATTTTACCTCTCAGTAGTGCTTAATAAACATAGTACATTTTCCTTCTAAGTTAATGATCCAATGGTAAACATTTACTTGGGAAATGTAACTAATACTTGTCTTGGTTTGAATATAAAATGGTCCCCTCAGCACACAGACTCATTAATGCTCTATTCCCAGCTGGCCATTCTGCTTTAGAAGGTTTTGGAAACTTAGGAGTTAAGACCTAGTTGGTAGAAATAGACCACAGGGGACACGTCCATAAGAATGTTTCTTATCTGTGAGCTCCGTCTATCTGACTGACCATCTGTCTGTCTGTCTCTCCTCCCTCCCTTCTCCTCTTCACTTTCTCTCCTCTTCTTGGATGAAATAAGATAAAGAATTCCTAGGTAGAAGCATACCTCCACCATGATGCTCTTACCAAGAGCATGAGGCTAACCAACCATGAATGGAATTCTCTGAAACCATTATTCTCAATATATCTTTCCTGTCTTAGCTTGTTTTCTTAGGTATTTCATCATACTGACAAAACATGTTTAACACAGAACTCAATCTCATTTTACTGCATGATCATAGTCAGCTTTTCCTTGGTGCCTACTACATGCCTATTACCCGTAAATAGAGGCACCTACTACATGCCTATTATCTGTGAATGGGGGCACCTACTGCATGCCTATTACCTGTGAATGGAGGCACCTACTGCATGCCTATTACCTGTGAACAGAGGCACCTACTGCATGCCTATTACCTGTGAATGGGGGCACCTACTACATGCCTATTACCTGTGAATGGGGGCACCTACTGCATGCCTATTACCTGTGAATGGAGGCACCTACTGCATGCCTATTACCTGTGAATGGGGGCACCTACTGCATGCCTATTACCTGTGAATGGGGGCACCTACTGCATGCCTATTACCTGTGAATGGGGGCACCTACTGCATGCCTATTACCTGTGAATGGGGGCACCTACTGCATGCCTATTACCTGTGAACAGAGACACCACCTGAGCCACATTACTTATATTTTCTCATCCCACTTTTCACAGAAAATGATGCTGTTGAGGATATTAAAAGCTACAGAGGTTCAATAAGACTCTGAAGCCACGCATGCAAAATCCATGCCCATTCCTATGCCCCACAACTCTCTGTGAGTTTGGCAACCAACTGCAGACAAGCTAAAGCAGAAGTTTGGAAAGAAAACTAGTACTCTAGAATGTTTGGGGGAAATAGATCAGAACAGTATTTTCTTTGGAACCTGTATGATCCCTTTAAAGCAATGCATTCCTCCACCAATAGAAGTACATCTCAGTGGGGCTTGGTAGGGGAGGTGTGTAATCCTAACACCTGGGAAGTCCAGGGAGAAGGATCAAGAGTTCACGCAAGGCCAGCCTGAGTTGCATGTGATCTTGACTCAAAATTACCATCACCAAGAACAAAGGAAATCCACCTGCCATTCTCTGCTTCTCCTGTGAATATAAAAGGTAGTCAGCCATCTTCCTGAGTCTTCTGGCATGTCCTGCCTCCTCTGCTAATATAGACTCTAGCCCAATGGAACCATAAGCTGAATAAAGTATTTCTTCCTTAAATTGCTTCTGGTCATGGCATTTACCAGAACAACAGAAATAACCAATGCAACTTTGAAGACTGTTTCTTTGAAGGCTGCTTTCCATTTCAGTATTTTAAGGTTATGAAGTCACAAGAACTGCAATTTATGAGAAACTTTAAATGCACCCACATAAAATCACATTCAAGGACTATGAGGACTCCATCATCAGATGAAAATGTATTATCTGCCATTCAAAGGTGGTGTCTCATCCCTGTGACATAATAACTCATGTGAAAAACTTAATATTTATTTTGGCTCATGGTATCAGGAGCCATCAATCCACTGTGGCTGAAAAACATCAGAAGCAGGTCAGTCCATGGTGGAGGGAGCTTAGCCCACAGCTTTCTCAAGTTTTGGTGGGTCAGGAAGCAGAAAGCTCAAACCACAAGTGCAGCCTGACTATAACCTTCAAAAACTAGACCCCATTAACCCAATTCTATCAGCCACCCCTCCCTCTTCAAAGACTCCTCATCTTCCACAGACAGTGCCACAATTTAAGGCCAAATGTCCACGCACAGTGAGCCTGTGTAAGACATTTCACATTTAATCCGTAAAGGGGTGGTAACTAGACCATTATCAATATCAGTGTCTTTCAGGGTCTTGTCTACAATTCTGAATCTTTGGCTTTACCCCAAACTATTGAGGCACTGTGAGCATTTTAATAGGATACCCTGTTGACTTGCATTAACACTAGCATTTGTAAAGAGAATTCACTGTTCTTAAATTGGTCTTGAATTACATTTTTTAAAAGAAAACATTTGAATATACTTAAAATATTTTAACTCTAATAATAGAAAAAAATATGGGGTTCCTCTCTCCTGAAAATTCAAGCAACAAGAAACATTTTATTTATTGAGGCTTCTGAAGCATCCTGTTTTTCTTTGTCAACATTATATTTGGGAGACATTGTGTTAAAACAAAAATTACATGAAAAGACTTGGTTAATTTCCAATGTCAGTTGCTACATAAACAAGAACAGAAACAGAATCTGCTCAGAAAATAATAAAATGTCCTTCTCTTTTGTTCAATAGGAATCTTCAAAGTCTGTTAGAATCATTAGATGGGTCACAGGCTCAGGCAATTCCTCCTAGATGTGCTAAAACTCAGGGAGAATGTGACTAATTGACATTCGATTGTTTTTCTCTTTAGTGAGATGTCTGTGTACAGGTCCTATCTAGTTGCACAGAAGTGTTAATGTTGTGGGGTATTCACCAGAGAAGACTGCTCTGACATGGGCTTAAACCAACAGAAAGTCTTTATCAGTCGGTTGGTGACTGCACTGGGTGTTTAGGCTTCCAGTGTAGCCTCCAGCCTTTTTCAGGATTAGCTTTTAAGCACAAAAACCATATTATGGGTAAACATACTAACAAGAGCAGTTAGCCAGAAGCAGAACTACAGAAGCTAAAAACAAGGTTAGTACATTTTGAGACTTTCCCAGAACTATATGGACTTGGATGGATTGGGCCTTGGCTTTAGTTTTGGCAGGTAGTATGGTCCATATGCTGATTCTTACATCCAGAATGACACTTCCATCATGGAGTCAATTGTGCTAAGGCCTCAGAACCTACAAAGTTCTGGGAACCTGTTACAGTTAACACCTACCTATACCACTTAACAGCCTTTTGAAAAATATTATTCCATTTGGCCTTACATGTTGTCATTTTACCACAGTAAGCACTGCACACCTTAGCAGAAAGGACAGTCATATCCTCATTATTTATCTGCCACAATGGGGTGGGGATGACAATTCAGGGTTCATTACATAGGTAAAGGAGGCTGGAGAACAGGAAAAATAATGACCACTCAAATCAAACTGGCAGTATCAATTCACAAGCCCCAATAACTGAATGAATAAGAACTTGCATTTTCTCCTTATTGAATTATTGGTTTGGTAATATCCAACGGAACCTTAATTGTATCTTCTCTCAGAAGCTCAAAGAGAACTGAAATGACTTAGCAGACTAAAAGACTGAATACAATTCAATCAAACCATTCCAACTGTCCTCATCATGGACAAAAGGAAATAACATAACATATGAGACTGTGCTTATGAATGTCAACATGGAGAGTCTTAGAAAGTGAGTATCTAAACTTACCAGAAATTGAAAGTAAGATAAAGTAAGATACAGTGGTGAACATAAAGCCTCCTGAGAAAGCAAATAAAGTTTAAATAATTCAGGACACTAACTTCTCTATAGCAGTTGTATGCTTTCCTAATTTTTTATCTCCTCACATTTAAAAAAGACTTGACCTGAAAGTTTATACTTTTAAAGTTTATATTTATATAATTGTACATATTTATGGGGATGGTATGTTAATTCAATATATGTATATAAATATTTAATTATATATAAGTATATATAATATTTCATTATATATTTATATAATTATAATTATATATAATATCTAATTATATAAGTTTAATTAACATTTATATCTTTAACTTTTAATAATTTCTATGTATTAAGAAACTCTTCCTTCTCTTCCTCCTAATTGCTTTGAAGCATACTCCTCATTGTTGGAGCATGTAGACACTTATGAGCTACAGTAATGCTGAGGAATCACTTCGTCTCATCTAAAGTTAATTTGGTACTTGTTAACAAAATTCTTTCTACCCCCTCTTCATCCGTTTATACTCTCTAACGTTCACACCATACGATTCTATGAAGTCAACTTTATTGACTCTCACAATTACTATAAATACACAATGTTCAACCTTGGGAGTCTAGCTTGTTTCATAGAGCACAGTGCCTTGCTCAACCACTGTTTCTACAAATGACAGGATTTCATTCTTTTTCTGGATTTAATACAGTTCCATTTTATATATTTAAACACAAATGAATATCTTGATTTCATACCTTGAATGTTATGGATAATGGTACATTTTAAACTATTTTAAGCAAATTCTGAAAATGTTTTCATCTGTCTGAGTCTACTTAGGAATTTTTTGGTGCTTCCCAGTGGTTTTGATTACAAAGTGATCTCATTTTACTCTTCATAGTATCACTTCAAGCTATGACGTAAGAGGGCAAAGCTCTTGCTTCAGTTGGTCAACAAGGCACATCCTAACTGGGAAAGGACAACATTCCCATAATACAGCCATTGGACAACTCAGCTCCCTTTGAAGCATTTCCTTTCAATTCCTTTCAAAGTCTACAAATAAGAAGGAGCCAACGTTGGATGAATTGTTAGAAATAACAAGTAATTTACATCTTTCACAGACTTATTTTTTATTACAGAATGATATTGTGCAAATGAATTTTGCCCACCATAGTAACCAGAAAAACATGAAATCAAAGTCACACTTCTGAGCCAGGCATGGTGCTTCATGCCTGTGATCCCAGCACTAAGGGGGCCAAGGCAAGATCACTGGTATGAATTCAAGGACAGAGCATCAGAATCTGACTTTAAAAGAAGCATACTTCTTTACAGGTTATCAACTAGATGCAAAGAAGACACAATGAACTAAGTCCCAAAGGGTGGGAGCCTTTAATAACTGAGCAGAGATCATGGTCACATCCATACTTGGAGAGAATGAAATGCCACAGTAAAGAAGCAACGAGCTGTGAGCGGAAGGTATTGTATCGTAAAGACACTCCTCCCCAGTAAAAGAGAAGTTGATTTAACAATATCAGTGTGCTTCAGGGTCCTGAGAATACGCAATGAGAAAATGACAAACAGTGCTAAGAAAACTATATATCCATAGACAAAGAATAAACTTGTTCACTATTACAGTACAACACACACACACACACACACACACACACAATCAATCAATTAATCTAAATGGTCTCAAGACTCAAATATAACACCTTAAATTCCAAGATTCCTCTAGAAGAAAATACAGAAATAAGCTTTGTGACTTCGGTTATGGCAACGATTCCAAGAATCTTAACCTAAAATTACAGACCACAAAAGCAAAAATTAACAAATTAACAGCTTCAAACTAAGAAGCTATTGGAAAGAAAATGAAACAATATCAGAGTAAATATTTGCTAAAGGGTGAACCTCTGAAATATCTAAGAATTTCATATCACTCCATAACACCATAACTAATAACTCAATTTTAAATAGACGAAACACTTAATGAGCATTTATTTAAAACATAAAGAAAAATGTTCAGTCACAAATAACAACAGAGATAAAAACAAGGAACAAACAGTTGCTGCATACTGTAAGTATATTTAACAAATAGACCCTATACACTTAAAAACAGAAAAAAATGAGTCAAAGGAATATATAAGAATATGAAAAAATGTTGGGCTTGATGGTAGCTGCATGCCTGTAACCCCAATTGTGAAGTGGAGAAAGGTCAGAAGTTCAAGGTCATCCTCTGACTACATGGAAAATTCAAGTTTGAAAATAGCTGGGGCCCTACAAAGCACTGTATCAAGAAAAATAATAAGAAGCAAAATAATATAAAAATAAAATTTTACATTCAGGTGGCGGTGGCACACACCTTTAATCCCAGCACTCGGAAGGCAAAAGCAGGCAGATCTCTGTGAGTTGGAGGCCAGCCTGTTCTACAGGGTGAGTTCCGGGATAGCCAGAACTACAACAGAGAAACTCTGTCTCAAAAATAAATAAATAAATAACATAAAATAAAATAAAATTTTGTAACCTAATAATTTCTATTATATTCTCCAAATTTTGACATAAACCAAGGAGGAAATGGAATTCATAACAACAGTGACCTCTCCTTGCTTTCATCACTGACACTATAAAAAATACTCCATTCCCCAGTGTCAAGAAATAAGTAGCATGGATTGTTTTAACTAAAGGAACATTTGGTCAAATTTCATTCTTAGTCCCAACACAATTCAATTACTGAATGAATTTCAATGGTCAGTGGGCTCAGAAAATGAGAGAATCAAATAATAATAGTGGAAACAATATTGCTTCTAATTCTCCTAATTTTAGTGCAAAACCAAGCGAAACAAAACCATAGACAAAAGATAGCAAATCCAAGCAGCATAAAGTAAAGAATAATAACATCCTTTTGACAGCATAGAACAATCTTTGGTGAAATAAAAAGTTAATCCTAAGAGCATGTAGAGGTGGAATATTCATTTAAGAAGGGGTGCTGACAACCAGGGCAGGAAACTTAAAAACTGTAGAGGCAAGAAGAAATGGAATGGATTTTAACACTGAAAAACTTCAATCTAGGATTTTTTTTTTTTTTACAAATTCAGAATATATATGCAATTCTTCAGAAAAGAAGATGAAAAAATGACAGAGGAAAAACAGTATAAATATGATAAAATTGAAGAAATGTGTAAGCGGGTTACAGAGACCTCAGTGAATCTCCAGAAGAGAAAATGTGACGAAATCTGCACCAGAACTCATCATGCAGCAAATTTTTGAGCAGTATTGAAATCAAAAAGCTCAGGAAATACTTGTTTGGGCTTTGAGTTAAGGAGAGATATCTAGTCTAAGGTAGAAAGACCGCAATCCATAAGGAAACCAAAATAGATTCCATCAAAGTATAAATGCTTCCTATTCAAAAGATAATGCTAATAAATCAAAAGTCAAGTCTGCAGTGTGAAATATTCAGAACACATATATTTGATAAAAGAATCATATTTAAGGTAAATGAAGATCTTCTATAAATCAGTAGTGACCTAATTTTAGGAAATAGCGAAAGACTTGAATCTTCACCAAAGAACATGTATGAATGTCCAATAAGAATGTGACAAGATGCTTAGAGTCATTAGTCACTAAGGAAATGCGGAAACCCACTAGCAACTCTGAACATGACAAGGCTGTAAAAACTGGCTGGGATACAGAGCAAGAGAAAGTCTCATTCTCCTACCTTGCAAATCCATTCAGCAGCATCTTAAAAGGTAAACACACAGCCATATTACGACCTGGTAGCTCCACTTTCAATTGACAGAAGATATATGAAAGTGAACACCTTATCAACCACAAAATGCATAGAGTCTTCACAGCAATTTTAGTTGTAATAGCTAAAACTGAAAACAATCCTCATTTGCACCAGTGGCATTATGAATAAGCAAAATGGCATGGAGCAGTCTTCAGCAATGAAAGGGACTTACACAAAGTATAGATGAATCTCACTAACATTACATTATAGCAAGAAGCCAAATGTAGGGTGTATATGTTATAATTCCATTTACTATAAATTCGTGGACAGAAAACGCAAACTAACATTTGTAGAAATCAAATAGTGTTTGTGGCACTAAAGGTGTGGTTTGGATTAAGAGGAAAAGGGGATTCTCTACAGTGATGGTATTATGCTTTTGTGTCTGGCTTGTATATTGGTCACACAAGTATATATATTCACAAAATGCATTGAACTTGGGATCTGCACATTTTATTGTTTATAAAATAACGTTAGGAAAGAGGTGTCTTCCATTTCATTGTTCTTAAACTTTATCACCATAAACATTTCATTTTCAATGATGGCGCTGACAGGGTAGTTAGTATGTGGATTATAAATCAGAGTGTTGAATCTCAGTGGGGTGTGACTCGCTGCGGTCTCTTGTCCACCTTTGGGTCTTTTGACTAGTTTGTTTTCTTTGCACTGCATTCCCTTTCCCTCAACATCTGGGCCACAAGCATCGGCACAGAAGGAGTTAATGGATTTAAAATGTTAAGAAGGTTTTCCTCTGGGTCAGCACAATTTCAATACTAAATATAAGCTTTGCATACCAATTATATTCTTTTCTCTCTTGCCTACTGTGCTTCAGAATAAGGGAATGAGCCAAGGAGGGAACTGGAGAAGACCACAGGGAAAGGGGGCTGTAGTTGCTAAGGGAGCAGTCTTTTTGGCTTGGAGATGCTCTTTCCTGTTCAGAACCACAAGGGCAGTGGGGGGGGGGGTGGAAAAATAGTTATGACCAGTACTGAAAGACTAGAGGGAAATTTGAGAGTCCTTCATCAGAGCCAGCCTAGACAGACTGGAGACCACAGTAGGAGGCATGGATCATACCAGCCAGTGGAATTGCTGATTTATAAACCTTCTGTATCCGGAACAAAACAAAAGTGTTAGACCTGAGATGGCAGACTAGTTACCAAAGGTGAAGATGAAGTTTATCAGGCTCTCAACCTGCACTGAATACCAATACCCATTCTAGGTCTTCTGGCTGACCTCTTGCTATACCTCTGCAGCTAAAGGAATTCCCTACAGCTAAAACACACACACACACACACACACACACACATACACACAACGCACCTGCATGCTGCAGCTAATACACACACGAATGTGTGTATTGCAGCAATTACGTATTATTATATAAATTATATATATATATATACTATATAAATTGTTCAGACAAGAGAACAAGCTGAACTGTCCTGAATTATAAAGATTACTAATTAAAGAGTGGAGCAAGAGGCACCTTTGTGATACTCAATTTCAGTTGGATTAGCACAGAATGATGTAGTAAACTGGGAAAATGTTTACACATACTCTCATTTAATTTTCTCAATAATATCCACCTTGGAACTCTCTAGAGAAAATACATGTTTACTCAGGGAGGAAAATGTGAAGAAAGTTAGCTCCTGTAAACAATAAAGAATGAACATGAGCCAGGCTAGTGGTTGCCCATATACACACTAGGGTATATGGTAAAACAGGAAAAAAGGAATAACAGGTGAATCTGTGGTTCAGTCCAGACTTGAGAACTACTGACTTTAGCAGATGAGAACTGGTATTCAAAATCAGTGAAGTCTAAATCCTTAGATAGGCATCACAAAACAGGCTGGTACCATCTTCCTATGGAAAGAAGGAATGTGTTGAGGAAGTTTTCTATTTTCTAGTCAGGTAGACACTCAAAAGTGAAGACAGAGAACAAGAGGCAAAGGAACTATCCAAGAAGCAAATAACACAGCCCCACAGGGATTCATTGCTGCAGACAGCTTGATTAGACAGAGGTAAATTAAAGACTGTAAATCTTGAAAATATAGATAAACAAAAAGTATCTCACTGAAATCCAAGCTTTTAGCATTTTGCAATATAACTTTTAATCAGTTTCTTCCAGTTTTTTATGTGTTTGTCTTAAAGAAGAAATACAAAATTATAAACAAGTTATTTTAAAAAAGCAGAATGACTCAGCTTAAGAAGAGACCATGTTTCTCTTTCCTGTGCTACTCCTCAGGGGAGGAAGGATAGGTGTGGGCTGAGGGCATAGGATCCCTGGGTTAGTGATTGCCATGTACCTCACTGTGTCTTATGTAATGTCTAATGCCACCTGTAAGCTGAGAACTTGGAAGGCTGAAGCAGGATGATTGCCTAAAGTTCAAGGCCACCTCTGTCTACATAGTGAGTTCTAAGCCAGCCGAGGCTAAATAGAGAGACCCTACTTTAATAAGATCCCTCCAGGGATGCCCACTATTTCCACTCCTTTTCAATATTGTGCATGAAGCATTAGCTGGAGCAATAAGGTAGGGAAAAAAATTAAAGGGATAAAGAGAGGAAAAAGTGAAGTCAAACTGATGCAGGGTTCAAGGTGAGCTTCCACTCACTATTAGGGTGCTCCTTACCTTTTAGCCCTGTCCAGAACCCAGCTCAAACTACCCTATTTGCCAATGATATATGAGAAAGCACAAAAAGTCTATCAAAAACTTCTAGAAATGATAAATTAGCAACATAGCAGGATACAGAATCGCCTGCAAAAGCAATAGCTTACCTATACATCAACAATAAATAACAGAGAAAGAGATCATGAACACATTCCCATCACAATAGCCCCCCCAAAATAAAACATCTAAGAATAAAGTTAACCAAATAGGTAAAAGACCTCTCTGCAATGAAAGTTTTAAATCCCTGAAGAGACGGATAAAGAAAATACTCAAAAATGGAAAGGCATGCTAATGCATTGATAGATAATGCATTGATAGAATTGATAATGTGAAGATGGCTGTTTTATCAATGCCATTTACATATTCAGCAAATTTCAATTCAAAAATCTCATCTCATTTTCCCCAGGGGGGGAAAAGCTATCCTTAAATTCATATGGAACCACAAAAGATCCTGGGTAGAGAAAATAATCCTGTGCAAAAAGCAATGCTGGATTATCACTCCAGATATCAAGTTATATTACAGAGTCAGTATAATATGGTTTGAGGGCAAGCAATAGAGAGGTAAATAGCATGTCACAAGTGATATGTAGAGGGAGATAGGAAAACGGAGGCCTCTAATTAAGGAGGGAAGAGGGAAATAAATACAGACGGGGGAGATGGTAAAATAACAGTAAAAATATCAGAAAAAGTCATAAGACACCATATAGTAACTACCTGCCTAAAATACTTATAATATATGTAAGTCTATGTATAAATATGCACATATAGTTTCAATGAAATTTTCCAATCTCAGCTGATAATGCCCCTTGAAGAGCCGAATGTTATCTAATAAAAATCCAACACCAGTCAGGAGAAGCCCTCTTTTGAGTTGTTGGTCAAAGTCGTACAATAGACTCCCAAAACATTATAATTATTGGAGTTGCAATTGGTTGCCCCTTAGACAGAAGTCCCTGCTGCTGAAGACATCATATACCTCAGACACAGGTCCCAGAGGGCCTGAGCTATAACTGACATGCAAACCTCCCCCCTGAGGACTAGTTTTCATAGAACCAGACGTACTTCCAAAGGCAGGAAGAATGCAACAGTTCTAGTGAGAAATGAACCCAGGAGCCACAACAATGATCAGCATGGCAAGATAACTCTGAAGGTAAAGAAGTGGCATGCATACCTTAACCAAGAGCTCTGTCATTAGATTTAAGACAAGCAGGAAATCATGGCTGCAAGTGGATACATAGCCAAATACCCAGGGCAAATGAAATAATAGTGACTTTACTCGCCCCTCATCAAGAAAACTCTTTGCAACAGACAGAGACCATTGCAGAAAACCATACCGAATCAAAACGCAGAGTTGTGAAGCACAATCCCAACTGGTATATCTATAGTTCCTGCATCTAATCCTCATGGATCATGGTAGAAGTTTGTAGGGGCAGAGCAATAGGGCGTTTCCTGTGATACCTGTCAGAGAAGGCGCGCCTATCAAGTCTTACCAACCTGGCTGCCTTACATGAGCAGAGCAAGAGCTCTCCAATAGACACGCTAATATGGGTAGGTGAAAGCTCACAAGGCCCTAACTCTAGGCAAAGAATTGCAGATAACTAAGGGATGATGAGAGTGGCAGAAATAGCCTTCCACAGGAAAAACACACCAATTGGCTATCCAATACCAAATGGTCAGCCCTGAAAACATATACATATGAACAATATTATGAAGACTGAATAGGCTATATTCATATATATTTTAAAATATCATGTTAAATATATATGTATATACCAATATGTATTGTTACACATATAAATGTAACATACATTGTTGCACATATATGTATAGGTAGCATATATGAGCAACTACATATATATGTATAGGTATACATATATGTATACCTATACATACATGTGCAATAATATGTGTATATGTAATTATATACATATATAATTAAAGAAATTGTCAAAGAAAGCAAGACCATGAATTTAAAGGAGAAAAAGGGAACAGTGTACATGGAAGGCTTTTGAAGGAGTAAAAAGAAAGGGAAGATGATATAATTATATTATAATGCTACACACACACATACACCACCATATATATATGTATATGTAGAACATATACATATATGTTCTACAACTGTAAGGATATATAAAGCTTGTAATTTTATGGATTTGCTATTAAAAACCTAAACTTTTAAAAGCCCCTAATGGAAAAGTGTTTTCTAATCTCATGACAAACCTTATACTTTCATGAAGTATTTCTTCCAATGTCGTCCCATAGAAATTTATCTAAGAGACGATTATGAATTTATTCATATACTTAAATATGAGGTTGATAATAACATTGGAACTAACTTATATATCTAATTACAAAGGATTAGCCAATTAAATTTCTAAGTCCTTTCCTATTAAAAGGGGAAAGTTATAATACAAAGACTATCATGAAGCTAATATATGATTAGATATTAGGATACTAGGTCATAATGTTCACTATATTCTTTCAGTTAATACATAAATGTGGGGGAAAAAACACCATGCTTGGTTGCAAACTCCCTGATAGCAATGACCTGAGCAAAGAAGCATTTCTTACACTGTAGCTCTGTAATTTTTATACCTTTCACATAATTTTGTAACCCTTATTTAAAGACAAAAGCATAAAAACAAATAAAAAGAACTGATTAAAATTATATGACAAAATTCAAATAGCAGATATTTCAACACATAACCTCAATTTATTTTGGCATATTTAGGACTTACAACCATAAATGTATAACTTTTATAATAAAATACTGAAAGTGATTTAAACTGCTTTCTTACATAACCTAAAACATTTCGGCATCTTCAAATAATTCAGCTGCTATCAATATTGCATTTTATTTACTGGGCCCAAATTACCTTTTAAACGGTTGCAAATCAGTCAAGCAGCCACACTAAGCTGCTTCCAGCATAGGCAATGGCTCTGCCATAAGTCTGTTGAGATTTGGGGAACTGCTCTTGCCACCATGTAGTTTCAGAGAAGAAAGAAGTAGCTCAGATTTTTGTTCTGCTTAGAGACCTGATTTTTTTTAAACTGATGTTTCGTTTTGCATTTAGAAGCTTAAGGAGATTGCTATCAACTTTGCTTTGTATGGCTTTCTCTGCACTGTTTCACACCAGTTCCTATAAGCTCTAGTCACCATTATAATTAAAATGTAACTACAAATATTCTGGTAGTGGTTAGCACAGGGATTCTCATCCAAATATCCACTTTGAAATTTTACCGTCAGAAAGGGAGGCTGGTATTCTGAGATTCCCAGTCTATTATCTTGACATACAAGAGGCATTTCTGTGAAAGAAGCTACTGATAACTTCAGTCTGAGATCTCTTTCCTCTCCAATTTCCTCTAGAGAAGAACAAGGTGTATTTTCCTGTGAGGTTCCTGATGCTTCTTCCACTGCACTGGAAGAACTGCTGCTGCAAGCGATCTGCATGTTCTTAGGGAAACAGAATCTGTATTGAAAATATTTTACATGGAAATCTGGAAAGGTAAGAGACACCACAGAGAGAGTTCTTTTGTCCACCATAATGCCAAGAGTGGTCCGGAGAGACCAGAACATGGCTTTACAAGCTCTCTGACCATCTGCTTGCTCATCATGTCCTTAGCCCTACGTATACATGACTGGTCCATAGTTCTTGACTGATTAAGTTAATACAGATAACAAATGAAAGTATAAATGATTGATGTGCTGTGAATTTGTTTATAGGATATATGCCTTTATTTAAAAAAAAAAAAAAAGCAATTGACACGGGAATAAGAAACAGAAAAGCAGCAAACATAAGACCATCTCAGCAGAGCAAAGACTGAAATCATATTCTCTCTTTGGAGGAAGTTCCAACAAACGAAATGGAGTGTACAAGACTCCAGGCACTGGGGCGAGGGGCTTCTTCAGAGACTAGAAGAACTTACACAAATTTGTTGGCTGGAGAGCATGTGTCTTCACAGAGCCCTGCTACAGTCCTACAAACTCCACTGGTGACAGTCTCCCTACTTCTGCGTTATGAAGCTTCGACTTTGTGAAATAGATACTTCAGAGGAGAGACAGACTTATTGATGTAGAAAAACTAAATTTTCTTTGCTTTCTTCAATATCTAAATCTCCACAATTCATGGTGCGACCCACCTTTCCAAAGAATTGAGAATAATGTCACAGGCGGAGCTACTGGCAGGTTCAATCTCCATGTCTCCCCTTGGATCCGACTCTGCTTCTCTTCTCGAGCATCCCCTACCTGATTAAAGACTGCATGCAAAACGTTTTGGCAATCCATTCCTATGTAACCAACTTCACTAAATCCTACTACACATTTACATTGTTTCACAATTTTGTGGGTCAGAAATCCAGGTTCTGTTATTTGGATTTCTCTTTGGTTTTTGTGTTCTCAGAGTGAGAACTCTGAGAGAGTTTTTAAATTTTAAATTTAAGCTGGATTTTTCTGTGAAAACAAAGAAAAGAGAGAGGATCCTCCAGAGAGTCTGCAGCAGGCTGACCCAACGAGTGGGTTAAGAGGCCACGGCACTCTGCAGTACTTTGCAAAGCATACAACAATGAGGAAAATAGGAGCACTTATCCTCATGGAGCCTCCTTCTTCCAACGGAGTCTACTATTGATACAGCATTTCTTGAGGACATGAGATCTGTAGGGGAAAACAAGCTGTGAAACTTGCTGTGTGATCAAAGGAACCAGGGCATCCACTGGGTAAGAAATTACTAACAGATTGATACAAAAAAGACGCTTTCAAGAAAATCATCCATTAAATGATCATGTAATTTTGACTTATACGTATTTCTTGAGAAGTGGGAAGAAATATGCCTCCGTGAACGCAGAGAAGAGAGCTCAGAAGGATGTAGACGTTGCTAGGAAATGTGTCTCCAGGGACCTAACAAAGAAAGAACCTACCTTCACTCTTCCATTCATCACAATGTGGGTGGGAAGGCTATAGGTGGGCACACAATGTCCTTAGTACCAGTCAAACAGCCACTGTGCTGAGCTGAAGGTCACACCAGAATGCACAATTAGGCCCAGGAAGTTTTGAAGTGGAATTCATAACAATTTGAACAGTCTTTCTTGTAGGATAGACATGCTGCTTCTCACAGGCAAGTCAAGCAGTTGGTTGGCCTCATTTTATAAGTGAATGAAATCTCCCAGCCATCTCATGGTGTCAGCTGTCGACCAGGCTATCACATATCACATCCTGCCTGGCAGGATGGGAGATGATGTGCGGAACAACATATTCAGTTCTCTGAAGAACTCTGGCTCTGGGGCTCATCAGTCAGTCCTGGTTTACGGCAAAGTGTTCCCAGAAGGCTTTTCAGCAAGAAATGGATTCTCTGAAAGCAAAATTCTGTACAAATTATGGAGAAAGTATCTTGTTTTGTTTGTGTCCAATACCTTAAGGTCATTGTTGTTCTGATTGTTGACAAGCCCTGTCTTCCTGTCCAGACCATCCACTCAGGCAGTCCTGGTTGTACACACTCTAAAGAGCGAGTTAATCATAACTTGAACCCATAGTAAATTAGCCAAGACTAAAGTTACACATATGAAAGCAAAGAAGCAAGAAAGAAGCAAGTCATTAAATGAAACATCGAAAACAGCACTGTGACCCAAAGTCTCACTATAAGACACTGCTTCAGGTATGCATGAGTGTACAGATATTGATCAGGTTCATCCAGGGTACAGCCACAGCGCCGAGTACACACAGGCGAGAATAGACCTGAGCAGGACTCTGCTGTCAATTAGCTTGTGCAGGTCTACAGCTTCAGTCAACAGGAGCTAGCTTTGGAGACGGCAAATTTTATGAATTGGGAAGACTCTAGAGATACTTCTAGTAAATGAACAAAAATACACAAAGACTAAGTATTTGCTGAATTAACTATTCTTCAATAACAGATGCACAGAAAAGCCTTGACTCTGTCGTTTATTGAGACTTACCAGTGATGAATACCCAGCATGCAGCAAAAGTTCATCTAATTCTCAGGGAAGGTTTTCTTGAGAAAATTACCTGGAAGCAATAAAATGAATACATTCAGATATTGCCTAACCAGCAAAATGTACTAGTAAAATTCAGTGTAATGTTTTAAGAACACACACATACACACAGACCCTAAAATCACTGTTGTTAAGGAAATACATGCAGGAGTTTGATGGAAAAGACAAGTCAACTAAAAAAGGCTAAGAATTAAGAACAGATGTCAGTGTTGCTATCAGCCGGGCCTCCTCCCTTGGGAGCTGAACTCACACCAACATGAGGAAGGAGCTTCCAGGAACAAGGTTATCCACTGTTCCTCTGCCTTCTCAAAAGCCTGAGATGGTGTTATGCTTTGAGATTCATTCATCATTCCTCTCCAACGTTTGACACTTGAAGGGTTTTTAAGTCCTTACTCTCTTTAAAAATAGGTGTCTACCACTGAAGTGAAATCAAAGAATTGGTAAAATCACAGGACACTATTTAACTAATGAATTTCCTGTTTTTGACAGCATCACTTTGAGCATTTAAAAATTACAAGAGAATCTAAAAGTGTAATAAGTTCTTTCCTTAAACAAGAATTACTTTCCCCAGGAATATAATGTTCACTTGGCATTCATTTCATAAGTTGTGATCACACAGTATGCTATGTAGAGTATATTCTTAAAGTCGCATTGTTTCAACAAGCATCAGGAAAAAAAAAAAAAAAAAACACTTGGCATTATTCAATATTTATTACTGATCTTTAATGGAAGACCAAAACTAGAATACTTTACAATGCAATGGAGAATACATGGCTTAAATCAATAATAACATAACACTGGACAATATATTCCTAGAATGACTTACATCAAAACTGAAAGTCCAGAGGAGAAAAACCTATAATTACCAATGTTATTTCACATCGTTCTGAAAGTTATTAGGAAGAAATAAGGTGGAAAAACAAAAGTAAATTCCCTTGGTTTCAAATGTGTCTGGTGGAAGAAAATTAACTCAGACTTAGTTCGTTTTCAGCAAAGACAGCACTGTGGTCACCATGAGCACTGGAATTCACATCCTTGGAACTTGCATTAGAAAAAAAAACCATGTGGGCAGTTTCCCACTAATAGAGAAAAGATGGCTGAAGATGTTAGTGGATAGTTCAAACGGGAATAAAAACAAATGGCCAGTTATTGGAGCAAATTCAATTTTGCTTTTACCAAGGGTTAGAAAGTAGAGCAAGATTCCACATCACTTTTTGATACGTTCACTTGAAATAGGAAAAACTCCTAGCTGTGAATCTGTTTGCATATCTCCACTACATTTATTGTGGTCTTCTGGAACTAACAGAGCTTCTTCCTGTGCTATCAGATCCTGTGTGTTTCCAGAAAGATTCTTTGCACACACAGACAAACGTTTGAACACACACGTGTTTGTAGCACTTTTGTGTTGTTTTAGGCTTACGTTATGTCTTGGCATTGACTTTATATCAGTGCGTATGAACATGACTCACTTTAAATTTCTATATAGGAATTATAGCTATACTCCTAGTTTCTTTCCTATCTCCTTCTACTTTGCCAGCCCTTTGATGCTGTTGCACCGACTTACGAATGACACCTGTGTCTCTAGACTGGCTATGGTGACTGAGAGGCAGAGGATGTTTCAGAGTGTGAGTGACCCACACCAGTTCATAGTGCATCTTGTTTTCTGATAGATCAAAAGCCTGCTCCCTCCTCTGCGACGTGGAGAAATACACAGCAAACTATGATGACAAATGGAACCAGATCTGTTTGTAGTGGACACCGAAGGAAGAACAGAGGAGAAACTAGGTTTCTGGGGGCAGTGACACTCTGGTACTTAAAGAGAACTTCATGTCAATTCTACCAATGTACCCCAAGTCACCATTGTATTTTCTTGTAGTGTAATCCAACTTGTTATTTTAACACAAACTGAACTAGTCATCTCTGGTAGAGGCCACACCACTACCATCACTAACATGGATGGTGCATACACACTGTTACTGTTGCACAAAGAAGATGGGCATGGATGTTTCTGTACACAGAGCTTAGAGAATAAGCATGGATACATCTGAAGAAATCTTTCTTTCAGTAAAATTGCTATCCAAAGGGAAGGGAACTTAAATTTTTATAGTATTTTCCAAATTTCAATGCATGGACTGTGTATCATCTTATATATGAATACATTAACAAAGTATGCATGTATCCATTTCTCAAACAGTCATTAACACAGGGTTAGCAAAGCTCCCGATCATCAAAAATTTAGTTTCTAGCAGCAATATTTAATGCTGCTAAAAGCATAATAGATATGACACCCCTCTGTTAGGAGGGCCAGATTGCCTGCAACCATTCTGGAAAGTAGTTTTCACCTCAGGGACTCTAACATGAGGGGCCTCTCAGAGGTTTGCACAGTGATTTATACATGAAATACTAAAGAGTTATTGTTTAAAAGAAGTTGTCATATTTAAGAGAAAATGATAAAATAAATCATGTCATATCTGTAGAATATTATTCAGTCATTAAATACATTTTATAAAACATCTAATAAAAGTGAAATACATGTTCATATAAGATCACATCAGAAGCAATTGTTCATGTAATGCACTACACAAAATTTGGAAGTGCACTCACATACACACATGTATATGCATACCTCTGTATTGACATATATGAGATATTATTTACTTTCTTATATATGCATAACATGTAGCAAGATTTGTACTGTAAGATTAATTCTAGTTTTGTTTACTTGGTAGACTGAGGAATAGATGATTCTTGATGTATTCATAATAATCTTTGACATTTCCAAAATTCCAAGTAATGAACATGTGTTGCTTTATAATCAAGAAAATGTTACCTTCCTTTGCAGTCCTTTGCCTTTAGCTTGACAAGGCATTTGAATTCACAATTAATCAGAAGGAGAGAAGATGACTTCTGGTTCATGAAACTTTCAACATGAATGAAAAATGAATACTTCCCATAACATTTCTGAAATGCTGATCCTTCTACTCTGGATCCTCAATTTATTAAGTTATATGGCTTGAAAATACTCATTATTACATCAAATTCTCCTATATAATGTCGATTCAAAATGTTTCTAAAATTTAAATTCATCACCTACAGTACCTAATGGGGCGTGTACATGAGGGGAAGCTGTCCTGTAAAGTTATTTGATGCCACTGTTTCGGTTACTAGTTATATTGAGTACCATGACATGAGAAAAATCATATTTCTCAAACTAGAGAAACACACATTCTTAACCAACTCAACTAGTATATACAAACTGTGACTGATAAATCTCAATAAGGGAGAGAAGCTACGCAAAGGAAGACTATTGAAAGCATTGACTTTGAAGTCCAGATGCCTGGATTCGGTCTGCCTGCTGCATCCTAGCTGTGTGGCACAAGGAGAGTCATGTAACTTCTCAGTACTCAGTTTACTGAAACGTAAATTGAAATTTTTTGCAGTTCTATTTCAGAGGGTTATTATGAATAGTGTGTTATTTGACATTCTGTTAATGGTATTAGATGACATTAACATAAATAGTTGATTACACATTAACAAAATTACGTGTGTGTACATATATTTAAAAGGTAAATAGTATCCCATATATGCCACTATAGAGGGATACATATACATCTGTATATGTGTGCACATTTTCAAATAAATAGTTAGGTATACAGAGAGAACACTTAGTAAGACATGACAGTTGGCTAGAGAAGACCCCCTTCATAATTTTGGTCACATGCCAAGTACCGCCCATTCAAAAGGCACACATGAGCAAACTGTGATTTAAAAAGATCATATAGGAAGTGAAGGAAAGGCCACCCACAATGTTTGCTTGTATTAAATATTTGGAGTTTTTTTATTAAAATGTTCTATGAAATGGGGTTCTTAAAAAACCCACTGTTAGCATAGCATAAAAGAGACTAGAATAATACAAGAGAAGAGGGGGAACATCCAGAGGAGGCTACTAGAATAGGCTAGATAAGAGAGATGTTGCTCAAACAAGAGCAAAGGCAGTAGAGAAGAAGAAATGGAACGAATTTGGGAAGGATGGAGAGGAAAGCATAACCTTCCTAGGTGGCAGATCATTCACCAACTCCATTTCTGATAAAGGGTTCATATCCAAAGTATATAAAGAACTCAAGAAACTAGATATCAACAAACCAAATAATCCAGTCAAAAAATGGGGTACAGATCTAAACAAAAAAAATCTCAAAAGAGGAATCTCAAATGGCTGAGAAACACTTAAAGAAATGTTCAGAATCCTCAGTCATCAGGGAAATGCAAACCAAAACTACTCTGAGATTCCATCTTACGCCTGTCAGAATGGCCAAGATCAATTTCACAAACAAATGACAGTCATGCTGGCGAGAATGTGGAGCAAGGGGAACACTCCTTCATTGCTGGTGGGAGTGCAAATTTGTACAGCCATCATGGAAATCAATATGGTGACTCTTCAGGAAGTTGGAACTTGTCCTACCTCAAGACCCAGCCATTCCACTCCTGGGCATATACCCAAAGGAGGTTCCAACCTACCAGAGGGACACTTGCTCAACTGTGTTCACAGAAGTTTTAGTTATAATATCCAGAAACTGGAAAAAACCTAGATGCCCCTCAACTGAAGAATGGAAAAAGAAATAGTGATACATTTACACAATGGAGTACTACTCAGCTTTTAAAAAAGTGACTACACGAATTTTTCAGTAAGATGGATGGAACTAGAAAAAAAATCATTCTGAGTGTAGTAACCCAGTCCCAGAAAGACAAATTCAGCATGTACTCACTTATAAGTGGTTATTAACTGTTAAGCAGAGGGCAAAGGCACCACAATCCATAGACACAGAGAGACTGAACAGCAAGGAGGGGCTCGGGTGTGACATGGCATCTCCCTGGCTGGGGTGAGATGGAACACACTGTGAAGGTGGTTTGGGGGAGGATGGAAATGGGAGAAGGGGAGACCAAATGTGGGGAGAGGGATGGAGGGAGGGTATAGAGGGACAGCCAGAACTAGGGGCCATTTTGGGGGGTATCTGGAGACCAAGGGCAGTGGAAACTCACTGGAGCCCATGATGGAGACCTTGGTGAGGACCTCTAGCAATAGAGGATAAGGAACCTGTAGCTGGCAAGGCTCCCAACAGAGGGACTGGGACACTACCCTAGCCATAAAACCTTTGACCTATAACCCATCCTCCCTATAGAAACTACTGAGACAATGGAATGGCAGAACTCCAAGCCAAAGGAGAGAACCGTTGCCTGATTCTGCAGTGTAGGCCAGGAACTAAAGACTGGATAACCAGGAGACAATATCTAATTATATCCTGTTCTTCTCATAGATAGGTATGTAGTCCAGTCTCCACTGAGGCTTCTGCCAGCAGCTGATGGGAACAGGTGTAGAGGCTCAGAGCCTAACCGTGCAGAGCTAAGGAAAACTTGCAGAAGAGGGGGAGGGGGCGTTTACGGGACAAAAGAGATCAGGGCCATCAGGAGATCAGGTCCCAGAGAGTCAACAGACCCTTGTTCTTGAGGTCCCTCAGCGCCTGAAGCAGAAGACAGGGAACCTGAAGGGTCTCCTGGATATGTGGTTGTCTGGCTTGGTGTTCTTGCAGAGTCTGCAGGCTAGAGTGTATGTGGGGGTTCTCTGACACTTTTTGCCTTTCCTTAGGACCCATTTCCTCCAGCTGGGTTGCCTGATACACTCTGGATGTGGGGACTGGTGCCTGGCCTTGTCCCATTTGTTGTGCCCTGTTTTGGAGGACTGCTCTCTTCTCTGGGGAGAAGCAGGGGGTATGGGAGAGGAGAGGGTGGGGATGGAGAGGATGTATAATAGGAGGAGAGGGAGGATGGGGGCAGCTGGGCAGCATGGAGGGAGAGTAGGAGGAGTGTTGATATGTATTATATGAAAAAGAAAAAAAAAATTTTGAAGTACTGGGAATGAGAGGAAGAAAACTGTCAAGATCATCTCCTGGGCTTCTGTGGTTACTTAGAGACCCCTGGGAAAACAAGGAGATCTGGCAAATGAACATGATTTTGAATCTGAATGATTTGAGCTCGAGGTGACTAGTCAGTTCTGTGACTATGCTGCCTGAGACTGTAAAGTTCCTCTCACTGTCACAAAGTAAATGAAATGAGCAGCTCAAAAGAGGGAAAACTTTGCTGTAGCTCACAGCTTCAGATATTCCAGTGAGTTGATGACCTTGTTTGTAAGCTTGTTG
This sequence comes from Cricetomys ansorgei, assembly GCA_026225945.1. Taxonomy (NCBI): domain Eukaryota; kingdom Metazoa; phylum Chordata; class Mammalia; order Rodentia; family Nesomyidae; genus Cricetomys; species Cricetomys ansorgei. The sequence goes on from JAMJFZ010001816.1 coordinate 5,579,163, forward strand.
TGAAGCAGGGGAACCTGGAATGGGCTCCCACACCAAAACTGTTCGCCTCCTAGCACCTGGGAAGCAAGAGAGAAAGGGAGGAGTTTGGGTCCAACATCCAACCGAGGGCCTGCCAATGACGTCTCGCTTCTCTTAAGTCTCCCTTGCTACTGGCTCCATGGCTCCCCAGCACGCAATCACTTATTGGTAAAGACTTCAAAACACGGCCCTTGATAAACATTTAAGATCAAAACTACGACAGAATATATTACCAATGTCACTGCAAGGCCAAATGAAATTTATTAAGAATCCATATGCAGCATGATTGAAATTACTGTTGAACTTATAATTACAGTTGGTGTTTTGTTTGTTTGTTTGTTTGTTTCTTTCTTTGTTTTGTGTTTCAAACTGTAGTATCAACTGAAACTGAATGGGACAATTCTGATTATAGAATGAGACAGGGTGAAACAGCAGAACCTAATATCATCAAGACAGACAGGGAGCTAGACAGGGAGAAAAAACCAGAGGGAGGCAAGATGGCTGGCCTGCGTTTTACTGCAGAGTTTCAAAATTGGTGGGAAAGAACTATTCGAACTGATGGTGAGTATTCAAGACAGAGAAAAAGACAGGCTAATCAGTGTCTCGAGACTTCTAAGTAGGCAAATATATGAGTTGTACCTTCAACGAAAAGACCTGCGATGAGAGCAACAGGAAGGAGGAAAGGACCTCGCTAAAGCTGAGCCTGTAGCAGATCAGCTGTGTCCTCTCCCTGCAGGGTCAGCACAAGTGTCTTGATTTAACAGCTCAGCGTGAAGTTCTGTGGGCCACTAAAACTGCTTAGATCTCTCCATACCCTACCATGAAGGACAAGTTAACTCGCTCCTAGACAGAGAAAAGAGAGTAGTAAATGTTTATGTAGTCTGTAAATATGAACTATTTCTCAACTTCATTTTTTTTAATTGAAAAACTGAGATTATAATTTAATTACATTTCTCCCTTCCCTTTTCTCGCAAATCCTCCCATATATCCTTCCCCACTATCCTTAAAGTTCATGGTCCTTTATTCACTGATTTTTACTGAATGTATATGCACTGTATAATAATGTAATATAATATAATATAATATAATATAATATAATATAATATAATATAATATATATTTATATTTATATTTATATTTATATTTATATTTATATTTATATTCCTGAATATTACCTGTTTAGTCCATATAATGGTACTTCTATGTATGTTTGTATGTTTTCAGGATTGACCATTTGATCATGGACAACCAGTTGGCATGATTTCCTTGGGCAGACCATCTCTCTCACTCCCAGATTCCCTAAGCTGCCTAAACTTTTTACTAGGACTCAGGTCTTGTGAACTTTTCCCCGTCTAATTTGGCAAGTATGCTCATTGGTGTCTCACCCTAGATCAGCTCATGTCTGGTATCCCCTTTTCTTCAAGAAACATTTTTAAATGTATTCAGCATGTCCCAGGGGCCTGAGATGAGACTGCACAACATCTTCTCTAGCAACAATGAAACATCTGGAACCACAGCAGCAATCAGAGTTACTGTGTGGCTGAATTCATAATGATCAGTCCTTGAAGGAGCTAGATTGACAAGTTTGAAGCAGATAAGGAAATGATAGGCTTGGATGACTCATCTCTGCCCTATTCTCCCTGTACTTTTTCCCCTAGAATGCACTTTCAAGTACAGATAGGCCACTTTAGAGAATCTGCTGATTATTTTATTGTATTGTCCTGAATGGCTGACGACCAAGTGAAAGGTTTATTCTAACCACCAAGTAGGTGGTTTTATTTTATTCTCTGGAGATGATTAGTGAGCAGGTCCGTGAACTCAGTGATCTCATTAGCAACATTTTAGTTAGAACTTCAGCTTTTCACAAGCTGACGCTCAATCAGGGAGTTATGACAATGCTTCTCTCCTCGTGTACCAAAGTCAACCCTTCCTTCTTGTTCCACAGGCCTTGAAATGTCAGGAAGTTTCCTTTCGTTCAGTTTATTGACTGAGGAATTGTCATAGGCGTTTTTGGAGAAATGACCTGAAAATTATGACACTATCTGACGGTCAAAGTTGATGTGACTTCTTAGAAATAAGGCCTCCTTTCAGTTATTTGATTATGGAGCTGAAACCTGGCTCCAGTCCAGGAACTAAACAAGGAATTGTGACTTCGTATCACACTGACTGGTAAAGGTAGAACTTCTCTTTACTCCACTGTGAGTTCCGATGTCAAACAGCACATCTGTTTTGCCTCAGTGCTATGAGACAATGTTGTTTAAGCATTCTCCACAACTTTATAAAATGTTCTGAGGGTTTATTAACACATTAAATCTACTCAACCCTCTCTTTCACCCCTACATATTTACTCAAGAGAAATGGAAGAATATATTCATTCTAAAACTTCTATATAATGTTCATTGCAACTTTATTTGAAATAGCCAAAATTTGAAGCAATCAAATGTCTCCTGAATTGTGAATGATAAACAAAATATGCTATATCATCATTCAGCAATTAGACAGACTATAAACACACCAAAATAATTGAAACAAGAAGAACCATGGAAAACTTTTTAAAAATATTATGCAAAGTGAAACAATCAAATGAAAAAGAGAACCAATGTTGTGATTTTATTTACATAAATTCAGAAAAATGTAAACCTATACTTCTAGATAGATCTCACTTCACCAGAGGCTGAGGAGTTACAAAAAAGAATAGATTTCAAAGGTGTATTCAAAAATCTCTCACAGTCGTAGAAACATTCTATATCTTTGACTGTTGTGGGATAATCATATGCAATTAACAAAATTCACTCAACTGTTCACATAAAACGGATTTCTTGGTGTGTCAATTAACCTTCAAACAGCAGCAGAAGAAAATGTGTCTTGTTAAACAAAGGAAGGTTAAAGGATAAATCAATATATCTCTCTACCCAATATCTAATTTAGTAACTAAGAGAAAAATATACAACATATAAGTATATAATGTGAGACACACCATGAAGTCAATGCAAAACTGTACAGATCCGAGAGAGAAGAAGGCCACTTTCATCTGCCAATCTCTCACAGAGAACAATGGGAAAAGGATCACACAGATTAAGTCTTGACAGACAAAATAGTTGGCTACAGGAAGAAGGGTTCTAGAACCGGGTGGGATTTTCATGCATTTCTGTTTATTTATTCACTTGTATATTTGCTTACTTATAATAACTGAGGAGTATGTTTTGAAATATTTACAGCAGGAAGATAGGTAGAAAATTACTCAGGGGTGAGGCAATACTGATGAGTTAAAGCCAGCCCAGAGAACTCCCACTGCAGTGATTCGTAAGCAACAGAAGCAACTGAGCATAGTTAGTTCTTCAGAAGAAGAACATGCTGTGCACATGCGTGACGGATGGATGAGAGGTGATTGGAAGGAGTGTTAGAATATGTAAAATGCAGGGAACAATCAATGAAGCCAGTCCTGCAGAAAAGATAGTATTGAGGCTTAGGGCAGGACCACTAACAATGAAAAGGACAATGGACCCTCTTTCTTCATTAAAGAATTAAGAAGTTATACCAGAAAGAATGAGCTAGTAATAATAGAAAGAAGATGTGGATAAAGAAACAGCTTGGGGAGCAGGATTAGGAAATGAGTGGATGGTCCCTCAGGCAGCATTAGTATTTCTGGAGAAGACGAAGAAAGGGATTATCCATGAGTTTCCAAGTCTGAAGAGAAAAAAATAAATGGGATGATAACTGCAAAAAAACAAAGACAGGTAATCCATTGCAGTTAGGTAAGAGAGTTTGCTCAGGCCCCATCAAACACCGTCATCCACTGATGTTTAGAATGCCTAGCTAGCAAGGCTGTCCCCATCAGTGCAAGCACAGAATGCACAGAAAGTTGAGTTGCATTAGTTAACTAGCAGAAAGATTGGGGAATAACAACCTAAAAAACTGAACTCATGTAAAGCTCATGAGAAAGTGGTGAGCTCGTACAGAAGGCCCCCGGAAAGGTTTCCGTATGAAGGCTGTCAGCAAAGAGGAAGATCAGAGCTGAGATCCAGGGACACAAGTGTTCCTAGAAATGCGGTGAAGTATTGTTTTAATTAAAAGTCCTGTGTTTATAAAATGCTTTTCAAGTATCAATCTACCATTTACTTACAGATCTCTCTGTGAAATTCTAAGGTGTTAATTAAAGCCTTAATAATCATTTGCACACAGAAATTTCACTGCTCTTTGAGGAAATATATGGAAACACCTTGACTTTCAAACGCTGTTTCTAAGTGATAGTTATCAATGTGCAATCACAAAAACAAAACTTCAGATGTCTTCTCTACGCCGCTGGCAAGGGAATCATTTTTTGCTAGAAAAAAAAAATAAAGATGATGTGACTGCATTACAAAACATAAAATTCCCAAATGTACCTCGTATATTTATGATAATTGAATTAAATTTATTTACCTCTAGGGTTCTAGTGATCAACTCGAGGAACAAACAAAAACTAGAGAAACAAAACATAAAGAACATTTCCTCTTAATGTTCTGCTTCTCAGTGATGAAAATGAATTTTTAAGAGCTCCATTATTTTTACTGGAAGAAACAAAACTCTAGGAAGGCAGCAGGTGGTTATCATTTTTGAAACAGAAAAATAAACACTTTCAATTTCAAAGCGTTCCTTTGAATTTAGTCCAATTGAGTATCAATATCTCTTGAGTATTGATGTCGAGGGGTGAGCTCTGAAATGCTAATGTGATGACTAACTTCATCACTTGGGACTCAAAGTTGTAAATACAGGGGGGAAAAATGCCATACTGTTTTATACTTTGAGAGATCCAGTTCCAAATGAAGCATCCACTTGGAGAAGATGCAATGGAAGGGGATAAGGGTGGTAGAGCTGGGCTGCTCAGTGGTCTACATTTTCTGGGGTAGTTATACTTCGCACGAATAACATACAATGCCACCGTCTACCCAGGATAGCATCAGTTTCCTATGAGCTACAGAATACAAAACGATCAAGTTGCTCAAGCATCTCCATCTCCATAGCCATGTGATCTGTTTCTTTCATTTTCAACTACCATGAGTTTCTCTCTCTTTTTTTTTAGAATTTAGAAGAGAAATGCGTCTTCCTTTAAAAATGTGTGTGTGTGTGTGTGTGTGTGTGTGTGTGTGTGTGTGTGTGTGTGTAGTATGTGTGTGTCACAGGTTAATACCCAGTGTATTCCTCTATTGCTCTTCGTTTTGTGTTTTGAGAGTGGATGTCTTATTGCACCTGGAGTTCACAGATTGGCTAAACTAGAAAGTGAGCTCTTGGCATCCCCCTGGACTTCCTGCAGGGAAGTAGGGGTTGCACATGCACATCACCATGCCTGGCCTTTTCATGGGTGCTGGGGATCTAAGCTCAGGTCCCTAGGGTAGTACTGTAAGCATTTTACTCACTAAGCCATATCTCCATCTAGTCCTCAGTTTTCCTCTTTTCGTGTAAATAGGAAGAACTGCACAATCCTTGACAATCTGCCTTGATGGGTATAAAATGGAAGCGGTCTGAGCAAGGACTTAAAATTATCCAATACATCATCCTTGCATAACATAGAGTTGTGTCCCTAACTTGTGGAACATGGAGGTCCTGTGGAGAAAAGGTGAGAAATGGGACTGGCAGGTCCAGCATTTGCAGTGAAGGACAGGCTCTCTATTCATTGTGTAAATGACTTTGACAACTAACATACAGAGCTGACATCTGTCGGGTATCTTTTAACCCCATGGGAAGGGTATCATTACTTCACCTTTCACTTTGCACATGAAGAAACTGTATAATTGGTCCATGATCGTGAAGCTAAGTAGTAAACTTGAGTTCTGAAGCACCAGGTCTGCTCACAGAATCTGGCATTCTCTGTTTATGAAACAGTGACCTTGTAATATTTTTCTTCAAGTCAGAGGAAAATAAGAAACACATTAAGAGTTTATGTGTTATGCAATGAGCAAAAACAAAATGGTATAGTATTCAATCTGTAAAGCATGTTTGGTTTTATAAAAGCAAACACTGGATATTTTTCTACTAGCTTTTAAGGAAAAAAAGCAAATAATTAACAGTGTCATTAGAGACAGAAAAAATGTAATTAGAAGGCAATTATTCCTTCTCTTAAAAGGATAACGTCACAGCCGTACATAATATGAAGAAACTATAACAAAGGGTTTCTTTGGTTAACTATTAATATTTTTCCTTTTTATTAGCACTCTCTTTTAGTCTATATTAATTATGCTGAATAATGGGTTTGATTATGACACTTTTGTACATGGGGCTAATGCATTTTGTTACATTCATGCATGTACACGTGCTTCATCTTCTGTTGTCCTAAGGAGGGTTTCTTTGTAGAGATTTATTTGTTTTCTATTTCTTCCCTTATGTGAAGCTTAGTAAAGGAAAAGTATGGGCTTCCTTTTCAATAGAACTCTTGACCTTTATTCCAAGAATGGCTTTCCAGAAAATAAGCCATCAACAGCATACATGAAAGTATATTATTACATTATTACAAACGATAAGCCAAATGTCCCAAAGGAAAATCACCCACCAGCATGTTTATTTTTCTGTTGATTTTTTTATGTTTGTTTTTCTGCTGGTGACACCTTATTTTTCTTAATGAATGGGGTTCGAACCAATTAAAATGTTCAAACGAAAAGCCTTATATTGTGCCACATGGAATTTTATTTATCTGGTAAAAATGTTATATGAAAACTTCAAAAACAGAATTTGGCTTTATCAATCTTAGAACTCTTTTCCATGATTTAGAATAAAAGATGACTAATGTTAATAAACCAGGCAAATGCATAATAGTTCTCCAAAATGTATCTTCCTGCTTGATGGATTTTGCCACTCTCTGATGTTGACAGGTGATGTAATTGTAAGGTTTTTACAGCTGGGAGGGTAAGGGATGTCAAGGTTAATATAAAAGAAACTTGAAAATTGGAGAAATCACCTCAATGAAATGGCATTCATACCCTTGCACCTGAAATAGCAATTCCTGGATGTTGGCAGATAAAGGTATTTAGAAGGAACACACTTACCAAAGTCAGCACTAGCAAAACACACTCTAGGATTCAGATTAGCCTTGCTAATTCAAAACTCCACAAGCAAGCGTAAAGACATCATCTTCCAAAATAAAGAATTAAAAAATCCCACCCTGAAGTGTTTTAAAATAAAAATACTTCTCCTACCTATAACTAGATTTTAAAACGCCCAAAAGCAAACACATTGAGAAGAATAAAAATTATTTCTAATCCTTGCAAATTTTTTCTAGAAGTTGACACTGAAAATGTTAATCGAAGTGATTATTAGAGCCAACTTCTTGGAATACTAAAAAGATATGTGATTGTCGTTATTTATCATAAAGAAAAGTTAGGCTCTTTGAGATTTACTCTCATAAAATATGGCACATGTTTGTTAAAAATGTTACCATTGTTATTAATATTTAACTAAGTAACTGACACGCAGATTCTTAGGAGAATGACTCCAGTCTCCAGTGTTGGAGAGTGTATGCTCGGAGCCTGTAGCTGATTTCATAGCCTGCATACCAAGTCTTGTAGACACGTAAGATAGCTTCTCACATAAAAAAGGGGAGTGTATATTAGGGCACATTTGGAAACGTATAAGTTTGGGCATTTCCTTTAATTTTCCATTTATTGACCTCACAGATATTCTACATTGTATAAATTATGCATTGTACAGAAGATTTTAAGGTTGGGGAGATGATTCAATGGATAAAAAAAAAAACAAAAAAAAAACATCAGTGTTCCAAAAGCATGCTGACTTGAGTTCAAAGAGCAAGCACCCACGTCAAAAGCCATGCATGGTCACGGTGTTCAAGGGTGGAGGCAGGAAGACCACTGAGGCATGCTAAGTGCCAGCCTAGCTCCAGGTTCAGTGAGAGTCTCTGCCTTAAGAGAATAAAACAGAGGATAGTGGATCGGCACACCTATGCCCTTCTCTGGCCTCCGTGCATGCATACACATGCCACCTGTGCTATGTTCATGTACACACAAAGAAAAACAGAAAAGAAAGGGAGAGTTTAATTAAGACTAGAGAGGAAATTTGAGATAAGAGAAAGAAGGCTGAGAGAAACACATACAGACAGAAGGAGACAGAAAAAGAGAGAGGGGGATTACTCTACTTATCTTTGTATTGGTCTATCTAAACCCAAGAGAATGAGAAATGCATGGCTTTATAAAGATATGTAATACCAATAAATTTTTCCTATTCTTTGTTCTAACAGGGTTTGAAGGTCAGTGTGATTTTACCATGAAATGCTGCCTATTAGAGCCTATGGGAGAAAACAAAGACTAGTAGCAAGGCGCAAAACAAAATGGAAATAAAGAAGTAGGCAGCTTCTGCTCCTTGTTTGCCCCTCCCCCCCACCCCCTCTCCTTACCTGGACCTACCTCTCTGAGTCTAGAAGACGAAAGACACAGTGCCTTGATGCCTTTCTTTTCAAGCAACAGAAGGTCTGTCTAACTATTCCATCATCCCGGAAGCAAAGGAAACTGACAGTAAGGATGCTCTGTTGCAGAGCGGAAGTCACTGTGCAAGTTTTCCTCTCCTTCTTTCTTCCTGCACATCGTCTCTGTCACTTTCTCTCCTTTATACCCCTTTGCCATCTTGTCCCACACATGACTTTAGCTGTCAGAGTCCCAATCTTTGACATCCCTTTAGAAAACAAATTCTGATTTTGTTTGTAATTCTGAATCCCAAGTCATAGGATCTGACTGTTCCGATTCATTCTTTTGTGTTCTGTCTGGATCGATACATTTTTTGATCATTATCAATGATTAAACCATTTTCTCCAAAAAGAGGAAGTGAAGAATTAATCTACAATATCTGAAGGCAGCCTTATCTGTAAATGGTGTCTTTTCAGATGTACTCAAGCTAAGATGAGATCATTAGGGCAGACTCAATCCATTGGAGCCAGTGTGTTGGTTAGAAAAGAGAAATGTAGACACAGCCACAGAGGGGAAGGTAGCTGGGTGTAAGCGCTGATAGACTCTGGATTTTCTTCCCTTGAGTCTCCATTGTTTCTTGGTCTATGGTGAGGCACAACATCATGGTGGAAAGGTAGTTCTGTAAAGAGCTGCTTGCTCATGGCAAACTTAGGAAACAGAGAGAACCAGAAAGAACAGGGCCACTCTTTCAAACACATAACCCCTGCCCAGTAACCTACTTCTGCCAACTATGTTTCACCTCCTAAATCTCCACCAACTCAAACAATGGTGTCAAATTATGACCTTATTTGTGGCTGGGACAATAGCTCAGTTGATAAGCACTTGCCATGAGAGAACAAGTGTGGGGACCTGAGTTCAATCCCCATGTAAGAGCTGGGTGCACTTGCAAATGCCAAAAAATCCCATTAATGGGAAAATGGAGTTAGGTAGATCCCTGGGCTTCTTGACCCTCCAGCCTAGTCAGTCTACTCTAGTCAATAGGTTGAGTGAGAGACTCTGCCTCAAAAAACAAAGTGGAGAGAAAGTTAGGAAGACGACTAACTGACTCTGACCTCTGGCTTTAACATGAATGGCCACACACATGTGCACATGAAACTTTACATATACATTCACAAATTCATAAATACATCCACACAATTAATTTTGAAAAAAAATGTAACTAATAAATTATTAATATTCGATTAGGTCAGATGATCCATTCATCTCTCTGTTGTTGGATCCATCATCTGGGGACCAATTCCTCAACACATACACTTCTGGGAGGATTTCTCCACTCTATATTGACTCCCTATTTGGTTCTTTCTACGACTATTTTTAGGATGATATCTGATTTGGAGTTGTTGTTTTCAACTGAATCTTCAACATCAGCTAAAAATAGCAGTGTAGTTTCTTCTACCTAGGAAGACCCCGAGTTCTAATGATTTCTCCTCAGGTTCTTCAGGAAAATGGGTCTCTGATACAGTCAGTTAGAGAAGCTGACATATGTGATCAAGACTGCAAGACATGAAAGCTTTTCCAAAAAGCTATTCCTTCAAGGTGCCACTTGGCAAAATTAAGAAGATCAGAATGTCAGTGTTCTGCAAGTCACGGTCCAGTTTGACATGTTGCCATACAAATATTCTTGGTTTTTGCCTGTGGTGTGTGTGTGTGTGTGTGTGTGTGTGTGTGTGTGTGTTTACGAAGGTGCTAAGTACTCATCAGGGTGCCCCCAACCCCTACTGTACCAGTAACAATACCCATGTAATTTTTAAAAGAGATATTCCATTTACAGAATTGCCCAGTGCTTGATCACCATGTTTCATGTTCTGGATGTTACCATTTCTTAATATACCTGTTTATTACCTCACTCACTCATAGACCAAGAAAGAAACAAACAAAGCCTTGTTTTTCCCCTTTCAACAACAGCACATCTGGTCCACACATCAGAGAATCCATTTCTTGTTGCTCATGATTATCGTTTGACATTTTGCAACCCAACTGTGTCATCTGTAGATGTTCCAAAGCAAGTAATAAAAGGTTTTCAACAAAGTAGGTTTAAAAACGAGTATCTGAAAATGTTTAGTAATAAATATTTTAATTCAAGACCAATTCCAAAGGAATGCATCTTCTTCTAGGAAATACGGAACAATACTGATTGCTCAGACAGGCTGCTTCTGGAGTGGAAGAGAAAGAGCAGCTGTGAATGTTGGCCCCAATCCAGTTTGATAAACTAGGGATGGGCTGCTGTTCTTCATGGGAATCTTATATTCACACTTCCACTGTAAGACTTACCATGAGGGTCATTTATCTTTTGTGGTTCTCAAATGATTTCTCTCCAAAGGAAAGAGAAATAAATTTTATTCTAAATTTAAATCCTCCCAGAATGCAATAACAAGATGTAAAACCTATTTTTTCACTGGTTAGATAACTGTAGTCTTTCTGCCCTCTCCATTTGGGGGGGGGGTGATAAGACAAAGACAAATTAGTCCCCCTCCAACTTACCCTTGGATTCATTTTCTATGATTTTAGTTATTCACAGTGAAATGTGACTTGAAAATATTAAATGAAAAATTCCAGAAATAAACTATTACTATGTTTTAAATAACTTTAAATACAACTTATTACTACAATTTTTCCATATTACTTTTAATAATTGTTAATTTCTGATTGTGCCTAATTTATAAATTAAAATCTATCATAGGTTTGTAGTTATAGAAGACAAACAAGATCTTTTTTGATATTGCCATTCTACTGGCGTGAAATGATGTCTCACTGTTATTTTAATTACTGTTTCTCTAATGATCAGTGATGTGGAGCACCTTTTCATACACCTCTTGGCCATTTGTGTGCCTTCTTTTGAAAAAAATTCTACTTGGGAACTTTGCATAGCTATAGTCAGATTTTGTTATCTTCTTGTTATTGAGCTGTTTAGATTCCTTATATATTTTGGATACTAACTTTCTCTCAGATATAGGCTTTTCAAGAGCCAAAGGGTATTTGTCAGGTGAGAATGTATACTTAACATATTGAAGGCTCTGGATTTAATTACTAGCATCTACAAAGAAAGTGATGGCTTATATACGATTCACTGGGGCTCTCCAAGTTGTCAACAACAGATAGGGAAGGAAATACTTATTCATAAAAGGTCTGTTGTTCTTATAAATCGTTCCTGAAAAGTGCATATAAAATACTATTATGACTAAAAGAAATGCTCTCATAAATCAGTCATTGTATAAATGTCCACCATTGAAGCTTCATTCATTTGGCTTACAAAAATACCCATGCACTACTGTGAAGCTAGATGGTCGTGATGCCGAGCCGCCTTGTAACTATCTGTGTTTAATCCCAAAGGCAAGTGCTGCTACAAGCCTTGGCCAGAGAAGCCTGTCTTCACAGTGAATGAGGGTGAAAGCAGAGACTCATGGCTGTTCAGTGGGCTGAAAGTAAGTGACAATCGCATCTTCAGTCCTAAACAAGACATTTATGCCACCATATCTAAGGCTTAAAGGACATTGCAGAAGAGGGGGCAGAAAAAAACGTAAGAGCTGTGAGATAGAAAGTCTGTGAGATGTCATCTTGTAGGCATGACATAGCCAGCATCGTCATGGCCTCACAGTAGTTGTGACTGACAACGTTGAGCTTACACGAGTCTGAGCCTGTCGACAGTCAGTTAAGCCCTACCCTTCCCTACAAAGTTATTAATATTTCAATATGAACCAATCACCACAAATCTGAAAAACATACAAACTTTTTCCTCTACAAATTTTACTGTTTCCAGAATTCCAGAGTCCTAGGGCTGCGTTAAAAGAATCCATATGTGAAGCTTGTATTTGCCTCAGAGCAATCTAGCTGAAATACACACAGCTCTTTCTACAGTGTCTCTCAGGTGGAATCAGAGCAGTTTTGCCCCCGCACTTCAGAGATTATGCTGCTGGTCAATGGTAGAGCCGAGTGAAGTCAAGATACAATTTCAAGTCTTCCCTATATATTGCATTCCTTGAGGAGGTGAAACTAAGGGGCAAGTCTCCATTGGTATTCAACAAAGTCTAGACACTGTGGATGATCCTTGAACGATACCAAGTATAGAATATTAAATTTTTTAGGGTTAGTATGTCACAGTGGGAAAAAGTGCTTAGTAGGAGGGATCCTCAGCACAAGAAAACAAAACAAACCAACAAACAAAAAACCATTATTGGTGTGTTAGTTTGAATAAGAATGGCCCCCAGAGGCTCATATATTTGAATGCTTAGTCCCCAGTTTAGAAGGAAGGATTAGGACAGGTTGTTGGAAGAGGTGTGCCACTGGAGGTGAGCTTTGAGGTATCAAAACAACCCAATGCCATTCCGGTTAGCTTTCTCTCTGCTTGCTATGTGTGGATAAGAATGTAAATTCTCAACTACCGTTCCAGTGCTGTGCCTGTCTAGTAGATGCCAGACTTTCCAACATGATGGTCACAGGCTCACCCTCTGAAACTGTAAGCCCCAATAAACTATTATATATGTGGCCATTTGTGCCTGTGTCTTATTACAACGGTAGAAAAGTAACTAGACACCCGAAGTTCTGGGAAAAAGTATTTGGTCAGACAAAATGTGATCTAAGAATTCTACTTCAGCAGGTTGGGCAGTGCATGCCTTTAATCCCAGCAATTAGGAGGCAGAGGTAAGTGGATCTCTGTGAGCCTGAGGCCAGCCTGAACTACAGGGTGAGTTCTAGGCCAGCTAGGGCCAGAGTGAGACTGTTTCCCAAAAGAATAATCTATTTCTGTTTTCACAAACCCATGTTGTTGGGAGAATGATAATGACAACTTTAATTCAACAATATGTGAATTCATTTCCTAAAGCTTCTAAAACATTTTCATAAACTGAACATCATAAACCAACAGAAGCACCTTCCCCGTATCTCTGGAAACAGATGTAGTAGATCAAGGGGTCAACAGGGCCGTACTTCCTCTGTATACTTCATACTGCTACCACTGTGTCTATGTTACCTCTTTGTGTCTCTCTCCTTTTAAAACATTTATATTGATAGTTAAAAGATTCAACCATATACTTCAGGATAATCATTTTGCTTCAAAATTCTTAACCACTTTTCCAGAGACTCTTTTTTCTAAAGTTTCATTTATAAAATCAAAGGATAAGGATTCCATATCTTTGGTTGGTCATTGTTCAACCCACTACAATGTGATGAAGTAAATTTTTCATGTACGTGCAAGAGAGCATGAACTGGTAGGTTATCATTCAGTCTTTGCTTCTTTGGGAATGCCAGAAGAGATACAAGCTTTCCACACAGACTCATTTCTTGTTACCTACCATGTGACCCACCTCACTAAGCTGTGGTATATCTAGAGGGAAGGCAAGCAGACTGTCTTATTAGCTCCATGGTTGTTTAGGCCCGTTTTCCATTTCCATTGGCTGTAAGTTGAACATGTGGTTAGCCACAGAGCGTGAGTAATGTTGTCCTTGGACTCGGGCTATAAGAGTCCATTCCACGAGTTCCATAATGTTGAAGTCCGGCTCTGTCTTCACCACTGCTGTGTCCCTCTCCTTAAGACAAACTTCATATGACAAGAAATGATGACTTGGGGCTAAATGCTCCCCCATTCTAGGCTATATTCCAATACTCCAACATCTTGAAATGCTCTCTCCAAGAGACCTGTTCTCCCAAAGTGGACTATACTGCTACTGAAGCCTTCTTAAGAACTGAAGGGCACTAAAGAGAGGTCTAGGAGAGTTGTAGGGTCACTGGAATGAAGGGACTGGAGCATCTATAAACACAGTCCGGGCTAGAGCAGGCGTGGAAAGAGAGGGCGAGGGACACAGAAGTTAGAGCCTGCACTCATCGTCACACCTAAGGCCCTGCAAACACTAAAGGTCTACTTGACCACGAAGACAGGGATAGAGGCAAAGCCAGGCATTCAGTTGCTTCCCTTGGTTTCTCCAATATGTGGTAGGAGATAGAACAGTACAGGACAATTGGGAACAGTTAGCAGCTATCCTGCTGAGTTAGAGTTAATTTCTAACAAATGCCAAAAATACATAACATGAATTTTAATAAATATTAATGACTTTATAGCTTACAATTTTGGCTCAATTATTTCTTCCCTTGAATTTTGTCCTTGAAAATATTTTGACATATAGGAGTACTGTTTTCATTACCAAGTTGTTTACTTTTCTTTTAAGAAAATCAAAAGAGAAATGCCCCACATGCCCAGGAATAGACAAACAGCTAAATAAGCAGCAGCATACGGAAATCAATATAATGGAGCTTATAAAAATAATGTTTATAAATTGTTTTAATAATATGGAAAACCCTTTAAAGTTGAATAAAAACAAAGCAATTAGGCATAAAATTTTAAGTTCACTATGGTTCCAACTATGTAAAAATAAATTTTAGGGGAAAAAATGACATCAAGAAAATAACCAAAATGTTAAGTTCTCACAGAAGGTGAACATCTGGTTTATCTTTATTATAATTTATAATTTAATTAACAAATTATCTACAGCAACGTGTATTACTTTTGTGACCAGATTTTTAAAAACCAGTTAAAGAATAGAAGACTGAGACCAACTACAGAAGGCAGTTGAACACATCAGTTCATTAGCTCCCTACCTAAACCCCACTGGATGAAAGTAAAGGGTGTTTTTGTTTGTTTGTTTTGTTTTGTTTTAATAAAAGCATAAACCTGCAAAGAAAGGGAATTGGAAAGGAAACAACAGAAAAACTGTTTTGAAAACTAGAGACCCTGTGAGAAACGAAGCAGGTCTGTGATAACCTGACTCTACCAGGAATGGGTAGACCGGCCTGATCACAGAGAACCCTGGATTAGAAGCTCCCTTATTATCTAAGAATGGAAGAGCAAATGGTGCTGTAAAAATAGAGATAGTGGAAAATCTGACACAATGCATCTAGAATCTCAGCAGAGCTTTACTTCCCAAAGAGATTAAAGTAGATGCTGTTATCTGCACAAGACTACAACAAGTTAGGGCCTGGCCACCAGGCCCACATTTGATCATCCGTGGGGAAATAGTTAGCTGTTGCTGAGGGATCAGATGCCATTTTCATAGGTAGCTGGGCCACTGAAATCCAGCCCCTGCCCCAGTGCCAAACCTCACACTATGCTGATGCCTGCACCCATGACGACACTGGGTGGGTCACACAGGAAAGAAAGACAGGAAAGTGATGGGAAACATCTAAAAAAGAAAAGAAAAAAGAAAACATTTTCAGTAAAAGAGGGAAGAAGAGAGAAGGTTGCGGGATAGAGATAACTAAAATCCATTCTTTGCCTGTATGAAACTATCAAAGAATAAAAAATTTACAGTACGTGAAAATTAATTAAGTCAGAAATTCTGGACCCAATACAATAGGCAGAGCTGAGGACTGGTGTATAATACTGAAAATAGAAGCATTGTGTAAATGGTGAGATTTCTATTCATTTTCCCCAGAATACTGGTATACAACTTAGACAGAAATCTAAACAAATCAAGATAAGAGACAAATATTCTGGCCATTGGTGGGTTGATACACAGGCTATTCTTTAATACATTTTTAATGTTTATGCACAGTGACTAAACAACCTTTTGTTGTCTCATTCTTAAAAAGCAGTGGGAGTTGAGAAAATTCTCTAGCATGAAAGACATAATCTAAGGGTTCCCCCAAAATACAAATTAACAAAAGGAAACAAACACTATGGTGTGCAAACAGAAATTTTGAATGATCACTGAAACTCTAAAGAAGATAGGTTAGCATGTTTAGTGCTTAAAAAAAAGAAAAGTAGTCAGTCCTAGTTAGTTTTTGTCAATTTGACACCAGTAGAGCAATCTGGGAAGAGGAACCTCAACTGAGAAAATGCTCCCATCAGATTGCCTGCAGACCAACCTGTAGGGCTTTTTCTTAATTAATGACTCACGTAGGAGGACCCAGTTCATGTTGATGGTGCCAACCCTGGGCCGATGGTCCTGAATTGTACAAGAAAGTAGACCAAGCCAGCCATTGGGAACAAGACAGGAAGTAGCTTTCCTCTGTGATCTCTGCTTCAGTTCCTGCCTCCATGTTCCTGCCCTAAATTCCTGCCTGGACTTCCCTGCCTGTTGGGTCTCATGTAAGCTGGAAAGAGACAGAAACCCTTTCCTTCCCAATCTGATTTTAGTTATTGCCTCTATCATAGCAATAGAAACCTAACTTGTAAGACAAAGGCTGAAGTATCCATTCTTGAGAGGAAAAGGATCCTTGAAGTTTAGAAACGGTATGGTAGCAAAATGAAAATCCCAAAAGTTTCAAAGCAAAACAAAACTTTCCTGATGAGAGTTAGGTCTGACTTGGAAACCCAACTTTGAGCTCAAGGATCAGAATCTATTCCCTGCCATTCATCAACATTTGTGCCCAGTCTGTTCTAAGGGATGTTGCCTGCAGTTTGAAGAAGTCATTTGTGTCTCTGAGAACTGCTACAAGAAAGCATCCTGACTGCCTACACAATGAAGCTTTATTGTCAGATTGTACCATTCACCTGAAATGGAAGCATAGGTTTCATTGGATCTCTACCCACTCCCTACCCCCAATTCTCGAGGTCTATCTGATAATTTTATAATACAAATTGCTGCCTGCTTCCCTTTCTTTTTCTAGGCAGGTGCACACAAAGCTGACTCCACCTTTACACCTTTGGAAATAGCAACTCAAATTAGTAGGAAGCATTGACATATTCCCAGAGGGCCCATTTTCCCTTCAGCTAACACCAGCCAGTTCCATGACTAATACAGCCATCCTGCTACAAACCATCCTGTGCTTAGAGTTCTCATTTGCCCAAGACCATTAATTAGCTACCTCTTCAGCACCCTGTGCTACAGTTGCAGGTGCTAACAACACATGCCAGTTTCCTTTTGTGTGGCTCTTTGAAGATTTCACTGCAGCCAAAGCTCATACTTAATCCTTTGATTCTAGCTCACTTTGTATCCCCAACTGTAAGCATGTTTAAGGACAGCATGACAGGTCTGGGACTGCGACAACACTGCTGAACAGGGTCATTCTCACAGTCAGGGGGCTAGCTTTGTAGGAAGTTAAAGATTGGCTTGTTAAACAGCTCTTAGACTTTTAACTTGTCTGTTCTGAAAGCATTAGCTTGTTTTTGTTGTTGTTTTCTGAGACATACTGGGATTCTGAAAAGAGCAAACACCGCCTTGAATCAAGATTATTGTGTAATGTTCATTAAAATAGATGTGCTTTTTAAAAGGCAGGACGTGTATATCCCACTGCAAGAAACTTCAACACCGGAATCTATAAAGGAAGCATGCTGGAAGAAGTTATCCTAATTACTAAGATGTCCAGTCAGAATGAATTT
This sequence comes from Cricetomys ansorgei, assembly GCA_026225945.1. NCBI lineage: Eukaryota > Metazoa > Chordata > Mammalia > Rodentia > Nesomyidae > Cricetomys > Cricetomys ansorgei. The sequence goes on from JAMJFZ010001816.1 coordinate 5,596,938, forward strand.
CAAAGACAAGGTCCATTAGTTCACCTAATCCCAAACTATGTGTCTTGCAATTTAGGAGTCGCATTCCTTGGAATATCTAAGTTTACTTTTACGTGAGCTCCAACACTGATGGAGATCACAAAACAGTGTGCATATATTACCTCATTGGTCCCATTTACAGGTCTGTGATATATACAAAGTGGCTGCTTTCTCCAGGTTACAGCTATCATTTATCTGAATGGGAGAAAGAACCCCTCCCACCTCTTGAATGTCCATTGCTTACATCTACCAATGCTTTCAGCAGGGCCAGGAAGTGACATGGATGCCTTGTTGAGTACCCCAGATTCACTCAACGGCAATTTCAGGGATAAGATAAAAACATGAAAACAATGGTCACTTTCAAAGTTAAATTCTCCTCAAGAGTTTTCAAGAAAGAACGGTAATAAAAATAACGCATTCCATAGGCTATTTATACAGTGGATAGGCTGTTTTCCTTAGGCAACTGGAAGAGACACAGAATTCCCAAGTCACACCCTAGACCTAAGTCGCCCTTTGCAGGGGATGTCAGCCTGGTTTGCTCAATCTTTCGTAAAGTCCCTAACCCAGAATTTAACAAGCTTAGTGAAGCAGGTGGAAACCAACCAGTTTAGGCCATGAAGCAGATCTACAGCTTGAATTAGAATCCAGAGTACAGAAAGACATTAGAGACACACTTCTACCATTTTGAATTGTGCAAAGGTACTCAAAGGTTGCCAACAAAATGACCTTAATTTGGAAACAAGTAATATTTATTGCTAGCAAATGAAGTGTTTCTCTTAATGGCTGATTTTGTGAACACAGCTTTGTGACCATGGTGCCACATTTCTGTTTGCAACCCCTGCTCCCAGTGTAGAGCCTGGATAGTATTCATCTCTACACTGACACAGCCTGTCTGGTGCTTGTATTGTGGACATTTGATAGATGTCTAATGAAAAACTTAATTGGTGGTTCAATGAACTGCTTCAGAATGGTTCCTAGATATCTCTTGGCAGAGGAAAAATGCAAGCTGTAGAGTCAGAGACTCTTGACCATACTTTCCAGCTCCCACAGACAGCAGTTGAGTCTCAGTCTCCCTGGGCATTGGCATATCAACCGCAAAAGATGTCCTTGTGGTTGACAATGCCTACCTCATGGAGTTACTTTGACCCGAGGAATGAGAGAATACACATAAAATCACCCACGAATGTATGCAATCATAATGACCGCTTTCCCTGACACTTTGTAAATACTATAAATATACTTTAGCAACAAAAATCCTTACCAAGCAAACTAAATCCCAAAATAACACAGGCCTGAATTATCGAATCCTGAAATAATAGAGTTCAGCCGAATTTGCTGTCTTCTTTAAATAGACACAAAAAGGAACGATTAGCTGGGTGTGTCTGTGCAAATTTGTAGTGCTATGCACTCAAGAAACATGGGCAGGAGGGCTACAAGTTCAAAAACTGCTTGGGCTGCAAAATGAGTTCGAGGCCAGCATGGGTGACTAAGTAAGGCTATGATGACCGATCTTGGTTATCAACTTGACCACATAAAATCAGCTAAAACAAAAACAAAAGACAAAACCAAAACTCAATAAAAAGAAGCACCAAGCACCTGGGCATACCTGTAAAGGAATTTCTTAATTGTGTCATCTGAGGTGGGAAGACCTACCCTAAATCTAAGCCACAACTTCTGGTGGCACCCCACATAAGGGGCCGTGGAAGAAGGAAGTTTTTCCTTTGCTCGTGCTTGCCCTCACTTCTTCTGGTAAGTTCATCTATCTGTCCTGTTGCTGAAGCAACTTTAAGATGATATTAGAACCTACTTCTTCGAGATTCAACATAGATCGAAGATGAGCAGCTCTCTAGGAATCCTCTGGGACTCTAGCTAAATTGCTACTGCTGAGACACCCAGACAACTGCCAGATTCTTGGCCTTTTTGTCAGAAGTCAGTCATTGTTGAACTATTCAGACCACAACATATACATATACATATATATATATATATATACATATATATATATATATATTCTATGAGTTGTTTTAATATGGATACTGTCTCAAAATTAACAGTAAAAAAAATAGCAGATATAGTTTACACAGGGCATGCAATATCCTAGATTCAATTCTACTACAGCTCCCACTTAAAAACAAGGTTAATTATACAAGCTATATATTAGCTACCATTAACCAAAAGCAACAGAGGTCCATCTGCACAGCATGAAGAGCTGAATTCAGTCCTCAGAATGCAAGTGAAAGCCAGGCATGGTGGCACACATGTTTGCAGCCCATCACTGGATCACCAAGGAGACAGAGAGGAGGGTCTGGAAAGGATCTCTTTGGCTCAGTGTACAGCCAATCAACCCGACCCATAGTTAGTCCCAGCTCCTAGTGAATGAACCTGATTAAAAAACCAAGGTGGGACGACACCTAACACAACTTCTTTTCTGCACATGCACTCACCCATATAGAGGTTGGGAGGGGGTAGAAGAGAGAAAGAGAGAAGGAGGGAGAGAGGCCTTTATATGAACACAAAAATAACTCAAATGAAGACATCTCAGGAACTAGAAAGAGGTTCAGTAGTTAAGAGCACTGACTGTTCTGGAGGACCCGTGTTTGGTTCCCAGCTCCAAGGGATCCTTGCTCTCTTGTGGCCTCCATGGGGACCTGCACACAGGTGGTACACACACACACACACACACACACACACACACACACACACACACACACTAAATATTTAAGAAATAAGTTAAAAAATGAAAAGAATAAATAATCAAAATATCTAAAAAAAGATACCTACGAGTATGACTTTGTACTGTATGTAAGCACTACATAAGGAAAGCATAAAATAATCTGGAATTCATGCTAACAGCCTTAAATGGCTGAAAGAAATGAAAATGAAATATGTGTGAAGCCCCGTAGGAACTCCCTGTTTTCACCGCAGCAGAGGATGGAAACGTGCCTTGGTGTGGTTTCTAATTCCCTGCAAGTCCTTCCACAATGCAAATGTCACGTTGAAAAATTTGGCAGGTGCTTTAAGGAAAGGTACACTGCCCAGATCTCTAGAAAATGTTTTGACATTTAGGTGACCCTTCCATTCTGTTTAACAAGAGAAGCCCCAGTTAAGCTCGGGCTGTCATCCTATTTACTACACTAGCCCTGGAAACAAGGCTGGCAAACCCAGCATCGGTCTTTCCCTGAGGGCAGGGCCAAATATTCTGAAAGAAGGAGCAGGGACTGCCAGCTATGAAGGCAGTTTGAAACAATGGCTGCCCATGAGGCTTACAGTTTCCCCACAACACAGCCTTTTGCTTTTCCTCTTTTCTTTTCTTTTTTTTTTTCTCCCTCTTTTAAATTGGATGAAGCCCAACACAGATGTTCACTCTGGCTATCAGTGCACAGGGAAGAGCTGAATACAGAAAGGTTCTGGTCTGTTGTTACTGACATAATGCAACCTCAAGTAAGCCTCTTCATCCCTAAGAACCTGCTTTCTTTGCTGAGGGGTTGAAGTCAATGATGTCCAAGGTCTCTTTTGTGATGCCTGCATCTGTTGTTTGGAAGAAAGGGAGCAGAAGGCAGAGTACCTGTTTAATAATGTGATTTCTGCAGTGCAGCCAACTGTCTTCTGCTTCCAGTGGAACTTCATGTTTGAGAGCAAAACCAAAAGAATTGCTCCAAGGCTTGGGTGGCAGGCTCCACCGCTACTTAGTTCCAGAGACCTTGGCAGGCTCTGGGTGTTCCACTGACATGGAAGGCATTTCGTTTACAGGCTCACTTAAAATAACACTGGACAGAGATACCCCTACTGTCCTCTTTTAAGTCAGTCAGGAGTCATGCCTTGAGCTACCAGTGATCACAAAGGTAGCTTAAAGGAAAGTGGCAATGTGGTCAAAGAAGTACGTGTGATCCTGTAAACCGTTCAAGCATCTAAGCAGCCATCTGTCCCTGCTCCATTCTAAATATCTAATTTCTTCTACATCATCTAATCTCCTTTAGCCCTCCCCCTCCTTTATAACGTTCCTCCTTTCTCCCTCTTCCTCTTTACCCCATCTCAGACCATCCCTTTCTTCTTCCCTGCCTCCTTTCTCCTCCCAAGCAGGCTTTCTTTATTCTCGTCCTCCATCCGCATGAACAGATACAGACAACACCTTGTCTTCACATTTAACAGATAGATCTACCCATACATAGAGAGCACTAGTCACCCTAAGTCCTCTTCCAAATCGCCATTTCCCTGAACAGAGAGCTGATGGGAGCAGATCTCTACCTATGCCTTGAGCAGATAGTTGTAAAAGAAACAGAAAGCCTCTAGGGCAGGTTATAAGATGGGAGATCCGAATCGTCACGTGCAGATATTAACCCTGTTACACTCTCTTCAGGGAGAAGCCTCACTTTAATACTTCAGAGTTCCATCTGCCCACTTGAAATGGGTTATGAGAATATTCGAGCTCACTGCATGCCACAATATAGTCACAAAAATGCGTTTTCAGAAAGTGTTAGGGCAGGTATCATTTAAATACTGTTCAACAGTCGGACATCATTGCATTTGAAGGGAGAGATCTTTACATGCTCTTCTAGATCTTACCTCATTTAGTTGCTCCCAGTTGGTAACCATAATTGAGAATATTGGGCTTAGGAGATGAGTTCCACTGGAATTTCTTCTTGAAATAATTCATTCCTGATCAATATGAATTATTCTGTGCTCGAGCTCTGCCATAAGTCCCATTTACAGCTTGTCCTCTGTAAGAATCCAGACACTGGGGATAGCTTGAGGACATGCTTCAAGGGAGAAGGAAATGGCCACAGGTATTTCAGCAGCTCAAATAAACATCACTGGATCCTTCCACATACAGATACAGCCTTTTCTTGCTTACTTATTAGATCAGGTTGTAGTTTCTTTCCTTCTTTATTCGCTCAAGTATTTGTGTGTTCTCTATTCTGCAAAAACAATCATTTGCTTCTTCTTCCACAGGTATTCGGATTGATTGTTTCTCACCCAAAGATCATACTCCATATGTTCAGGTAAGAGTCACTTGTAAGTCATTAAGTGTCCTCTATAAGTACATTTTCACAAGTTTATGGGGTACTTTAGCCTTCAAACTTACAATCATACATTGTAAAAATTTCAAGTGGTAGAGAAATGAATATAGTGGAACATAAAAGCCTCCTGGCAACAGTTTGCTTGTAAATTCTACCAGATTTTTTTTCTATGCATTTTCTAAGCCAAATATACATGCACGTAATTCCAAATATAGAAATGCATGTAAGACACATGCACATATTTTATGATAAAATCAGGATTTATATTCCCTGGCAACTGGCTTTTGCTGCCTATTAATGTGTTAAAATGTTCTTATCTACCTCAGTCTTTTAAAAGGCATCAGAGTAGCCTGTTATTTGGATATAGAAAGTGTCATTCAATCAACCAATGAATACTCAAGATTTTACCTTTTATATACAAATATGGCTCTGTGAAAGCTCCTAAATGTGTACCTTAGTACATGGGATTCAGAAGAATGAAGCTTTAAAAATGAAATTGCTAAATCAAGGGACACATACAGTTACAATTTAAGTAATAACCGTCAAACTGCTTTTTAGAAAGCTTTTACCAAGTTACACCCTACCTAGGCTTTATGGTGACTTGGGTCCCTATATTCTAACCAGCACTCGGCATCTGATAAAAGATTTCTACCTGATTAGATTCTTTTTATTTGCATTACTTCTTCTATTATTTTTGAGATTATTATTATGTCATTTCCTCTTTTCCTTTCCTCCCTCCAAACCCTCCCACACATTCTTCCTGGCTCATTTTCTAATCATGACCTTCTTTTTCATTAATTGTTGTTACATGCATATATGTTTACATATATACAAATACATTCCTAATACAACATGCTCAGTCTGTTTAATGTTACTCACATGTATGCTTTCAGAATTGACCATTTGGTATCAGACAACCAGTTAATGTGCTCTTCCATGGGATAAACTATTTCTCCTACTCTCAGCATTCTATACATGCCTAAGGTTCTTTTTGTAGTGCTGAAGCTTCATTGATTTTCCCCAGTCACTTTAGCATGTCCGTTGGTATTGCCAATATTTAGTTCCTATTTAGGCATTCATGATGTGAGATTTTATAGGTGTAGCTTCTGACGTTCCTAGGAGACACAGCTTACAAACAAATTCTCGGATCTTCTGACTTTTACAATCTGTAGCCTATAGCTACTGTGTAAGACAAAGAGACATCTTCATATATATAAACCTGCCAGAACTCAGCAGAGGGAACTCTCTGTCATGGCAAGCACCATCCAGGACACAAGACCACCTCCCACCCCCCAGTCATCTAATCTCAGGTGTTTTTATTGATACAGAAGCCCCTCAGGTATTCTACTGATACAAAAACCCTCCTCCAAAGGTGTATTTGCATAATGAAGGAAACTTGTACCTTAATCTCATCCCACAACCCTTTAGCTGCCAAGCTATCACCATTATGGCAGGGGGAGGAGCTCAAAGCCTAAAGGGTGTATTCTCTCCTTGTTTCCTGAGACTATGGGAGAGGGACTACAAAAATTTCTCCACAGCAGCTTTGCTCTTCACTACAATGGCTCTGCCAGAGAGTTGTGAGCAGATGCATGTCATGAGGAAGCAAATATCTGAATCATAGATTTATATAAAGCCAACATGTGCAGATAATACAGACTGCCAAGGTTTAGGCAGCTCTTCCCCTATGTACAAAACAATTGCACCAAGGTTACATGAGCATAACTAGAAATAAACTTCCCCAACAACAATTCTTCCTCACCCTCTTCTACAATGTTACCTGAGTTTTAGACTTAGAAGTTGTCTTGTAGATGTATTGTAAGCTTCCAAAGGAGGGAAGCAAACTACAATCCTACCCAGATATGATACCTATGAACCACATCAATGAACAGCATGGGAAAATAATACAAAGGACGCACTCCTGACGTGCATACCTTGGCAGTAACCAACAGCTCTCTAGTTGGACTGAAGTCCTGCTCAGTAACAGGGAAATCATGTCTGGTACTGTTCATTTGGCCTACCCAGGGCTAATGAAGTTACGGATCATGGAGGAGAACCTACAATCACTACTAAAAGAGCAGGATCCCTAACTATCTTCTAAATATTTGTCCTTATGCCTAAAGAAAAATGTAGTCCTTGCCTCTCATGAATGAAATGTCTTGTAGCAACAGACAGAGAATATTACAGAAAAACACAACCAATCAAAAATCAGAATTGTGGGGCATAGACTGGTTTTTAAAGGGTGTTTCAATGCTTCAGTTTACAACTTTTTGGCAAAATGTATCAATGTATAGTTAGATGTATTAATTAATTATTACGCTTATTTTCAATTTATTGATTTTACATCGATTTCAGAGTCTTTCATACATCATTATTGTTAACTCTGTGTTATTTATACGTATATTGGTTTTCATATAACCTTTTGTGGATTTCACTTGTCTTTCAGCAGGCTTATGATTTGGAAGTCACACCAAGAGCAGTGTAGCATCTATGCAACATAGACAATGAGCTGACCTTGTTCCGTTTTCCGTGTCATGCTCGGTCATACTCGTCTTTTATGTTGCTGTAATAAGTTACTACACATTCTGTGACTTTAAGACAACACAAATGTATATTATAGTTTGAAGGGTCAGAAGTCTCAGAAGCAGTGGCCAGGCTGCTTGCTTTTTGAGGCTCTAGGAATAATACACTGCTGTTCATTTTCAGCTTCTAGAGGTCACCTGCATTGTTCCACTCGCAGGCACTAGTTTGTTGTCAGCCCATCTACGCACATTCATTTATTCTTTCAGTTTCTCTCACCCAACCTTTACTTTCCTTACCTCTTACTTCTATTGCCCACCCTCTCCCTTTCTGATCCTTATAACATAGGAATGTAGCTCAGTTAGTAAAGTGAATGCTTATCATGCAAGAAGCCTTGGAATTGAGCCCTGCATAAAATTGTACATGGTAACATTCACCTGTCATCTCAGCAGTTAGAAGATGGAGAAGGGAAGGATCTGAAGGTCAAAATCTTCTCCAACGTCTTAGCAAGTATGGAATGTGAGACCTTTTTTTCAAAAACAAATGAATGAATAAATGTCCTTGTGATTGCACTGCACTTGTGATAAATAAATACACTTGTGATTGTACTCAGATAATCTAGAACAATCTACTTGTCTGTTCTAGTTTTGTTTTTGTTTCTATGATATGATTTTTTAAAATCCCAATTAAAACAAGTCCTAAGTAGAAAGGATTTATTTGGCTACAATTAGTTCCAGTATTATTCTGGAAAATTCAGAGCAAGAACTTTAAGTAGTTAGTCAGATCCACAGTCAAGGGCAACAACCAACTTGATCCATGCATGCATGTTGAACATAGCTCACTTCTCCACTCTTAGGCATTCAAAGATCCAAACTCAGGGAATGGTGCCACCCACAGTGGACTGGATCTGCTCACATCAATCAGTGTAATAAAAACAGTTCTTCACAGAAACTCTGATTCACCATCCTGCTCTAGACAGTCCTTCACTAAGACTCTATTGCTATGTGATTCTAGGTTGTGCCAAGTTGACCAAATTAGCCATCATGCCTTAAATTACTTATATCTGCAAAATCCCTCGCATGTATCAGGTTATGTATAAGAGGTTTGACAAGTAGATCACCAATATCTGTAAAGGGCCATAAGCTCTCTGACACATTTCTCCATCAAGGTATTATTGACAAATTTCCCACATCATCTTCTAATATTTTGTGATTTAATTTTTTATAATTATAAAGAATTCATACCTGATTTCAATATAATTATACAATTTACTTAATAGTCATACAATAAATTTGCTTCACTGATTTCTCAAATTTTTAGTTATTTTCTTTGTTTTTTTAACAATAAGCTGGTAAAAGTTCTATACCATAGAGATAGATGTATAAATCATAGGTAGGTAGATAGATAGATAGATAGATAGATAGATAGATAGATAGATAGATAGAAAATTTCAATTGGCAACTTAACCAAAGCTAAAATCATATGCAAGATGGGTCTCTGAGCATGTATGTGGGCTCTCATCTTGATTATATTAACTAAAATTGAAACATCCTCCTACTGTTGATGACACCATTTCTAGGATACCCTACTGTGTGAATCTGGAGAAAGCAAGCTAAGCACTGTGCATATATTCATTGCCCTGTTCTTCCGACTGCAGATTTTGATGGGTCCAAGATTTGATATGTCTAGCAGTTTTAAGCTTCTGTTGTTACCTGCCATGATAGACTGTACCCTGGGACTGTGAGATAAAATAGACATTTTCTCCCTCAAGATGCTTTTGTCATGGTATTTTATCACAGAAACAAAAAAACTAAGAAAAATACATGGACAGATGATGGAAAATAGAGGACAATTTTTCCTGACCTCACACTTTCTATGATTTTCCCTACTATCCAGCTTAGATTTACAATGAAGCTCTTCAAAGAGACAATTGACACTCTTGGTAACATGAGTGGTACCTTTGGTACCTCGGTACCTTTCATTCTTAAGTCCATTGAAATCAAACACTTCACATCCTCAATCATCTTTCACTTAATTTTCCAAGGTTCTTCTGCTTCTCATCCATTCCCCATCCTAATGCTGCAGCTAGAATGTCCTCCTTTAAGGTAAAACCAATCATTTCCCTTCCTGTCCTAAAGGCTAAAAGTAAGTTTTGATCACCTATAATAACATGAGGATTCCAAGGTGATGTATATCTGACCCTGGTGGTCAGGGGGGAGGAATGCTCCATTTCTCCATCCCTGGATCCTCTGCTCCAGTCACACTGAGTAGTTCACCCCTTTGTCACTTCTCAATGCTTCCTTTCACCAGGGGCCTTGGGTGCTTCTGATCCTCTGTTAAGAATGCACTGTCATCCCCACAGAGCCCACCAACTCCCAGTGTTCAAGTTCCTTTTTGGAACCTTCTGTAAGCAACCTCTCTACCGCCAATGACATCCCAAACACCAGCCATGTCCTTCTCAGTACCAGTCTCATTTATGTTTAACCACTGAGATTATAGCCTCTCAGTGCTGATAAAGCTCTCCATCGTGTGTCTGTCAAAATTGGCATACAGCTGGAGAGATGCAAGACACCTGCTGAGGAGATGATTTATCAAGATGAATTGTTTTCTACCTTCTCCCTTCAGCTAATTCCTCTTCCTAAACTCCTTGATATGTGTCAGGCACATGGCAGAAAAGGCATAATCCACGTTTGTAAATGAGGAGGACACTGCTATAGAGTTAAATATTTATAAAGTTGTTAAGAAGGCTGTGGTTAGGGAGTCAATAGATCCCTCGGGGACAGTTGGGTTCCAAGGTAGTAGTCCATGAGAATCAAGATGACTTTGACAGCACCACAGCTCTCTTGGGCCTGACACAGCGCAGGTGATAAAGAAGGTGATTCGGCTGTTCTAACTTCCTTTCACAGTCATCATTTTGATCCTAGGTTGCCAGTTTTGAGGCACCGGCACATGGCCTCTGCCTTACCTCCTCTCTCCAAGCTTCATGCAAAGCATTTATTTGGAAGAACATGTTTTGTACAGCATCTGGGTAAAGTGCAAGGAAGTGCAAAAAAACAAAAAGACTGAATTGTTTTCTTCCCTAGCTTTTCACAACACAAGCAAGAATGCAGAACTGGAGATAAGATGGGACATAGAAATAGATACAGATACGAAGTTGAGTCTTGACATAAAATTTTCTCTCCTTTTGGAAATTGTAAAGTTGGCACTGCTCCATGCACATCCATCTAAGGACTTAGAGTCCTTAGTCATTTGCCTCCTGCGCTGTTTGCCTCCACTTAGGAGATTCTGAGATCCTTGAGAATGGGGGCTGTGTCAGGATTGTCACTTTATCTCACAGGACTTGCCAGTGATCAGGAACGAAAACAGCTGATAAAGGTGCAAAGACAGTGGGACCATCTGTAGCATCAGGGCTGTCTGGCAGAGTGGGGTCTCCTCACTCACTGCGTGCCTCTCACCACGCTGACTGCTTAAAATGCATCCTCAAAGCAAGAGAGGAAAGCAACCCAGATGGGCTTTTCGTTTTGTTTTGTTTTGTTTTGCTTTGTTTTGTTTTCATCAGTTTTGTCTCAGTGGTTGTTCGTTTGCTTTGATTTCCCTTTTTTTTTTTCATTTTGTTTTGTATCTATTTTTGGAAAAGAAGTTGAATGGGTAGAGGGGGTCTGGGAGGAGTTGGGAGAAGGGAAAAAGGGAAAAAGATGACAGAAATACATTGTATAAAGCAATGTGTTCAAAGGAAAGAATGTAAAAGAAAAAAAATTGTCGAAGAAACAAAAAAGCAGAGGACACATTTTTAGGAGAAAGGTCTACCTTCAAATGCAAGCTCTCTGCAGTTCTGAGAAATGTATCCTTTCTGATCCTTATTCTTCTTTTTAAAGCTTGCTAGAAATATCGACTAAGCCAATGCATGGAAACAAATGCACAGCAGATGTTGAGCAAAGACTGGCCTACCCGGCCTGTTTCACGCTACCCTGTGTCTTGGCCCCTCTCCTGCCTCTGCAGCAGAGAGGATAAAGGATAAGAATAATGTGACATGAGAGATAACACGTAGAACACTGACTTGTTTTTCTTTTTCTGTCGTAAGTGATAATCTTAACCTCTTTGTACTCCTGGAATCTTTTATCAGAGGATTCAAAGGGCTTTGCAAGCAAGGATTATGACACACCAATGTTAACAGCAGCTAAGAGCTGACACTCAGAGCCCTAGTGATTGGTCAGTGTTCCTGGGATCTAAATAAAGCCAGAAGTCTACCAAGCTTGTTTTGGTTTACTTGTTTACTTGTTGCTATTTTACTGTTTTAATTGTTGCTGTCTGAAAGTCCATTATCTGCAAAGCCCCTTGAAATTTGGATACTTAGCAAAGGAGATGATCTCAACTGGGTATTCGAGGGCTGGAAAGGACAAGAACTAAGGAGACGCATTATCAAATAGCATTTCTGCTTCCAAACTGGCAAGTTTAGGGACCGTTCTTGCATTTATTCTGCAGTGCTTCTCCTCCCGCCCCCCCCCTGCAGATTTGTCAGGCTTCCATCTAACAGGAACAAGAGTTTGAGATTGGGTTGAATGAGACAAATGTCTGGATTTGATGTTCCATCTCCAAAGTGAGCTGGGTAGGATCAGTGATTCTGAGAATTTGCAGGAACCACTTTGGATTCTAATCACTGAGATGCACACTGCATTCTACGTTGTATCATTAGCACATAAGGAGCCCAAAAGAAGGTCCTTTAAATTTTGCTTTCCCAGAGGAAGAAGCAGCAGGTACTAAGAGTGGGAAATTGCTGCTCGCCCTTGCCAGGACTTGGGCAAGGAAATGAAAGGGCTGAGGATTGAGTGAGCAGGCAGAGGCCAAACAAGGCTCAGAAAGAGCTGAACATGTAATGTACTCAAAATGTCAAGGCGCTTAGGCCCGCCATGCTCTTCTTGGCAGGCACCAAGAACACACAACTGACCTGCTGGGGTTCTGCTGCCTGTGCTGTTCTCTGCCTCAATAAAACGTCAACTAATTGAGTAGTGTCTTTTTTTTGCAAGAGTTTTCTGTATAAGGACTTGACTCTTTCTAATACATTTCAACAATGAAGGCATATGATAAAAGGAGGGATCCCGGAGAAAATGATTAGGAATAACAGCACTGAAAAGCCACCAGGGAAGAATGGACAATACAGATTTTATCGGCTCTCCTTCCTCAAGGACATCAAGCCTATTCAGTATCTGAGTTAACAAAACCCATCTGATTCATAGACTAAAGCACACCAAAGTTTGGGTCAAATCTGTGTATATCTTTTTGAATCATACTTGGCTATTTCTGAGTTCAGTCAGAACCAAAAATAAAAATTAAAAGAAAATATGTTCCATCCCAAAGTCTATTTTCAGGCTGAGCCTAACCTTGTCCCTGTTGTCTGCACTTGTTCCAGAAGATCCAGGCTGGAAGTTCCAGAAGTTTCTAGGCTCCTGCATATGACATCATTGGTCCCTTTTTCTTCTTTGGTCTTTGGCTACAGCCTTCCACAAAGGCTCCTTGGACTTCCTGTTCTCCCCATGCATCCTTAACTCTGCAGAACAGTCTGACTGGAGAACTGACATCTTATTCACAAACCTTTAAGAGTGAAAACTCTAGATGCGTTTCTATAGTAAGTATTAATTTCTCAGTTAAGGTCTACCATTTACTTCAGATTCTGCTTGATTTGCTCCAAACGCCTTTGCTTCTTGATGCACTGGCTAAAATGTAGTCCACACCGAGACATTCCGTTCACTTGACTGACTATAATTCAAAAGGCTAAACCAAACCATGGAATATATTTAAGCTGCTGTTTGGAAGGACACCCATCAGACCCACCCACATTCTAATAAGCAAAGAAAGCTATGTGGTCCTTGTTGACTATGAGGTAGTGGACTTTTGACTATTAGCTTTTATATAAACCTCGATTAGTTTAAGGGATATTTACATATCATAGAAAGCATTAATATTTATGTATTTGGATGAGTCCTGAAGAACATCTGTCCTTACTGATTTAGGCAAAGATCATAGACCATCCAATCTTTGTCCTCTTTTCAGGACCAAGAAGGAGCAAATAGAAGGATGAGCTACCATAGTGGTACACACCTAAAATAGCAGTACTTGGAAAGCAGAGGTAGGAGGATGGAAAGTTGAAGGTCGCAGGAACTGCACAGTGAGACAGGACCTCAGAAACATCTACATGCCCCACCCCACGCACACACAGAGAAAGAGAGAGAGAGAGAGAGATTGATTCACACACAAGAGAAATAAATGACCAAGCTTATGTTATAGATGGAATCCAGAGAGTCAGAGATACTCAGAGAGACTCATTTCTAATAAATAAAATAAAAATAGATTAATATAGCCTTAATAAATATAATGGCTAATTTTAGTTGTCAACTTGGCCAGATCTGCATTCTACTCCTATGAGATATTTTCTAGGTCAAATTATATGGAGAGATGACCAGAATTAGGGGACAATTAGTGGTGATCTGGAGACCTAGTGCAGTGGAATGTCATTGGAATTTTGAGGGAGAACCTAGAAAGGATCTCTTGTAATTAGAGATAGGGAGCCTGAAGAAGCCATCTTCTGTAGCCAGGCAAGGCTACCAGTGGTGGGACTGGGATACTATCCCAGCCACAAAACCTCTGACCTATATGACCTATCCTTCCTGTAGGATCCTCTGGGACAATGGAAGGGCCAGTCCCATGCCAAAGGAGGGAACCCCTGCCTGAAACTGCAGGGCAGGCCAAGAACTAGAGACTGGATAACCAGGATTCAATTTCAAATAATGGCCTGCTCTGCTCATAGATCAGTGCCTAGCCCAGCCCTCATTAGAGAGGCCCTCATCCAACAACTGATAGGAGCATCTTTCAGAGCTCGGGGAACCAGATGGAAGAGGTGGAGGAGGGATTGTGGGGACCAGAGGTGTCTAGAACACCAGGAAAACAAGCTCCACAGTGTCAACTGACCAGCACTTCTAGGGGCTCACACAGACTGCAGAGGCAGACATGACCTGCAGAGTTCCCTAAATATATCTATGGCTATCTAGCTTGGTGTTCATTAAAACTCCTTCAGGCTGAAGTGGAGGAGTCTCTGATCCTTTTTCCTACCCTTTGGGACTCTTTTGCTCCTTCTCAGTTGCATAGACAATTCTTGGTGTAGGGAGTAGTGCTGGGCCTTGTTCCATCTTGTTACGCCACGCCCTGTTTGAGCGGTAACCCTGGGAGGACTATTCTTTTCTGGGGAGAAGTGAGGGTAGGGGTGGGGGACGTTGGTTGGTGGGTGGGGGCAGAGGTGTAGATCTAAGGGAGAGGTGAGATAGGAGGAGGAGAAAGAAGAAAAATAGAAAGAATTTTTTTAAAAGTCATAAACTTGAAAACATAAACAAATATCTCAAAGTTGTGGAGGCTGGGAAATATATGACCAGCATGCCATAGATTTTATTGAAATGGAGAATGATACTAAACATTTAAAAAAGAGATAACATCAATTCTAAATATCATTTGTGCATCATAAAAGAAAAGGAAACACATTTAAGTTATTTTATAAAGCCATAAATATCAAAACCAAAGACCGAAAAAGAAAGAAAACTACAGATATCTAGCTGGAGGTGTAAAAATTCCCAACACAGTATCAGCAAATACATAAAATACTAGCAGTACACATTATATCAGGTCACACATTGCAATGAATCATCAGAATATCTACCATAAAAACAATCTAAAAAAGAAAAACTATATCAATTGGGAAAGAAACCACAAAACAGTATTAAACTCCCACTCTGAGATAAGGACTGTAAGCAGCTTAGAGACAGGAAAGGACACCACAACCAAGCAGGAAAGCCACATCTGGGTGTGGAGGGTCATGCCTCTAATTGCAGAAACTTGGGAGTCAGAGTGGATCTCTAAATTTGAGGCCAGCCCTCATAAAATGTTCTAGGCCAGCCAGGCTACATAAGGAAACCCTGTCTAGGAAGAACAGAAAAAATGGAGAGAGGGAGGGAGGGAGGATAGGAGGGAAGGGTGTATGAATGAAAACAAAGAAACAAAGAAGGAAAATCAGCCACATTTACCATCACACTTAGTAGTGGAAAATGTATATTTTCTCCTGACATTGGGGAAAAACACAAAATGTCCATCTTATAAATCCTATTTGAAATCACACTGAATTCTTGGCCAACACAATAAGGTAGGAACAAGAATTAAAGAGCATATGAAGTAAGGAAAGAAGATACAGAATTCTTTCCAAAGATGGCATAGTTGTCTATATGGAAAATCTCAAGAAACATGAGGACTAGGCGAGCAAAGACTTGGTATATCAAAGTAACCCACTACAACATATTGGTAATGAAAAACGCAAGCTGTGTCTTAACAAGTACCACTTGTAACAGCTTCCTGGAGTGAAATACATAGTCTTTAGTCATATTTAATTAGATATGAGTGTTATATTATGAATGTTAGTTATATTTAGTTAAAGATATTACCAAACACGCAGAGGTTGCATGCTGATGATTACTAAATACTGTGCTGCTGAAACACAACAATGAAGCATTCTTGGTCAAAGGACATGGATTTGAGGACATGATATTCTAAGAAGTCAACTATTTACTATGCACATTTAACACAGTTTTAACTAAATTCCTTACAGGATTCTCAGTACATTCAGACAGTCTAATTCTAAAGTTTATATAACACAAAAATCGAAGGAAATAGAATAGTCAATGCAATTTTATAAAATAAGGAATTGAAGTAATCATACTAGTCGTTTAGGTCTTACTGGAAAGCTCTGTCACCAGGGCAGTGGATACTAGAACAAGGTAGACACAGACAGACGAGTGAGTGCAGAGATGGCTTCACCAAACATGCCAATTCATTCTGACAGAGCTGCACCAGCTATTCAGTACAGGACTGACAGCTTTAATAACAAACAGTAGAAGAGCAATCGGCCATTTATATACAAAGAAATGAACCCTGACCTAAGTCCCATCTTTATTCATCAGCGAATCCAAAATTGATCCTAGAGCTCAGCATAAAATGAAGAATTATAAAACTTTCAGACAAAAACAAGAGAAAATCTATACAAAACATTTTCTATGGCAAAAGAGAAATTGCACACAAAGTTCATTATATGCAGCAGGAAAAAAAAAGTAAATTAGACCAACTGAAGAGGAAGAATGTTTACTCTGTAGAGGATATTATTAAAAGAAGAAAAGATACACTGCACAGTAGAAGGACGGTATCTGCAAATCCTACACCAAATGAAGAAATGTTAACCATAATGCATAGAGTTCCCAAAACCTCACGGTAAGAAAATAAGCCACCCAATTTTTCATGAGAAAAAGATTTCATAAATTAGGATATATAGTGTGATTAAAACTTTAGAAATACTTTATACCTATAGGTATTATGGGATGCGTATTACAGTTATGATATGATACTGTAACACACACACAACAAAACTTAGGGTTGGTAAGCACACAGCACAGTGGGAAGCTCTCAAGCATTGCTCTCACTCTGGAAACCTGCCAGGGAGAGAGAGAGCGGGGGCGGGGGGGAAGGAGAGAGAGAGATAAGAATGTTCATAGCCGCTGTGTCCACAGCAGATGACCTTCTTTGGAAGAGACAATGAGCACCACTCAGCAACTAAGAAAGAATAATGTGCACACGAAATTTTGACAACACCAAAGGTGTTATACTGAATGAAAAGATGAGTCTCAGAGGTTACATATTGTTACGATTCTATTATATGACACTCACAAAAAGGCAAAAGGCTCCAGAGACAGATCAATAATTAGGGACTATGAGAAATCAGATCATGTACCTACAAAAACCAAAGCACCAAGAAGTTCGGGATTGAGAATCTTGAGTGCAATGGTGCTTTCCTGAATCTACACACCTACCAACTGCACACTACAGAAAATAAAACTTTGGAATGCTTCTGAAATATCTTTAATTTCTTGAGGTGTTTCTGTCATCATGCAACTGATTTTAGCATGACCAACAGTAATGAGCTTTAAAGGACACAAACATCTTGAAGGTGAACTCGCTGAATCATTTATTTATTTGTGTAGTCATTCATTCATTCATTCATTCATTCATTCATTCACTCCACAAGTAGTTATTGCACACTGCCGTTTTCCTAGACTGTTTTCTTTCATTTGGTTTTGCAGTAAGCCATGGAAGGACTTCATTTGAGACATCTTCTGTAGAAGGGAAGGACACAATTAAATGTAAATTGTAAGAGCAATCGTCCACAAACCAAAATAGTGTGATGCAGGTGTTCAGCTAGCCGCTCCTTCATCTTGAGCCTAGGATGGATTTTAGAAAGCCACGGAGGAATGAGCCGGTCTCTTGAATGATGAATTAGTTCTCTAAGCTGAGCTTTTAATACACGGTAAGTGGCGGAGACTTTAAGTAATGCTCTATAAGGACTTGAAGTGCAGTATGCTACAGTTCCAGTTAAGCCCAGACCCATTTGCTTTTCGAATCAGCCCAGCTGGGGATAGAACTGCTGTTTTCTTATAAAAAGGCAAGAAGTCTGCTAAGTGCCTCAGACCTAAAAAGAAACCACATCAGCTCAGCCCTGAGAGGCTGGGGGAGGTACTGACAGGAAAGGTCATGACAAAACTACGTGAAGGACTCATGGAAAGTATCACTTCAAGCAGTACAAATTCTGAAATATTCTACAGAACGTAAAGTGCATTGAGTGGGCTGTTATAAATTCCTCAATATTGAGATTAGCTCCTCCAACAAGTATTAAGTTGTAAAACAACTAGTATGTAGCCCTTTCCATAAGTTAAAATAAGATCATCCATAGGTCATGGAAATAAAAAAAAAATCATTATCATTAAAATATATTGAACACTTAAAACATCAGATCATCTCACTCTGTCCTCCAATATTTCTCCAAATTAAATATCAATATCATTCCGGTTTCACAAATCATTCCCAGAACTACCTAGTTTAGAACAGAAGGTTTTAGAATTAGATTCTGGAAATAAAGTTCAAGCCATCGCTCTAGTTTATGCAGTGAGGAACTTGACAGAATGTCATCCAAAATCTTTGCTATTTATGCTGTGTTATGGTCCAAGTTCTAAATAACCATCAGTAATCAGAGGTAGGTGGTCTAGGAAAACCTTCCTACTAAGGAGTGCACAGAAGCAGAATTAGATATATCAACAAAATCCAGAAGTAACCTATTATTCCCAGGATTTTCCCTAAGTAATACAGTTTAAGTAAAATTTATTAAAAATATGGTAAACTGTATATAAATATTTCCATCCATAGTTGAATAAACTTTGTCAATGCTTTCCATCCCTAACCAATCAGGAACACACAAAACATGTTTAGTCCTATTGCAATAGCAAGGCTGCACACCATGGAGAACCACAAGACACCTGTAGAGAACAGTATTGTAAACACCTCATTCTAGGTACCATGTTCAAGGTGCTGACTTTAAGGAGATTTCAGGTTTAAAGTCTGTGAACTGGAATGGATGCTGCCAGGTAACAGGGTAATTGTATAATTGTAGAATTGTTTCTTATATTGAAGGAGGGAGGGGAAAATTAGATTTAAATGTGATTAATAAAGAAGTTCCATTATCCAGTACCAAGGAGGGCTTAGTATCTTTTGGCTTACACTGTGACCTCAGATTGCTTGTGTGCAGGTCCTCCTGTTTTGTGTTACACTTCATCATGGTCCCATGGTCCCATGTAACTTTGTCTGATGTTAATGTTCTGTGGGCTGTTCTTTCTCCTCAGTGGAACAAAGGCCTTGCTGTGATGTTTGAGCCAGCTCCTAGCAACATGAAGGCCAGGTTGATGATGCTAGGACAGTTCCCAGCTGCCAGGCACTGCTTTCTTCTCTTTCTCAAAACAAATGTTTCTGTCTTCTCTGGTGAAATATAATCCTGGAAAAATGAAGCCTGCAATATATCAATTTGGTAATGGGCATTGAGTTACCATTCATATGGGTGTCTAAGAATCTAATTAGCCTATAATTTTGAGAGACCAATATTTCCCTTCAACCAATATGAGATGGATCTCTCTCTAAGTCAACATCTAGAGACCATATAATAGTAGCTCTTTTCATACAAATAAAATCATTTTAAACATTATTCCTTGGAATTGAAACTATACAATCGGTTTTCAATCTGTTTAAATGTATCCAAAGGTTTTTTATAAATATGTGTAGTTTTTTTCCTAAGGCTAGGAGTTTGTGAAGGTCAAGAGAAATTTTAAGCTTTATTAAAGGAACTTTTTCATTTTGAATCCAAGTAGTTTAGTTCTGAAAGCCAGTATGGCTGTAGAATCAAACTATCTTTGTTAAGGAGCAGCTCTACAACACTGCGTGGCCTTCAGCTCTTTGTTTAAGGTTCTTATAATATAGACACACTAATTATACTTGCCATCACTGAGATAGCTGAGTTAGCAGCTGGAGAGATAGCTCAGTGGTTAAAGAATATTTGCTGCGCTTCCAGCAGACAAGATTTGGTTATCAGCAACCACATGACAGCTCACAACCATCTCTAACTTCAGTCCTGGGAGATCAGACGCCCTCTTCTGGCCTCTATGGGTACCAGGCATACACGCAGGCAAAACGCTCATACGAAGAAAGTAAAAATAAATAAATAGTTTAAAAATTATATACTTAAAATAAAAATAAGAAACACTCTACCATTGTCCCCAAACACAAATATATTTCAGATTTTTATTACATAAGTCAAACATTATTCTAGTTAAAGAACAATTATTTGTGGACGTCAAGCAGAATTCATGGTTCTGCTATTTAATGGGCTATCAATAATGTCTTAGAAATGAAGATTACAGTGGAAAATAAAATAAATTTGCCATCCACTTAAATTAAGCACAGAATTTTTTGACAACTAAAGATTCTACAAAATTCAGAAGTTTATAGAAGATGTTTATATAAAGTTAAAAAGATTCTCTGAGAATCATGTAATATACTATCTAGTGGTACAGAGCCATGAGTGTAGAATAAATGACACACAGTATTGTATTGATTTACTATTTCTTCTTATAAAATATATTTCAGTTCTTGAGGCTCCGAGAGTGTGTAATTTTCAAAGAAAATTACAAAGAAAAGAAGAAGAGTGAAACTAATTTGAACTTAAAGACATGGAAAATGACTAGATTTTATGAAAGAGTGTGAAATAAGTGGTCCAGTCAATATGCATCTATAAACAGATACATGGAAGCAGTTGTATCCCATTGGCTACGGAGGCGTAGAACCCTTGAGAAGACAGAAACAGTTTTTAAGAGTGGACCACTGATTTGAAGGAGCACAGGAGAAACAATGGTGTCATTCCCTGGGCTGTACTGAGGAGGTAGAAATGAACACAGAGGTGGAAGGAGGGTGGAACAAGAGATTGTACTGTAAAGAGAATGCAGAAACTAGTGCCATCGCAGGATGCAAAGAGGGCCAGTCTGCACCAATAGCCCATTGACAACAAGCAGGAGGTACAGTATAGGTACACTTAGAGCTCATATATGACCAAACATCTGTTGATTTTGGTGATGCTTACACCACGGAGCAGTAACAACAACCCTCACCACTGTTAACCAGAGAAAAATCTCCCTTTCACACAGTAATCACCGACCTGTGACTATTGACAGTCAGTGTGAGTGGCATCCACTGGATCAAAGGTTCTGTTTTGTCTCTATCAACCCTATCGCTGTATAAAATCCCTTTGCCCTAAAGAACCTGTGAGCTCCAGATTTCCAAGATCCTGAGAATCTAGACACCTAAGGAAGTGTTAGAGGCTACAAGAGAAACCACCGGCATACATAGTAAGGTGAAGTAGAAAAGCTCCAATGTGAGATATCTGTACCAAGAAATATATATGTAAAAGAACGAGAGCAATAATTATATTTCTTTTCTAATTGTCCTTGAAGACGCCAGAATTCCTTGCCCAGGTTGATTCAGAAAGCGGTCAAGAATGTTGTATTTGAAAAGACAGACTTTATGTAGCAACCTTTCAATCAGTCTTCGTGAATAACTAATTTTTATGAGAAGATGCATATTGGATCGACTGCCCAGTGCTGAGTCTTCTCCTCAGTGAGCATCGTCACATGAGATTGCCTGCATTCCCGGATGATCGCTAGAACACTCTCTGCCAATCGTGGAAACTTCCTCACCTGAATAAGCATTAACGAGGCAATTACAGGTGGACAGCTCACTGTATTTCCCAGGATATAACCATTTCCTCAGGTATGGGCATGTGATCTTAATCAGGTCAATGAGACACCAGGGAACAATTTCTAGAGCCTTCTCAGTAATAAAAGACAGCTATAGAAAGCAGACTCTCTCATCTACCAAAATAATGAAGAAAGCAAGAAGCTTCCTGTGTTATTGACAATACCTTAATAAATATCAGAATCTAATTTCAGCATGAAGCAT
Organism: Cricetomys ansorgei; assembly: GCA_026225945.1. Lineage (NCBI taxonomy): Eukaryota > Metazoa > Chordata > Mammalia > Rodentia > Nesomyidae > Cricetomys > Cricetomys ansorgei. Next base: position 5,618,903 of record JAMJFZ010001816.1, read on the forward strand.
ACACTCTGAATGACTAGGAAGAACCTGAATTCATTATGGAGTCCTTAAGCTATTGGGTCATCCAGTTTGAAATCCACCCTTATATCTGCTTTATGGTGCCATATGTTTCTTCAGTTATTTCAACCAGTTGAGTCAGGTTTCTACTACTTGTGACCAAAAACAACTTTTAATCTATATATCTGGCTATGGTAACATGAAGAGAATGTTATATTCTGTAGAACTGGAGATGGTGCCAAACCCTATCCGTCTTCATCTAAAAATATGGCCTGCTCAAGCTTCTTCTGGGGTAAAAGTCTACCCCTAGATTAAAAACCAGAGAGAGCTGAAGGAATTCAGGACAGAAGCAGAAATAAAAGAATCTCTCTAGACCCTGCATGGAAGGAAACAGGTGAACTAAGAATATTCTGCAAATGAGAGTGAAGTACGACTGGCAAGCTGGAACTAAGGGTCTCCATATAAGATTTTATTTTAGGAGAGACGGTTATGTCAGAGTAACGGGAAAACCTTAGTACTGCACATGAAGGTTGTAATATTCTGACCACACAACTTCTGTATTTTCTTCATTTAACCTTATTCCTAAACACACACACACGCATATTGAAAGCTCTAACATATCTCTACTACTCAAGGCTTGGCTGAGCAAATGAGCATACCTGTAATGATAAGAAGATTTAAACTGAGAGGACTTTAATGTGCTGGAGAAACGTCAGGATGCTGTGTATTGACAACTCTTTCTAGAGATGAGTCCTCCAGGTTTTAACCCAAGTGGCCTGAGTTCTGCTTTGCTTATGAACATCACAGTCTTCATATCCTGGCGTCTTTGAAGCTGTTTTGTGTAACAAACAAAACAAGGTTAGTATTTAGAAGGTGGAGTAGTTGCTGGTTTGCATAGCAACTGGATCTTTTGCAGTCTCTTTGGGGATACTGAGGTTAATAGACTCACTCTTCACAATGCTCACAAAAGCAACAGCCCCATTCATAACACCCAGCCTGGGATGCAACCCTACTTACAGCTTGCAAATAGAATCAGTGCCAGCCACCACTTTATAAACAGCAAGACCCTGCCCATTTATTTTGCAACACCTTGCAGGTTCTTACTTAAACATAAAATCAATATATGGAAAGTAGTCCATGTATCAGCACAATCGCCAGAGCACAAAAGAAGACACTAGTAACATAAGCATTTTTTAAAAGTACGTGGAATGAAAATGTTATAGTAATTTTTTTTTTCCTTAAAAGGCCTCAGCAAAAGAAAATATTTTTTAAGCCCGTCCACTTTTCCTGGCTGGTAGTAGATCTTCGTAGTTTTACTAAACTCTTCTGGAAGCAACTTTAATATGTTTCATGTATGTGCCATGCTAACTTACTCAAAAAGCTTTAGAACCACTTCTGTTAGAATACAACTGAGATCTCAGAAATAGAAAAAAAATTAAAACTTAATAAGCAAAATACCATATGAATTCTTACTAATGTAATTAATGCTTTTTAATTTGCCTGGATGTCCCTGCATGTCCCCAAGCTATTGCACACACTACCGGTTGTTTCTAGTGCAATTTTAACTCAGGGAGACAAAACTATATTTGAATTCTAAATAGATAAAAAACATTAGCTTGCTGTCTTCTTGCTTTTGCAATTTATTTGAATTGCAAATGCACATTTTATTTTTTAAGAATTATGCCAGGCTATATGACTCGTGTTCTTTGCCCTCATATAGTAGCCCATGTTTTTTTTGTTGTTACTTTGAATCAAAACAGACATAGCAGAAATCTCCTTCAAATGTTCCAGCTCTGCACCATGTTTTAACATTATCAATACCGCGTTACGCTTTCGACAAACAAAACAGAAATTCAAAACCATCAAGAGCGTATGTCTGTTAGGCATCACATGCCACCCTTTTGTTTAAAAATGGAAAGCTAATCTTTGGAGCAGGAAATTGCAGTTATATCTGGCCTGTGCTTTGGTTATTGTTATTTTCATTATTCGTTGGTAATTTAGTTCCCAGGGCAGTAAAATATAGGACACCATGAGACCCATTCCCTGCACAGTGAGCAGTTACAGGGTTTCACAGTGCAGCTCGCAATAGCTTTGTTTCACAATGAGACATACATTTCTACCCACCATGCTGGAATTGATGCTGGTAGGACTGTACTCAGCACACGATAAAACTAAAATATGTAGGCTACAACATCTATTATTGGGCGAATAAAGCACGAAGAAAGTTGAACATCTGACTGGGATCATTTAATTGGTGCTCTGCATCTTACTGTTCTCTGAACCAAATTAGGGAGGAATAATGAAAATAACAGACACCACCTAAGTGAAACCACTTAAATCCTAAAGTGAGGGAAATAACTAGGGTGCTTACTGGCCAGCTTAATCGTGTAATCGGTATATACTGTTTACAATTGTAAGAAAGTTCTGTTTGCGTAAGGTGCAAATCAATCTCATTCAGCTACCCAGTGGGGGATTCCTCTCCTAAGTTATTAACAGTGCTGACATGGTACATAAATATCGGAGAGAAGATTCTCTTATTCCTCCAAAACCGTCATAATAGCCAAGAAATCCAGTCAAAGGAGTCCTTTATCACAGGCGACCTTGAGGAAGGTGAAGAGTTGAGGCAAATATCCAGGCATTCACTTATTTTCCTCTTACCAACGTTTGGTGGGACTCTACTGAGAACACGGCATCCACTAGGAAGTGAGAGGGACAGCTGCAGCTAGTTCCTTGAGTTTCTCCTGTGGTTCACCCCGGGAGAAGCAATGCCATAAGCTAGCCAGCTGCCCTTGCTATTTCTGCCATGCGATGCACAGTGATTGAAGCCCTGCTGAATTTCACATAGCCCTGGGTTTCATACAAATGAAAGAATATTGATATATACTTATCAGAGATTTGGGGGATTGAGATAATCTATATAAAATACCAAAAGAGCTGCTCAGATAAGAGGAGCTTTTCATTCAGAAGAAGTTAGTAGTGATGGTGGTGGTGGTGGTGGTGGTGGTGGTGGTGGTGGTGGTGGTGGCGGCGGCGGCGATGATGACGATGATGATGACAATGACAATAAGATTTAAGTGGGTAAGAAAGCTAATGATCACACTCTTGGAGACAGTTAACCACAACCTCTTCTGCATGGCTTGCAGGATAGCAGAAATAACCTGGCACTAACCACTGATAGAAACATATTTTGTCTTGGTGTAGTCTCTTCTTGGATTAAGACCTTATGCTATTACAAATGCAAATAAGCCAGGGATCAAAGAACAGGCAGAGATGCTTTCAGCTGTTAAGATGGACTACCCCCTGTATGCTAAGAGGAGGACCTGCTTGATAAGAGTTTCATTTGTGGACAGGAGAAAAGGCAGGCCTGCCACAGTACAAAACATTGTTATTACTTGTGGTGAAACCTTCACAATCAGGAGTATAAAGGCCTCATGTCAGGGATGGAAAAGAAGAAAGAGGAGCCAGCCACTGGGAAGATGGGAATTTCAGAATAATGACTGCTACAGAACAAGGACCATATATCCTACAGTATTTTTAAATAACCTCCTGTGGCAGGTCTGCATTATGCTCCCAGTTTATACCTAAAGAATATGAAACAGAGAGATGTCAAAACATCTCTGAGATGCATAAGGAATATGGTGGCTACACCAGATTCACCCAGAGCAGTCAGACCTCAAAGCCTCCTCTTTGCCATGCAGCTCTAAGTGGTACCACCAGTTTGAGTCGCCTTTTAGAATATTTAGCCAAGGTTCTCAAAGTTGTTTGCATATGAGAATCCACTGAGTCAATAGCCAGGCCTGCTTATACATGGAGATATTTATAAAAGTGCAATGCAGAAGACAGTATAGTGAAGATATGACTTGTGAGCTAACAGGATGATGGACGACTGAAGGGAATACAGCGTGTGCTGGAACACCGGCGAAAGCACTGCAGAAGCTCACTGAAAGGGAAGAATAGTTGCTAACTTTTGAGCACAGCAGTTGGAGTGCACTGAAGAGTGTTTTTCTGAGTCAAGGTCAGACACTGCTACTTAACAAAACAGGACTCCCAAATCCATTTACTTGGTAATAGATAGAGCAGGACTACTACAAGCTCCCAATTTACTTTCTGGCAAGATATGCAGCTTGTGGTTATATTAGAGGTGAGGAGCTCAAACCTCAGCAGAAATCTTTGTGATGCAGAAATGGAGGTAGCACAGAAAATGCAAAAGAAGGAAGGATATACAATGTTTGGGCTTAAATGCAGAGAAAGGTCGGGTACTTTCTATAGAAGGTGAATTCAATCTCTTTCTCTATTATTTTAATTCTCAGAAGCTTACATGAGTTAGAAGTAAAAAGAATCCCTCACCCTGGAGATGGATTGCATGTCCTATATAATTTCTTGCTTCAGCTTGAATTAACTTAAAAGTTGTATTATTAATATTTTTCCTATCCCTCTTAACAAATTAATAAATTAAACTTGCAAAGCTAAAGCTGAGATATTAGCTCCCCCCTTGAGTTAGACTGAGGAATGATGGACAGGGATCAAGGAGCAGAGTCGTTTCATTTAATCCAGTGTTCTAATTGTAGGCATGAAATCAGGAAAATGAATGAAGAAACCTGTAATTTCAGAATGATGCATAGACTCAACGAGAACATCAAAGCCAAAATGATTCCCAAGATACACATCAACTGACAGCTTAAAATGCAGCATCCCCAAGAATGCTGCTCTTCACTGCTACCTGCACAATGCTCTGGGTTTTGTTTGTTTCTCTTATGAGTTGAGCAAATATAAGGACTTCAAATAAAAAGAGTAAACATATGAGCACGTGGAGTCCACATAGAGAAAGCATACAGCATGATTCTTAATCATTCAGTATCACTCTGGTGTTTCATGAGCCCAGTTTGAATGTTGGACTTACTGTGCAAATTAAAACAGAGGACTACTTTTGCAAGCCTGCTCTCTATGGGAAACACTGCTGCCATCAGAACAATGTTTCCAACCACACACACATACACAGGCATAACATAAAAGCAAGGAAGGCTCTGAGAACTCACAGATGAGAAGAAATCTGCTTTTACAGACATTCAAGCCTCTTGCTTTTTCTATCATAAAGACTATTTTTAGAGCAGTTTTTATATTCACAGCCAAATTAAAAGGGTATTTCCTGTATTCTTTTTGTCCCCCCAAAACGCATACTATACTTTCACCATTTCCAACCAAGTGATATATTTACTACAAGCAAAGTACCCTTAGATTCACTCATATGTTTTACATTCTGTAATTTGTACAAATGCATAACCGTGTGTATCTACAGTTACAGCATCGAGCAGGCGTTTCATTTGCTTAAAGTGTTCTGCTCATTCACCTTTTATTCAAACACATAGGTCTTCCTAAATCCTTTCCTTTTTAAAGATTTGTTTTATTACACTTAACTTATTTTTGTGTATACTTGTGTGCACATGCGTGAGTCTATGTGTCCATGTCTGTTTCTGTGTGTTCCTATATAGGTATGTGCTCACATAGATGCAGAACCCTTGAAATCCAGAAGAAATGGTTGGATCCTCTGGTGCTTCAGTTACAGGCAGCAGTTGTGAGCCAATCTACGTGAGTGATGGTAACTGAACTCAAGTCTTATCAAGTAGAAAGATTCCTGTGACACAGTAAGAATCAACCCTGATTTTGAATGCTTTAACACATAGCATTAAAATGAAATTTTATATGAAATTAATATAAAATATATAATATGAAATTAGATAAGCAGTTTTGGTCCCATGGTGGCTTATAAAACCCAGTCTTCCTGAACATTCTGAGCTTGGGTAGGGATTTTGCTTTTCAAAGCACAATGGTGCTCTACCAGGAAATGGAGAGTGAAAGATATCCACTCTTGGCTAATGCGCCCTGCATAATAAAACCTGAGATTCCCTGCAAAGATCCAGTGGACAAGCTCCAGTAGATTCCTCACTTCAGGGCCACATGGGACTAGAAACTATGCATGACACGTGGTCAGGAATTCTACTGGGTAAAATTTGTGGTCTTATTGTCCCCAGATCAACACCCACTGGTCAGGCACAGGTACCGATTTTTCAGTGAGAAAATATGGCTACCATATGTTCAGATTCTGATGTGTCACTGGTTTTATTTCCCCTTATCTCCTTTTCTTTAACAGTTTGTGGTTTCTTTCGCTGACAAATTTCTAAGTCTTAATTTATCAAACAGACTAAGTGTAAAGTAACCATAGTGAAGGAACCAAAGGGAACACACACACACACACATACACACACACAGAACTAATACGCCAAAATACCTTCTGCCACAGAAATATGATCTGTTTCCAACTGCCGTGATATAAATTTCCAGAACTCTCAAGCACAGGGCAAGGAACCCAGGGTCATTGAGTTCTTATACTGTGTTCTTTGCTTTATGTCTGATTGGTAAGCATGCAGAAGTAGAGTTGAATTCAGTTTTCAACCAAACAAGCTTCCTGAAAACATGACAAGATTCTGATGGTTCTAGGACACATTTAGAAAACACATTTTATAGTTCTGCTTTAATCAAAATAAGAAACAACTGACTTGAAGTATAAAACTCCTGTAAAGCTTTAGAATCTTTGCTGATATTTAAGTGTCTGAAGAGAGGCATCCCCTGATTCATTTCCTTCTTCTTTCCCTCAGCCAAATAGAGAGAAAACAAAATATTTTTCTTTCTGACTGATTTATACTTCTTTGTAGTCCAATTTAATAAACAGAAGATGGAATGTAGAGCATCCCTTGAGATTCTCTACCTTCATTCTGTGCCCAGACACAGATCTCCTAAGCTAGTCCTCTGTTGAGTCTGAGTCCAGAATAGTCCAGCCAGTGCTCCAGATGGAAGCTCCTGCCAAGGTCAGGGTGCTCCCCTACCTCACTAATATAGATTCTTGCTCATGACAAAATATTTCCTATTCTGACTCAATAAAACTCACTTCTCTAAGTTGAGGTGAGACTTGATATTTTATTTTTAAAAAAAAGGGGGGGAATAGAGAAATCCCCATATGGAATTGCCTTCTTTCCTACAGCTTATTGACAATAATAACCTGTCCAAGAATGTGAATGTGAAGGATTGGAGCTATAGTTCAATGGTAGAGGAGTACTTTCCTGGCATGCTGCTGGCCCCAAGTTCAAGTCTCAATACCAGAAGGGAAGGGACAAGAATGAGTGTATGAAAGAAAATGGCCAGAATGAATATATCAAACAGAAGTCACAAAATATCTTTGGTAGGTTGCTATATATAGTTCAAGAGAGGTGTGTGCTTACTAGACACTGTTGGCAAAGGTACTGACTTATCAGTTCTTGGAGTGAAGGGCAGGTGGTGCACATTCCTGTGCACTGTACATGGTAGTACATGTTACCCTCACCATGTCCTCAAGCTCACAGGGTATTTCAGTGATTGGATTGACTTTCACAAGTCTCTCTGTGTTAGGGTAGTGTTCCAAATGCGAGGTACATTAGAATGTCCACCTTGTTTACTTAATTTCTTTTCCAATTCCTATGATGGGCTGGTGATATTTTGGTTCTATCTCTGAGAGCTCCTAACCCTTCAAAAGTGACATTAATGCCTTAGTCCTGCAGAATTTTGGGAATGAAGAGTGAAGATCATTGCTCATAGCAGCATACTGATCAAGATCATATTGCCTGAAAGACAAGAAACCTGTTAATGAAGGGCCTGGGAATCAATGATCCATTTTGACTACAAGGGTCAAAAGTTTATATTCTCAATCAATCTTTTCTAATCCCTGTTTTCTTGCTTCACCTTTTCTTGTCTGGACCCTCTAGTAATGGTCTTTACTCCCAAATAGGACAAGAGAATTAATGTCTCCATCTTTTTCTAAAACTGCTTTTTCTGTCTAGAATCCTTTATAATTGACTATATTCAAGAAGGAAGGGAAAAGAACTTTTGAACATAGCTCTAATAATATTTTGCCCTTAGAAAGGAACATGACACCATTAAGTGTCGTGAGATACAGACACAAGAATGAGAGCTCTCTTGGGAGGGGAAGCATAGTGGAACAATGAATAAGGGGGCCCACTGTCTTTAAGTGTCTTTGAAGCTTTGCAGAAGAGAGAGAAAAATGTAGCAAATAAGCCAGGAAGAAGCTCTGAGTCTAACAGCCATTAAATAAAACAACAATAGAAAAAGAGACTTCCAAAAGAATGATAGAGAACAAAAATTAAGAGAAATAATGGGAACAGAACCATGGTAAATATCTGAGAATAAGGTACAAAAATGTAAACAGTGCGATCAAACCCACAAAAGAGGAAGAAAATGGACAAATTGAAGGGTCTGAACATTTCCCAGCCACAGAAACATGCTCAGCATCAGAACTCAGAAGGGGAACCCCACTAAGCAGGAAGTCCAGAGAATAAGGACATTTGAGCAAGAGGCAGCCTGGTTAGATATGGAGCAGAGCTGCCATGGCTTGTATCCTGGCATATTCTGGCAAGCTCACATACTTACTGTATATTTATGTATAACAAATACATGTGTGTCCTGCGTGTTGCCACTGTGAGTCTACTTGAGCTCTCTGTATAACCCAAGCTCTAAAATATACATTCTACATGTTCTGCTCATCTGCTGACAACTGTTTGTGCCTGTACCATTAAAACATGAAATCAAACTTAATACGGTAGTACATGCCTTTAATCTCAGGACTTGAGTGTCAGAAGCAGACAGATCTCTATGAGTTTCAGGTCAGCCTAGTCTACATAGAGAGTTCCAGGACAGCCAGAGTTACACTGTGAAACCCTGTCTCAAAAAACCAACAAACCAACCAAACACACAAACAAATAAACAAAAACTTGGAGTCACTATCCACCCGGTGCACTTACGGGACTGCTTTTAATTCCACCCAGCCATGTGATTATGAGACTTGGTAAATCAAGTATTAGCCAAGCTTAGTCCTTGGCTCATGGTCTAGAAGATGTTAAGAAGTAAGCCTGTGTTACATTTATAAAGTAATTCACATTCTCCAAAGGAACACTGCAGAATAATCTAAGCAACACATGTTATTACTTTAAGTAAGAACAAATTATGCTTCTACAAGTAATTTTGCTTTCACTCTGGCCATCAATCATCTTGTAATGAGTGGAGATGTTTTCCTCCTTAATTATGTAAACGCTCACATCTATGGATAAAAAGTGGAGGGTGAAGATTTATTATAATAAGCGAAAGATAAGCTTTTAACTTAACACATGACTCTGGTTTTCCACTTGCCCAGCGTTTGGGAACATTCTGCTGGTGTTTTATTCTTATTCCATGGCCTTACAAAGCTTCAATTCACATAAAAGTACGACCAGGACCCTAAACCTTGACTGTGAAAGTTCTTTGTCTGTGATCACAGCTGGCAGGGCTTCACTGGACACCTGGTGTCAATTATCTTATTTATCATCATAGAATATTTTGTCCTGCTTCAGAAAGCCTTTCAAGTGAGGATTGACTGGAATTATTATTTTTTTCTTTCTTCTTCCCCTTTTCACTTTAAATCAAAAGAAACTAAGATACAAATGGTTTCTTTCTCTCTTTTTTTTTTTTTCTCTTTTTTTAATTTTTGCCAGCCAGCTAACGAATTGCACTTGGAAAGTGAAAAGATCAGTGTTTTCCTTCAGGAAGCCACCAATCAGCCTTCCCCTTCCCGCACATGCGCAGGAGGTGTATCAGGGCCACGAAGCTGTGGGCTGCGGGTTTGTCTGTGGGAAGCTCCGTCACTCATCTCATCTCTGTGCCCTGTCGGTTCTCTTTGTATTAAAAATTTGTGTCAAATCCTAAGGATTTATATAAATTAAATAGTAAATGGATCTGACGTCCAAGAATCACTTATGAAGGAGAAATAAAACTGAACAAGACTGAAATGTCTTCAAGGACATGGGATAAAATTGGAAAGCCAAACTGATAAGCACGGAATAATTTTATATCAACACAATACCTATCAGTGGGAAAGTGTCCAGAAATGCAATCAGCGTGGGAAAATAGATGGGCCACAACAGGCAGAGGAGAGCATTCGTCTAGTGGGAAGGAAATAGAGGTGACAAGGCTGGCTTCCTGTGATAGGAAAACGACACGAAGGAGGAATCCCAGCGATCATTTCTCCCAAGGAAGACCCAAACCAGGACCTGGGAAGATCACCAAGAATTAGTTCAAGTACACCACATCCTATAGATCTGCAGTTCTCAACCTGTGGGTCGTGACGCTTTTGCGGGTCAAATGACCCTTTCACAAAGGTCGCCTAAGACCATCTACATAGCAGATATTTACATTACCATTCATTACAATAACAAAATTATGGTTATGAAGTAGAAATTAATATAATTTTAGGGTAGGGGAGTCATCACAACCTGAGGAACTGTATTAAAGGGCCGCAGCGTTAGGAAGGTTGACAACCACTGCTTTAGAAGAATCATTTTCTATTCCTTCATAGATTTTGCTTTCCAACTGAATCAGCAAAGTTTGGTTCATTTTATAATTCTGTTAAATGTCTGAATTTAATGATATTTCTCGTGTGAACAATATAAATACCAGACTTAAAAAAAAAGGAAACTTTAAAATATTTATTCTTAGAAAGAAATGCATGTTCTTCAGTTAATTTTGTGCTTACAAATGATTGCTTAAAAATGCTCATCCTCAGGTTTATTCTATTAGCACCCTGGTACACATAAGACCAAGCCTAGTGTGGCTCAATAAATGCTTCCCTACCGCCTCCTGGCCAGGGGTAACCCCAAGCTCTCATCCTTGTCACTGGGCAGACCAGGCCCTGGCTGTGTGTGCTGTCCAGTTTGGAAAGGAACATCTCCATCGTAAGAGGCTGTTGTGGTTCTCTGTATAACATTAGAGTCTATGTTGGCTTGAAAGTTATATAGCCGATAAGATAAGCTGACAGGGGTCGCAGTGCCTCTGTCCTCATCCTCTGCCCAAATTTTGAGAGCTGTGAAGAAGGAGAAAAGAAGTGTATTGGAAATTGTTGATGATATCGGATAAACCTTAACAGTTGTTCTTCTCAAACTATACCATTAATTATAAAAACATTAAAATTGCTATAATTTTGTTTCTAAGTAATTTGTCCACTTGACTCCATAATCAAGTTATGTAGCAACTACATACAGAAATATTTTCTCCCGCTGCAGTGGTTTGAATAAGAATGTTCTCCCTGGAGGAGAATATGTTTGAATGCTTAGTCACCAGGGACTGGAACTATTTGAAGGAACTAGAAGGATTAGGAGGTGTGACCTTGTTGAAGAGAGTGTCACTAGGAGTGGGATTTGAGTTTCTGAAGTCCAAGCCAGACCCAGTTTCTCCCTCTCTCTCTATGGATCCTGATGTAGCTCTCAGCTACTAACCCAGCACCTGCCTAGCTATATGCAGCCATGCTCCCTGCAATGATGACACTGGAATAACCCTCTGAAACTGTAAGCAAGCTCCCGACTAAGTGCTTTCCTATAAGAAACTAGAGTTTTCTTCCTTATAAGGCAACTAGGAGTTGCCCTAGTCAGGTGTCTCTTCACAGCAAGAGAACAGTGACTAAGACACCTATCTTATTTCAAAATATTTTCTCTCTAGTCTCCAGTAACAACCTTGTTCCTTGCTTATCTAATTTCTTGAAATTTTTGGATCAAATGCAAGCACATTAGAAAATTTGTGGTTTCTTTTCCCGTTTGTTATATAAAAGTAAAGCTACGACTTTAAAAATGACAGCTTATTAAGCAATTTCAGGAAGTGTTAAAAATAACATTGGCTGAAATTAGATACACAGAAATGTGCATACATTTTCTACCCACCTCACTGCTAGACTTACCAGCTACTGAGGTTGTGTTGATGGAGCTGGGGAGCAGGGATCTCTCCTGATCACTGTCCCCCAAATTACCTGAATTACTGACATTTCAGTGTTTCACAAGTCAGTGACACTTAACTGTCCTAGACCCACCAAGAGTCTTGTAGGACAATTCATAATTATATTCCACCCTATACTAAATACCAGGGCTGATGACGCTGTGACCATTAAATTTTCCTTCCAGCTCTCCTTTCTGTGACCCAAGTGGTAATTCAGTAGAAATCTTACAAATGCAAGCTTTAACATTGGAATGCATGTTGTCCAATTCTGTAAAGTGCATTGAACATCACTTAGTATGGTTCTTCTAATCAGTTGTGGTGCAACATAACTGACTTTTAAAAGTTCAAAGGAAAAGGGAAACTTTTGCTTGAAATTCCATTCTTTGATGCAGAGCAGACATGAATGACTTACCAGGGAATAATTCAATTCCTTCACAGGTAGCCCAGACTCCTATAAATGAGTATGCAAATCAACCTTACTACTCTTTTATCTTGAACAAGAGCATTCAGGAAATAACTGTTTGGAGCTGGCAAACACCAGCAATCTGAAGTATGACAAATATAGAATTCCGCCTCGATTTAATAATAGATCCCGTTATTAGATTATATGGATATGCATTACTGATGTGTCAGAAGAGGGCATATTGTCATTATGTACTTTATTAATCAATAGTTCAAAATATCTCATATACCTGCGGGAATATATAAATATAAAGGGATATAAAGTTCCTGTTCCATTATCTCACCTCTGGTATTGATATTAACCATCCTTTCTAGTTCAATTATATCTCTGTCACAGGTGAGAGTTAGCAGTCTTAGTTTGAGTTCTACCATGTGTGCCTCACTCTTACGGTAGGGCAACTTTCGCCCTGCTTGACACTCACCAAATCCTAAGCTTGACCCTGCACTATAGTCAACTGTCAGGAGCCCACCCTAACCCAGTCTATGGCAAGCCTCTATTTCTATCATTAGTAATGTAAAAGGTGAGAAGTCTCCAATTAGAATAGTCTCCTCAGTCTTTATTCATTGCTTCCAGGGAGAGCTCCTGTTGATAGATTTATTATGAACTACCAGGAAACAGCCTTGAGAAAGACTCAAGGGCAGCTTCAGGTTCTCAATAGTCATGCAGCAAAATCATGTATTGCCTCCTAGTGCGTGTCAGCCAACAGAATCTGTATCCACTATTAGTCACAAGTGACAGTGAGCATGTCCCTACACTCTGATCGCATTAGCAGCTTGTATAGGGTAGAGCATCCGAGCGCCATTTAGGAAGAATTCTAAATTCTTAGCTTAGAGCAAGTCATTCCTTTCTGTATCTGTTTCCCATCGCTGTTTACAAAGACAGCACCCAGAGTGACTTAGTAGAACACTCACTGTTAGAGTTGTGAATCTTGGATACTGTTGTGCTTTCTGCATTGCTAAAAATCAAGACACTATCTGGGATTGGCTCTTCTCTGAAGCCTCCGAAGAATTGGATTATGAAGTTGCTCAGTAGTTGGCCGCTTGGTTTCCTTGCAGCTGTGGGTTGAGGTCTGTTTCCCTGCTGGCTGTCTACCAGAGTCCACCCACAGCTCCCAGGGGCCACCCACACTCTTTGACTAATGTCTCTCCATCTCCAGGAGAGCAAATCAGATCCCACCAGTCTTTGAATCATTCTAACTTCCTCTTTTGTCATGAACCAGAAAAGTTTCTCTACTTCGAAAGATTCTTGTTTTCAACATTAATCTCACCTGAAAAAAATCTAGATTTAAACTAACTGTTTAAACTAACTTAAACACTATCATTGAATTGCATAGCCCTTATAAAAGGTATATCCACGCTCTGACCGACATTATGTCACGGAGTGATCTCATTGGGAAAGAGGCCACTGGAGAAGAATCAAGTCAAAAATAGTATTGTAAGGGTTGAGAAGTTCTGATGCTCAGAGATGGTGTCCTTGTGAAAGCAGAAATCTGCCACAGAGAGGTAGAATAGCAGGAGGGAAGATGGGTCCAGACAGCCATGCAGAGCCTGGGCTAACCGAATGGTGAATGCCAAAGCTTCCTTGACACCATCAGAAGTTATGAAGAGGGAAGAGAGTGGTCTACCGAGCTTCTGAATGTGACCCTGCTGACACTTTCAGGTATTTTGCTCAAGACCAATGAGGAAATCAGTTTGTTGCTTTAAGCCACCCAATTCTGAGTACTTTTCTGCAGTGGCCTTAAGAAATAGACACGCTGTACTGTTAATCAGACTGTTCATCACTGAGACAAAAATAGCTGAAATAAATTAAAAGAACAATATAGTGTGTCTCATGGTTTTGAGGGTTCAGTTCACAGTCATTTGGACCATTGCTCTTGGGAGAGTATGTTGACAATTGTAAAAAGAAAAAAAAAACAGCAGAAAGACTGTTTACATGATGCTATCCAGGAAAAGAGGTAAAGGAGTGGAAGAGAAGGGGGGGAGAGGGAGAGAGAGATAGAAAGACAGAGGTAGAGAGACAGAAAGAAAAAGAGTCCAAGAAAGTCCCAAAAGACACATCCCAGTGACCTTCTTCTTCCAAGGGTGCCCCAGAACTTGAAGTTTCCACGATATCCTAATGCAGCAGCAGGCCAGCCCTTCAGCATCATGAGCCTGTGCAGAGCACAGTAAACCACAGCATACAGCCTATAGCACACGAGCACCAGAGAAGTGCTATCAGATTCAGGGGTTCCCAGGGTTATGAAAGGTGGACCTTGAAGATGTTTCCATCAGTTCTACCTACAATTCATACCATCCATAGCCTTTTCAAAGAACTTGTTCAATATTTCTCTGTTCTTAGTTTCTCCAATATCCTTTTATCTTATCCATTTTTTATACCTCAAACAAGATCAGATCTCCAATTCTTCCTCGGTTCAAGGAACCACCTTCATTTTCTCAGAGGGATTTTCATTTGATTGGCTTATACTATTATGGTTACTATTTCCCTCCCACGAAGTCAGGAAATACACAAAGAAAAGCTCCAAAATTTTTCTTCCACGCTGCCAATGCCACAGTTGGAAGGGCATCTGTGTAACTCAAGGACCAGCAGTACTTTAAATGAAAGCTCAGTGGTGGCTATAGATTGCACAAGAGGATCTTGTGCACAGTTGAAAACTAGAGAATTGCTTCTCCTTAAACAATACCAGTCACTGCACTTGCTAAATACAACATCTAAGTTGTAGATTCTGCTTGCTTGGAACAAAAATATGATGAGTTCTGAACATCGTCTCTCAAGGTCTCACCCATCTCTCTAATTTCCCTATCTTGAAAGAAGGATATGAGGTCTCAGTGCAGTCACAGTAAACAGTAGTGTATATGACTACTGAGATCTGTTTTGATCTGCAGACATCCTACCCTACCTCTTCATGTCTAGATACATACCTTTGTGTGAACTTCCCTTTTGTAAAATCCCCAGCATTTAAGAACAACAACCTCTCTTCCTTTGCTAAATTTTTTTTGTACATCGGGCAATGCATCACACTCTGTGGGAGCAACATTATTCAGTCCCAATCACTCATGTCTGTGGGCTGGGGCCCAAGGTTCTAACTCTGACCAGAAAAAGCTTTCCCAGATAGTCTCCACGGGAAGAAAGCCACAGCCTTTGCAGCTCCAACATGCAAAGGATCCTTGGTTGTTATTCTCATTCATGCATGGGAGAAATCTCTATGCACCAAAAATCAAGTTTTTCTTGAGCCCCCTCAGAAAACTCAAGTTACGGCAGAACAAGCTCCCTCTCGCCCCCAAGTCTGGAGACTTTGTAGCTGCCAAACAGTCACAGCTGAGTTCTGCTCACCTGAAACTGAACCTATGAGAGTTGTGAATCAGTATCTAGATCTAACCGTGACAAATGGATAGATAATGCTTATGATGGAACAGCCCAGGAGTAGGAATTGCTTATGATTTTCACAGGTTCCATCTGGAAGAGGAAGAACCACTGTATATTTCTACCAGTTCCTCTCTGTGACAGACATTCTCTCCAGGGATATGTAAGAAGCAGGTTCAGAAACTCTTCCAGCTGGAAAGAGGAATTCCTCCTAGTTCTATCTTCTTAAATCCTAGTGGTATTCTCTTAAATCCTTCTTATCATACTGGAGGAGGAGTGTTGGGGAAGTTTATTTTTAGTTATGTTTGAAATTGTTTTATACATTGTTGGAAAAAGGGATGCATGGGCTTTGACATTTTGTATTGTTTGCAGGTGTTGGGTTTCTGTGGGGATTGTTTAATTGCTAATGATCTGCACATGGTGTCAGTAGAACACCTAAGGAGTTCTGAATCAATAAAACACCTGAGCAGACACTCAGGGTTCCACTGTCGATCAAGTGTGGCCCTGGCCAGGACAGTGGTTCCCTCTGCTGAGGTCTGGCAGATTTTTGCATCTATGAATAGGCCCCCTTGTCTCCTTGGTGAGCCCCCACAGCAGCTAACTACTACAGAAGCGGGAGATGGAGAGTCAACAAGTATCACAAGTTCAAAGTCAATTGTGAGCACTAGGTCTAGAGAAGGGGACAACAGGGTAAGCCGGGGCAGTGATGTACTACCAGTGCATAAATACATTTTTGGAGAAAACTTGTGAACCACCAAGTCCAAAGTAGACAAGTCTCCTGAAAATTCTGAAGTTTAATTCGGAGACTATAAAAGATCCCCTTCTTGTACTCACCACCACATCAGCAGGGCTCCAGTATAATAGCAGCACTTTACAGTTGAAAAATCTGAACAGCAGAGAATTTTTTTTAGAAAGTAATTAGGGAATCCCCTAAATCAAGAGTGGACAGAAAAACAAGGACATTATGGAAATTAAAATCCTCCAGCACTTGTAGCCACAGCAAATATAGACGATGTAGCCAAATGAACACAAAATTTTCTGCTGAATCCTTGTTGACCTCAGTTCCTATTGTCTGATACAATATGTCCAACATTCCAGAAAAGGTACACGAAAAGGCAGAGAACAAATTCAGTGAACACAAGGAAATCGTCAGACCCGGCCTGACATAGATGGAGAAATTCTCAGATAGGTAATTAGTAATAATTACTACATGTTAATGGCTCTCATGGAAAGGGGAGATAACATATCGTCCAAAGAAAATGGATACTGTAAACAGAGGTATGGGGGAGCTAAGAAAGAATCAAAGAAAATAAACACTGAGTCAAAAAGCACATTGTTTCAGTGGGCTCATTTACCCATGTGAAATAGCCAGTGTGTTAGTAAAGTTCCAGAGAAGGCAGTAGAATTAAAAAGCAGCAGGAACTATGAGGTAATATGAAAATGCATATTACTTCTTGTACATTCATATGTATGCATTCTGAAGGCACAACAGAGAGAAGTATATAAAGGGTTTGAGTCAAATGATGTTTCTATGTGCCCATCAGAGCATAGACATGTGCATTTCTACTGGAGTTGCATAACTTCACCTTCGGAAGATCATGCCAGGCTGCCTCAAGCCTTGAAATCCAGTGGCCATCTGGAAATCCTTTCCCTCCAAGCCTGCCATTCTGTCTTCTTGATTATGGTGTTCCAGTGGCTGTATAATACCACTCATTTGGGACAGCCTCTGGTCAAATAATTGTTTATGTCTTTTGCCTTCTATCTCATTGTTTGTTTTTATCTTATTATCTGTAGGAGCTATTTTGTAGACTAGATATAAATGCATGTCCAGTCTACTCCGGTTCACCCTGACCCGCTTCCCCCACCCTCGGCCATGCGCCCCTTTGATCCTGTGGTGCTTTTGAGAAGTCGCAGCCTCTTTGCTGTTTCCTAGTCAGCAATGATGCTTCGAAGGGAACTGGACCCAATTGCTGCACTTACCTCTCGGGACCTCTCCCATATCTTGACCCTGTGACTCCTTACTCTCTTGTTAGTTTACCGAGGCTTTCAAACAGACATTTTAAGATTTCCCTCGACTTTTCAGCAGTAGAATTGAACTGAATTATTTTATCTATGGTTACCAGGAATGGAAGTCCCAGTCAGATGGAAGTCTTCCCACTCAGCTGTAGAAAGCATGAGAGGGTAGAACACTCAGGCCTCTGTGTGAAGACAGGTGCTAAGTCAGACCTCACTGTTTAATCTTCTTTTATACAAAGAATAACATTGCTCTGTATGTAACACCTCTTACTATTTCAATATTCCAACTTCGGCTTAAAGTCCTGGAAACACTGAGTATTTTCTACTGCATTTTATCATCCTTTGAGTGTCCTAACCTCTGTAATATGAGTCTCCTTTTCTCTTGCAGCAATGTAAGCATCTGCAGGACTTTTCCAATTGTACGCGCATGGGCAATATTGAACCACTCAGGGTTCTGTTAAGTTTTCTCTCTAGCAATCTCAAAATATCTTCTCTTAAGATTCTGTATCTCTGGCCAATGACCAGAAAATGAATTTTTGATAAAAGAATGATTAACTGGGAGTAAAACTGAGCTAATGTGAAAGACATATCCTGTATGCCAATGCCATTGTCAAGAGTAACTCTGGCCAAAATTGCAGGATTTGGGGCTACTAAAAATGTGAAGAACTCTCACAGAATAGATTAGTGAGAAAATACAAATGATTAGGCAAGAGGAAATGTTTAACTTCAGTTGATGAAGCTGTGTTCTCATTACTGGATCTATAACTCTCTTGATACCACAGGCACAGTGGACAGCAGACCCTCAAACAGAGCATATTTAAATAGTCACTGTGCCAGGCTGTTTGCCATACCTAAGTACAGGATTAGTAAGCACAGAGTTGAGACTTGCTGTCAGTTCCAGTTGATTCTGTTTAGCCTCAGATGAAATACTCGATCTTGCCAGTGCTTTCTTCCTTCTCCCAGAAAGGCCAAGAGTCTTGGAATTGTTTTAAGCATTTCAGGACATTGCATGCTGTTGAGTGCACAGAGTGCTGCCTAGAACAAGTGACAGATGTTGTAAGAAAGTGAATACTAGCTGCTAAAGTGCTCCGTGCTTCATTAACATAGAATGATACACAAGGGGAGAGAGTCAAGGCTTCTCTGAACAGATTAAAAGTAGGAATTGATCTGACCAAAGAAAACAGAGCTTTAACCATTCATGGTTGAGACGTTTTATCAAAGGATCCTAATTTTCAAAAAGCTTATGGACCCACTTCATTCTAAAGCTTCTTATCTAAAGTGAGACACAGGGCAACTAGAAACACTCCCTCACCTGCTGTAGACAATTCTGCTTGCTGAACCAGCAACACCAGTGAGAGACCAATAATTCAACCTGCATTAATTTTACTTTGAGCAGGTTCTAAAATGCAAGACTGCAATTTCTAGTGGATGTGAGAGTTATTGGCTCCAAAGAAATTATTTTTAAAAAATAACTTTTTAAAAAGATAATAACATAATTATATCACCCTCCCTCATCCTTTCATCTCTCCATACCCTTTTATATATGTTCTCTTGCTCCCTTTCAAATTCCCAGCTTCTTTTTTTTTTAAATTCTTCATACAGGTGTGTGTGTATGTCTGTGTGTGTGTCTGTGTGTGCTGATTAGTTTTATGTCAACTTGATACAAGCTAGAGTCATTTGGGAATAGGGACTCAGCAGAGAAAATAGTTCCACAAAACTGGCCTGTAGGCAAGTCTGTAGTGCATTTTCTTGATTGATGATTGATATGGGAGGACCCAGCTTACTGTGAGTGGGGCCACCCTGGGCTGGTAGTCATGGGTGCTATAAGAAAGCAGACTAGATGAGCCATAGAGAACACACACATACCAGTAAGAATCTCCATGGCTCTCCTTCAGTACTTGCCTCCAGGTTTCTGCCCTGAATCCCTTCCCTGACTTCCCTTCATGAAAGATTGTGATGTAGACACGTAAGTCAAAATAAACTATTTTCTCTCCAAGTTGGTCTTGATCGTGGTGTTCTAGCACAGTGGTCAAAACCCTAATTATGACTGTGCTTTTATGTATGTGTTTACAGGACTGACCATTTGATTTTGAATAATCAATTGGTGTGCACTTCTCTGAGGAAGACTATTTCCCCCTCTCCCAGCATTCCTAAGTTGCCTGTAGTTCTTTGTCTATGGTGGGAGCCTTGTGGGATATCCCCCTTTCACATTCGCATGTCTACTGGAGTCCTCCTTGCCCAGCCTATGCTCAGGCTACTTGTGCCTGTAGACTTCACGGATGGAACTTCTCTGACATTTCTAGGAGACACAATCTCACAGCAAACTTGCTGTTCCTCTAGCTCTTCCAGCCTTTCTGCCACATTTTCCAAAATGATCCCCGAGCCTTCGTAGTGGTGACACAGATGTATCAATCAAGACTGGGCTCCACAATTTTGTATTCTGAGTAGCCATGGTGTTCTGTAATGGTGTTGATCTGCTGTAAAGTGAAGCTTCCTTGAGAACTACACTTATCTGAGGATAGAAAGTTGAAATGTTCAGAAAATAGATAGAGATGGATTCTTCTGCTTTAGTACAGTGGCTGTTGTAGGTTCTCCTCTGAGATCTATGACTCACTGGCCCTGGATAGCTGTGTAGGTTTCTCCTACCAGGCATGATTTCCCTCTTGTTGAGCAGGTCTTAAGTCTAATTAGAGAGCTATTGGTTACCATCAAGATATTCGTGCACTAATGAACCCTTAGGGTTATCATTCAAAATTGAGAAGTTCTGTTGATTGCTTCTCTCCTTTGAAAGTTGCATGCTGCCTTCTGGTACCATGAAAGTTAATCCTCAGGGAGGAGGCTTTCAGGCCAGATCTAACTCAGGTCCTCTGGACCCTGTTTCTGAAGTGCATGGTGTCTTTAGCTCTAAGGACTTTCTTTCCATCTCTACTGGGCAACCAAGGGCCTTAGCAATAGCAAGGATATTTCGGGAGCCTTTTGAACAACTTTGACCAACAACTCAAAATAAAGCTTCTCACACCTGGTGTTGGGGATTTTGTTAAATAGTCTATGGCTCTTTGGGGAAGCATTATCATCCTTAATAAGAAAAGTTCATCTAAACTATATACTTATATTTATACAGTGACTCGCGTGTATTAGAGGTATTTTTAGGTAGCTAGTTAATAGTATAACTCTTTATCACTTGTTCAGATGCCTTTACTTAACCCCTTTACTCCCTAATTAGAGACCCCACTTACTCATTTTCTCCATTCAGGTCACGTGTCTCCTGCTATACCCTTTCTTTTGTTCCTCTCCACCTCTGCAATGATCCCGTCTCACTCTCCTGATTTCTCTTGCAGTGATTTTTTTAAAGAAAAAGACTATGGGAAGACATCACAAATAAAAAAAGATAATATTAATGATTTCTTTTTCCATAGCTACAGAGACCATGTTGCAAAATATTGTCTTCTGGGATTCAGACACAGGACAAAACAGTGTTTGTTTTGCTCTAGGGCAGTGACTATAGTGGTGGGGTGCATTATAACTACAACAGAAATTCTTTCTCCTATATTGATCTGCCTTATGCATCATCTGTCATCTTGCCAAGATGGTTGTCATAAATACATTGACCTTGTACTCCCTAAAATACGCCAATTGACACCATCTGTAGAATGTATCCATGTATATCAAAATTGCTGTAAGAATCAAAGGACTGCACCCAACCCTCAATCACAGAGTCAACTGATTGTCAAACTTCGATCAATTTTTAATCCCGTGATACTGAGGTTTTGTAAGATCTCAAGGATCATCTAAAGTCAACTTCCTCATCTAACAAATCAGAAACCTGAACCCCATGGGATGGTATGCAAGGTCACACAACTCTTTAGAATTAGAATAAGGACAAACCTCCAGACCTCCTGACTCCACAAACAGCTCTCCTGACAGGGGTGGACAATTGATTTAAAATAGACAAACTTCTATCTAACAAGCAACAAATTCCCAAAGAGCATCTTTGTTTAAATTATGAAGCAGCTGAGAAAGCAAATCAGAATCTTAATGAAATCAGGATGAGCTTAATGAAAATTGAGAAGCCAGGCAAATGGTGACAGGCAGAAATTATTAAGCAAATAGTTAACATACCATAATCATTTTCCCCCATTTGTGTTTTATTGGCTTAGGTGGAATTTGGCATGCGTGAGACCTTTATATAGATAGATGCCTCTCCTACCTCTTTGAGATTCTTGGAAGAACCCATCAATTTCAAGAAGCAGAGAAGGAAACAAAAGCAAAGACAAATGGGCAACCATATTACTTTGAAAAAACTTAGGGATAATGAGATGTTCTGAAAATTAAAAAAAAAAAATGTAGACCTCCAAATTTATTTTAGCAATCTGCTCAGTATAGGCTAAAAGACATTGTGGATGGAGTCGTTTGCAATGAGCTTATCTGTCATTTCAGGGAACAGTCATGTTCATACAAGGCTCTCAGGCAAAGTCACGCCTGTCAGCACTATCCTTTTAGAAAGTTTGTTGAAAAATGTGTCTGCACTCTCAAGGCATTCCCCACACAATAAAAACACAATCCACGTAAATACTCAGAAACATTTCGAAATGCAAGTTCTAGCTCCCGAATTGAAAACAAAAAAAAAAAATTACATGGCATTAAAAGGCCCTAGAACTTTCTGCATTCAATCATTAATGCGACCAATAGAACAAACTCACCCATGAATGTTCATGTTCCAGTGGATAGTCAAGTAAAGTTATCTATTCTGAAAAGGGCCATTGTCTCAGTACTGCCTGGGTCTACTAGTATACATTCTAACTTTATCAGTACAACTTATACCACCTGATCTGGAGATTTAATTTTATAAGATACAATTGCCAAGACAGCTTGGAAATTTATATATATATATGGATGTAATACAATGGGAAATACAGAATAGCATGTTTATATTTAGACTTAGGAGGTTCTTTTTGCATTGAATTAATTCTGGGAAAGGAAAAACGACTTTTAAACAGGTGGTGATGAGCAAACGGATATCTGCATGGGGGAAATTAATTTTGATTTTCATTCATACTATATACAACAGTCACACCTCCACGGGAAAAGCAACCTGGACATAGACCTTAAGACTCTAAAACTTCTAGATGGAAACATAAAAGAAAATCTTTGCAGGTTTGAGATAAATAAAGGATTCTTCAATAGAACAGCCCAAAAGAGAGCCTTTTTTAAAGTAAAATTTGGTATTGCAGGAAAAAAAATTCAAGTTTCTTTTACAAAAGCACTATTAATAAAGTAGAAAGGTCAACCCCCAAACTGAAAATGTGCATGATAGCCTATACATCTGGCAAAGAGCTTATACCTACAAATCTCTTGTAACTCAATGAAAAGATAATCCGATTTATAAAGCAATGTTGAGATGCTCAGGCGAAGGCTCAGCAGAGACTGCTCTTCTCACTACCAGGTTCAGTTCCCAGCACCTACATGGCAGCTCACACCCATCTGGAATTCCAGTTTCAGGGGACCCACCGCCCTCTTCTGGCCTTCGTTGGCACTGCAGGTATGTGATACACAGACATACATTCAGACTCATATACATAAAGTAAAAATAAATAGAATCCCAAAAAGTTAATGTGTGCAGAAGATTAGGACACATCAAAAAAGAATGCACACAGATGGATCCGGAGTACACAGGAAGGTGCTCAGTAGTACTGTGCATTTGAAAGTACTAGTTAAAATCAAACACAAAAACAAAAACACACCAAAAAAAAATGAAATACTCTGTCAAACTCACTGAAATTATTAGCATTTCAAATATTCAGCATCAATTGTTGGTGTACATTGTTCATAGTAATGTGAATGATAATGTATTTGCATTCTTAAGTAACTGTTGATGTGAAATAAAGATGTGTTCATTCAAAAGAATGACTAATTTCCTGGAAGCGTTCATTCATGATAGATGAGGTAATCCAACCCAAAAGAAAAGGATGGACAAATCACGGCTTCTCCATAAGATGGAACAACACTGTGCAACAGAGAAATGAACTACTGGGCTACTACTGCAAGGTAGCCACAGTGTGTACGCTAGGCAAGATAAACCAGGGCTAACCATATATATGGAAACAGTTGCTTTTCTAAAACCTTATAATATGCAATTAGTCCATAAAGATAGAATTCAAATTAGTGGTCTCCTGGCCCTCAGGTGAGACAGTTGAGAAATGTATGTGTGAAGGAAGTGTTTCTTATTACTATTGTGGTGTAGGTTCCACGGGTTTAAACATTCTGCTGAACTTAAAAGTATAATAAAATTCCCACATTGAAAACTAGATTAGAAAGAAACCAACAGTATCAAAGAAGATATAAAGTAACTTGCGTGTCTGTCATATGTTCTATGTGACCTGATTCACATCCTTAAAGGACAATGACATACTAAAAAAATCAAAGCCAAATCATTTGTAGATTCCCCTCCGCAAGGAAGTCTTTCCTGGCTCCCTGATCTAAAGCAGTAACATGCATGTAGATTACAGTGGTATGCATAGAAAAATGTGTACTATATAAATGTATAAGTAAATATAAATTATTTGGAAAATGTAGTAACAAAATTTCTCCATAGAAAATCAATACATAAAAAAATTTTGTTTCTATCCATATAACAAATAAATAAGCACAAAATCCAGTTTTTAAAACACAGCACTTAAAACAACATCACGATATCAAATACCTGGGAAGAAATGGTTATAAAATATATTGACAACTAGGCACACTAGGCATGTGTGGTGATGACACACGCCTTTAGTATCAGCATTCAGGAGGCAGAGGCAAGTGGACCTCTGTGAGGTCAAGAGTAGCTGGTCTACATAGAAAGCTAGCTTTAGGCCAAGCAAAGTTATATAGTGAGAATCTATCTCAAAACAAAAAAGAATTTATTTCAAGAAATAAAATAAAATCTAAATAGAGGGGAATAATTATCTTAATAAATTTGAAATGTGTTATAAAGATGGTCACTCTTCAAATCTTATCCCTTTCCTTTTCTCCCTCCTCCATAGTTCTCATAGAAACTGGTGATCTGAATTCCATACTTAATTGCAAAAAACTAAGAACAAACAAGATGAAGTCACAAAGTAGGAAGACTTACTGGACCTGCTGTCCAGCTTGCTAACACATATTGATTCCTGGAGAACAGTACAGCCAGAATATAGAAGATGATATACACACAATCCTTTGTTTCATGATAAAGATAACACTGCAGAACATAGGTGGAAAGGACAATCATTCCACAAACAATTCTAGGTCAACTGGGTAACCAAATGGAAGAAAAAGAAACTAAATTCCCAGATCGTTTCATATTTTAAAAAGCAAACATTAGGTGGATTTGAAGATTTATTTTGTGAAATGACAAAGTTCTTTGGCAAAAATGTCTGTGTGTGGCTTTGGAATAACAAAGGAATTTCAAATGAAAATAGGAAGTTTCAATGACTAAAGAGATTGCTAAATTAAATTATAGCAAAATTAGAAACCTCTGTTGAAAGCTCTCAAGTTTCTTTAGGCATGTTTCAGAATTGGGTAAAATATCTTTGATTTTTATAACCAAAACAAAAACCCTATGTGCAGATAAAAGATACCACACATCAGTATTAAAGGGACAATGCTACAGACTTGAGCAGTCATTTCAGAAACCAAATTGCCAATAAAGTTATAAAAACTGCCTGAACTCAATAGTAAATCAAGGAAATGCCAGCTATGATCACAAATCAATGTGACTATATAGCCCCCAGGATGACAGAACTTAAAAAGACTGATTATGGTAATTCACCAACCTGATTATAACTTAATTGTATAGTGTCCGTAGTATTAAAAGTAAAACTAGGTTTAAAACTAAATATGAGAGGTAAGTAAGTCATTTAGGAAAGAAACAGAAATATTCTAAGAACACCAAGGAAGGTACTCACGTCTAAAACATGCTTATGTAATATAGACGTTTTGGTCAAAACTTATCTGTCAACAATAATTTATTAATCTAGCACAATTTAGTGAAATTCTTTTTTGAGGAATAATGCATAAAATTATTTAAAATTAATAGATTTGACAGTGTGTCTTTGCTAGAAAAGATAGTTATGAGAAGGGGGTGGTCAGGAGAATACATACCTTACCAGATGTTTAAATTTACTATAAAATTATTGCAATTTGGCACCAATGAAAGAATATCCAAATAGATTTATGGAACAAAACTGAGCCCAGAAATAAATCCACAGAAGTGGCCTTTCAGTTCAGTAGGAAATGGTTGGTGTATTATGAAATGATCCTGGCACTATTGGCTCTTTCTGGAAGAAAACAAGCTGGAACATCTACCTCTCGCCATATGCCGCGATGAATTCCAGATGGATAAAACTTGAACGCAAAAATATTTGTGAAGTTCTTAAAAATTAGAAATTTTCAAGGCTTTTCAAACCCCTGAGGCAGAGAAAGTTTTTCTGTGCAAATTGTACTCGTTCAAAAACCTTAATTTCCCTTTTTAAATTAGTTCTTCTCATGCCGTGAGTGTTGACCATACTCATCCCAACTCCCCCCACATCTGCCACCTTTCCTGACCCACCCAGCTTTATGTCCTCTCTGTTTTCCCACCACCATGTCCAGTTTGTGCTGCCCACGTATTCACGGATGTGTGTCGTCTACAGGAACATAGTTGGCTTGCCAGAGGCCACATTTAAAAAAAAAGAAAAATAGTTTCTCTCTCTCCCAGCACTATCAGTGGCCAGAGTTCCTCAGGTAGGGTGGGACTTCCTGTCCACCTCCCTTTCCCCCCCTCCAAGTCATAAATTTAAAGAAACATGGTTCAACATTGTAGAATAAAAACATATAGGGTATATTCACTGTAAACAATGAAAAGACAAATGATAAGATAGGAAAACGTTTGTCTAGGAGGGCTACTATATTTCTAAGCAAAAAAATATATATATATGCCTCTGATTTAAAAAATGGATGACTACATGGACAAAGGCAATATATACATATATATAATTTATAAAAGGTAAAATGCACTCAGCCAACAAACATGAAAAGATGTTCTGCCTTACTACTACCTAGAAAAAGCGCAAGCTAATGTATTTTAACCATATCAGCGAAACTTAATTATGTACGACATCTCAAACTCAGTGAAAACGAGAGAAAGCGAGTTCTCTCATGCTGTTGGTGTGACCACCGGTCGCTCAAGGCAGCTCTCACAGGAAGGTGACATTAAGTGGTCTAGCAACTGTGACTAACGTTAAAAATGTATGCCTTTCGCCTAAGCAATTTCACTGTAGAGAAACAAAAGGAAATAAACACAAGAGTGATCATTGCGACATTTAAAAAAAAAAGGAAAAAGAAACCTCTAGAAACAAATGGATGGCGTTGGCACGGAAATAGGTAGATTGTGGGGTGTACATTGTACAAGTCGCTGTTGAAAATATGAAAGGGGGAGGGAGAAAGAGAAAAGAACGGACCTAGGTCAGCATCTATTCACCTTCAGGGGTCCCTGCAGGGGTATCGCTAAATTATATATGGTACAACCTCCCAAAAGAACAAAGCAGACCTGTATGTGCACAGACACCCACACCATCACCGAGGAAGCCGTGGAAGTTTAACATCCATCACTAGAGGAAAACATGAGCAAAACACATCAAGATAAGGGCTTAGGCAAAAACGTTCTGCAACAGAAACTCTAGTAGCAGAGAAAATGCTCCCAAGAACCGGCAAACAGGACTGCATGAGACTCAAAAGTTTCTGCCCAGGAAAACCAACAATCAGAGTGAACAGACAGCATCCGAGATAGGAAAAAAATATCTGACGACCGCACATCAGACAGGTGATTGATGACTAGGATGTAAAAGGAGTTGTGAAAATAAATAGAAAAAATACAGTCAATAAATAGACCAATGAACTGAAGAGACAGTTATCAAAAGAAGAAATATAAATGACAAATAAGACTTGAAAATGTGGTCAGCATCCATGGCCAATCAGGGAAATTCAAATTAAAACAGCTGGGAGGTTCCACCTTACTCCACCTGAAATAGTCATGAACAAGGAAACCCAGCAGCAACAAATGCCGAGCAGGGTGTAGGGAAAGAGGAACCCTTATTCATCATCGATGAGTGGATATTGTACAGCGGTCTACGGAAATCCATGCACATATGACAGGCACACCCATGCCTATGGCTACACTATGTCCAATAGCCAGGAAATGCAATCAGCCTAGTCATGGGCAAATGAATACAGAAAATATGGCACATGTGAAAAATAAAATTTTATGTAGCCACAAAGAAAAAGGAAGCATGACATTTTTTCAAGATGAAACACAAATGAACACAACTGAAAATTATTATGGTAGTGAAATAAGTCATATTAGAAAAGACAGTTATTGCATGTTTGGTACATGGAACCTGGACCTTAAATTGCAGGGGTGTGTGTGTGTGTGTGTGTGTGTGTGTGTGTGTGTGTGTGTGTGTTTATAGGGTAATTTATTCATTTGTGTATATCTGAAAGTGTAGATTATGAACCTGGAAAGGAAATTCTGAGAGAAGAAATCTTAAGGAATGTGATGGAATACATGTAATGAGAAAACAGGAAGGGTAATTAATTAAGAGAAGGGAGGGAACCAGCCAGAGTGGGTTCCCATAGATGACAGTGGGAAAGGGAACTGATTAAGAGCAAAGTAAAATGCCATTTATATATTAAAATGCAAAAAAAAACTCAATATTTTATATTCTAACCTTAAAAACTTATAAACATAGAATAAAACATCCATACAACATTAATTTGGAATAGAACAGAGGGGGGGAAATTACCTTTCAGGTGTGCATTTTGCAGTGCTTTAGCAATTATGGTTACCACATATTTTACAATTACAAACTTGTTGACTGGTTGAAAATGGAAGCTTGGCCCTGTTGACTTTGAATATAAACTTCTCAGCCATTCTTCTGTCCTAGACTTTCTTTGTCTGGATATCCATTGTATTTACTTATTCGTTTATTTGT
The DNA here is from genome assembly GCA_026225945.1 of Cricetomys ansorgei. Taxonomy (NCBI): domain Eukaryota; kingdom Metazoa; phylum Chordata; class Mammalia; order Rodentia; family Nesomyidae; genus Cricetomys; species Cricetomys ansorgei. The sequence continues at coordinate 5,647,565 of JAMJFZ010001816.1, forward strand.
TTAGCAAGGGGACTGTGCTACAAGATGTTTGTGGCAGTCAGAGGACAACCTGGGAGAATTGGTTCACTCCTTCCAGCATGTGGGTCCTGGGGACTGGATTCAGATCACTGGGCTTGGCAGCCCATTTAGCATTCAACCACTTAGCAATCTCACCTGTCCATAGATTTTCGTTTACCTACTTTCTTCCCTCCTTCCTCCATCAATAGCAGATTCTGTTAATTCATTCTTAAAATAAGCTCTTTCTCTACTCATTCCCTCCATTAGCTATTCTTTTCCATTGTGTTGATGGTCTCTCTCATACTCCTGACACCGAATTCCGAGAAGTATAGAAGACAAACATGGAAATCAAAATTAAGACTGAGTGAAAAAAAACTCACACTGTCCAGGAATGCAAAAACACACTTTAAAATACCACCCACCTGGGTCAGCCCTGGATCTGAAATCTGAGGAGAGAGTTCATTTCAGCAAGTGACATTGCAATGGTAGTTGTATGTTACAACCTTTCACCAGGTTATTCGGTTCATTAATGTTTTAAATAAACCACATGAACCTGGTGTGATGAGGCATGTTTTCTCTACTCAAGGAGAAACGGCAGGCAGAGTTCTGTGAACTCAGGGCCAGCCTAGTCTACACAAGGAGTTCCAGGCAAGGCAGATAAATACAGTGAAACAAAACAAGAAATTAATAAACCTGTCTAAAAACAAAGCCAGAAATTAATAAACCACATGAACTATAAATGACTATTATAATAGAATTGTATTTATAATAAAAATTTTCACCTATTAAAAAGGAGTATAAGAATATTAACTAGCTAGTACAGACCGTCAATAAAAAGAGTGAGTTCTGAATTCCAACTCAAAAGGGAGAACAGAATATCGTGCAATGCTGCCTTATTCTCCTCCAAGGGTTTGATGTTTATGTTTTATTCTACACGAGAAATGCAGTGCCTAGCTCTACAGACTCTTGTGGGTATTAGGGTACAAGCTAAAAGCATTCCACCTGCTGCAGTAGCACGTGGAATTCATCCTTAGACATATCGAAAGCTGACTGCTGCTTGCAGCTGGGGAAAAAAACTTGGAAGGATTCTATTTTCTCTCTGCTCGCTTCTCTCATCACACCACAGAGCATGAAGAGTGGGGAGAATGTGTTAGGGTCAGGGAAACAAGCATATTTGGCTAGGTCTTCTTCCAGTATGGAGACATGTCTTTGTACAATAATGTGTAGAAACATGTAACTTGTGCATGCAGCAGAATTATAGACCTATATGGTGAACAACCTGACACCATCTTAGAAATATCCACCTCAGCTTCCTACTTTTGGAGATTGGATTAGAGCAGAATGATTACAGGTGATAATCAACATCTTACACAATTGCCTTTCCTTTTCATAATTCTCCATAATACAAGCTCTTTGAATAAGCAGCAAGCAAATACTCATTGACTTTTTTTGACTGCAAATATATAGAAAGATCTCCTAAAAGTTGTACAATAAAAATACTAACTCAAACACATTCATAACAAATTTGCTAATGGAAGGAATTTTCTTCAGTGCACATAAATACTCTCTCGTAAATAAATGTTAGACTTGAATTTCTGTATCCTTCTGAAGAAGGAAAGTAGTGTACTCTTAAATGGTGACAGCAAATAAAGCATATCTTCATGGCAGCTAGAGTAGTCACAATGAACCTAAAATTTCATTCAGCAATTACTAAGAAATGCAAAGTGTTTATATTCCACGTTCTTACTAACCAGAATAGGTCAGCATGGTCAGCCCAACCCAACCCCTCTTGGGAGTCTTGTTAGTTCTGACTTGCCTTTTACATCTCTGCTACTTTTCTTTAGCTTTTTAATATATTGGTTATACTCTTTTCTCAGCTGTGTGTACCACCTGTTCCTAAATGCCTGGCATTACTCCCTGATAAACTGCTGTATAAATACTTTGGAGCCTTCCTTTAGAAGTTAGAGCCTTTGTCAGACAAGGTAAAGGGAACATAAACAAGTACATGCCCTGAGAATGTGAGGGGATTTTTGTTTCGTTGAAGGGTTTTGTTCTTGGTGGTTTTCCTTTTCTGTGGATCTCACATCTTCCCAGCTGAAACTCTGGGGTGAGACTTCCCAGCTGCCACAGGCTTCCTACTTCACCCTGGCCCGTGAGCCCCATTACCCCAGTGAAGAAGGGAGTCTTCAGATGTGGTTTAGGATCCCATTGAGTAACCTTATGTATTTTTTTAATTGTAAAAGTATTTTGGATTGGACTACTTATCAATTTTTAAATCTCTGTGTTGTGAGTGCATGTGTGGCACGTTCTCGTGTGTGAACACAGTCATGTGAGTGCCAAGGTACACACCTAGAGGTCAGCGGACAGCCTAAGGTGTGAGCTGCCCTCCTCCTTGTTTGATACATGGTCTCTTGCTTGTTGCTGCTTTGTGTGCAAGTTATCTGACCTGTGAGCTTCTAAAGATTCTCTCGTCTTGTACAAACTTATTCATTGTATGTACTATTATCTCATGAGTACTAAATAATGGACATGGAAAGATAAAATTAGGATTCCCTCAAAAAGCTTCAACCTCGTGATTAATTGTCAACAAATAAGAGCCTGAAAATACTAACATGAGTCCTAAATAATATGGAGAAAAATACATGGACTAGTGTTAATCCAGGAGTTCATTAGAAATTATTTGATATTCAATGAATTTCCTCACAGAAATAATTATTGAAATTAAATCTGGGGTGTCAATCTTCATTTGCACACTTGATTCCTAAGTCATTCAATTTGACTTTGTCTTAATTCCATTACAGCAAACCTCCACATGTATTAAAGGACCCCAGAACATGACATCTGCATTATCATTCTTCCTCTTCACACCATAGCAACTGCTAGTGCCAAAATGGGGTAGTAAGTTGAATTTTAACTTTCTATAGACAAGACATTTGGAAATCCAGCCATCGAAAGTCCGGGCAGGCGCACCCCATCGTTGGTGCTGTACCCAGTGCTTTAGCCTCCATAAAAGTCGCCTAGGTCCTATAATGTCGGCCACTAGATTTGAAGTCAGAGCAACTGCTGCAGAACAGTCTCACCAAGTATTAATGCCAGAGCTAAAAAGTGTTATGAAACCTAGCTTTCACATCCATCCTGAGGCTTCATGGGAGAATTTATGGAAACCACTCTTTGCCGTGTCTTGGATGAAATAAGAACCTTAGAGAACTGCTGGCTGCCTTCCCTTCCCTCCTTGATCATTCATGTCATGTGTGGAGTCTTAAAAACACTTTTTAATAAGATGAAATCCCAGATTTCTGAACCACTGAGGAAAACGTCCAAAGCTAGAAACATAATTGGTGCTCTGGTGGGCAGCCCACACTGTAATTGTATCCTCCTGGCGTGCCATTTCTTCTACTGTAAACAGTGTTCCATATGAGAAGAGCTGTGGGAATACGGCCACCTACATGGGGTGGGTCTTTCGTAACCTCTTGCTGACCACAGTCTGCTTCAGAGTTGACTCTTACATAAAACGGCAGATATTCTGTTGTTGCAAGGACTGATCCCCAAGCGAATCCACAGCATTGTTTGGGAATAGCCTTCTATCATGTTCTGTTACTGTTCAGTAGTTCTCCCTTTGTTTAAGGGAACTTACAGAACTAAACAGGAACAGGAACTACCGGTAACGTTTTTAAAAATCCTTTTAGAAGGGCTGGTGAAACGGTTTGACAGGCAAAGGTATTTGCAGCCAAGTCTGATGATCTGAGTTCAAATCCCTGAGAACCACATGATTAGAGAGATCAGCACCAGAAAGTCGTCTTCTGACTCCCATGCACATGTTGTAGCACACATGTACACACACACACACACACACACACACACACACACACACACACACACAGTGTAATAATGATTCCTTTAGAAAATTCAGGTGACAGAAGGAAAAAAAAGAGAAATTAGGAATATTTGAGAAGGTGCCAGAGGTTTGTTCAGAGTCTGCTTATTAAACCTTAGACCTAGTTAACAGCAAGTCCCTCCCTGTTCCGTGAAAGAGAGGTGATCTGCAAGGTGCCTTCTGGCTCTAAGTTTGTATGATTTAATGTGAACTGGGGTTTCCTTAAGAGCAAAGTTTTTAATGATGTGAGACGTAGCTCTGAACCCTTAAACTCTTCTTCAGAAATTAATTTCAAGGGACTGATTCATGCTTTCATCAAAGCCCAAGCCTGTTCTGACTGTGAGAGCAAGCTTCTATTCAGGAATGTGCCCCTCTGTGACGTGCACTGCCCGTGCAGTGTGCATCCTTAAGCGAGAGTCACAACACCGGGATAGATCCGTAGGAAATGTTTAAAGAGGATCAAATATCTTCTAACCTCTGCATCCCAGCCTGAGGTAAGGGAGTCAATGCAATGTTCTGTGAATCTCATCCCTATTTTCAATAAAATTCATAATTGTCTTCAGTCTAAATATTTTATTGACAAGTCTTTCATATAATGTATTCTATTCTGATCATGATTTCCCCTGCCATACTTCTTCCAGGTCCTTCCAAACTCCCCACACATCCAACTCCATGTTTTCTTTCTTTCTCTCTTTAGAAAACAGGTAAATTTTTAAAAATAATTGAAAAATAATAAAAAATCATGAGAAATACACACATGCACAACACACACACACGATTCATAAAACACAATAAAAGCAAAATAAACCATTAAATACAAGCAAAAGACCAGTTTGGTAAAGCAATAAGAGACAGTTGTTGGTATGGGCCCAGCCTTTCAGTGTAGTTTGTATACCCAGTGAGACTTTATTGGAGGAAACTTATTTTTATTTTGCAAATGGTTGTCCACTGGAGATAGCTTCTGGGTTAGGAATGGAGCTCGTGTCCACTTCCCCCTTGGAACTGGAACTACATCTGGCTTGAGCCTGTGCCATTCTTGTGCATGCTGCCACAGTCTCTGGGAGTTCATATGTGCATCAGTCCTGTTGTGCCCCCTCTGGCTCTTACACTCTCTCTGTCTCCTCTTCCACAGGGTTCCCTAAACCCTGAGGGGAGGGGTTTGACGGAGATAGCCCATCTGGACTGAGTGTTCCAGAGTTTCTCCCTCTTTGCACATTGTCCAATTATGGGTCTCTGTATTAGTTCCCATCTACTGCAGGAAGAAGTTTCTCTGATGAGAGCTGAACATGTCCTCGGTCAGAATCCTTAATCTGGTGATAATCTTGGTCTTTGTAAGTGGGATCCTCAAGCTGCATTTGACAATCCAGTGCACAAGAAAATTACACTTCCAGTTTGGACAGCCTTCTCCAAATAGCTCAGTTATGAGAACAGACTAATATATAATTGGCTGGGCACTAATCTAAGGGCTTTATATATTCTCATTTAATATTCAGAATTACCAGATGGGGGTGATGATTAATACCGCTGTGTTATATAACTGGAGGAAACAGAGGCAAAGTAGCATCTCAAGGTTACAAGTGGTAAGACAGAGAGAGAGTACAGTGTCAAGGACAAACATCGCCTTACAAGAGGTCCATGTGAGACAGAATTACCATGGACATGCTTCTAGATATTCTGATTTAGATGCAGTAAAATGGGCTAAGCCCGGAGACAGAAGTCTGCTAGGATAAGCACAGGCTGGCTCGTAAGAGCCAAATGTAAGATCTGGAGGAATTTCTTCAGACAGTTAACTTCACAATTTCACGCTGGTCAGTTTGTAATTGTCCATGACACACTATTGATGCACTGTCAGCAATTGCTATTAACCTGACACTGCCCTCGACCCCTAAGCCCACTGAACCGGCTGATAAGCATGTACCTGCATGCCACTGAGTGAATAGCTTTCTAAAGCCTCTCTGTTGCTTCTAATGTCCAGGTACAGCCATTCCTGGTAATCTGTTAACAGCAGTTACAGTCAGAGCAGAGGTGAGAGAAGGTGGGATACTCATTATATATTGATCTATAATGTGCTTGACAAAAGAACAGAGCAGGAAGGGCTAGGGGTGTAGCTGAGTCTGTGAATCTCTTGCATAGCGTGCGGGGAGTCTAGTTTTATTCTTAATGTGTGTGCTTAGTCTTTTATCACAATGTTAATTTACATGAATATTCTATCGTTTCACTTTCAATAATTGATTTTTTTAAGACTTATTTTATTTTTAATTAAACATCTATTTGTTTGGGAGGGTTATGTACACATGTGAGGACAGGTCTCCACAAAATCAAGCAGGAGGCCTCAGATCCCCCGGAACTGGCTATGTGCCTGCACAGGGTCCTGAGGTCCTGAGGCCTGTGACATCGGCATTGCAAACCCAACTGGGGTCCTGCGCAAGAGAAGATCATGGCCTTAGCAATCTCCCTAATCCCTCGATTTTTAAGTTGTTATTTTGGGGACTAGAGAGAGGATTTGGTTGGTAATTGAGAGTAACAGTTCCCAGCACACATGTGGTGGCTCACTACCATCTATAACCCCAGTTCCAGGGAATCTGATATCCTCTTCCAGTACCCATGGGAATCAAGCATGTGTATGGTATGCATTGCTATATACAGACAAAACATTCACACACATAAAATAAAATAAATCAATCAAATAACTAAATAAGCTACCACTTTTAACCTCTCATCCTTCCTCTGGAACTCCATTGGAGTTTTCTCTTTTTTTTAAGATTTATTTTTATTATTAAAATATGTGTAAGTGTGTGCTCTATGTGTGTGTGTATGTGTGTGTGTGTGTACAAGAGGGTATGTGCATGTGAATGTAGGTGCCTTGCAAAGGCCAGAGGTATTTTATCCCCGGAGCTGGAGTTACAGGTGATTATGAGCCACCTGACTTGGGTCCTGAAACTCAGACTTAGATCCTCTGGAAGACCAGCAAGTGCTCTTAACCTCTGAGCCAGATATCTAAGCCTGAAATTATCTTTTCTTTTATACTGATTTGTGTTTATAAAGAAGCATCTTCTGACTATACTAAAAATAAGGCCACCACAAACATGACAGATAAAGAAATCACTTTGTGACCAATATTGTGATCTACTATTACATAAATATCACATAAATTTAGTAGTGTTTATGTGCATGTGTGTAGGTCTTAAGTGTGTTCTCATGTGTGTATTTATATGTGAAGGCTAGAGGACAACCTTAGGTGCTGTTTGACATTCAGAATTTTGTGACAGGATCTCTTAATGCCCTGGAACTCACTAAGAAGTCTTGACTGGCCGGCCAGTGAGCCAGGAGACATCCCGTTTTCCCCCTGAGTGCTGGGATTACAAATGTGCAGCAGCATGCCCAGCCTCTTTATGTGGGTTCTGTTACTCAAACTCAGGTCCTCATGCTTGCAACTCAGCCCTCTACAGCACTACAAATTTTGTAGTTTTAAACAATAGTTGTTACTTCTTATCATCTCAGTGAGTTGGGAAAACACACAGTATACTCTGTTATGTCCAAGGTCTTACCTGGAGGACTTACAGGCTAACTGCAAGAATCACCTACAGACTTGTTCACTCACAAGTTTGTGATTTGATTCTACTTCTCAGATAATAATACCTAGAGGTAGCCCTCTACAAGGCTCCAACACGGGTCTGGGTTTCCACACCATTATTCAGGGTGTATTCCGAACATGTCCTGAGAAACAGATAATGAATGGAGGAGAGAACAGAAAATGAGCAAAATGTCATGCAGATGCAGAGAAGAGAGAAAGGTGAAGTGAAACCCGTGTAGTCAAATCACAAACTGTATTTGAAAACCTCTACATCATTTCTGCCACATTATCTTGGGTGAAGCATTTGCCAACACACATATAGTTTGACCAGCCAGAGAACACTGTTAATTTGCTCCAACAGCCTATGGAATAGATATATATTAGTGAAGCAACATTTAGGGAGATAGAATTTGCCAGAATGCCAGGTGCATCTGGAACAAATTTTCAAATGCCCCCTTGAGTAACTCTGTGCCTTCCAACTTGAGTGATAGATGGTATATGGTAGATAGGTTAGTGATAGAGGTAAGCAAGCAGATGATAGATAGATCGGTAATATGTAAATGATAGATAATACAGAGATAGATGATTGATAGATATAGACAGATGATACATAAATATATAGATACATAGACATAGATGATAGATAGGTATGTGGATAGATAGATAGATAGATAGATAGATAGATAGATAGATAGATAGATAGAGACATCACATGCATGACTCAGAATGATTCAATACAATTCTGTTTCCTAAATTCCACTCGCTTCACTGAAGGTTGCTGCTCCCAGATGTTGACAAATACTTACATAGTCTAAAAATATTCCTAAGCTTCTATCTGAACCTAGGCACTGTGCCAGAGACTGGAGAGATAATGACAACATTATAGAACCACTTTCCCTAATAAGCTACAGTTTTTTGAGCAACATAGACTTAAAGGAAACAGGAAATTACAAAGGATGAGTTTTGTATGATAACCAAATGCTGTTTGGGCATTTTGAACAGACACATCACCTAGGTTTGAGAACTACGAAAAGCTTCCCCAGGGGAATGACACCTGGCACAGTAAGCCATCCAGGAAATGAATACCCACGATAGAGGAAACGGATGAGGTAAATGAGTTCAAACTAGAAGGCAAAGTATTTTCACAATTCCGGAAACCCAAGAGTATGGCAGCAATAGAAGTGTGACTGGTTCTTTATGGCTAGAATGTTCATCTTGGGACTCGGACCTGGAAATCATTGAGGCTAAAATATTTCAGGAGCTATATATCAAGAAATACGTCAGTCATGTCGAGATTGTCTGGGGACATTAATCAGGCCTGTGATCCCAATATGCTCTGCCAAAGGCATTGTCCTATGCAAAGAAACTTAGGTTGTGACCTCAAGACAGGGACTCTTCCAGTATGCTGTGTTCTCCAGGAAAGTGATTTTTGTTATGTTTTTGTCCATTCCATATCCACAGTGCCTAGTGTTCCTATCACAAAAAATAGTGTAATAACTCAATATCTCTTCATTGAGTAAATAAACTTTTTTAAATCTCACCTCAGTTCTATGGCCTTATATTTGAATTTTCTCCCACTGGATACCAAATTTTATGGCAATGCCATTGGATGCTCTCTCTGTTAGTCTCTGGAATGGTTGTTAATCCCTGGCTCAGCTGTAGCTTCCTAAAACTCAGCCTGAGACAAGAGGCGCCATCCTAGGCTTCCGAAGCATGTCTTCCAACCAAACCATCAGCCAAAGCCACTGCTCCTCTGAAAGCTTTATCACACACTTCGAGGGAGAATTGCATCCGGAAACATGTGGCTTATAGCAGTTTCGATCAGGATTTGTCAAGAGCTACAGGAGCCACCCCCCTGTGTCAGTAATGCTCAAAAGACGATGCACCTCACACAGGCAATGGTGTTCTGCCTTGATACATATACGCCTTAGAGGTTACAGTAGAAGGCTATAGACTTGAAGTTGGGCTTCATGTATCAGCCTCAACCTAAAACACCTGTCAGTCGTTTGGTTCATCTGTCTCCTTTAGCCACAGTATTATAGAACATAACCTTAACACTCGGGCAGTTTCATTTAAGCCTCTCTCCGTGCTTTGTGTCTATAACTCTGGGTGGAAGTAGAATTTGACATGATGGCAGGGAATGCCTAATGTAGAGTTTACCTTGGTATTTCCTACCGCTCACTTAAGAAATTCAGAAGCAAGGAGCTCCATTTGTTATTAAGGTGGCGCTTCGTATAGTTGCCACATACTCAGGCTTTGAAACATCTGATATGTTATCATTGAGAATTGGGGTCATTTTTCTTCTTAGCCAAATGGAGGAAGGACTATTGAGTTGCAGTCTCTGTACCTCTTTCATCCTCCAAGGGGTTCCGTTCCCGTCTTCCCTGCCAAAGGCATCTGATTAGATAGATGTTAATGACCTGAATTTTTTCCACCAGAATTGGCAAGAATGGAAAAAAATATTAAATTGTAGCAAGAAACAGGCAAGTAATGATGTGGAAGCTACGAGCCTGCTCACCTGGGCTATCCCTTGTATATAGATGAAGGCCGCCTGCTCCCAACGGCCCTGAGTCTGAGGCTGCGTTCACAGTTCTGATAAAGCTATTTCAGACTGGCACTGGCGTCTCTGAACTGGAAATGCCCATCTTCAAAATCGGTCAAGGCTACTTCAAACGACAGGTATGTACTTGTTCTTCATTAGGCTTGCTTATTAATTTGAGGATACGGTACAAATACAGAGAGGCACAGCAGTTCACTTCAGCCACACAGTTTTACAAATCAGCCATCAGCTTCCATCATAACCTTGACCTTTAGGTCATTGTCCAAATGTGCACTTCATCATTTCTGGTATCCACAAATTCGAACCAGACTGATTTTTTGTGTCTATTTGGCTACCATCTCAGCCACCCAACCTAATAACATCTAATAATTACTTATTTACTTTTCCTGTGGTCATCATTAAATCTGGACCAGAAATTATTTTTATGGATATTGCACATAATTCTCAAGACCTTTCTCCACTTAAAGTTTTGAGGAAACTGAGTTTTAATAGTCTGCTTTTAAATATTGTTTTCAAATGCAAAGAATTTCTTAAGATTTTTTTTTCTTGGAGACTTGAACAATAAATAAAGACTAATATAAATAAAATCACTAAAAGTTATTTCATTATTTATGAATGTTGGTCTGGCAAGCAAATTCACAAAGTTTAGACTTATAGCTGTATTTTGAATCGTTACATATTATATATCTATATATGTGTATATATACATATATATATACCTATGTGTAAATGCATATCATATTCTTTCTAATTTTACCACAATTAAAATCTCATAATGACCTAGTAACTCTCAACCTGATTCCATAGTAATTAGCTCAGAGCACTTTGTCATGAGTACCCATGAACGCCCACTTTCTACTCCCCTCTCTGCTCCAGTCACGAACCCTTCTAGACCTCCGGGTTCGGCCTTTCCACCAATCTTCTTCCAGCCTCTTCCTCACAACCACCTTTATATCTCACAATAATGACCTCTACTATGGGTGTATTAATTACTTTTCTTATTGCTGTGGGGGAAAAAAAGTACCCAGCCAAACAACAGCCTGGCGGAGAACACAGAAAGGTGTATTCTGGCCCGCAATTTAACGGCATGGCCCATCATTGCCCAGGAGTTGTGAGCACAGGTGTGTGAGACACCTCACATGGCACTGGCAGCTGGGAGACAGAGCACTGACTGCAGGTTCTCAGACACCCCTACCTCACACCCACACTTTCTACTTTAATTCAGTCTGGGACTTCAGCCCACAGAACGGCCCCACCCATTCTTAAGGTGAGTCTTCAGTTCAGCCATTCTGAAAGCACTCCATGGTGGTTTTAAATTCTGTCAAGTTGACAGTGAAGATTAATCACCACAAGGAGATTGTTTCCTTTACAATTTTCAAGGCACAATAAAAGATTCCTTACTCTGGGCACAAAGTTGTCCAGTAGATGTCTAAGTCATCTTGTGCAACTGATACTTGATACTCATTGAACACTCCAACCCTTGGCCACCGTACCTACTCCATTATTCTGGGTTTGGCTATTTTAGATACTTTGTCTGAGAAGAATTATGCAGCGTTTGCCTTTCAGTGCCTGGGCGACTTCACGAAGCCTAATGTATTTGAAGTTCATTCATGTTGTCTAGCACAAGTTTTCTTTTCTTTTGTAGGACTTTGTGATATTTTATTGTATGTGTAATCTATTCTAGTTCATTTTCCTGAATCTCAGCTTAATAACCAGCTAACAATTGAGAGAAGAGAAAGTAAGAATGTATGCTATGAATTATTACACTGTTCACTGGCTGCATTTGTATTTTCCTGAGGCCTTGTAGAGAAATTTAATGCAGAGACGTTACCTCAACAGCAGTAAATTCGGGCATTCTAGCATCGTATTATATATCATATTATTCTAACATCATGTTGTTGATGATCAAGGGCCAGAGTCTGGAAACAAGAAATGCTTTATGCAGTTGCAGATTATACCACAAGTCTGAATGTTAACCTCTCAATTACACATCAGGACTCCCAGCCCTCTCCCTGCTCTCCCAGTGGCCCGAATATGTCTTACTGCTAATTATTGCCCACTTCCATGTCTCAGTAAGGTCCTCCTAGAATCTTGGCCTACAGAAACAGCCAATGTCAAAGACCTGATTTGAACCAGGGTCTTTCTGATATCAGAGCCCTCAAACTTTCGATTCTTATGTTGGAACTTTTTAATCTGAAAATATGTAAGAAAACTCTATCCAACCATTCTTCTGGAATCATTGCTCTTAGAATAACAATCCTACTATTTGCTTATGCTAATATCTTTGTTTTAGATGAGTTAATATCATCATGTGTTTAGCTCTTTAAGTCTAATAGTCCTTAAGTGAAATTTGCTTAATTAGCAACGATCAATGTGCTTGTTACATATATGTACTGTAAAATATTTAGAGCCATAAAAATGATTAAGGAGAAGCGCATACTATCTAAAACCACCATGCCCTATTGTAGTAGTTCACCTGCTGCTGGAGTGGCTCAGCAAGGATGACATGGAAGCATTCTCATATGTGGAAACTCAGCCAGAGCTCTACAGTGGGAACCGCCATCATGGCCAGTGCTGTACGACAGTGGAACCCCAAGCATCTGAGCTCAGGTGTTTTTATTCATTCAGAACTCCTCAGGGGCAGATCATTAGCAATCAAACATCCCCCACAGAAATCCAACACCTGCAGACAATACAAGACGCCAAGACCTAGGCTAACTCCTCACCCAAAAGTACATAAAACATTTTATACATAACTAAACTTCCACAACACCCTATATCCTTGGCCTGCAGTAAGGACTAAAATGAACTAAAGAAAGAGAATGTTTTGTAAATGAGCCCCCGAAGTTAGCACATGAGGGAAGCCCAAGCCCTGCCATTACCTTAGATCCCACCCCCCACTCCTCCCGGATTTTCTAGGGCATACTTTCTTGTCCTTAAGAGGAGTGTGTCCTGTTAGTTGAAATGCTTGTGTAGAATAAGGCACTGTTGGCCCTGAAACTCCAAAGTAGCAGAAACACATTGCTTCTTCTGAGAAAGAAACATGTAGGTTTAGAATAGCCTGATAACAAGCTAATAAGAGAGAAATGTTCATACTGACATGGCAGTTTATATGTAAACAGGAGATCCTCAGAAAACATTAGAACGTAACCGAGTATTTTACATGCTTCTATGAAAATAGTATGTGTGTGAAAACCCTAAATGAAAACAGTAAACTTCTTTTGACGTCTGGTCACCCCCAAAGGGGACTATGGATTTATTCATTGAATGCTTAGAATTCAATTTAAATTCTTTTCGACGCTGTGAGACTTAGAACATCTTGAAGACACTATAGCCCTTAGAGAAGAAAAAAAAAGAGAGATAATGGTGATAATCCTTGGATTAAATGGGGAAAAAAAAAAAACTAAAAGAAGACAAAACACATCTCAGTGGAAGTGAGTGATGTCCAAGGACAAATGGTGTGCTCTACAAGTTGCTGCAAGCTTAACAGAGAGAGCTGAATGTATAGATCCATCATACCACGGAAGCCTATGGCTAAACAAACACCAGGGCCTTGCTATGTATATTTAAGGATATAATTGCTTAAGTGGCAAACTAACTAAATTTAAACATACAATTGTTTAAGTCTCTATTGGAAGCAGAATTTTCCATACTCTCAAATACATTCAGAAAAAAAAAAAATTGTTACACTCAGCTGCAACTAGGAAAACAATCAAAAGACATTCAGTAGCATTTCTCAAGTGATAAGAAAATATTCAACTATAATTCAGTCTAATTTAGACCAGCATCCAATTAAATTAAAAACTCATGCAGTTCCTGCAGTATTGAAACCTATTTTTTATTTTAAAAAAAAACTTTTTTTAAAAAAGAAAAAAAAAGCATTCATTTGAGTTTCTTAGGTATTCCCACCTGGATGTGTTATCTGAACTGAATTTCTCATGCAGTGGAACAGTACCAGGTGGTCCCACAGGCTTCATGAAGATTTGATTATAAGTACAGGGAGAAAACTGCAATAATAACACCTTTATTCTAAATAAACAGAGTTCTAATATGTCTCAATATAACATCTTTTAGCTACAGAAAACATACTGACTAGCAGCACTGCCTACACAGTGCTGTGTCAAAATTTTACCTTAGTCCCACTTCCCCAGACTACTTCCTGCTGTAAGCACAGATGTCAGGGAGTTCAAGCCTGGAGATGAGTGCTAAGAAACTCCAGGCAGGCCACACTCAAGTGCTTCCAGGTGTGTTGTTAATGCCATGGGGTAAAGTTCCGAAGATAATCTTAAAGGATATGTGGCTACAGTAGGAAAGAGGACTCATTAGCAGCTGATGCATGGCATCTGTGAGGAGGTGATTGGTCACTGGAATGTGGCTGGAATGGATTGAGAACTAGAGTTGAAAAACTGGTGTCACCTAGATGATTTTCAATATATATATATATATATATATATATATATATATATATATATATATATATATATTTCAATATTATAGATCGATAGATAGATAGATAGATCAATAAATAGATAGATAGATAGATAGTTAGATAGATAGATATAGAGAGAGAGACTGGAAAACCATTGACCTTCATTTTTCCTACCTTCTAAGTTCTTGTATACATTTATCTTTCTTGCCAGCTATGGCCCCTAAATACTATCTAAAGAGATGAAATGTCATTTTTTTAAAAAATAACTTTATAACGTTTAGTAGAGGATGGAGAGTATTTGAGATCCACTTTGACTATAGTAGGCAAATAATTTTTAATTCTGGGATTGGTGTGGGATTTTCACAATACTCAAAAGTTCCACTCCAACAGCTGAGCTGCCTGGAACTCATGTAGGAAGCACCAGAGGAGCCGCCTTTGTGAGCTGTCACCCGTGCTGGAGTGGGATTTTTGTTGATGCATTTGCTTTTGAGTTTTCAATCCTGTGACCCCTCCCTCATGCAAGTAACCCCTCCCTCAGACCCTTATAAGTAACTCCAGTAAAAACTCATTGGGTTTCTCACAAAGAAAATAAGCACAAACTATAGACATCTCTATAAGCAAAAGCTCCTTAAAATTAATAAAAGAACTGGGGCAAGCTGTGGACTCTCAAAATTGTGAATATACAGGTATCTTCTTTAGGAATGTTTAGATGTCATGAGCACAGAGACTTTATTATATACCTATATTCCTTCTGCAAACATTGAAGTATGTAGGGGTCTGAATATAGAATTTGAAATTGCTTGTGCTGAATAAGGTAAATGAATTAAACTATAGGGAAATGTCATTGAGTTTTTAATCTTAAAGAAATTAGTGAAGTAGGGGCTGGAGAGATGGCTAAGCAGTTAAGAGCACTTGTTGCTCTTGCAGAGGACTCAGGTTTGATTCCCAGCACCTACATGGTGGTTCACAAGGACCCAGATTGATTTTCCAGTTTCCACATGGTGGTTCACAACCATCTGTAACTCCAGTTCCGGGGAATCTAATACCCTCTTATGACGTCCATGGACACCAAATAGGAAAAACATTCACACACAAAATAGAATGAATACAATCTAATAATATTCTTAAAAAGATATTGGTGAAGCCAGTTAGCCCATTTCCCAGACTGCAATTGACCATATCCTAATTACTAGCAGCAAACAAGGCTATTCCCTACCCTGCTTTACCTGAGAAGACTTAGCTTCCTCCTCTAGCAATACCCGTCAGCAGTCAGTTTGGGACAATATTTACTGAGGATCTACATAACTGAAGAGTGCCTTCATGCTCAAGTAATACCTACTACCTAACCACAATAGAACTTGTCATATTTAATGTATGAATCCACTTTGGAAATGTTTTAATAATTTAGCAATAAGAATCATCACAGAAAATATTATTAAAAGATTGGAAATTATGCCAGAATTTCAAATACCCTTCACTACTTAGCCTATGATTTAAAATTTGGCTTCTCCTGGAATGAAGAAATGCTATGTAGAAATAATAACTTGACAGTCATGTGCAATTCATTAGGACAGAGTCTCTGTTAATTAAAATAGGCCTGGTATGCTTTACTAAACCCAAACAGCTACAAGGCTAACAAGCAATTCAACACACCATTGAAACTTAGCAACTCTTAGTGTCTGCATGGCCTTAAAAAACGAGAAGGCAAGACCAGTATGAATTACAACCTGCATTTCAAGCAGTGCGATTTCCTTAGCCATCAGAATTGGTCCTTTTTTCTATTTTCTTATAAAATGATTACTTTCTATATTTAAGGTTGTAATACAATAGCATCATTTCTCCTTCCCCTTTCTTCCATCTAAACATTCTCGTATACCTCCTCCTGCTCTTTTTCAAATCCATAGC
This sequence comes from Cricetomys ansorgei, assembly GCA_026225945.1. Lineage (NCBI taxonomy): Eukaryota > Metazoa > Chordata > Mammalia > Rodentia > Nesomyidae > Cricetomys > Cricetomys ansorgei. The sequence goes on from JAMJFZ010001816.1 coordinate 5,663,904, forward strand.
CTCTTTTCTCATCCATTGTTGTTACACGCATATATGTATACCTATATGCCTGTGTATTCCTAAGTGCTATGAGACTGTGTCTCCTAGTAATGTCAGTAACTGCTTCCATAAAGTTTCACCAATATGATTGCCTAGGCATGAGCTGAACAGGGACAAAAACAGTAGACACGTTCTCAGGGTTGAGGGGAAATCCTAGAAGACTGCAACCCTATACAAAGAACTACAGGCAACTAGGGGTTGCAGAGAGCAGGAGAACTAGTTTTCTTCAGGAAAGACTATGCCATTGGTTATCCAACAGCAAGTGATCAGCTCTGAAAATACACATAGGAGTACATTCCTTTCTTATTCTTTATGTTTTCCCTGGCAAAGTATCTAAAATGTAGGTAGGTTTTATTTATTTGTTTGTTTGTTTGTTTGTTTGTTTGTTTGATTTTTAAAGACAGATAATAGTCGAGCAGTGGTAGTACACACCTTTAATTCCAGCACTCAGGAGGCAGAGGCAGGTGGCTCTCTGAGTTCAAGGCCAGCCTGGTCTTCAGAGTGAGTTCCAGGATAGTCAGAGTTACAACAGAGAAAATCTGTCTCAAAAAACAAAAACAAACAAAGAAAAAACAAAAGAACAGATAATAGAAGAGCTAGATAATTCACGAACTCAAGGCACAAGTGTTGAATAATGTAGCAGGTACCATAAGAGAAATTGCCCATTTGTTGTTTTTTATAATACACACTTTTAAAATCACATTCGGAGTCTTAGCTCTACATCAGAAAACAATCTGAGCTTTCAAATTACTCTCTTTCGTTCACTAAATATGCAAGAAATTACAGTTTGGTTTTGTGTACAAATAGCATTCATAATAATGTACATCTACTACATGCAAACAGTAACCTAGTTTAATAACTAGCAGACAAGAAAAGTTTTAGTCCTTCTATTTATTTACTCACACATTACTGGGAAGTGTTATATTCTAAATGAACATCAAAATGTATGTATATCAATATTTTCCCTCTAAGAATCTGTGTGCAAAATATCCTCTGAACCAAAAACATTTATCGCCTAAAAAGCATTTTTTTAAGCTGACCGTTCACATGTCACTGGAAGTCTTGATTGTTATCAAAGTACTGGTAAAATCAATGTTAACTGAGGACGGAAAAGAATTGATTGAGGTGAAAATAGAAACGAATGATAGGCAGGCTTCTAAAGAACTCAGATAAATGTTGATGCCACTTCATCTTTTCGCTGGTTGTGTTAGATTGTGGCCTTGGTACCTCATCTGTGGTGATCATGGAGGAATTCTCCATCTGAGCCCAGTGATTGAAAATGACCTGCGCAGGTGTTCCCAGTGGAATCAATGAAGAAGCAGCCAACACCCAGGCTATGTGAGCAAGCTTCGTGTTACTAGATCAAAATGCCCGAGGCAGGTTACTTAAAAGAAAAGGGGCTTTATTTAACTACCAGTTCTGAAAGAACAAGCCCATAATCAGGCAGCTCCCTGGTTCTGAGAATCTGATGAGTACAGTGGCAATGAAAGGAGGGATCACATTTCAAGCTGGAACACAAAGCCTTAGAACAAGACTGGGTCCCACTACCCACACAGAGAACACACTCCTCCAGAGACCTAGAGACCATCCAGAGGTTCCAAGTCAACATAACCTTCCAATTCCTCCACGCTGTGAGCAAGCCTTTGTGTGTAATCTTTGAGGAGTACCCATTCTACATAAGAAGAGCCAAAGTAATTTAGCAGGAAAATTGCTCTTAGAATAACATATCATAGTTTAATAGTAATGTATGCAAGAAAATAACTCCATATATTCTGAACTCTTTAACTATAGTGCTGCATCCATGACTTTCCTTGTTGCTAAGACAAAATATCTGTTCAAAGCAGCTTAAGGAAGGAAGGAAGGAAGGAAGGAAGGAAGGAAGGAAGGAAGGAAGGAAGGAAGGCAGGCAGGCAGGCTCACAGTTTCATTACAGAGCATTATGGTAGGAGCATGAGATGCCTGATCACATTACAGCCACAGTTGGGGAGATTTTAGAAAGGGATGAATTCTGATGCTCCAATCATTTTCTCCTTTTGTTCAGCCTGGGGCCCCAGTCTGCGGAATAGTACCACTCACATTTAGAATGAGTATTCTTTCTCTGGTTAAACCTATCTACAAACTTTCTCAGAGACACACCCAGAGGCATGTTTCCATGGTAATTATGAAGCCAGTCAAATAGACAACGAAGGTTAACCATCACAAGTGTGTTTTATTGATGCTGATATTATCACCGTATCCTGAACTGCATCCATTAGCTTGATGTTCCCAATTGATAGTTCTCTTCCCTTCGATAAAAGCCCTCTTGGGAAGCTGGTGTATAAGCCTAATTGTCTCTGTGGGATGGTTTCTGTTTTCTTTTTTGTTTGTCTTTGTTGGGTTTGTTTTTAGATTTGTTAATATCTACCTTTGGTTTTCTTTATAATCCTCCGGTTTTTCAGTGTAGGAATGCCTGTGTGTTTTTAAGTGATATTTTAAGTTGTGAGAAATTCATGAAGTAGCAAGGAAAAGGAAGCAGACACCAATCTGTCCTTTCTGCAGGAAAGTAAATTCGCTTGCATATAAATACATGCCTCTCAGACTGACCCAGGCAGCAGATTAATTGCTTTGTCTAGAAGTCCTATCACTGTCAAGGAAAGATTCCAACCTGAGATTTTTCATTTTGCCTTAGCTCGGCAGATCATTTATAATCAAGAAACGCGTGCTGCACCCTAAATCCTAAACACTAGACTCCAAAAAGTGTACACCCCTTACCTCTCAGAGAATCTAGTCGAGGAGACAGAACAAGGCAAAGATGATAGGCTCACAGTGCATGATAGCATGAGAAGGCCTTCGGTGGCAGAAGAACGCCATTGCTCACAGTCACTCTGACTTCCGTCCAAGGCGCATCTCTGAAATACAAGCATCTGTTTCCCTGTCTTCCTACACAGACACATTAAAGCCCAAATCAAAAAGATGCCCAAATTCTCTGACAAATTAAGCCACTGTAACTATCTAATTTGAAGGTTGATAGTAATCGATTAATATATTTTAATGTATCATCAACATTCACGTGTCAGGCTTCGGATATAGCTGAGTGGTAGAACACTTGCTTAGCATGTACAAGTTTCAAGGCTGAAACTGCCATACTGCAAATGAATAAAATAAAAGATGTAACAAATGCCAAAATTTTCCACATTTCGCGTCTCCATTTTGCGAAAGTTAAGATTTTTTAAATTATCCTAACATGTTAAGAAGAATGAGCCATTCCGAGGTGCTTTTCCCCTAGAGATGTTACTATGACGTATATCCTAACGGTCTGACAATGTTTTATTCATATATCACACCCTTGGAAGTTCTCGTGCCTTGAAAGTTATTTGTAGGATTTTATGAAATCCATCTCTCATTTCAGAACAAGCTATTTCTCGTCCAGATTCATACCTGGTGTATTCGTTTTCTTTCCGTTCTCATGATAAAATACCCCCAACAAAAAGCAACTTAGGGGAGAAAGGAAATTGTTTTGGCTTACAGTTCCCAAGTGAGAGAGTCCATCAAAGCAGGGGAGACATGGCAACACAGGAAAGGAATGGCAGCAGACATAGGAAACTGGACAACCACATTGCATCAGAACACAAGAAGCAGAGAGGGCAAGTAGGGTCAGGCTATGCACAACTTCAAAGCCTGCCTCCAGTAATACACTTGTTCCAGAAAGGCTCTGCCTCCTCAAGGTGTCATAACCTTCCCAAACAGGGCCACAGACTGGGGATCAAGTGTTCTAACACATGAGCCTACGGGTAATTTTATATTCAAACCACAACACCTGGTAAATCTCAGAGAATCTTTTTCCTTGTTAGTAATTAGTTCAGCAATGAGCTTGTAATACCGCCCAGACCATAGAGAAGAATTAGGATGTCATCTCGGGGACTTTGAATAAATAATTCGTGCTTGTGAGAAGTTTCGACATGTGATAGTGTCTTAGTAGGGTATCCATAATAAAAATACAGCGAAATGAGTCACTTGGGGACTATAGAAATTTCTTTATCACAATTCTGGAAACAGGAAGTCTGAGTATGCAGAGTTGACATGGACAAATTCCAATGAGATCCTGCTCATCCAGGTCTGATAGTATTTTGTTTGTTCACTTTATTTTGCTTTATTTAGGTAAACATTATCTTGCAGCATATTTAAATGTTCCTTATTTCAACTATACAAAAATCACCTTTTAAGAGCACTTGCTTAATTAAACATGGGACTGGTGAAAATATGCTGTGTGATGGTTTCAATGAGATGCCTCCACAGTCTTGGGCATTTGCACACTTGGTCCCCATCTGGTGGTTCTATTTAGGGGGGCTTAGGAAGGGTGGCCTTACTGGAAGAAGCACTTCATTAGGGCAGGCATTGAGAGTTCAAAGACTCATGCCATTTGAAGTTTGCCCTCTCTTCTTGCTGCTTGTGGTTCAAAATGTGAACTCTCAGCTTGCTACTATGGCCAGCATGCCAACTGTCTGCCTCCCCATCATGATAAGCTTTTACCCCTCTAGAACTGTTAGGTCAAATAAACCCTCCCTTTATACCTTGCCTTGGTCATAGTGTTTTATCGTAGTAATAGAAAAGTAATGAATATATCTGTTTTCTAATTTTCTGACCATTTATGGCTGCTGTAAAATTTGTTTAGAAACCCTTTATCGCTGGTGCTCTTGTGAGCTTCCCTAAAAGATAAAATAATAGTACTAATTTAACAGAGAAGTCAGGGTAATGTGCAAGTTTTAACGATAAGCTATAGTTAATATTTTATTTATTTACATTTTAAATGGAAGTATAAATGCTGAAGTCACAGCACCAAAAATCAACAGCATCACTAGGAAGCAGAAGCACCTGCCATAGAGGCCAGAAAGGATCAAGCAATATAGTAATTTCCTCTTGAAAGGACTGATGGTCACTCTCAGCTGGGTGGATGATCCAGCACTCAATTGATATCTGGAACAGTTCTCCATGTTTGAATGTGAACAGCAGTGGTTGTAGATGTTCAAAGCTGGGAAAACCAAACCAAAAGTCACTGGGAAAGAGTAAAATTCACACACACACACACACACCAAAAAAAAAAAAAAAAACTACAGGCAACTGTGGAATGCTGAGTGTGGAGAAATAGTTCTTCCCCAGGAAGACCACGCCAATTGTTTATCTAATACCCACCAACCCTGAAAACATACATACAGGTAACATTATATAGGTTGTGTTTATATAGCTAGGGATAGATAGATAGATAGATAGATAGATAGATAGATAGATAGATAATAGATGTAACAATAATTAATGGGGAAAAAAGACCATAAATTTGAAAGACAGCAAGGAACATGGGGGAATGTATGCAAGGGTTTGGAGGGAGGAAACAGAAAGGGGAAATGATCTGATTATGTAATAATTTCAAAAGTCTTCTCATATAGAGAAAAGGTAGGTTCACCAAAAAAAGAAAAAAAAAAGAAATTCAAAGGCTCCATATGTAGAAGTAACATGTAATGATTCAGGTGTACTAAAGAGGAATCAATGCAAGATCCACATTTAAGAAGTGATCCTGAAATCAAGTTCTAACTGATCACAAGTCAACAGTTTCCAGACGGTCTGTAGCAAATACGCTTTTAAATAATGCTTTTATTAATAACTAGAGTTTCATACAATGTCTCTTGATACCACCCTCCTCCCATTTCTCCCAAGTCCACCCTCCCACACCTGAACCCTCAAAAATGAATAAATAATAAATGAAAATTAAGTCCAGCTTGTGTGATGGGAGCATGGATCACAGGCATCACCGTGGTTTTTGGGGGCAGCAGGCTGCTCTGATCATGGACTCTCACTTGGGCTGTATTAGCTTGAGATTGAGTATGATGTAGTTTGACCTGAAGTTGGGCTCCACTGCCCAAACCCGCAGGCATAAGAACCTCACAGGAAATCCCACAGCATCAGGGCATCCTGCAGATGCCTGGGCATTGCACAGGCACCAGGACATCCTGAAGGAACCAGAGCCTCCTGCAGGTGCCTGGTACAATACTTTTAAATAGACACAGTCCCTGTAGGAGCCAAGAAGTATATGATAGAAGGCAAAGTAACAACTGCTTCAAAGAAAGACACAGGCAGACTATCACTAATGTCAAAATAAAAACCCAAACCTGAAAGACTTAGTGTGAATAACTAACAGCATGGAGTAAAGCCATTCAGAGCATCTGAAAGTACACTCTTAGGCATTCTCTGAGCTGGTGCAGTAAAGGACCTACTTCCAGCAAGAAATAACACTGAGAAAACACTGATTTCATTGGAATTATAAGAAATGAAATTCTTAAATTTTTCCAAGGACTATAGTTCTAAAAACCATGCAATTGTTGAGAGAGAGTAGAGACCTCCACCAAAAGACATTGCGATGAGCTCAACTTCAAATGTAGACCGTAGGACATTTTGACACAACACAGCAAATTGAGTCCAAACACATAAGCCTCTGTGATAATGAAAGAGACTGCAGCCTGCTAAAGAGTGCATTATATACCGCAGGCTACGCCAGTCTGCTGTGTGAATGGCGGTCAATATTCAAATCTGAAATCATTTCAGTGATGAGAATAAACATTAAATATTTACCAGTTGGTGCACTGCTAAATCAATGAGACCTTTCTCCCTCCCAGGAGTACACACAATGATAAATGAATAGACCTTGGCTTCCAGCAGCAAGAAGACATTGCCTAGAGATCAGAAATCAATGGAACCACTATGAGCACATCAATAGGTTAAGCGATAAATGGAGGTTGCTTTCAGTTTTTTAATGTTTGTGACAATAAGGGAAGGAGGTAAAGACATTTTTTCTGATGTTCGCTTTATTTACTTTCAAACTTATTAAATTAATTCTTAAGGAAATCCTGGCCCAAGTGTACTTTCTTAAAAGTACACCTTGTCCCAAACTCACAAAGTCACCTAATAGTAAATCCGGTTCCTAGCCCTAAAAATAATTTACGTTCAGATTTTCAGCTCTGGCCTAGTGCTAAGAAAAAGTACAATGCCTAAGTTCTTGAGGCAGAACGGGAGATGAAGTTATAATGAATAGTGCCGTGGGAACCTATGAAAGCAAAAGGTAATTTTTTTCTTCTTCTTCCTTTAATCCCTGTTTTATTCTACCAAATCTCATGGCTTCTAAATTATCCTGAGCCAATTCAATTCCCAAAGTATAGCTTAGGAAAAATTCTAGTGCTGATGCTGTCTCTTAGAAAAAAAAAAAAAAGATGCTGAGCTTTAAGAGTAGATTTAGTGTTGTAAGTTTATTCAATGGAGCGATTGATAGTAAGAAGTCCATTAAAAATATGAATGGACTTTTTATACAGCCTTTCACCAACTCACTGAGATACGTCTTGCTATCAGACAGTATGACAGTGTCACTTTCATGGTGCTCACGGGTCTCATTCCAGTTGTATTAGCTACTTGTGACTATGACAAGAGCAGTTTGAGAAAAGAGGAATTTATTTTGGCCCACACTTTGAGGTACAGCCTAGCACAGTGAGAATAGCACATGGGCAGGAGCTTGTGAAACCTGAGAGATGAACACTGGTGCTCATCTCTTGTCTTCTTAAATCTGGGGCTCCATCCCTTGGAATGACGTCAGCTGACGCAGTCTAGAAACTCTGTTACAGACATTCTCAGAGGTTTGTCTCCTCAATGTTTCCAGATCCTGTCAAGTTTACAGTATTAACCACCACACCAGGCAAGGCCTACAGGACACATTGTAATACATGCAAATCCCATGGTGCACCAGTGAGAGGATCTGTTCCTGCTTAGAGGATTCTTAGGAACCTGAACCAAAGAGTTGGTTCCCAAAAACTTTAGGAATAAATAACAGTGATACTAAAGGAGATCTTTGGTAAAAATTAGAAGATCCATCTCTTTAGAACTGATATTAATTAGAGAGAAAATTCAGTTATAGCTTGATAGTACCAAAAGTTAATCTGTACTCACAAATACTCTGTTTCTTCAACTGATACGTTGAAATAATTAGTCCTTGTATAATAGAATTCTATTACACTTAGCATATGTGAGAGGGAAAGACATGTGAGAGCTCTTTTTTGTACAAAATCTATTCTTTTAGCATAGATTATTTATTCAAAATAACAGGTTCCATTATGACATTGTCATACAAGAATATGATGTATTTAAATTGTGTTCACCCCATCATTCCATCTGGGCCCCTTACTTTCCACTGGTTCCATTTTCCCCGAATAGACCTTCTGTTACATTCATGATTTTAAAAAATAAAATCGATTTTTTTGTGTGATGTTACATACTCCATCTCTGTATTTTCAAGTGTGAAATATCTTTAAATATCTCTGAAAAATTACATTATTTTTCTATGGAATCTATACTTTCAGGAAAACTTGAAAACATGTTTAGTATTATCTGTAAAATGTTGTGAAGGTATACATATGTCAGTATGGGAATTAACTAGCTAAAATGCTCCCATATGAATCATTTTATGAATAGTAACAACAGCTTGACAAGTTCCATTTTCTATTCTTCCAAGCTACACCAGCTCTAGAAACCCTCTGGTGGGAAAGTCTTAGTCAGTGTATGTGTGTCATGTAGCCTCTCATATCAAGCCTCTCATATCATATCAATCTCATATCAATGAAATACAGATTGCAACATGTACCTTTGATGGAAATATTATTGTCATTCTATAAATATCAGCATTCATTTACTGTGTCTCTGCCACGTGTGGCAAGCCAGGAGACGATGAGACACAGCAAAAGCATAACACAGCTTTGACATAAAATGCTGCTCAAGTATGAAAACATACATGTAAAACAACATGTAAATAAATAATACTCCATTTTCCAAAACCCTCTTGGTAAAAGTGTTTTTTGAAAACAGATTATGCTGAAGAGTCATGTCATGATGTTTCAGGGTAAATTATGCTGAGTAAAATATGCTCATTCATGTTTTCCTAAGAACAGAAACTACGTATATGTCCCTGAATCTTTCCGGTCCTATAACAAATGAGTGATTGAGCTGGGGGTAGAATCAGAAGAGGCTGGCCACAGTGCATAGAGAGGCAAAAGGAGTTGATGACCTCTCAGAAAATTAAGAACAAAGATGGACTCCTGGAATGGGAAAAAGGAAGGAGAATAAAATGGATCAAGATAAAGGAGGCAGAGAGATCATAATCCTGGAGGCCAAGGAGAGTCCAGTGGACATGTGTACTATATTCCATATTTATCCTTAATTCTTTTGTTTTTCTTAATGTAGGACTTCTGCTCTTACACAATTCCCACCCTGTGCTCTAGCAAATATTCAGAAAATATCAGACACACACACACACACACACACACACACACACACACATTTGTTTTCTTAATGAAACCATTGACTCTACTATGTACCATGTATAGACTGGTACAGGCTGAACAATCAAGGTATTCCTGAGGGATAGATGACATTGATAGGGTTACAAAAAAAATCCTATAAATAAGTCTAGATTAGAAATAACTAAAACTGGTACAATTTGATTGGTAGTCTTTATAAAACTCTGCAAAAACATAAAGCTAGTTACAGGGATTTGAAATGGTTTCAGACAAGTGAGGGGTATTAAAGTTAAACTTCATCAGTGTCAAAGTAAACCCACTTCTGTCTCTGAGTCAAACTTAGGGGACTGTCCTTATAAGATACGACTATTACGCTATTACACAAGACTATTCACATAAGAAACTCACAAGTCTATATAAAGCGGGGAAGAGATGGAAATACATTTTAAAGATTGTTTATGAAGTCAATGTTTGTCATTAATTATCCAAATCATTTCCTAAGTGACCATCTTTAACACATTCTGTTAATTAAATGCATGCCAAATATAGAAACTGTCTTGTTGTGTTACTATAATCAGATAGGAGCAGTTTCTGTCATTACATTTAAATGCACAGTAATTCCCAGTGTCAAGGTAAACATATATAGAATGTTGATTGCAATTTTATTCAGTTACTCATTAAAACTTGTCAAGAACTTGCATGCATTATGGACCACACTATTATTACAATAATTATGGGAGAAAATAGAAAGTAAAATGAAGTGGATTTTTTTTTTTTGTTTTTGATAATGAAGATTGTGTGTCTAAAAAAGGACAGACCTTGCTGTCAATGCGCTTCAACCACTGGTGAAACTTCTTTTAATTTATCCTTTTCTGCCAACTCAAGGACTTTTCTTCTAAAAATTTCCACTGAGACTTCACACAACCACAGAACATAAAAAATATGCCACAGAAGCAGATTCTTAATCTGAATATCATATTTCTACCTGGACCCATGTTGGTTTTGTATTTGGTGGTAATATCCCAGAGGCAAGTGGAAATAGGATTATCTGATAGTTCTGCTTTGCCACAGAACAGCAGCTATAAATGAGGGCTCCTAGCTCCCACCTCCTGTCATCAGTGTCAGCTTTTCCATTTGAAGACCATACCCCTGGCTGTTGCTCTACTCTTTTAAGTCTCTGTTGAGAGCTCTTAAGGGAGGACATGTGACTCGGGCCTGACCAATTGGACTTTCTTTCCTAAATTAATGTGTCAAGCCACAACAGAATGAAAAGTATATGCAGGCCGTTGGAGCTGACTGCATTCATGGATACTGATCAAAGAAGACACTGTCAGTGGATTCCTGACAGTTCCCTAGAAGCATCCTTCTAAAGGCATAGTGATTCCACAACTAAGATCCTTTACTTATTCAGATCTCTTCTATATAGTTCTCCAATGCTTCGGTCAAGTTCTTTCTGCTAAAGTCAGGAAACATAGGTCTTTGTTGACATCAACCAATATACCTAACTTGGGAATAGAGGGGCTCCATCTCCAAGTTCACAGCGTCCCGGCTTCTGATTTTTCAGTTGCATTTATTTTGGTTGTGTTATTTCGGTTACATTGCAGAAAAACAGACAAGTGTGGTACTTCATGTCAAGGGTAATCCCAACCCTTGGGACGTGAAGAAATAATGATTGATCATTAAGGATCCACTACCAGCCTGGGCATGTCATATTAAGTTCCAGACTAACCTGGGCTACAAGAGTATGACCATTTTTCGAGAAGCCAAAAAAACACAACACAAAATAAGAACAATTAAAAAAAAAAAAAAAACTTCTTCTCACCCCTCCCACCACCACCAAAAATAAAAAACCTTACATGCAAAAATTTGAACATTCAGTTCCTTCACCAAACCTGCAGTCCCAGGTCTGAATATTAAGCATTGTGCACTGTGATGATAAAACTGTCTCAGAGGGAATGTCCCTAAAGAAAAGGCTTTTGATTTCAAGTTGTTATAAGGCAGATGAATTTTTGAGTTAAGAAACCACATCTTGCTATGTGAGACCACACTGGGATTTTTCTTTCTTTGTGTAGAATCTAAAGTTTACATTTACTTTTGGAAAGAATTTTAGCTAAAATCAATTAACTTTTAAATTAGCTTAAACAGAATAGCAGGTCTGTATTTATCTGTGTTTGTATAACTCAAAGGAGATGAATTCTGAAAAATTGAAATTGGCAAGCCAGTTACCTCCTGAGGCAGTCTAATTGCTTTATCTATTTAAACAACACAAACAAGTAGACAGGGAGACATTCCCAGTATTCTTCCAAGTTCAGCATCTCCCTGATGTTTTTGCTATCAGCCCAAGAGGTTACCTTGGGTCACTTTCCCTGCACTGGGGAAGCAGATCCACTATGGAGTCACTCAAGACCAATGCCACTCATCACATTTCTGCTGGAAAATCCGATCTTTCTCTTTCTCTGCCCAACAAGAACTCATATTTGGGAACTTCAGAATTATCTTCTCTGTCTCCACTATAAATTCTCTAGAGGTGAAACCATGTTTGTTGCCAGACTTGTAGATAAAGCACTTTTAAAATGAAGTAAATTTATGTCTGTGAGGTAGTATGTCAAATATTCATCAATTACTAATAATTCCATAATAACCATGGGTTTTTTTCCTGCCTGTACCTCTTTATCATCCAAATTAGGACAGACTTTTTCCATGAAGTAGCCTATCTAATCTTTTAGATTTCTTCTCAGCAAGATTCCAAGCAGGTTGAGGATGGAGGAAGGGGAGAGTACATGCTCTTAGCAGCATCTCTATTCACAGTGTGTGTGTGTGTGTGTGTGTGTGTGCATGGGAATCCGTATGTGTACAAAAGTGCATGCACATGCGTATATGTGTATGTAGAGGCTAAAGGATAACCTCGGGTGCCATTCCTTACACATGATCCATCTTTTTTATGGGGGGGAAAAAGGGGTTTTATAGATAAATCTATGTTACTGTGATTTAATTCCCTGACTAAAACCAACTTAGGAGAAGAGGGTTTATCATGCTTATGATTCCAGGTTATAATTCATTTTGAGGGTATGCCAAAGCAGAAACTCAAGCAACTGGCCCCATCACACCCACAGTTAAGACTGGAAAACAAAGGAATCCATATTGCTTTCCTGTTCGGTATTCAACTAGCCCTCTGTACTCTGATAGAGCCTGAACCCCCAAACCAAGGAATGGTGCCATCCACAGCATGATGACTTTAACTACATGAATTAATAATCAAGATACTCTTGCACAAGTCAACCTGGTCTAGACAATTCCTTAGCTGACACTCTTCCCAGATTGTTACCAAGTTGACAGTTAAACTGACTAGCACAAGTGGTCTCTCACTGGCCGAGGACTCATCAAGTAGTGAGGCTAATGGCACACAAGCCCAGGGATCCTTCTGTCCCTGTCTCTCTGGGCTGGGATTACAAGAGTGTTCCACCATGCCTGGCTTTTTCAGGTGAGATTCTGAGGATCAAACGTAAGTCCTCTTGCTTGTAAAGCAAGCACTTTACTGATTAATCTATCTCTCTGGCCCTGCGTTATATTTTATCTTTAACTAATACATAAAAAATAATCATAAAACAAAAACGTATTAATAAGATACCATAAAATTGACAATGCATGTATAGTTAAAAAGTGCTTAAATCAGCCAAAGCATGTTTATCTCCTCAAAATTTTATCACATTTTGTAACAAAAATTTTAGTTGTTATTTGAAACTGAGTAGGCATCTTGAAGTCCAGGCTGCCCTTGAACTTGACTATGTAGCTCAGAATGGCTTTGAGCTCCTAACCCTCCTGCCTCTGATTTTCTAGTGTCCAGATTTACAAGAATGGACCACTGTACCAAAGTCTATATGATAAGAATTGTGAAACCCTTTGAAATGTTTAGTGCATAACTGCTATCTCTACTTGCTTTTGTCTTACTATATAATAGTGCCCAGAACTTGTGTTTATCTAGTTTTAACTTAATGTGTATTAATAGACTTACTTTTTCTTGTTTCTTCCCACTCTCCACCATGTGGCAAGCCCGTGGTAGCCAGTATTCTCAGCACCTATAAGATCAGGTACTTTACATTCTACATAATGTGAATTCACACAGTACTTGTCTGTCTGTAACCAACTTATTTCAATTGATATAATGTTGTCCCTGTTGTCACAAAGACATGATTTTATGGTTATAGCTGAATGGTATTCCACAATGTGTCACATTTTCTTCCTCCATTCATTAACTAATGGGCACTTCGTTACAGTTTCTCGGCTACTATGAATGGAGCTAACAATATCATAAATCGCTAGATAACATTTGTCAGCCCTGAGATTACAATAGTGGCAACTACTATGGAGCCAAAGAGAAATGCTAAGAACAAAAGTCTTGATGATATCCATATATTGGATACTCTTCAGAAATCAGCTGAAGAGGAGTATTAATGGAGATTTATTAAAATTGCAATGTGAATTATGAGATAGAGTTATAATTTCAGAAAATGGTGATTTGTTTCTCGTGTAATGGAGACAGCACACATTTCAATTTCCACATCTCTTGGATCTAGAGAAAAAACTGTGAAGTTGTGTCTTGTCGGTGACACTAAAGTCTGAGAATTTGTGTTCCATGCCCCAAACCCACCTAGATGTCAAGGTTCTAAACTGATGCTTTTGTTTATATTGTGCAGACATTAGAAATTAGAAATTGCACTGAAGCTGTTACTTCAATGAAGTTGTCCTACAAGAGAGAGATCCATACTAGAGGTTCAGACAGAGCTCCACAGGCATCTCCTTTGCCTAACACATCAGCTGATGGTGGTCCTCATCAGACCCGCTGTGACTCCTTTGCACAATTTATTGACAAGCTCCATATGGTAAGAATGGACAGGCATTAACCAGGTCTGCATGGTCCCAGTAATGTTACCATGAAAGAAGCCAAGCAGATTCTCAAGGCTCTGCTCCTTTTGTTTATGGGATCCCTCCAAATCCATTCCCCCCTCACAGTGGCTACCTACCTGATGTAGAGTAGATTGTACATGTCCCAATCTATGAACACTCCTTTAGCACCATCTGCAGCACTGAAAAAGCCTCATGTGGGCTGCCACAACCCTCTGTCTGTTTTCTCCCCTTATAGGCATAGGGATCACTTTTCAACATCTCGTGGAAGCTTTCATATCCTTAGAAATGATGTTTGTTAATGGCTTAGTATACTCCACACAGCCACCTTTCCAAAAGATGGGAACACAGAAAACATCTGGGCTTCCAGAGCATATATATCAGACAGACATAAATCCTAGAAAATGTTCTTATTTTTTTCATAACAAATTGTTTTCCCTGGATGTTCTCCTCATTCTCACCATCACAGACATCACCCATAACCCTCCAACAAAGGCTACTTACCTTCAGTTATTTAGCATGGTTGCCTTTGACCATGGATCCTTGCACAAGAATAGTAAGCAGTAGTCTGCCTAAAGGCACAGAGAACTCCCTGGTGACTCCCCAGCCAGATCTCTTGCTGTTCCTTCTCTTCCCAGAATTCTGAGCATCTGCCCTTCAGTCTTCTAACTAGAAGTCTTCTAACTTGAGGGATAGATTTTGCATGACTTTCTAAATCCTCAAGCGCTCCCAAGCCTGCCTTATTCTCCCAAACGTTAGGATCCTTTTCTTGCCCTGTTATTGGGTTCAATCCATTCTTTTAAATAAATATGTGATATGCTCCAGCCTCCGCACTATCCTATAAGCTTGCTCCACATCCTCCCTTCAAGAAGACAGCCAATGTCTTCTTGCCATATGAAGTTAGGGTCTTTCAGGTGCCTCAATTTCTGCAGCCTCTCTGATTTCAGGTCAATTTGTTCCAGTTCTTATCTATGCCAATGTGCCTCACATGGTTTTCTTCAAAACTCCAGACAACTAAACATGTGTGAGAGGTATGAATGTCAGCAATGATAAGACGTGGGTTCCATAGGTAAGATTTTCTTTATATCTTCATAGCTCAACACATCTCACACAATTTTTTTCTATTCATGGTTGAAAATATAATAATTACAAGTATGAGTATTAGAGAATGTTAAAGTAGAATGTTTCTGCTCAAATCATGACTGAAGGCTCAAAATAATAAATGCTAAATGTCAACTCCTCCTCCTCCTCCTCCTCCTCCTCCTCCTCCTCCTCCTCCTCCTCCTCCTCCTTCTTCTCCTTCTCCTTCTCCTTCTCCTTCTCCTTCTCCTTCTCCTTCTCCTTCTCCTTTTTCAGGGAGAAGAGTTCCTTTAAGAATTCTCAGAGCCATGGGTCCCTAACTATGCAGTATAAGAGGCAGGGTTCTATATCTTTAAGGTCAGCTTCAGTCAGCTGCAGAGAATTTCAGCAAGACCAGTTACAAGACTTCCACATACACCTGGGATTAAAATGCTTCAGCTCATCCTCATTTTTTAATCTCTCAAAAATCATTCTGGACAGCTTCGCAGAGAGGAGAGCAAAAGTTCCACTATTCCCAGTACTTGGATTATCCCTGTGGAAGACCTCACAGCTTATCTGGCTTTTCTCAGTTAGCAGGGTGACCTGTCATTATGTTAGTACCTGAAACAGGCTGGTTTGGTTTACTCACGTGTGTTCCAGTATAATCTTATTCAGAGATAAGGCTTCCATCTGTTCTAGCTTAAGGTCATAGGGGTAAAAAATGAAGAAAGTAGTTTCTCCCATCTCCAGAGAAAGGTCCTGCTCTCTAACTGCAGCTTCTGGGCCCTACCTGAACTCACACCATAAAGAAGAGAAACAGGGAAGAAAAGGCTTTCCCCATTGGGGAATGGTTTCCACCAATTGGAAAGTGGTTGAAAAGGACTTCTTCTCCAGCTGTGATTCTTCACAGGTTCTGAGGAAGCAGGCTGTCTGCCAGTTCCAGTTCCATTTGACAGACCGACAGACAGTCTCACAATCTCCCATTCTCTTCATTCCCACTCTGTATTTCAAGAGGGCTGGCTTCATCACCAGATGAAGATGTTTAACTATCCCCCCGACATCCACGGATGTGTGAAGAAAGCATCAAGTGGCAACCCAGGGTACTGGATCCACTAGAAAGACAGAGGTCAAAGTGAGGCTTCTGGGTGGGGCTTCACACCTGCTGCAGGAGAGAACACAGGGCCTGAAGGGACATGAGGTGAAGTGCCTCATTCTTTGCTTCTCTGTTACCTGCCATCGCATCCACAGCAAAGAAATGGCTAACTTTGCCTCTCTCATCGCTGGTGGGGACCTTACCTTCAGTTCACTAAGCTGGAAAGTGCTCTGACTTGTCACATACACCTTCTTCCAACATCCCTGATCACTGGACATATTTAAACGTATGTTTAGTGCGGGTTCCCTTTTCTTTACAGATAAGAATAGAATCCACGGTGAACCAATATGATGGGTTTGACATTTGGTCCACAGGATGAATCCAACTTAGAATCTTTCAGTAAAAGCTCAATTACTTCCTATCTTAGCCTGAGAATTTCCCCCAAAGCAGCCTTGGAGACAAAGGAATAGACATTGAATTTAGAAATGTGAGCTCAAGAAACAGGAGTGTATGCTGTATTTGTTTCCTGTTAGTGCTGCATCATATCATTGTAAACAGCGTTAAACTTAAAATGATGCGAACATGGTCCTTCACAAGGCAGAAACGGGTCCCATGAGCTAAAATCAACATGTCGGCAGGGTTGAATACTGCAAGAGCCTCTAAGCTTGAATCCTTTCACTTGTTTCCTCCAATTCTGCAAGCAAGTCAGTGCCCCTTAGCTCATGATCCCTTTCTTGAATCAGCATCTTGCTTCCGTCTCCAAGTCTTGTACTGTTCCTATTTTGCCTTCTTCATATAAGCACTCTTGTAAGTATGTTGACCCTAAGGAGATAACCCAGGACAGTCTATGCACTCAAAGTCCACAAATTAACCATGCTTGAAAAATCCCTTTTTTTACATCGCAAACGTACAGATGCCAGGGATTGGGGCACAATCACCTTCGCAATGTCATTTATTCAGATTATCACGGATGCATTGGATACTGTTTTGGGAAATTTGCTCCTTCAGAAATGAGAGTAGTTTTGTTAATGCTATATATGTAGGGGAACAAACAGGGGCAGAGTTATCTGGCAGCACCATACCCTATCAGTCAAAGTCACCCGCAGAGTTTTAACTCTTCCTCAAGTTCAGGAATCATTCTCAATGGTACCATGTAGAGTTCCATGTCACAGCGTCAGGGGAAGCCTGCAACAGAAAGATCTACTTGTAACTGCATGGAACTCATTGCTGTAGCAGTGGCAGGAGTAAGAGGTGAAGTCGAGACATTTGGAAATTGATTAAAGATGTTCAACTCACTCTAACTGAAGCAACCGAAAACCTTAGCAGTTTATCTCCAGTGAGCGTAATAATGTAAGGGATACACATGATTTCCTGAAGTTTGGATAAAAGCAAAAAGGAGACTCGGAGACGCCCTTTGAGTCCCAATATGACGTGTATTTCCAGAATACTGCTGAGAGTGGCAGAATTGGGAAATGATGAATATAAGTGAGCTACCCAGGTCATTCATGTGATCAAGGACTACTGCCTTTCTGGAGCTGTCATCTGGGCTTGTTGGAAACTTTGAGACTGAGCAATACACTTCACAACCATTTATCAGAAAGGAGAGGAAAGCTGTCTGTGCATAGCCACAGGTGACCAAGGCCACCTCACTAAAAATACACAGAGTGGAAAACGATGCTCTTGTGTCAGACAGGCAAAAACGAAAAGGAAGAACTAAGCACAGTCTTGGGGAGTGAAGGAGAACACGGACATTCTGATACTTAGCTGGGGAGGAAGCATGAATTGGCGGGACTTTTTTGAAAGCCAGCTTTGCCTTATCTATCAGTATGTGAAGGGCGCATATTTTTTTATTTAGAATTTTAGTTCCAGAAGAAAAAAAAATCTTACAGAAATCTATAAACAAATAAGCAAAATAGTATATCAAGTCATGTTTATTACAATACTTCTTCTGCAAGAAAAAATAAAAAACTATCTGAAAAGTACACTTGGGGGAAAAAAGTGCATGGTTTGTATGTCATAGAAAGGGTTCACAGTGTGCCAAGAAAAACAAGAAAGCTGCAGAAGACCTGGTGTATGGTGAGCTTCTCTACCTTTTGTTTTCTATTTTTGAGATTATAGTATGATAACTCCCTCACCTTTTCATTTCTCCCTCACTTTCCTCTCTCCAGAGCCTCCCATCTAACCCCTCCTTGCTCTCTTTCAAATTTATGTCCTGTTTTTTCATCAATTGTTATTACATGCATCTGTGCATATGTAGATACATATATATTCCTAAATATAACCTGCTCGTTGTGTATAATATTGCTCTTAAGCACATTTCCAGGGCTGAGCATTCAGCACTGGATAATCGTTTGCTCTACTCTCATCCTTGGGAAAGATTATTTCTCCCACTCTCAGTGTTCTTTGGTTGCCTACAGTTCTGTGGATGTTCCCCGTTAGCTTTGGCATGTCTGTCAGTACCTTCCTTGTTCAGCCAAACAAGCGCAAGATTTGAATGTGAGGACTTGCCTATAATGTGACCACACATCCTATTGTTGTACTTCAGCCAGGGTCAAGTTCACAGCAGAGAAATGTGCAGCCCGACGCTTCCTTTTGTACCACTTCCTGCTTTGCTTATCATGCTAATGAGGAAAATGTTGATTAAAATGATGTGATTTGTGTTAGTGAACGCAATGAGAGTGATTGAAAGGAAGAGAAATTAATTCTCTTGAACAAGCATTGCATAAAATCAAATGCTACCTAGGCCGAGTAAGGTTGGATTTGATTGCTACTCTTTAACTTGTAAGTACTACTAAAATCCTTACAGAAAATAATCACAGTGTTTTTCGGTTGTAAACACTAACTACAGCCTCTTTTTTCTATCACAATAATTTAATATATGATTTTTTTTCAAAGCAAGACAAGACACCTGAAAAACCTTATTGCTGGTATGTAGCCGAGCATGCTTATACATGCTCATAAGCCATCCCAAATTCTAACGACTTCAGACGTCACAGAAAATGACACATGAACAGTCCGTGCTATTTTCTTGCAAAACACAATAAAATGATATGGGAGGGCTAAAATTAGAAAATAAACCCATAAAGGCTGTCATGGGTACACTATGCAGAAAGATAGATGAATATGTTTGTGTCTTTCCACAAGGTTTAATAGTTTCAATGACAGCAATTTGTCATATGATCCACCTACCTTGGTAGCCTTGCTGAAAAGCATGTAGCTTCTTTTATTCCAGTCTTAATAACTAATATTAATTATTATATCACACAAAAGACAGTAAATATATCTGTATATCTAGGTGCAAACCTATGTGCAAATATATATGTGGGTTAGAGAATGAACACAAATTAAAAGATGCTGTATGGAGTTTGAGGAGTTTCAGAAGTGAGCTAAGAAAGAGTCTGTATTGACAGGACTGCAGCTGATACTCAAGCAGACGGGGTCAGGTTTGAGAGAGAATCTGCTGAGTTCAGCTCTGTGGTAGAAGGAAGGCCAAACCAGGGTCTGCTGCAGAAATGGTGGATCAGGACCCGATCAAGACAGGCAAACACGTGGATGGGCAGGCAGTCAAACAGGCTGTGTTAGCTAGAGGTGGGGAAGAGAGCTGAGCCAGACCTGTAGGAACAGTACAAAGGTGCACAGTTCTTAGTGCTCATACCAGGTATCAGCAGGAAGGCTACTGTGGTACTATGCCGTCTCAGAATTAGCTGTGCTTCACTTTATGGGGTCCAACCAAAAGAATTCAACCTTCCCTTGGTGGCGTGTCCCACTATGTTCTTGGGCCTCATTCTCCTGATAGGATTTTAACATGCCCATGTACCCTTACAATTTTGGTTGACCCCAATAAACCTATAGGGTGACTGTTTTTCTATTAACAGAAAAAAACATTTACCCATCTGTGCTTCATGGATGGCGCCTGAGAGACGGTACCATTTCCGGATCCACCCAGAAGCTGCAGTCACCCTTCTCCTTCAAACTGCAGTCAAAAGCCGCTTTAAGATGGTGGCACCAGGGACACTGCACAGCCTGAAAAGCCACTGTTTCTACAATATTGAGCCATTTAGTAGACATAGATAGCCTGATCTCAACAGGCAGCGGTGGCTGATCTTAATTGTCAACTTGACGGGCGTTTAGAATCACCATAATCGGGTTAAAGGAAAGACCTTCCCTGAATGTGGGCTTTATGTTTCACGGGCTGAGGACCTGGGCTGATGAGAAGGAGAAAGCCAGCCAAACACAAACATCCATCCCTCCCTGTTGCCTGACAGTGGCCATAATGTGGCTCACACCACCTTCTTGCTATGAAGGGCTGCATTCTTTGAAGCTGTAAACCAAATTAAATCCTTCCTTCCTTTTAAAAGTTTCTTTGGCCAGGTGTTCTGTCACAGCAGCTACACATGTACCCAATACAAAGACCACAAGCATGTAAGAGCATATAGTAGTGAAAAACACATTATCATGTCTTTTGAAATACAGACAGTAATGAGTGAAGAAAACTGAACACCAAGTGTAGAGGCAAGAAGATAACTATGAAACAAGCTGTTTCTTTCTGTAAAACCCAGAGCAACCCAGGCGCTGGAGACACTGGGTGTCTCAACAAGTCAGGCCAGCAGGAGTATCTAAAAGTCTATAATAAGTTGGACTATTCGATTCTCTTTTCCACCTAGCACATCCGGGCAACTATCCTTGCTCCACCACAGCAGGAGACCAGAGACATCAGATAAAAGGACTCTGACCCTTCTCAACTAGTGTTCTAGAGATGCTATAGCCCTGATGCTGTAAGACATCCATTGCATATCATTCATCAGTTGATCAAACAGATGTCTAAGCCAGCAGCAGCTCTGTATCATTCTTGGGAGCACTAGGAAAATAGGTTCATCACCCCAATGCTTCTCAGTGAAGGACTGTTTAGGTTTGCCTGTGGAAATCAGAAGACCACTCCAGTGTCTGAAGCACCATTCCCTATGTGGGGGATTCTGGGCTGTAAAAAGTGGAGAAAATGAACTGAGCCTCAGCATGCATACATTTGTGCATTCCTCTCTGTCTTAACTATTGATCTAACGTGTCCAGGTGCTTTGAGTTCCTGCCGCCGTGAATTCCCCACAATGACGGACTGTGACCGACCTGGAACTGGGATCCAAATAAATCCCTTGCTTTTGTCAGGATATTTCATCACAGCAAGAGGAAATGAAACTAAAGCAGAGAGCTTTAGTTTTAGTGAAACTAAGCCAAACTCAGATAAACAGAGTCCAGTGCTCACCACAAAATAGGAAAGTAGTCCCTGAAAGCTAGAACAGACTTAGACAGAGTGGAAAGTGGGAAGCCTCTTTCCTGTCATAAATCTTGTTGAATTATTTGGCCTTTGAATTTGTGTACACACACTCTGGTGATCATAATGTGTATGTTATTAAAGATAGGATATTCTGAGAATGGGCGTTCTACTACACAGACTATTCCCTCTGGGTATGTAAGGTATTTTTCAATATTTAGTGTTTCTATTACATTTGGACTTTTGAAGTATTTAAATGTCTCTTGTATTTTTTAAATAAGATGTGAGTATAAAAGGAAAGATGGAGAGGAATGGTAAAAAGAACAGTTAGGCCTGCTTAAGTGCACGTAATGACAAGGCTCAGGGACAATGCGAGCTACGGAACTTCTTCTAGTTTATGAAAGGCACAGTGATACTCTGAAAGTCTGAGTGGCAGAATCAGTGAGGATGTGGCAGTTGGAGAGCTATACCACAGCCCTTCAGAGTCTCCAGAACCAAGTGCTAGCATTCCTGTGCATGCAGTAAGCTCACAGTGATCAGGATTTAGACCAAAGTATCCCAAAGGACCACAATGGATGGCCTATATCCGGTGGAGAAGATCAGGAGCAGAAAGCTACAGCCTAGGAGAAAACTCAAATGGTCAGTGAGTTTAAAAGCATCTGTGAAGACAGGGTTTTGAAAAGACCTTAGGTGTGTTTCTTCCTATGACCTTTGGCTGAAACCATAACATCGATCTTCTGGAGCCAGGTTGGTCTCAGGACTGGTGTGATAAACTGGATAGAATGTAATTTTCCTTGTGGCGGGACTTAACTTCTGTTTAAAACTCTACGATAGTGAGCCATGTCATCACTCATTTTCAGAACCAAAAGGACTGGGATTATATCATATGAGTGTGGAGTCTAGGCTAAGAGGCGTGCAGGAAGCAAAAGATGCAAAGGGCAGCTAGCTGAACGGAAGCCACGAGAAGGGCTGGTCTTGAGCTGTGGGAGAGATTCTGGAGCACCATGCAGGGTTCTTGCCAGTCGAGTGTTTGTGTCAAATCCCAGTGCTTTGATGTCATCGATGATGTGAGAGAATAAATGTGCACTTGGGGTCTTGGTAACTTACTTGCTTAAGTTTCTATCCTGTTATATTTTGCTATTATCAAACTCTTCATTTAAAATGAGAAAATTAATATTTTGTGATATAATAAATAACAGGGAGGAAAAGATTACAGCTTTTGCTATTTGAAGTCTTACCCATATATCTAAGGCCATACTACCCTGATTAATTATAATTATATACAATCTGATTAATTATAAATCAGATGACTTCATAGTTTAAGCTCCCTCTGCGCTAGTGTGTCAGTTGAACATACATTCGGTTAAAGGATGCTTTTCCAAGCCTAACTAAGGACTATCTTATTTAGCTCCATGCTTTCAAAGGCAAAGACAGATTAATGAAGGCCACAGCAGATGGCAGCCATCTTAGCAGCTGCTGCTTGAGAGAAGGAAAAGCAGCTTCCTCTCTTGCCCTCTTATCCACAAGATACCGACTGGAAGGTAAAACATTCTCTGGATGAAAAACAGCAAAACCATAGAACTGCTATCCATAACCTTACACTCCTGGGGAAACTATTACTCCCAGGAAGAAGGAGAAGGGATCCAAGAGAGGAATGGGCAAAGGGTAAGCTTGACTTCCTTTTAAGGAAGACTAGGGCCTTCTCCAAGGGCATTGGCACTTAGTTGCAAGAATCAGAAATCAATATTTAGTAAAACATTTTTACTAGTTGTATAATTTTTCCTTGAAATTGATTCCATACCTTACAGCAGTATCCCACTCTTTGAAGAAACACACTTTTAATGACGTTGGGTAGCCTGGAAAAAGAAACAAAGAAAATTATGTTTTATCTGTAAGATGGCTGTAGACAACAAATTTAAATTCCAGATTTGTGCCTGAATAGTCCACAGACAACTCTGACAATAGAGATAGGTGAGTTGTAAATAACAGCAGAGATATAGAGTAAACCAATGTGCATTTGTGTCCTTAGTACTGCAGGGAAGGGCACTGGGGGCTTCTTGTGATGACCCACTATTAGTCAAAATGCACAAACTAGTCACATCAGAGATTAGGAAGTTATCCAGGACTACCTCATATTAGACTTTGAATGCAGATACTAAAGAGTTGGTTCTGCAGTTTAAGAGAATGTTCTGCTTTTGCAGAGAACCTGGGTTTAGTGCCCAGCACCCACTTGGTGGCTCACAAACACCTGTGCTTCAGTTCCAAGAGATCCAGAGATCTCTTCTGACCTCCACAGGCACCTGCAGGCATGTGTGCACATTTGCTCACGTAAGCACACATACACATTCCCGTAATAAATCGCGAACGTTTTCAGGAGTGTTACATGTATAGGTTTTCTATTCAAATCCCCTGAGATGGAGAGAGTTTCCGTAAGCTATTCACTGAAGCTGCTTACAAGTCTGATCACTAAATAACCTAACGTCTGAAAATTTCAGAAATTTAACTGAATGTGTTGATGATACTGTAAACTGTGCCACTGTATGATAAACTCTAGACTCCATCCTGACTCAGTCGCATGGTTATCCAGAATACTGGATAACATTAAAGTAAACAGCAAAACCTCAGTGAGTTACAATAATAAACATTGATTTTGGCCACAAGTCAACTGTGCACCTGGGTAGCCCTTCTGCTCCAGCACAGATTCAGATGAACTCGGCTGGATTCCTATGTGGATCTGAGTCAGCTGGAAGTTCAGAAAGAGGTTGGCTGCTGTCTTGGTCTCTGCACTCAGCTGGCATATTTCCTCTCTACTTCATGTAGCCTTTAAATCTAGCAAGTGATGGAAGACTTCTCTTAAAGCAGGTTAGGATTTAAGAGACTAAACAGAATGTCTCAGAATAAAAGTGGGTCCCAATCTGGGGAGGCCCAGATTCCAAAGTGGAGTAGCCATCTCTAGCTTTCCTAAGAAGTGCTAAGATTTCACATTGCGTGGAACGTATTTACAAGGAAGGACGATAAATCCACACCGTTTGGGCAATCAGCTTACCACGCCAGTCTCTTAGCATCACTAAATTAAGTCAGTGAATAAATCAAGAGAACTTAGTTCAAGGCAATGTGGTTATCCTCGAAAGAAAAATATTAATTGCTAGAGAGCTGCTAAAAGATGGATAAAGCGAAGTTAATGGTAATATTGATTCTTGAGTTTTTATAGTTCACCACAGCTATTGAAAGAGAAGTTGAGCGCAATGGGATACGGTAGGTCTGTTCTGTGTAACTTTCCTATAAACCCGAAATTACCTCTAAGTTACTCGTTTATGTTTTGGAACACATGATTAAAGAAGAACTTGGGAGATCAGCCAGTTTGGTGGCAATACCCTTGTCTAGGTCCCTTGTGGAGTGCTCCATCCATAGACACTCCTGTGGGCTGAGGAAACTGTGCAGCATGAAGAACCCTGACAAGAGAGGAAGGTGACTTGGCCAGGGCCATACCTCTGTGGGCTTCCAAGGCCACAGCCCACACTGAGCCTCAGGCATCAGTAGGGAGATGCCAAGGTAAACAGGTCTGGGGCTGTGCCAGTATCCTCTCTCAGTGTGGTGGAAGGGGTATTGACCTAGCTGGCTTTTGGGCTTCCTGCAAAAGCCACAGAGCCACCAGGCTGCAACTCAGGAAACTTTTTTTTCCCTTCCCATTTAAGGGAGCGAAAATCTTGATTTCACCACCTCCTTCTAATTTTGTAGGAGTGATAGGGTGTGACTTTTTCAGTGTGTAGCTTCTCTGAGTCCAGTGTTGAGCCAAATCAGAAGGATCAACACACAGCTACAGATGAGGCGGTCAGCTTGGGTAGTAGAGACAGACTTCTTGTCTGTTCAGTCGTCTTCCTTCAAGAAACTCCAAACCCCTTCTAATGCAACCACCTACACCCTCCCTACTCTGTACTCTGTGGCGTGAAACAGGACACATAGCCCAAATCTAGCTGCTCTGAGCTACCCATTCCTGGTCACTGTAATGGGTCAAGGAATATTGATTGACCCTCAAACTGAGCTAATCGGACTTTCTCCATCATATTTCACATGAGACCACTAGGCAAAGAAGGGGTTTTCTTTCCAATTCCAGCAACTGCTATAAAATTGTCTGATGCTGAAGACCATCCATGAGAAACAAGATACTGGGAGAAGTGTCCTCATCATAAAGCAATTCACACCCCAGATGCAGGCAAATGAGGCCAGAGATGTTTCCTGGACTTCGATATCTCTAGCCTAGATTATAGCTGGTATCTTTTGACATAGTGAAGAAATCAATACCTAAAAGTGAGGGTATTGGGGTGAACATTAGGATGTGGATTGGGCTGAGAATCGATAGGATGCTGGGCAGTCGTACTGTGTTTTCTTAAGTAGGGGGTCAATGGGGTTTGTTTAATAGCAGAGTGGTTGGGTAGACTTGTCTTTGTGTTCTGGAACTCAGCCAGTGAGTTCCTCTGGATCTGGGGAACCACAGTGACAAAGTCTAACTGAATTGACTATGTTTTCCAGCATTCACTAATTCATCGCAGAAGCTTTAATTTAGCCTGTTTCTCTGACATCAGAAAGGCCAGAGCACACACTACCTAACCAAGAGACTGGCTCTTCCTAACTTTATGAGCCCATAAGCTTGAAAACAGACAGTACAACAATATGGGGAAAGCTGGAACATCTGGGGAAATTGACTTCCTAGGTCCTCACCGAAGCTGTCTAGCTATCTAGTCCCTGCCTGAGAAGGCAAATTTTTCCGGTTTCAAAGAGACATGATAAGGATGCAGCCACACCTCATTACCCCGGCTCATTGCCCCAAGGACAAGAAACAAGAAAAAGAAACTCACAAGCCAGGTTGGAGTCCAATCCTGTGACCCTCTGGTCTACAAGACCAGCTCACTACATTTCCAGAATCAAATAGGTTGTTCCCTAAGACTTGAAGTGCTAATTCCCAACACCTCAAGTCCTGAAGTCGTATCCAGTTATGCCATAATCCTCAGGCCCCTGAGGCCCGACACAAAAGGAAAGAGGTCCAGTTTCTCAATGGCTCTTCCTAACCTCAGGCAAGCCTGGGGAAAGGATTACAATGGGTGCATTTCAGCCTCGCATGCCCAACACCCCTGCCAAGCCCTAAATATAGCACTTTCTGCAGTCACTAGGTATTTCATTTTGGCCACATTTGACTTATACATCTAATCCACAATTGACCACAAATCACGGAAGAAACCTAGTGATTAAGCTCCACCTCAAACCCTAGAACCAGGAAGCCAACGGTGTGCGCCATCAGCAGGCCAAGACTGGAAATGAATCCAGAAGATTAATAAGCAAGGGCAATAGGGAAAGGAAGGAAGATTTGAGCTCAAACAGTCGCAGTGAGGATGGAGAAGCATCGAGGCATGGGAGAGCTTACCCAGCAGGTGGCTGAGACAGACAGAGAGGGTGTGCAGCAGAAGCAATGCATCCTGCAAGAGAGACATCAAGTTTTATGGGCTGTGAAGGAATACAGTCTCCTGTTTTCTTTCTGTTGAGGGAAGCAAGAAGCAAACAGCTGGAATTTTCCTGTCTGCAGCAGAAGGGGAGATTCTAAAACCTTGTTTGTTTTTCACTTGAAGAGGATTTGTCCTGAAAGCGGTCAAGCTGTATATAGATGCTCTTACAGGATTTTAGCCAGAAGTACACACATTTCAAAATGCTTTGATTAGCAGCCACATAGGAATCTAAACCATTAGATTTAGACCTCTAGGGGACCTCTAAGTCCACTTCACAAGGTCTTCAGTTAGGAAAAAAAAAAAAAAAAGGAAATTACTTTCTTCCTGAGTTCTCAATTACCAGGATGAGAGTATGGTACAAAGGGATTTTGAAGAACTCTGTAGATTATAGGAACACACAGACTAGAAAAACTTACACCAAAACATGTTTTGTGTTTGTGAATGCTAGAAGAGATGTCCAAGGGACTTTGCCATTAGCTTCGTTCTGCCAACATCCTTCCCTCACTGAGACTCTACGGCATACTGATTCCTCTGAGTACAGCACCTTTCTTCCTTCGTCATAGTTCCATGTAGTCACTAAGTAGTGTTAAGGAAATGTCTTTCTGCCCCTTCTTCCACGATGACCCCTGAACTCTCAGCATGGGGAGGCGAGGGCTCATGACGTCCCACTGACTAGCAGAGGCACTATCGCCCACTGATGGCTACTAGGGAAGGGAGAATTAGTTCTCTTCAATGATAGACTGAGTAAAGGCTACTAATGCTCCAGTCGATGGCCCTATGCCCACACACACACACAGAAAGCTCTAGGTTATCTTAGTGAAGGTTTTCTTGGTTTTTGTTTAGTTTTAGAGCACGTAAAGTTAATTGGGGAACGTGCTGGGAGGAGATGGAGAAGAATTAGAGGAGGGAGAATGGAAGTAGATTTGAGCAACACATAGTTTATGCATGCATCCATTTCCCAAACCATTAAAACAATGTCCTTGTTTTACATTACAATGTAATGTAAGGGCGGAGATGGAGAGCCAGCTCAGTGATTAAGAGTGTTTCCTGCTCTCCTGCTCTTCCTGGTATGGAGAGTTCAGATCCCAGCGCTCAGGTCAGGGGGCTCACAACTGCCTATGACTCCAGTTCCAGGGGATCTATCACCCTCCTCTGGCCACCGCAGCATACCACATAGCACATACACACATACCAACACAGACAGACACAGACACACATAAATAAAACTGGAAACAAATCCTTTCACATAAAAAAGAATGTGGAAACTTAGAAGCTTAAATTAAAAACAAAAAAGAAATAAAGGGAAAAAATACATTACTGATAATCAAAGCACCACCCATGCATCCCCTGAGCGGGCCCACCATTGCTGTTGGGTATCATGCTTATGCTTCTAACCCTTTGCAAAGAGAGAAACTTCTTTCTCATCATCAGTGGGAAGTTGTGGAGTTCTTTCCCAGAACTGTCTTGAAGTACTTTCCCCAACTTGGCCAGCAACACTTGAATTCAAGGTTTCCACCCCAGAAAGAATGCCGTTGCATCCAAGTGGGATGAGTCACTGAATTCTAAGCAGAAATGTTTTCATCTCCTTAAGAGGAGCAGCAAGGAGTTCCATTTTTATCACAGAACAGGGCTTGAACCAGGCCAGAATGAGAGTTCTGCCCCATCTCATTTCCTCTTCTCCACTTCTTGCAACAGTGAGAGGGAGGGAGGAATTGAGAAGCAGAAAGACTGTTTGAACCCTGGCAAAAGGCCACTTGGCTTTGTAGATTTACCAAGTAATCTTGGCCAAGAGAAAATGGTCCTTGAGTAGCAGTATGGAACAGGAAACCCCTCTGGGATGCTCATTAAATGCTCATTAGCTGTCTGTAGAGAGTCCTAAACCCCATTGAGTCATGCTGTCCTATTTGTTGCTGCTAACTCTATGGACCACCTCCATCTCCTTTGGAGTCCATCTGTAAAGCATGCCACTGTTTTTGAGACTCGAAAAAGGTTTTGATCTCTCCAACATTAACCATGTGATGATGAGGTTTTTTATTGAGTAGTTTATTGGCATTTGATAGTTTCAAATAAGTTCAGACATAGGAATGTGTAAGTAACCCAGGATGCTTTTTATATAGCTATTGAGAATGGGCCAGTTTCCTGTTGCCAATGTTCTTCAGTAGATTTCTTTATTTAATCATTGTATCTGCCCTGAGAAATGTAAAGTACATAGTATTCATTCCATCTGGTAAAATTTTCTAATAGCATTTAGTGAAACCAGCTACTCTACTACATACTTTGGGAAATACAGAGCTGAAGACACATAGTCCCTGCTCTTAGCTTCTATTCAAAGAAAAGGAGCAAAGCAAAAGTACCTACAACTGCAATATAAAGTAGGCAATGGAAAGATTGGGGTTGTTACACAAATTGGAAAATACTGAATGGCTGTAACTAGGAGAATATAACTGAAAGTACATTTTAGAAAGAGCACCATACCAACAGAAGGAAGAAAGGGATCAAATAACACATTAGGAGAAATACATTGGTAAAGATTCTCAAAAAAAACAAGGACCAATGGAAGATGTGTGGGTCAATTACAGATAAATGGATAAATATTAGAGAGATAGATAGATAGATAGATAGATAGATAGATAGATAGATAGACAGACAGACAGATGGATGGATATAGATAGATGATAGATAGATGATCGATAGATGGATGATAGATGATAGATAGATAATAGATGATAGATAGATATAGATAGATGATAGAGATGCATAGATAGGTCATTGATAGATGGTAGATAGATGATGATAGATGGATAGACAGATGGTAGATAGGCAGATATTTAGATAGTCATTATAAAGAACTGGCTTGTGGTACTATGGAGGCTGATACCCATGTTCTTCTCTGTACAAACTGAAGAAACTGTGGTCCAAGCCTAGAAAAAGGTGAGTATCTATGCTCAAGTATTAATGAAAGGAGCAATAATTTACACTTCTGCCTTTGCCTTCTACTCAGGCCTCTGTTCTGGTGAGACGATACCCATTTGTATCAGGGAAGATCACAGGACTCACCTCGTCTAGTGATTCAAATGCTTACTTCTTCTGGAATTAGCATTACAGGCATGCTCAGAAACATGAACCAGTCTGCAACCCAGTTAAGTTGACTAAGAAATTTAACCATCACAGAGGCTACTGAAAAAAAAATCTAGGTAACATGGCAAAGAGGCCTAGGTTAGGAGGTTTGTACAAGAAGGAGTATGGGAGATGCATGAAGAGGTTTGTATCGTGGACCATGAATAAGACTTGAAGGCAAATAATTAACAGTGAAGGAGTGTGAAAGAAAAAGGGAGACCCTGGCTCTGGCTGTGGGTGGAAAGCACTGCCAGCTACTGCAGGAGAGCACGGTAAGGGTGAAGGACACTGGGAAGGCCTGAGACAGGAGAGCATGGAAGCCAGTTGGGGGCTAAGGATACCACAGAGAACAAGAGCGACTACCAGCAGCAGCATAACAGGCAAGGCTTGGGAGCATCCTCACTGTTTCAGGGTCTGGATATTCCCCTGATGCCACAAAGATCCCACATCCTTCCAGCTTTGGGGTGTCCAGTATTTTACCAGCAGTTCCTCCGCCGCTTGTGTCTTCAGCCATGGGCTAAGAGTTAGAGTTACATCATCAGCCTCCCTGGTTTGACTTCTCAGCCTAGACTGTGCCACATTGGCAAAGGTTTCAGATGGCCAGTTCTGGTATTTCTCAGCCTCCAAATCAGTGTGAGTCCATTCCCCTAATAAATCCTTTAAATAAATTCCTTCATATCATGCAAACTGTGAGGGTTAACTGTGATTGTCAACTTGACTGGGTGTGGAATAAAATAAGAGGCAAGTCACTGAGCATTCCTGTGAGGGACTTTGATCATGGGAAGATACGCCCTAAGGGTGGGTAGCACCATCCAGTGGCAGCTGAGGTCAAAGGAGATCTTTCGTTTTTTGTCTGCATGCCTTCAAAATACACATACTCACACACACACACACGCACAAGCACACACACACGAGGGGGCGGGTATTTAGTCAGCAAGAAGCAGATAAGCTTTGAAGCAATTGAATACAACTGAAGCAATTCTTCTGGAAGAAATTAACCTTAGCAGTGACGAGCCTAGACTGTAAAAGTTTAACCGTACAGTGTCTAATCAGGGTTTGGGATGTGACAAAGACACAAGTCTCCAGACCCCAGAGCCATTCCCATAATAAGGAGGAACTTTCCCTGCTTCCAAGTTTGTTCTCTCTGTCTGAGCCTTCTTCCCTTAGTGACTCTGCAGCCTCCAAAATGACCTTGGGCAGACACTGCGGTGCAGTGGAAGGGCACATGGTCCTACCCCCCATTGTTTGTCTAATGCCAAAGAGCCCAGTACATGCAACTGCTGAATGTTGAAAATGGCAAGGACACTGTAAGATCCCTTCAAGAAGAGGAAATCAAAGGATAAGAAAGCTGAAAAAAAAGAAAAAAATCAGCTAGAAAAGTGAAGACTTTAAAAAATAAATGGCTTGAAATTTAATATTATTTTCATAATCACATATGATGCAAAATAGAATTCATAATGCAAATTAGCATTATTTAGACAATATTAAGCAGAGTTATAGTTTAGCAAACTAGTAATCTTTACCAGGGGCTATTTCAGTTTATTTCTTCACAAATAACTATTTGATCCAGAAAACACACACACACACACACACACACACACACACACACACACACACACAGAAAGATTAAGTCATTTATCTGATGCCTCTCGGTAAATGATGGATTCAGAATTTAAGCCTAGATCTAACTCTCTGTGTGTTGTCTGCCCTTAAGCTGTCTGCCATTCTGCCCTTTGGAGTAGTTTGCTAGAGAAAGTTCAAAACAAGCTAGAAGGAGCAGCCAAGTTTATCTTCTTTTAAGGGTAATAAACAGTGATTTTCTTGTGGCTGTACAAGCCATTATAGCAGACAGTTGTCTTTTACCCAGAGCCACAAAGAAAACCTACCAACACAAATTATAGTTCCCGATCACAGCTGAACTGTTTGCAAAGAACAAGAAGTTCTTACTGCCCTAGAAATAAAGACTGGGGGGAGAAGACAGAGAAAGAAGGAGTGACTGCCATTAACCTCACTTCAAATAAGCACTTCAATGAACAAAGCAATGAGGAAGTTAAAATAAGCCAAATTCTAATGAATGTGTATGCTTTATGCTTTGTGTGCCTGTGTTCACACAGGAGCTCATACAGAATGAGGGGGGGAAGTCTGGAATGCCGACGGACCAAAGCCACAGAAAACGGTGGTCTTCTCCATTAACTTCTGGACAACTACCTCAATGACACAGAAGGGAGAATGCTGGCTTTTCCTGTGGGTTAAAGCCCTGGAGTCGATCATTTTACGAAGATGGTTATTTGCTAGAGTCAGTTTAGTAGAGTACTGAAATGACTGTATTTTTAATTTCTAACTTTTCTTATACTTCTATTTATAAATGGGTTACTGTGAACGCACAGGTCATGGCATCCACACAACGGTCAGAGGACAATGTTCGGGGGTTCATTATCTCTTCCACAACATGGACTCTGGAAATAAAACTCAGGTAATCAATTTCAATGACAACTGCCTTCACTAGCTGAGCCATCTCGTCACCCCAAAATGACAGTATTTTTAAACAGATACTTTAGTCTGTAACATTAACACATCTATTACCATGTTTATTCATGATCCATCCCAAACGAATGTAGAATTTGATGAGAAAGGCCCACAAGAAAGAGACTCCTAAGCCAAGCTAAGTGCTCCTGCTGGGGAAGGAATTTAGGGGGAAAGAGGAACAGTGGGAAAAAAGACAAGTATTAATGATTAAATAATATTAAAAAGTAATAACGGTTAAGGCAACATGGAGACATGACAGAGGAAGAGACTATATAGCACAAGAAATGACAGCAACGTGATCACAGCAGACAGAAAATTAGAGTTTTCTTGTACTTACACTTTTTTTTATTTTTATTTTATGTATATTAGTGTTCTACCTGCATATACACCTACATGCCAAAAGAGGGCGACAGATCCCATTACAGATGGTTGTGAGCCACCATATGGTTGCTGGGATTTGAATTCAGGACCGCGGGAAACGCAGCTAGTGCTCTTAAAGGCTGAGCAGTCTCTTCAGTCCGTTGTGCTTAAACTTTTAATTGTGTGTCTGTATGTGTACGCATGCATACAGCTGGGAGATGGCTTACATGGGTGGGTGTGCTCAAACACACAGAGGCCAGAGTTCTTGAGATGCTATCCACTTTTATTGAGACAGAATCTCTAGCTGATCTGAAACTTGCCAAGTACACACTGGGTGGGCTGGCCAGTAAGTCCCGTGACATGCTTGTCTCTACCTCCTCAGCGCGAAGATCACAGATGAGCATAGGGTTCTATTACCTGGGTTCTATTGATCAACCCAGGTCCTCCTCCTTGCAAGCAGTTTGCCAACTGAGACTGAGACATTTTCTTAGTCCCCTGATTCCTTCCCTTTCTGCAGCCCTGCTGATCCATGTCTCCTGGTATCTTCTAAATGATAAAGCCTTGGTCTGCCGTGATGTCTACTTAGATAGCTATAAGGCATGTCCAATCAACTACATGTGACTGTTGCAGAGAAAGATCTACAGTGGACCCAGGGGCAAAGGGCAGCCAGAATTAAGAGATAAAGACCTAGTGGGGACAGAGAGAAGAAACCACTCACAAACACAGAAAAGACCCCGAGTCGAACGGTTGCTGTTTAATCTCAATATTCTGGTTAGAAAAACAGATGAAACCATGTGAGAAAGGGGACATGAGAAGCAAATCTCAAAAAGGTTACCCTAGATCCTTAGAGCTGTAGGTTAATGAGTTAGAACGCACAGGGAAATGAAAGGAATGTTCACTGTGGAAATCATAAGCAACATGGTAAGCTGCCCCTTAAACTGTCCCACATCTAGATAAAGTCAAGACCTAAAAAAAAAAAAAAACTTAGAACAATGGAATGAGGCCTTCTGAATATTTTATCAACTGGGGTAAAGGATTTTGATAGAAAATAGAGAAAAACAGGACTATATCCAAGACCTTTAAAAATCTTAGAAGTTACTTTTAGTAATTTAATCAATCAATTAATTACTGAGAATAAAACTAGTAGTTACTTTTAACAACTCTTTCCATTTTTTCTGTAAACAGTGTGGAAAAAAAATCAACCTTAAACAGCTATCTACAACACACATTGTTCCAGACAGAGCTGACTTCAGACCAAGCAAAACTTACTCTTCTTCAAACTACATTGCTCAGAAAAGGAAGTACTAGAGTCTGTCTTGAACATGCCTGTCAGTCAGTTCTTGACCATTTGTAACATCAGCACAGACCCGATAAAGCGAAATGGCCAACTTTTAGAAAATTACTTTCTCCTGAATATTTCTATAATTTTAAATTACATTGTTTCTGATTTTATAAGCATAAATTGTATTATTTATAGCCAAAATACAAGTAATTACACAAAGTAAAAGGCCATGGTCCAATGAAATCTCCGATAAGCGCCATTCTGGCTCCAAGAAGACCCTGGTTCAGCTCTCTGCAAACACTGAAGTGGCGGATTCGCTTGGTGAATCTCCACAGCTGATGGAGTCGTGGAACGCAAGATTGTGCACATCATCTACAGACAAGGGCTTGGCCTTCAGCAGTGTGGCTTCTGTGTAAGAGAAACCATAAAGAGCTGAGGGAAACCTTACTTTCTTCTTCACGCCCCTTGAAATTTCATCTTAGAGGCTATAGAAGAGGCAAGAGTTTCTAGCCTGTGCAAGTCATAGCGTCAGTGCCCTTCTGAATTTTCCACATCTCTTTTCCACCCTGAGCTCTTCTCTGAGCTCAGAAGCTAAGCAGAATCCAGCCGGTTAGCACTTAGATGGGAGAACATTCTTTAAGGGTCTGTCCCACACCTTCACACCACAATTAACAGTGTAGTGTGACATATTGCACATCGACAATGTGCCTGACAATATGCTGTCATTGGGTAGAGGATAAGGACATTTGCTCAGCCTGCCAGCCTAAAGCCAACACACAAAACAGATCTAAAATATCGGCAGAGTATCTCCCACTTCTGACACAGAAACTACCCCGACCACAGACCCGTACAGCGGGATTCATCTGGAAAGCACTGTGCAGTCTGGACAGGGTTAGATAGCCAGCCTTAGGACACAACTCCTCAGATCCCAGAGGGATGAAGACTTCCCTGACAAGTGGTCTGGGGTGTACTCAGTCATTGAACTGAAACCTTGACTTCTGCGCCTGAGGACAGACCGTTGGGGAAGCAAAGAATATTCCGGACCAGACACAGTATAACATCACAAGCTGAGCGAGTACAGAGGGAGATACCGGAGACGGCATGACGTCTTGCTCTTCCTGCGGGATGATGCAGCAGCTTCTTATCTAAAGGAAGTAGCCAGGAGTGGAGCAAAAGGTAGAGAGGAAAGGAAATCATGAGGAGCAGAGGTCAGCCAGCTAGTGATCACACAGTTTCGCTCTTAGCTGTCCTAGCTTCTGAATACTGAAAATACAAAGGGAGATTGTGTCCTACAAGAGTAACTTTGGGAACATAGCGAGTTTCCAATATAGAAAACCTGAGGGACAATGAACGTTCATCAACACTATCCGCTGTTTGTGGGAGTCCCAGCACCCCTTCACACTGCACAGGCGTGCGCACGCATGCACACACATGTATCAATTAATGATTAATGGTCAATCACACCCAAAAATGAGAAATGGAGATAAGAAGGAAAAGGGTGAAGATATTAGAGACAAATTGCTTTCCTCGGTTTCCTAGACAGGAAAAATAAGTAAAGCTATTTGGGGCTTCCTCTCTCACCCACCCCACCCTCCAAAAAAAAGGGTATTTCAGAAAGGAATTTGTCAGGCTGCAGGAAATATGTATGATTCGGGTCCTCTGCCTGAAAGCAGGGATTGCACCAACTGAGCTGTCTCGCCAACCTGACTGCCTGTGTGCGCACGTGTGTGTGTGTGTGTGTGTGTGTGTGTGTGTGTGTGTGTGTGTGTCTGTCTGTGTGTGTGTGTGTCTGTCTGTCTGTGTGTGTGTGTGTCTCTGTGTGTGTCTGTGTGTGTGTGTGTTTTCTTTTGTTCCATTTATTGTCTTCTTTTCTCAAGAACAATCATGCACACATTAAGTTTCTTTTGTCTGCCCTTTTTGTTACCTTTTGTGTTTATACATGACTATTTTTTCTTTTTATTTCATTTTCTCAAAATATTCACGGTGCCCTGTGGGTATTTTCTCCTGTGCCTACTCCATTTTTCTTTTACATTTCTTCTAGTTGGGAATGTTTGTTTTGTTTGTCTCTTTTATTTACTTCCTGACCTTGCCCAATTGGAGAATAAGGGCCATCCAATAATTGAAAAAAAAAATAAGTACACATCTTAATGTAAATTGTACCCATCATTTTTGGTGGTTGGAAATGGAGCCAACATGGGGTCTCTGGGGAAAATATGAAAGAAATAAATTTAATTCTATGACTGCGATTCATGTCCCCCTCCTTTACTGAACCGAGACCTGGGGGTGCACTACACAGACTCACCGCCCTGACCAGCTGCTTTGTGAAGGATTATGGACAGCCTCACAGGTAAGCTGTTGGTGGGTTGGTGGAAAAAAGAGAAAAACTACTCCACAGGATTCTTGAAGTCTGGGTTGCGGACACAATCGTGGGTTTGTGCTTACCTCAAGGGCAAAGTAATGAAGAAAAGCTTTAGTCTTCTCACAAATGTGTGTTAAGCAGAGAAAGGGGCTTTGCAATAAGACATAGGGCCCCTGGTATAGGAGTCAGACTGCTCCAGGGTCCTGAGCTTTCTACCAATCACATTAGGTACATGTCCTCCTTAGGCAAGAGTAGAAAGAGGCAGGAAGTTCTCTCTCTAGCCTTCTCCAAGGAAGAGTGAGTACTAGAGGTCAAAAGTGAAGGCATACATCTGGTCCTTGTTCTGTAGGTCAACTCATGGCAAGGGCCAGGCAAAAGAAAATCTACTAGCTGGTGAGAGAAGCGTGTGAATAGGGGGGCTAGCAGACCCTGCTGGTACCTTGCCATCCCTGTCCACCTACCAAGGAGGGAGCTATGGTCTTTCGCTGTCTAAATATCTTTCTACCTGTGTAGATACTCCCTGGCAGTGGAAGGTGAAACACCATAGTCATAACCTTCAAATCATAAGATGTGTGAGACAGTGGGCATGTACATAGCTGTAAAAAGATTCTAAGATATACACCACAGTCGTCTAGAAGGTTCCTAGCAAGATTTAATGCTACGTACTTATAACAATAATCCATTTGTCACTATACTTTGTGGAGGCTGGCCTCCCTCCCTTCCTTATCTCCTCTGATATCTCTTGGTGCTTCCTAGAATCTAATAAATAATCTGCAGCCAAGTCCTGGATTCTTGTACAGCTTGGAGGGAGGATACCCCGAGATCAGCCTTGCAGGAGGGAGATATTCATCCCACCCAGTCTCAGGGGCTTGCTCCCTCTTGCAAGAGGTTTTTGGGTCAACAGAAGGTCTAGTGTGTTCTCAAACTAGTTTCTGGGCCTAGCCAAGTTTAAGCCGATGTCTGTGTCAGAAGCCACACTTTTTGAATGCCCAATACCTGACACAGGATGATATTATCAGCATGACTTCTCCTGCTCTTTCCAAAGAGTGTGAGTATTCGTTCCCCTTCCCAGGAAACTTATGCTGGAACCTAGCTCAGCCCAAATACATCATTCACATGTGTTTTATCTTGAACACTATAGATTTTTAAGAACTATCTTTAAATTATTTTGTTTCAAATCATATTTTCCTCAAATGAGACAGACAAAAACCACTGCCCTTCACACGGGCTTAA
Organism: Cricetomys ansorgei; assembly: GCA_026225945.1. NCBI lineage: Eukaryota > Metazoa > Chordata > Mammalia > Rodentia > Nesomyidae > Cricetomys > Cricetomys ansorgei. The sequence continues at coordinate 5,701,943 of JAMJFZ010001816.1, forward strand.
GTTTTCTGATTACTGCCAACATGAATTGTTAGATACAAGGATATCTTTAACTGATTTTTTTTTTTATATCAAGTCCCTTTAGGATATGTATCATAATGATTGACCCATCAGCTTCCTAGAGAAAATGAAGGAATCTCAGATGTGCCTGTGTCTCGGACATGGGAACAGGATGCAATGCATCTGGAGCGGGAGGGTTATCCTAGTCACAGGATAGTAAGGCATGACATGAAGAGAACAGGCTCCTGCTTAGGTGTGGTACCATTTCTGCTGTGCTCTTGCCATTTCTAAAACTCAGCATGATTTTCTCATTAGAGGTCTCTGCTCCTTTAGCACATGAAGAAAATCTGCCATTCCTTTCTTCTTTACATTTTTCCAAATCTTGCCCTGCAATTGGTCCTCTCCTCTCAACACATGTGTCTCTCATACCATTCGTCTCCCTTTCCTGAGCCAAGTCCCTTATCTCTTCTTCCTGTTAACTTTTTACACCTAACCTATTACAGAAATAGCGCCCCCCATGCTTTCCTGAAGATACAGTGACCCCAGTCACAACTGTGTCCCTAACTGTGTCCCTGGATGAGACGCAGGTCTGGACGAATGTTTCGTATTCGGTCCGCTCTGGGCTCTCAAGATATGAAGAGGCTCTGTAGCCTTTAGGAGCGTATCCTCTAGCAACCTGCACGGTCTTTTGCTCTTTCCACTCTAACTTCTGTAAAGTTAACCGGTGGGAAACTGTTGTTTTCCCAGTGAAGGAATAACGTGCACCTGGCAGCAATAAATGCATTCCCTCATCGGTTGATCAAACAAAATACTCAGATCGAAGTTGCTGAGTCCAAACTTCACATTCCTCCCAGGATCCCTGAGGCCCCAGGCTTCCTGTGCAAGCTTGCAGACTTCCCTAAATACCACCAGGGACCACAACTGCCCAACTCACAGCAAACAGGAAGCAGGGGGGTGTGGGGCCAGGTGAAATGAAGTCAAAGACACAGGAAAAGCTGAACGCCAGATTTCCATCATCGCCCCTGTGATGTCCTGCGCCTTAGTTAACTGCACAGCTCAGAATCCTCCCCAGGTTTAGGCAGAGTTCAGATACCATCTGTCCCACCCTCTCACCCAAAGAATGAATTCTGACGAAACATTCCTACAGTTCAGCCATGCAACTTCTGCCTGACTGTTTGTAGAAGACCTTGGGAAACAATGTGGACTGAATAGGCTCTCTCTTTCACATATTTTTGTCTTTTCTTGTGCAAGCCAAACTGCCCTGGTTCCTCCTTCACTACTTGCTGAACACTTCTTAGAGGGACTGCCATCTCTTCACTTCCCTACTGTTCGCATGCTTGGTTTCAAAGCCAGTTTCAAACTCAGGAACGTTGTGCCCACTTTCAGATCCCCAGTAACCACCCAGGAGTCCTATCTGATGCAAAACATAGGAGTCTCTTTAATTCAGACTTGAGGCCAAATGCCTCCCTGACACAGCGGGTGTGGTGGTTCCCTGCTCACAGGAGCAGTTGAGTTTATATAGGAAAAGAACGCAAGCAGGGACTGACCTGCCTTGGCGTTTCAGGATTGGCCCCAGGGAGTTGACCTCTAAAATGATTGGTAGGTATTGACAGAGCCTGGTGACCAATACCACAAGGGAGGGGTGAGGAGGCGAGAAAACTAAGAATGTCTGGTGTTTGCAGAGAGAGGTTGGGAAGTTTCTGATAAGCCTGTTCTCAGCAACCCGGTTGGGGGTGGGGGTGGGGGGTAGCACTACTGGACTTGATGTTCCTTGAGGAAGGGGGGAGACTGGGAGGAGTTGCAATTAAGTTTAGCTTTCTAGCTGACATTCTACTCTTTGTTCTCTTTCAAGGACAGAAAAGCATGAGAAGCTCCTTGGTTGAGTCTTTTCAACTCCAGCCACTATAATGTACAGGGTGGAACTTGCCTCTAGTCCCAGCACCTGAGGGTAGGTGAAGAAAGGGTTGCAAATCCCAAGCCACCCCGGGCTACAAAGCAGGACACTGTCTCAGATTCAAGAAGAATAAGTTCCCCTTACATACAAGAATGGATGTTAGCCGTTATTTATTTTCTTCCACATTTTTTTTTAACACTCAGGCAGAGGAATGAGGAAAATAAGAGCACATCAATTTTTTACAATACGAAAACAAACTTTTAAAACATCAAAGTATTTTCAAAATCTTTTTTTTTTTCCATCTCATGTAACACCACTCCTGAAAAGAATTACCCGAAAAGTTGAAAGAGCAATGAAAATTAATTTAAGATGAACAGGAAGAGAGAGAATACTAAAATAGAAAATCTGAGTGTCCGGAGAGTAGGAATAGTCATGCGGTGTGTAGCTAGATGGGGGAAAGTAAACGTTAAAAATATGATTTTGATTATGTGTCCATAGGGAAAACGTAGCTTTATAAGTAAATAAATATTAAAGAAAGCTGCAAGCCACTTCCCTCTTCACAGCTTGCGTGGCCGAATACTAGACCCTGCCAAGTCATTGTGCTTTTATAGGAACAGGCTGAGAATAGGGAAGGAGAAATAGAAAGCAGAGACACAAAAGAAAACAGGAAGAGATAAAGTAGCGACAGAATAAGCCAACCGTATCTGCCTCACATAACCACCATTTCTGACCAAAGAATGACAAAGGATGGTCTCGATGTCGATCCTCCGTCTCTCGTGTCATTTATTGAAGCTTCACTCGTGACGATTTTTCTCAGTACTCCGCAGAAACCTTGCCTAGCCCCGGTACCTGGTACGCATTTGCAGCGAGGACGTAGCCTTATCACTGAGAATGAGAAAACGTACGGCACAGGACACTTGGACTGCGTGCGCAGGAACAGGGAAAGAACAGTTTCTTCCGGGTTTCAGAACCTGTCTAGTTATGAGCAAAGAGTTGGGGCTGTGTGCTCTGTGTCGGTTTGCTTTGCTTGGTTTTGTTTTCCAGAGGATAGCATCTGTTGAGAGACCTTGGAAAAGGCAAAGAAGCCCTGCTGCAGGTTTAACAGGGAAGAGCCCAGTTTTCCTGAAGGACAGCAGTAGCAAATGCAAGGGAGACACCCACTGAAGCATCGCTTCACACTCCCTGCACCCTGCCTTTTCCTTTGGCCTCTGCTCTGCATTCCATTTGTATGCTGTTTTCCTTTGTGGAGTGGAGCAGAACAGGCAAGGCCTCGCTTGGTGTCCTGAGAATTTGAAGCTGTTCCCCAGTACACTTGGGATGTTTTCTCGGGCTATCCACAAAAGTCTCTCCCGTGTCTGTGAATTTATTTTCCAGTTTGGTGTTCCTCCCCTTTAGCTCTTCCAGATGGGCTTAGTTGCTTTGGAAGCTCCCCGTTGTATGTGAAATTATACCTGATTGTTCACTCTAGGCTGCTGGGTATTGACGCAAGAATGTAATGAGCAGAGACAACTTGAAACAAGAGTCACAGGGACTAGACACGTTTTAAAAAAAAATAATAAAAGAGTTAGGGGTTTTTATTATTATTATTTTCTGGTCACATTAAAGGAAAGTTTAAAACAGCCCAAATGCATTCCGTTTACACCTACAATGTGCCCAGAAATGGAACCTGGATCTGTAAGAGATACAGATTTAAAAAAAAAAAAAAAAAAACCAAGACAAGGTCCAGGCATCTGCACAGTTTAAAGACTGAACTAAAACACTTGGAACATTGAAGGGGCAGGCAGGAGGAAGAGAGGTTGCAGGGGGACCAGATCTGCCAATACAGCCTTGAACAATGAAGACCCCTGCAGAGGTAAAGGGACAGAGGCCTCCAGCCTGGGAACAGCAGGATGGAAAGTATGAGAAGGGGAACCTTTGAGAGCTTTCAGGAACAACTAGTAGACCTAAAGAGGAAGCCAGCAGAGAGAGCCAGTTAATCCCTTAAAAGAGTTTCAATCTTTTGAATTCTATGAGGAGTTCATTTTTCTTCTCCTTAGGTTATCAAGCACAAGTAAAGCAGGCTTTTCCTTTTCTTCCTTTTCTTTTAATTCCCTTTTTTTTTCTTCCTCATTTATCTCAGTCTCTATTCTTTCTTCTTCTTCTCCTTTTTAGAAATTTATTTTTCAAACATTTTAAGCTTCACAGCAGAGTCGAAAGGGAAGTACAGAGATGGCTGACCACAGCAGTACGCTTCTGTTGCTGCAGCCACGTTGACATGGTTGTAAGATCCACCTCTCCTTACCATTTACAGCAGAAACCAAGCAAGAAAAGTACACACCCACCCTTGCTAAGTCTAAAAACAAGTGTTTAGAAAGAAGTACAAGTTTATGGGCATTTATTTGCTAGCATTTTATATAGAGACGATTAATTTAAACTAGTTTGAGAAACTAAAATATCACCACAAAACTACACACAAGAAGAAGAGAGTATGTATTTCACCAAAGCAAAGCTTGGGATCATCTGTGAATTTTGCTCCCCATTAAAGATGTTCAGTCTGAGCTCACCCCCATAGAGTTTACGTTCAAATGGAATCCTGAAGATTACTGTGAAATTTCTGGTTCTCTTGTTTACCATTGGAATTGCCCGGAAAGTCTCTGCATCCCATTGAGCCAATGTTCATCTAAAGCTGTAAAGGACCTACAGACAATAAAAGGGGAAGGAGTAGAGACCTGTGATGGTTAATAGCTGTTGCCAACTTGGTTGGATTAATGAACACCCACTGAATTCATGGACCACAAAAGCTGCATGTGTGAAAGTATGTGAGGATGGGAGACTCACCCTAAATGCGTCAGCAATGTCCATGTGCAAGACTCCTAGACTGAATCAAAAAGGTGATGGAGGAAGCCATCGGAGTAGCAGAATCCATCCTCCTGCTTCCCGGCTGTGGATGCAGTGTGACCAGCCATTCCCTTATGGTCCTGACGCCTTTCATGAATGATGGATTGTATCTCCTTATACCATGAACCTAAACAAATCCATCTTAGGTTAGAGCAACGAGAAAAGCAACTAATAGAGTATCAGTTATTATCATCATGACTTTGACAGAACTGTCTCGTGACACAGTTATATTTTCTAATTAATCCTTCTCACCAGCTTACAAGCTAGGAACTATAATGCCCATTTTAAATAAAAAGAAATACTTAGAGAGGTTGAATAATATTCCCCAAATCACATTCCATCGAATAACCATGCTAGGATTTATGATCTGTCATAAACACCATGGGCAGCAGAGAAAAAAATAGAATTATAGAATTAACACAGAGAAAGAAAAAGACCACAGAGCTTGCCAAATGACTGACACAGGATACTATTTTTTTAATTGTGAGGATCCTGAGAGGTGTCTCAGAGGTTAAGAGAGCATTCTATTTTTCTAGAGAACCATAGTTCAGTTCCTAGCACCTACATCTGGTGCTTCACAACCACCTGTGACTCTCACTCCAGGAGACCCAATACCTCTCTGCATTCATGTATCCATACTCACATGACACACACACACACACACACACACACACACACACACAGAGACACACAAAGATACACACACACACTCACACAGACACACACACAGACACACAGACACACACAGAGACACACAAAGATACACACACACTCACACAGACACACACACACAGAAACGCACACAGAGACACACACACACACAGAGAGATACACAAAGATACACACACACACTCACACAGACACAGACACACACAGAGACACACAAAGATACACACACACACTCACACAGACACACACAAACACACACACACACACAGAAACACACACAGACACAGACACACACACACACAGAGACACACACAGAGACACACAAAGATACACACAGACTCACACAGACACACACACACACAGACACATACACACAGAGACACACAGACACACAAAGATACAGACACACACACAATTTAAAATGATAAAGAAATTTAAGAAAAGAAAAATGACAACTGAAAAAACTAGCAGAGACTACGGGAAGAAACCTACAAAGAGCAAAATGCTTAGTCTCAACTATAAAAGGCTAACATTGAAATTCACTATCTTTATCGTAAAGTATCTGTGTAAGCTCTGCTTCACAAACCTATAAATCAGCCAGAGGAACGTGAGCTGTTTTGGAAATCATACCCTACATCGTTCACAAATATTCATTTCTTCCAGCAAAAGTTTCTATTTTTAAATTTAGACCTTTTACTTCTCAAACACATACACACACACACACACACACACACACACACACACACACACACACATTCCATATTCCAATTACTAGATAGATAGATAGACAGATAGATATTACAATTTTCATTTGTTCCCTATCTCAGCCTAAAGTAGGGAAAATTCAGTGTAATTGTATTTGGATTGGGCAAACTTTAAATACAATTTTTTGTCTCAAACTTAACCTATGTAACATATGAGGCCATCCAAGAAGCCACAACTGTCTCCAGAGAAAACCCGGTGAGCTTCAGGTGATTGATTCTGTAACATATAGGAATGCTTTATACTCTCCTAGGTTATAAATGTCACAGGCAACGTCTAACCACAAGGCATAAAGACAGGAGAGGAGTGCTGCCGGCCGTAAATCAAACACAGCGAGGAGAGAAAACGTGCCCTGGGAAAGATGTGTTCTCAAGGCTCCCCCTGTTGCACTGAGGCTTGGGGTTGTGTGTGGAGCGGTTCCCCTCTTCTGCAATAGTCCATGTTTACTCAAAAACAAATGAGAGTTCCTCTCTGCGTGGGAGATTTTTTTTCTAACAATCCCTCTCGGGAGATTGTCTATTCCTTGATGAATGTGAGAACGCCCTGAAACACATTCTGAACATTCATCAGGATGCCTCATTCACGCTCAGGTCTTCACAATGACACTAGAGTTTCGTGGAAGACGCTGCATCCTGACAGCACAGCCTAGGGGGTGTTAGGAAACGGGAGGTGATATACTGAAACTGTCTAGATGTTTAGAGTTCTCTGTTTTATCTCCTGCTGTTGCCAATAAGCTGGTTGAAGTCTCTCTGCTACACAGACAAAGAACAGCTTTCTCGGTATTGGCAGTAGTTCCAGACACTTGAGTAACAAAGAACCACAGTGAGGACCAACAGACCAGAAACATAGGACTCCAATCTCGAGTGGCCAGAGACCTACATAGGTGTTAGATCAGAGGCTTACTGGTCTGAACATCCACATTCAGTGACCTTATATTAAGTGAGCCATGACTTATAATGCCACCTAGTATTTGCCAGAAATCCTGCAGATTTCAAGTCTTGGGTATCAGAACCCTTCACTCCTAACAGAAACTAGGGTTACAAGCTGTTGGCTCCCAGGGTAAGGATCCTTGGTATGTAGGTAACTGTTGAACTCTTCTGTTGAACTGTTGAATTATTGGCTGTTACCTATAGCCTCTTGTGTTTAGCTCTTACCATTTTACATGAGCTATGTCAAAATAAATGTCTAAATGTGTCTTCCAGTTTTCCCGCTTTCTGTGACATGCAGCCAGATGTACAAAATCTAGCGCCCAAAACTGGAGGGCTACATAATGATTTTAAAACCTTGCAAAGGCACGCCAGGATGTGATCAAACAGTAAGCACTGAACATATGAACTGAGGACTGCTGAGGACTGAAATGTCTGTGGCATTTATTTCTCAGTGGCGCACTTGGTCAAAGTGGAACACTCTGATCTTAAAAAGCAGATGACCTGCCAACTGAAGCAGCGGCATAGAGAAAATATGAGTGTTTGATACGTCCTCCTTTCCACCTTTACCCAGTGATTCAAGGTTAGAGCTAACAAATCTGCCAGCAGCAATGGAAGGCTGTGTCACTTGGATAAGGGTAGCGCTCTTTGTTTGTGGTCTCACAAGTTGACAGAACTCATGCTCTGAAACTTGGCAGGGTTAAAAGAAAGTTCAACGTGTGTACCCCAAACCGAAGAGGCATTTAACCGAAGAAGCACATCGGTGGCGTTAGCAGGGTTTAAGGATGGTGTCCCACCCTACATACTTCATGAGCCTACTAGCCAAAAATGAAGTGTCATTTTCCCAAGGAAATCCACTGCTAAAGCCGTCATTAAGTCAGATAGAGTGTGAATATGATAGGCACAGAAAACAAGATTAAGGGGTTAAATACCGAGGAGCGTGGGCTTAAATGTGGTCTCTCAGCACAAAGGCAAGTATAGGAGTAACCAAGCAGAATACTTAAGACTTTTATATTATTGCATTTCCACTCAGGTCCTCGCTCCAAAGGTTTCAGTGAGTATCACATCAGCACCCCGGAGACCAAACTTCAAACATTACCCATCCCAGTAGCATCCTCCTCAAGCTCAGACCCAGGCAAGAGCAGGATGGACACCCTTGAAGTTTTCACCGCAACAGTCATTACAGCCTCTTCCTGGTCCAATCCCTGGCTTCCCTATGAAAGACGTTTCATGTTCGTGGAACTTGGTAGAAACAAAAGAACTTGAAGATTTTTTTTTTGTGTTGCTGAAGGCACCCCAACCCCAGCCTACAAAAGCCAGGGACTGAAACAGTTAAAGCAGTGGTACCGTGCCAATGCTATCAGGATCTACATCAGCCAGCAGGGCTATGTCCCCCAGAGGGAGGTCTTCTCTCCAGTGCCCACCTCAGCATTAGCATGCAGACAAATGCACAAAGAAGAAAGAACAGCATGGGAAAGCCGGAGGCCACAGGCAAAATGAGCAAGGGACGTGGATTTCCAAAGGGGAAAACTAAGTTCCTCCCGGCGGGAGAAGACGATTACTTGAAACAATTACCACCGTTTGTTTCCCTTCTTTTTCTAAATGAGGATTTCAATCATACTTATTATATTTCCTCCTCTGCTACAGTACATCGGGTGAGCCTGAGAAGAAACTGTGCAGTTTGGTTTGCTTTCTATGATGCTACAGAGCTACACAAAGCTGCACGGACACCCTGCTGAAAAGGTTTGCGAGATGTAGGCTGAAGTGTGGTTATTAAATGGAGTCATGGGTTGAATTGTGTCTAATCCCAGGACATAAATTCTAAAGCCCAGCACCTCAAAATAGGAACTCAGTCGGAAAGAGGATAACTACATACACAGTTACATACCGTATGGAGTAGGCTAGTCCCATAGTCCAATACAACTGTTGCCCAAATAAGAGAAAATTGTATACAGACAACACAAGGTAAGAACACCATGTGGAGATGAGGCAGAGATCAGGGTGATGTCACTACTTACTGTTGCAATGACTTCTGGGAAGTCATGAGAAGGTGACGGAGTGACTGCTGGAGACACACGAAAGCACCAAGCAACAGAGGCAAGAGAACCGAACCACAAAAAAAGAAAGAACCCAGAGAACTCCTGAACTATTGACAAGAAGAAGCACACACCCTCAGGGGAGTGCTAAAGGAGCCAGAAGATAAGTCCCAAATAGGGGATAGAAGAGGGTGCTTTTCTGCAGCCCACCCTGCATCCATTCAATAGAGAACTGCAGATGCTCTGGGAGATGAGGGGCAATCTCTAGAAACAGGAGAGAGAGGTTTACAAGAACTTGAGAGTCACTGTTGAACCATATATGTGCCCAACTTTGTCACTGAACAGGTAAAACAGAATGGGATTCTGAGCATACCAGAACTGAACAAATGGTCTGTCGTTGCCCCACCACAGCCCAGCTCATCCATCCGGACAGTACTCACTTCATAAGAAAACTATGAGTGACTATTTCCAGAGCCTGGCAGACACTGAGTAGTAGCTGTGATTCTGGAGGACCGCACACTGCCCATTAGAAAATAGGTTTGGAGTGGAGGGAACTCCTCAACGGTGGAATAAGTTTAAAATAAAATATTTACTGATATGAATGTCTGAACCTTATCATAAACATAAATAAAGCCAAGAGGTTCTGAAAGAAGGGAACTTCCACATCATTGTCTGATGATCAGTAATGGTTACAAAAGACAGAGTCACAAGCTTGCTGCGGATGCCACACAGTAACTATGGCTGAAGGAACATCTGCCCAGCAGCAGCAGGCAATTCAGCCCCAGACTGATACCCCTCTTGTTGTCACCTCCTGGGAACATATATTATTGTTTCACATGCCTGATGTCATCCTTCCTACTGTCTTTAAAACCGCCCTGTTGCCTCGGCGTCTTTGGCTAAGCCCATCATTTGCTATGGCTTTCATACACCCTTCACAGTGCCTCTGCTGGTCTCACGTAAGTGTTGTTACTCTTTGGAGAATCTCTGTGGTTTTCTTCAGGTCGTACAGTCTGGGAGAAATCTGGAAATACGATATCCTTTCTCGTTGGGAAGCCTGGGCTTTGCTTTGAAATCCCCCAACAGATTGGATGAGGATCTCTAAGAGGACCGTGGGATCCAGTTCCTTCCCGAGCCTCTTTCACATTGTAGCAATGAGTTGAGGGCTTAATCACCACAGGTTCCCACCATGACAGTCTGCCTCATCAGATGCATCTTAACTAACAGGGCTGGAGCTAAAAGGGTGGCTCAGGAGAGAAAAGGACTTGCTGTTCTCACAGAAGACCCGGGTTTGGTCCCCTGCACCTACATAGCATCTCAAAAACACCTGTAACTCCAATTCCAGGGGATCTGACACCCTCTTCTAGCTTCCATGAGCGCCGTGCGTACAAGTATTACACATACATGCATATAGACAGTATACTCACATAAATAAAGAAAAACAAATCTTTATTAAAAATAATACGACTAATGGACCACGAACTGAATTTCTTAACTTGTAAGCCTAAATAGCCCTTTCTTCCTCTTAGGTTGATTTATTGTAATTATTTATTACACTAACATAAATCCTACTAAAAAATGTTAATAACAACTAAAATATACCTTCACAGTAATATTTATTAGATTCATGTTTTAAAAAAGCCTGAGTACCAGAGCCTTGCCATATCAGCACATAAAATCACACCGTCACAGATGCCAAGAAGCCTGGATCCCTTGATTCCCCAGTGTCCTCTAAGACTATTTCATATTTAGACACCATCCTGTGTGCTGCTATCTCCTGTGTGTAGTAGTATGATGCCTGGTGGCTCATCCAAGAAGACATAGATGCACATTCATTGGTGCAAACGATGCCAGACCTTAGCAGAGGGAACCACCATCATGGCTAGCGCCATACTCGACAGTGGAACTCTGAGCTTCTGAGTTCAGGTGTTTCTATTAATCCAGAACTCCTCAGGTATTTATAGCATGTGCAGATCATTAGTGATCAAACATCCCCCACATAAAGCCAATACCTGCAGACAATACAAAAGTCCAATACCTAGGCAGCTCCTCACCCAGCAGTGCACAAAACAATTATTTTATATATAACTAAAAATAAACTTCCACAACAATTCCCCTATAAGCCAATCAAAAAAAACATTGCTTTATCTCTACAACACAATTTAACACTACACCAGCAAAACCATTTACAAGAGGAGCAATCGAAGGGTTGCCGATTCATAGGACCAAATAGAACCAACCGTCTATCAAGCTTTTTACAATGACTTTGGACAGCGGAAAAAACATTATCAACATTGAATTATCTGGAATTTACTCACGATCTCCTGAGCTCCTCCAAAGGGCTTGGGTATCTTCTCTGGCTCTGCCCTCTGCAGCACACACAGCTTGTCCTCCAGGCTCTGGCTGTCTCCACTTCACCGCTGCTGCTGTTCTTGGTGGTCATCCCATGGTACTGGCATCTTTAGAACACTGGGATCTTCTGCTGCAACTTGGCTGCACTTTCACCAATAGCCTCTCCTGGGCTCTTTTTGTGGTGCCAAGCCTTAACTTCTTTACATGACCCCTTCAATCTGGGTCTTCAACTCCTACTGAGATTGTACTTTTACCAATGGCCTCTCCTGGTCTCTAACAGTGCCAAGCCTCAGTTGCTCTCCATGAGCCTTTCATGCCTTCAAAACTAGTACCACCTGGGTGCCTCTTACAGTACCAAGTTCAGCTGCCAGTACAAGATAAAACCACAGCCAGTTCTGGAAGACAGCTTCTGTGTGCTCACTCTGAGGAAACACTTTCCAGATTTTAAGATAGAGCCTGGTTTGCAGGGAAAATAATTGGTGAGCTTGTCTGCAGAAAGAGTTCCCTCATGGGGTGGAGTTCTCATCACCACAGCAGATGTGTCTTGTCAGGACTGCCTCGCCTCACCAGTGTCTGGACAGGTTTGAAGAAAACAAAACAGACTCTGTGAGATATGGTGTTTCTTTTTCTTCTTCCCTGTTTCCATGTTGGATTAGTTGGTGATATCAGTGCCCCATGTTGGTATGCCATTTGTAATAGTATGTTTGTGGTGACCCAGCAAGACAGACAAGGAGACATTTTTCATATGTGCAAACCTGCCAGACCTCAACAGAGGGAACCACCATTCTGGCCAGTGTCGTACTGGACAGTGGAACCTCGAGCATCTGAGATCAGGTGTTTTTATTGATTCAGAACGCCTCAGGTGTTCTACTGATAGCACATGCAGATCATGACCAATCAAACATCCCCAGTGTAAGGCCAACACCTGCAGATAATACAAAACACTAGGATCTAGGCATCCCCTCACCCAACAGTGCCCAAAACAATTATTTTATGTACAACTAAAAATAAATTTGCACAACACCGCACGTGTAATGCTTCAGTGGTACCTAATCATGGCAAACAGTGGAGAATCCTAATGCTCAAGAACCACCTTACTCAGTCCTGTGACTGGAACAAATCTCTCCTCTCTAGAGTACAGCAGCACAGGAGAATGTGGAAAATGGAGTGTTTTCCCCTGCACTCGTCCATAGACATAACAGAGGCCTTCTGCCTTACCACGGTCCTGAGAGAGTTAAGTTAGACAATCCATAGCATTACAGACTCCATCTTGTCACACACTTAAACCTAACATTGAAGCAAGATACCAGCTACACAGAGATCACTCGGAAAGCCTACGTTATCATTTAAGTTTGAAGTTGGGATTTTAAGTACATGAATACTTACACGCAGATTTAGAGTATTTTAATATTGATACTTAAATGTTCTCACTAGATTCAGAAATAAATGTTCACTGCTGTTGTTAGTAATGAAAACTATAACAATGAGTTATCAGAAGGTGCACCGCAAGCACTGAAACTATTCAAAATTAGGAAAGACAGAAAGACAGGGAACATTAGAAGAGCATAAGAAGGAAAAGGGGAGAGACCCTCACTCTCCTGCTACTGCTGACCTAGCTGGTATTCAGGACTGCTGACAGTCACAACCTTGACATAACTGGCCAAAGGGTCATCAGGACCTTGCTCTGCCCCCACCCCTCGGTCCCCTGTTCTCACGCTCTCCATTAAAAGAGTTCAGATAAGACACACACTGAAGGATGGGAGACACAAGAGGAACTCTCGGCCAGCGGTCAGAGGTGAAAGGGCTACAGCAGAGGAGAGTGCTCACCAGATGGCAAAGGACAGGGGCCAAAGAGACGGCTGTGCCGCATACTTGTGTAGATGGGCTTTATTCTACTTTCTGAACTTTCTGGAATAGACCGCCTTCCTGGCAGGTTTTTTTCAGGTCAGGATAACTGAAGGCATATTTGGATAAATTCTGAAGTGTGGGGTGGAGGTGGGGGACAAAAGAACATGCTTTTATCTAGCTCCTGCTAGATAGAAACCCTACTCTCATTTGGGTAGTTTTAGAATGTCGTATCTCCACCCAAGGCCAGAGGCATGATTCAAATCTCCTTCCTTTGACCAAACGACATGCAGCAGAGTAGATGGAAAAGGATTAAAGAAAGCAGGTTAAGTCCATGAAAATAGCCAACCTGTCTTTAACAAGTCTCTGCCAAGGCCTGCTACCTCTATCTTCCTTGACTTCAGATGGTGTTTTCAATCTTAAGAAGGAGTAATTGTGGAGCAGGAGAGATGGCTCAGTGGTTAAGAGCACTGGCTACTCTACCAGAGGTCCTGAGTTTGATTACCAGCAACCACAAGGTTGCTCACGACCATCTATACAGGGATCTGATGCCCTCTTCTGGCATGCAGGTCTATACGCAGATAGAGCACTTGTATTCATAAATAAGTATTTTTAAAAGAAGAAGCAATTGCTAACCTTTATCCTCCAATAAAATTACTGTGTTATCAGGGACCCAATACGTGAGTCCCAAAGTTTCCCATGATTGACAGGTCCACCTCCAATGATCCGCAACCCTGCTAGTGTCTGACTATCTACCTAACAGAACCACTTCAAGACAGCCTGCACAGCTACTATATGGCCTTTCCTTAATCTCTCCTCCACCTTGCTTGTTTGAGACAGAGTGTTCCACGGGGAGTGAAAGACAAGAACATTAAAAAAGTCAATGAACCATGCATGCTTGCCACCACAATGTAAGTCTTAAGCCCTTTTACCCTTTGATTTTTAACCTTGCAAGCCACTTTTCTCCTCCATAATCCCCCAAAATGTACCCCATAACCACCCCATAATCTCATTTACAAGAGAAAATTCTCCAGGGTAAGAGAAATAAGTAAATCTCTTCATACAGTTTTTACTTAGTTTTTTTAAACTAGTTTAATCTTTGAACCTAGTTGTGAATTATATCCTTTGAATGAAATACTTTCAAAAGCCAGAAAATCAGGGCTCAGTACAGTGTTTGCCATGGACCTGGATTTTGTCACCAGAACCAATATTTTTAAAAGATGTGGTGGCAATGTTCCTATCCTCCCAATTCTGGGGGGGAGGGGGCGGGTGATGAGAAGATCCTTGGGCTTTCCAATAAAGGAGTCTCGTTTAATCAGTGAGCTCCATGTTCAGCAAGACACCTTGAGTCAAAGATGTAAGGTGGAGATATAGATTAGATTACGGAACATAGTCTGCTAGCTTCAACCTATGATCTAAACACACATACAGAGAGAGAGAGAGAGAGAGAGAGAGAGAGAATGAGAATCACACTGTGGTTAAGTCACTCAAGTGCATCTCTTTCTTAAATCCTGCACTGGACTCTGTTTCCCAGTGCATATTTTTCTTTTTTTGGTAAACTGTGCTTTATGCTCATCCTGAAATCAAGATCCCAGCCACACCTGAGTGAGATCCCAGAGGAGAGGACCCTTCAGGCTGCGCAGCAGGCGGAGTTGAGATGCATCTCCTGCTGCCTCTGACAAATGGGTTCTGAAAACCCTGAGTTCTTTCAAGAGACATAGAGTGTCCAAAACAAAACAAAGGAAAACAAGAAGAGCACCACCATAGGGAGCATGCTCTTTCCCAGAGCTGGCAAGACCATGCTTGCCCACAGAGATTTCACCAGGAGCTCTAGGGGCCAAAGAAGAGGCACATCCTGAAGAGCAAAAAACAAAATAGGCACAACAGTAACCTCACAAGGGATTAAATTCACACAAGTTATTCATTTTCCAGCAGGACAATTACAAGCAACTATGCTATCCTAAAATGAGTTACTGCAGACCCTAGTCTCGTCGTAGAAATGAAATTAGTTCCTCTATTCTTAGAACAGTAGATTACAGCAACAGGAATGGACTGCTGCAGAAGCCCCAAGGAGTCTTGCGCCAAACAGGGAAGTGATCTTTGGTTCCTGCTTCATGCTAGGCCCCTCCCTGAAGAGAGGAGCCAGGCTGCAGGAGCCAGCTGCTTTCATGAGCATTGCTAAGATCTAATCACTTGACAGAGTTTACCATTAATCAAGCATCAAGGGTTCCCTAAACACCAGGTGCAACCTGAAGCTACCCAGTGGACTCTCTGAGTAATCCCAACAGCAGAGCACTAATAACTCCCCAAAATCCTAAGCAAGACTTGCCTAATTGGACTGAGGCTTTCCAGTTACACAACAGGAAGGAGAAGCAGCCAGAAGAGGACTTGAAGAAAGGAAAGCACATCTTTGAAAATATGTCACCCCTTCCTTTAACCCATTGACATCTTTTGTGGAATCATTCTTTATAGAAATAATTCAAACCATGATAAAGAACTGAAAATTGTTCAAGATTTCCTTATGCCTGGAGTAGGCTTTGATTTTCCAAGGAAGGGAAAAAAAATTTCATCATTCAAATTCTAGTTAGGTTCCCTAGTGCAAAAACACAAACTAAAATTAACTATGGGTTTTTCACATCTGGAATTCGAAATATAAAAGAAATTTCCTTATAACCCAAGGACAAATGATTGCTGCTATACAGGGGGTCATTGCACCCTTGATGAGATACCTGATATCCTTGTCACGTGACCTCAGTGAACTCACTTTCTTCTCTGTTTCCATCTTGTTTGTAAAATGAAGAGAACAGTGAAACCAACCTCAGAGGGCTGTTGTGAGGTTGAAATGATGTAGCAATGTAAGAATTCCCAGCAAAGAATGAAGCACACAATATCTATGTATGTATGCAGCAAATGGTAGGTTAATATAATTACAATATGAGGGCACTTTACAAACTGTTAGGCAAGACACAAGTGCAGGTTATCCCATTGCCCTTATGTGACACAATCTGGTTATAATTACTTCCAAATAACACATTTCCTCTCTGTAAGCAGACCGGTATGACAAGGCGTGCCATGCTAAGTGAGTTCCTTGCCTGCCCAAAGGAGGCTGAGGTGGCAGAGGGGCACCCTCCACAGCTAAGAGGAGAGTGTGAGGACAAGCCTTCCACTCCTTCCCACCCTAACAACAAAGGTGATGAAGCTTATCCTGAGAATGTCTGTTTCTCCGCAGGCACAAATTTCATCTTACAAAGCATATTAACCCTTTAAAAATATTTGAGGGGCGGGGAGACGGTTCAGTCGCAAGGCACTTGTAGGGCAAAGTATGAGGATCTAAATTTGACACTCACCACCCTTGTAAAAAAAAATCTTAAGCATGAAACTGTCACGTGCCTGTGAGATCCACCCTGGGAGCAGGAGGTAAGAGGGTTACCGGGGCTCACTGGCCAGTTGGCATTGCCGTATCCGTGAGCTCCGGGTTCAGTGAGAGACCCTGTCTTGAAAAGTGAAGTGATGGCAGTATGGAAAGATACCCAGCATTGACCTCTGACCTTCACCTGTATGTACACGGTGGTGATGGATGCTAATGGCAGTGGTCCAGACACACAAAGGATCAGCGTCAACGAACTCCAAGTGATGTGGGAGTTTACATGAAACTGCAAGGATGATATGCTCTTTGACCTTCAGCCCCATTCACATTCCTACCCTGTCTCCTGCACCCAGACCATCTACACTGACTACACTCTTCTCCCCAATCCACATCACCTGGTCACACTTCCTGCCTTTCAGTCTGAATCCCAGCATCCTTAGCTGAGCGCTTCCTTGTCGCACTCAGGTACTGCTCCCCTGATGGCCTGGAACCTCCTACACTTCTACCCCCACCGTGTCTACAACTCATCTGATTTTAAACCCCTGCTACATAACGCGGAACCTGTCCACTATTAGACTTCACATAAATACTTAGACGAATGTAACCCAAAGGCCCTGGCCATTCCCTTTAATTAACCTGACCATTGTTTTCCTATTACTGACCTGGATAAAGCACCCGCAGAAGTATTTAAGTGACGAAGCTTATGTCTGTTCCGTTTCTGATTTCCACGCTTCTCATTAGACGTCCTTTCCCACCTTTCTTTTTCTTTCCTTCAAACAACTGCAGTTTCAAAATCACGTCTCAACTCAAGGGTTAAAAGGGACTTGAGGTCAGAGGAGTTGACAAGGTGAACTGCCCAGTCACTGGCTAAACAGGCAGCAGGATGCGTGCAGCGTAGCTGTAGAGAAGTGAGACTGTAGAGGTCTCGGTACAACACGCCTGGAGCAGCTAAGGAAAGCACACTAGAAAGCCACAGCCCACGCCCCCCTTCACCCACTCCAGGGGATGCTCTGTGCTGCCCCCGAGCAGGCAGCTTCCTGTGGTGCAAGGCTACCTGTGTCTTTACACCCTGCCCAGAGCAGGCAAGCACCCCATGGTGCAAGGCTACCTATGTCTTTACAGCTCCCCCCTCTCTCCGCAAGCCTCCAGCCCACCATTCTAGCCTTGGTGTGCTGACATCTTGCTCACTATATTACTAGAACAACGGGACCCATCCAAACAGTTCTGCAGAGATAGATGTCACTCAAAGCAAATGCCCAGAAGTTTGCCCTTGTCCACACAGCAGCATCCACCCACAGCCTCACCCTAGACTCTGCTTCTGCCTTGCAGATGGAGGATCCTATTCCTCCTTGTCTCTTCAAGGATACCTAGCATTTGTTATTTATTC
Organism: Cricetomys ansorgei; assembly: GCA_026225945.1. NCBI lineage: Eukaryota > Metazoa > Chordata > Mammalia > Rodentia > Nesomyidae > Cricetomys > Cricetomys ansorgei. The sequence goes on from JAMJFZ010001816.1 coordinate 5,720,052, forward strand.
TCACCTCTCTTCTACAGTATCAACTCTGTGTTCTCTGCATCACCTTATCTAATGAAACAGAAGAGCTTCTTAGCAGTATTTCCAATGAACTCTTATGAGTAGGGCTTTTTATCTTAACTCTTCCGGTCAGGTTTGAGATCAATACCTGGAACACTTTCACCTTCAGAACCCCATGGAGGTCTACAAAGTGCACCACGCTGCCCAAACCATGCTCACATCTCTGGCTTAACCTTGTTGAAACTTCAGTGGCACCTGAGATCAATCAATTTTAATACCAACATCTTCCCAGACACTCCATATTACTGGGAAGTCTGGTTCTTCTCCATCTCCCAAATTTCCCTGTTGCTTATCCTAAACTTAACCTCGATTTCTCTTCTCTAAGTGTGGTCACTCTCTTGGTAACTCAAGTTATACAGGTACATATATTGAATCAAGGTATATAGATTGAAATGCCGTTTGCATGGGATGACACGTCAAAACTACGTAACAGGTCTCTTGACTTATGTAGGGAGGAGATCTGGAGACTCTGATGGTGGATTGCAACCCCTTTCTCCTGCAGCCCAAGTTCCTGCAATCATTTTGACCTCCTCTCTTTGCTGTATCTGACATCATCAGCAAATTCGGTTGCTACAATTATTTTTTAATTTAATCGACATTTTATACCATTATTAAAGAATTCTATGTCGCGGGCAACTTCACCAATTTAAAAGGAGCCACAAATGCAATGAAGAATGCACACCAAGGAACCCTAGAATAAGCCACAGTTGTGCCTGCTCCCCCAGATCTCGCCTCACCCCCTGCTGCCACGAGCTCTCTTCTGCCTCACCCCCACAGCATCTAATCACATCTCGTCGAATTCTGTTTTGAAAGAAATACAAATCCACAGTGAGTTTCAGGACAGTGTAAGGAGGTTCTAGGAAGCCTTCACCTGTATTCCTCCCCTGGCTACATCCTCACCTACAGCACAGTTTCAAGAGCAGGAAACGGACACTGACGGTGAGTGAGATAAGTTCCAAGTCCCCTGAAGGTATGTGCAAGGTCACATAAGGTCCTCTGTGGCCAATTTGTAGACATGTCCCCTCCCCACAGAGCACTCCCCATGCTGAGCTCACTGCCAAGTCCCTTGCCCTTGCACCCGTATTCCCTCTCTATGACTACGCCCATTTCACCAATTTCATGCAAATGGAGACACTCGGAATGCGACTTTTGGAGACCGGCATCTCTTTCCACTAAGAAGAATTCCCTGAGATGCTTAGACATTACTGGAAGAAAATTTTAGCTATTTTCCCTTTACAGATACTGCAAACAAAACCCCTAGGAATCGTTGTGCACACGTTCTTGTGTAAACCTAAGTTTTCATCTCTCTGTGATGGGTGCCTGGGGCTGAAGTTCTAGAGTTGCCTGTGAAGGTTCTGTGCTCTGTTTGCTCAGTTTTGATGCACTGTGTGTTGTGTTTGATGCCGCAGATACCCGTGAGACTGTGATACCGCAGAGCGCCTGGACTGTTTGCCTCCCAGGATGTATCTTGACACCCTGGTCCATGTCACTGCCCTCCCTCTCTGGGGTCACTCTAATGGACTTAACTGAGCTCTCCTCATCTTTCTCTGTCTGTGTGTGTGTGTGTGTGTGTGTGTGTGTGTGTGTGTGTGTCTGTCTGTCTGTCTGTGTCTCTGTGTGTCTCTGTCTCTCTCTGTCTTTCTCTCTCTCTCTCCCCCTGTGTGTGTGTGTGTGTGTATGTGTGTGTTGTGTGTCTCTTTCTCTCTCTCTCTCTCTGTCTGTGTGTCTCTTTCTCTCTCTCTCTCTCTCTGTGTCTCTGTGTGTGTGTGTCTCTCTCTCTCCCCCTCTGTGTGTGTGTGTCTGTGTGTGTGTGTGTGTGTCTGTGTGTGTGTCTGTGTGTGTCTCTTTCTCTCTCTCTCTCTCTCTCTCTCTCTCCCTCTGTGTGTGTGTCTGTGTGTCTGTGTGTCTGTGTGTGTCTGTGTGTGTCTCTTTCTCTCCCTCTCTCTCTTTCTCCCACCCAGCTCCTCTGAATCCAGCACCAGAGTGCCTGGCAAAGGGAAAGTCAGATTGTCTTTGTCTCCTGGGCCTGAACAACAGCTTCCCTTCTAAGTAAAATTCTTCACCTTGACCTATAAGAGCCTCTGTGATTTGACTCCTAACTGTTATGTGACTCCATGTCTAATCAGTAGCCCTGTCAGTCACTTCCCTCCAACAACTACAGTGGCTTATCTGTTCTGCATTACACACTGGGCGTTGCCTCTGAGTAATTGCAATGCTGTTCCTTCGGTCTGGGGTGTTTTTCCCAAAGAGCCCATTTCCACTGTTTCTTGGGACCTTCTTCAAGCATCTGCTCTGGTTTTCACTCCAACACATCCACCCTGCGTACTTGGCTTTTTCTGTTATCTCGTGCCCTTCACTGGAATGCACGCCCCTTGAGGCAGTCTTTTGCTCGCTGCTGAATCCTCTATAACTAGATAATTTCTCACATATGACAGATGCTCATGGACTATGTTTTTAGTGGTGAATGGGTGGGCAAATAAATAAACAATCGCCACGTGGAAAAGTACAGTCACCAGCATTTTATGTTCATTTATATTTTACAATATTGAGGACGGACACACTGAAACAGATGCAAGGCGACACCCAGTAAGGAATTAAACAGCTCCTAGGAAAATAGTGAAAAAGATATGTTTGAAAATGTGCTTCTCAATATGTGCCATTTGGATATTTTTCTCGCGTTTTTATATCACTGGGACAAAATTCTGGAGCAGTTCCAGTTCTGAAGCTTAAAGTAAGGACACACACATTAGGAAGCTAAGCAGGAAGTCACCAGAATACACCCTGAAAACCCAGAGAACAAGGCCAAACTGAACTGGCATTCTCCTTTGGCTCTTAATGACAACAGAAAAATGAGATCCTTTCCTCCTATAATAGTTTCTTGAAACCTGAAAGAATAATCTCTTGTCTTATTATCCACTACCTTGTACTTTTGAATCAGTTTTATGCTTGATAAGAGAATGTAATCAAATAACAATTAAGGAAACGGCTCAAAGCGAGCATAAGGATATTCAAAGCCAGCCAGAAGGATCTTTAAAAGCTGAGAAAGACCAGTGTACACCATGAGCATGCTCAAAAATAGTCCAAATGGGCTGGTTAATATTTGTTACCATCACTTGCTATTTTAAGAGCTTTACCTGAAAACAGGTAGCGTTTATGCCACACGCACTACGGTCCAGGGACCGTTCTCAGAACCTCGAGTATATGCTGTGGTGTGAATGTGCCCTATAGTCATGTAGAGGAAATGTAATTCCCAGTGTGACAGTGTTGGGAGGGAGGTGGACCTTCAGACGTGATTAACCCATAAAAGAAGGTTAGCAGCATTGTGCTGGGGGTGGGGGGGTGGGGGGCAGGGGTGGGTGAGAGACTGTCAGTTGCCTCCCATCACTCTCTCCACACATCTCCTATTATTCCCCCCCCCACCATGAAATAATACAACAAGAAGGCCCTTGCCAGATGCAGACCCCTCGGCTCGCTTTCAGAACTCTGAGAAATCTGTCTTGTTCTTTTTAATTAGAAACTAAGAAATCTCGGATATCCTTACAGAAGTGTAAAATGCACACGGAGAGTATATTAATTCTTCGTATCTGCTCTGAGACCACGCTGTAATGTTACAAGCAGCTTGCACATTACAGACATTTTAGTACTGCGGCCAAGCCATACCACTAATGAGTGAGGCCCCAGGACATGCAACGGACTCGAGAGTTTGAACTCTACACTTTGCCTCTCTGCTCCATGCTAACATTTGGCTTAAATACATTGACCCAATTGTTGCAATAAATGTTGAAAATGACTCCCAAAAGTCACAGGGGAGAGAATTGGAGCTCAGAGAGGTGAAGGATGCAGAAAGGGGTATTTATACTTAGTACTACGCGACTGTAAAGCCCATTGCCAAGACCTCTTCCTTCTCTCTTTTTCTCCCATCATGCCCCTGTGGAAAGCTGAGGTATTCCTCATGGCCTACCCACTCCCATCGCTCTTCCTCCCAGCCTGGAAGAATCAACACACAGCAATTATCTACTATTAAATCTTTCCTTTTGATAGATAATACTGTTTAAGTCAAAGGACCTTTTTATTGGTCAAGCTTCGGACCCCAAGATAAAAGTCTTGGAAAGAATAATGGAAATATCTTTGTTGTTGGATCTGACTACAGATCACACCCCTGAGCTCTTAGCGTTGTTTATGAGCAAGGCTAGCTCAAACCATTGTAAGGCTCACTAACTATGTAATCTCTGACAAGTCTGCAACCTCTTTGTACCTCAGTTTACCATCTGCAAAAAAAAAGAGGGGTAGATTTTAAAACATCTATCTTGGAAGGCTCAAGGCACAAGGAAATGCAACAGTGTTTGTTCTTAGCATCATATTTATCCCATCCCTGGCCACTGCCTGGCATGGAATCAAGAGCCAGGTTTTCCTACCTATTCCCATGGCACGGAACAAGGAGCTAGGCATTCCCCCTTCCTCCTCTGCCAGTCTCTCCCCCCTTTCTTCTATCAGCCATCAAGAGAACTTATTTTCTGCCTGATGGAGTGGAGAATCGAGTTGGCTTAATAATATTTACTATTTATATACTGCTTATCTTCCTTAAAAGACCTCTGTGCAACCAACATTTCTTTCCGTGAGACTAACCACAGGAAGATTCTTCAAAGGGAAATTTCTGAGAGAGTTGTCATGGGCCTTCTTTTCAGAAGTGGTCTCGATGGTTTACGTTTGCTTACCCTGAGAAATGTTACACAAACTTCTCAGAAACAAGAAGTTCCATAGGACAAAATACTCGTGATGCTCAAACTGCAAACAAATTAGATCTGTTTTGCATTTTTGGGCATGTGAGAGTAATTTGCATTCGTCTAGGCACTTTGCATGCTGCTTCTTGGGCTTCTTTTAAGAAAAATTGAAGAAGAGGTATTGAAAAGAGAACAGTTAGATAAAACCACAGTAGCCTTCGCTGCTGTGACCTGCCATGGAGATTGGGAGGAAGCAGGCTGCTAAGCAATATGATCCTTCTCCTTGCACAATTTGCTGGCAATGCTGACTTCTTGGCTTCCCCCTTCTCTTTCAGGGGACTGCTGGTTTTCCTCATTTGTAATCTATCCCCAAGATGGGTGAATCTTCAACTATTCACCTTTAACTCTTTCCTGTTCTAGAACACCAAGAAAACTCTGAAACGCAGAAACAGAAACTGTGTACTGCTCTCTATAGTTTCAGGAATATTGCCTGCCAGTTAGTAATCCTTAATTATAGTGCGGCATTGTACGGGAAGGAAAACTGCTCCAAGAAGTGTGGATGGAATCAGATAACTGAGAGAAGCCTGCAAAGTCAGAGGTGTGGGGGATGTTTCCTAGACAGCATATCCGGAGTTACTCTGCTTCCTGTGTGCTGAGGCGAGTTCTACAGTCCTCTAAGGTAGAGATCTGTATCTGGCCACTAGGGACTCTCCTCAATGCAGCAGTGTGATTAACTGATGGATTTGGACTCTACTTTCTTTTCTTTCACAATGTCTGGCCTATATTTTACCTAAAAGACTTTGGGCAGCTTATTATTTGGGACCTTTTTTTATTCTGCTCCCCTAGTCAGGCATGCTCAGCCAATGACCCCATGGTAGAATTTTCTGGACCCTAGAGCCTCAGCCTCCTGGCTGTCAATGGCTATTACACAAAGCCTTCGATTGTCAATTGTTCCTTCTATCAGCTTTGAGTAGTCTGCCTTCCTTCACCTCAAAGATGAGAATTGTTTGGACATCTTGTTTTCAGGCATTCTGTCCACAGGCACCGATAAGAAGAGCTGAGTACAAATAACCCTGGTGTACTTTCTTCGTTAGACTAGATGATTAAGTTATCAAGTTGGGAGTAACCTCAAGCCCACAGTGGTGAGATTTCAGCAGGATCTGTGCTCCCCGATGGATACAGAGAAAATACCTACAATTTTATTTCTGTACTTTATTCTAGTTCTCCTTGTTTCCACAGGTCTCCTTGAAGTCGGTGTCCTTAAACTTTGATGATGAGGACATTATCTAATAAGGGCAGAGTCTTGGCTTTCTTCTCTTCACTTGTCAGTTAACGTCACACAGTTCCGTGATCGGAGAACGGACTTCTAGACACTTGTCTCCTTAGGACAACAGGTTGTAAATAAGAACAACTTAAACAGTAGCTAAGACAGCATGAATCAACTACCACAGCGGATCAAATAACTCAAAAGCACCCGCCCTACCAAAGATGAGTCATTTTTCAATTGATTGAGCCACTGTGAATCTCAGACTGTCCTCGGGTGCTTGACTTTCCTGCCTAAGCCTCTCTAATGCTGAAATTACAGACATGAGCCTAAGATGGGCCCCTTTCTTATAGAACCAATTACACCGAATGCAGGAGAGCTCCTTTCTAAGTAGTGTTCCTTCAATGTTATGTAAACTCCAAACCAGTATCTAATTGCTAATGTCAATAACCAGTTCAAACTGTGTCAAAGGTTTACAGCCCATGGTCTACAAAGTGATGAATGACATCACACCCACGACGGCTTTCACGTATTTTTCTCTAGGGGTTTAAAGAATAAAGAGCAATGAGATTGAATCTCTCCTCAGAGTAATTGTGACAAGCTTGGCAAGCTCTCAGAACCTATTATAATAACAGAATGAGCTTTTCATCCTTTTGGCAAGGTTCATCATTTTGACACGAAAATGTAAAAAAGCCTGGTGTCAATATTTTCCATAGGAATGGATGTACTGCTCCAAAGTCACGGCCCATCCAATCCCAAAGGAAGATATATCCCTATTGCTGAGATGAATTCAGTTCACTTTGGCAAATGCCAGGGATTACTCAAGCCTCATAACTAATCGCTGTGGTTCTGAGCGGAGACACTGTTGCAGGGATGAAGTGCACTCATCTGCCATAGCAACATGCATTTATTAACTGAACTCAACAAGCGGCATTAGCCACCTCTGTCAGGCTCAGGCATATGGGAGCTTGAACCTCAGTAGACATTGATCAAGGAATTACATTAATTCCTGGCATGATGAATGCCACTGGCAAAGTGTATGGTCCAAAGGAGCATACAGTAATCCAAACCCCACAGTATTGTCATTATACTGGTCAAATATAAACAAATATGAGAATTTGCTTTTGGAGTTTTGTGAAGATAAAATGTGACATAAATGCAAACATATATTTGAACTATACGTAACTAGATAAAAGTCAGGGTCATTTTGCTACAGCATGTAGTCTGCGCTATCAGAAGCAGCCATGGGTAATAAATACAGTTTTGATGTTTCTGTATATAAAAGGCATATTTTTCAGTCGGGCACAATTGTCTGCGTGTCTGGCAACTTTCCAGGGCAAGTTTCTTCAAGCGGTGAACTAGGGATCCACTCCACTTGCTTCACCTTTGCGGAGCTTCGATATCTCAAGCTGTGCCTTCTGGGTCACTGTAGCATTAAAGGCCAAGAAAACAAGTGGTCAGCTCCTGGGCATGGACGACTAGATGCTCTGTCTTTCTGCAAAGGGAAATGTGAGGCAGAACATGGGTGATGGGAAATGACTTATCTGTGTGTAGGAAGGGCAGGTGTTCCAATGAGTCCTGTAGCTTTTCTGAGACCGTTTGTTCATCGATCAAAAAAGGAAGGGTAATCCAAGCTACCACCCAAAGGTTAGGGGTACATGAGACAACCTTAGACACTGCAAAGAGAAAATCCATTACCATCATCTCTACCACGGTCTTCAGCAACACCCATACCAACATGAAGGAGGAGAATAAATACTGAGTTAGAGGTGTAACAAGACCCAACCGGGTTCTGCCTGTGGAAACAGGACAGCAGCGTGGTCAGAGTCCCGATGGCAGCACCGTGCAGATTTCACTCACTCGGCGGCAGAGCAGTGGGTGAAACATCACCAGAGCAAACCCATCCCCTAATGTCCTGCAAAGTCCAAGTTGTCTGCACTTTTACCCAGTTTTCCTACTGGGTTAGTCTAAAATTGCCTAACCGGGTTAACAGACCCAGTTTTACAAATTTAAAAATAAAGCTTAATATACTTAGTTATATAAGTATGTTCTTATTCTAGGGAAAAAAAATTACCCTGGGTTAGAGCTGAGGTATGTTGCTTGATAACTAATGTTATTACTCCTTGTTTGCCCATTATGAAGGCAATGGCCCTGATCTAAATTGCAGACCCTCCTTTGCCTGACTAAAGCCCAAGAAACCAATAAAAAAAGCAATTCTTGGTTATCATTATCATTCCCAATTGTCTTTGGAAACATGGAAAGTCAGGTGGTATTTATCTGTTTGAGAAATACTTTATTTATTTATACTATCTTAAGCAGCCATCCCAGGCACCAATATATCTGCTTAATATTCTGCTTTATTGCTTTAGTGATAGATACAGCCATTAGGTGAACAGCATGACAAATGTCCATTTGGGACCCTGCACAAATGATGTCGGGCTTTTTATCACATGCTTCAGCTTTCTATCTGCCTCCTCAGGCTGCTCACAGCCAGAGCAAAGAGGTAGTGTGCAGCGATATCAAAGGCAATATCAAAATTAGACACTGTCCCATAAAACAGGAGATGGGAGACAGTGAGATGGTGTCAGAGATCTCAAAGAGAAAAGTGAAAATGCAAAAAGCTTGAGGAGTTAATTTACCCATAACAAAGGCCTGCTCTAGGAAAAATTACCTGCCGGTAATTACTGAAAAATTAGTAACTATGTCAGAAAATCGAATAAAAGTTAAAATCCTGAAATGCATAAATATTGAAAGAACATTTAAACAAAATGTTCTTTTGTGTAAGTGTATATTTAAGTCAGACATGGCAGGGCACACCTTAAACTCAACATTCAGGAGGCAGAGGCAGGTGGATCTCTGTGACAAAAGGTGATACTTTGTGGCACCCTGCCCCAGACAAACAAACAATAATCTATTTATATTTATTCTATGATTTAGAAACGTATCATTAATGCTTTGTCAAAGTTATACTTAAAGTTCTCAATAACAACGTATTAAGATTGAGTGCTCATTTTCTTTTAGATTTCAGTTTTATTTTATTTTATGCATGTGTTTGTGTGCCTGGGAGAGTTATATACACCATGGGCCTGTAGATGCCAGTTAGAACCCCAGGGCTTCAGGCTTGCCTAGAACTGGAATTAGGACTCATGTTCTTAACCATTGACCCCAGGACACGTTATTACAAAAACAATAGTAATAAGTGATAAAATCTTGAAGAGTTTTCATACAAAAATAGAACTTAAGAAATCAAAAAAGATGGGTGACAGTTTTAAAAAATTATCATTTTAAAAGTACAAATAAAATTTTAGAAGAACAGCTAGACTAAGAACCGGAGATACAAAGAACATACTTTTTCAGCAGGTTGATTCACTGTTTTGCATCTTGAAGTCGGTTTTGCTTCTCGGTGGTAAAAAAGGGGACGCAGTTCTGGGTAAGTCCAGGAAGACACTGTCAATTTCACTTCCAAATGAGAATCTCAGTTTTGAGTGCTCCTCGGTGAAGGTGATTCGCTAAACGATCTTTTATTATTGCTGATAGAGACTCATTCTGAACTAAGTATCACAATTCATGACCTTTCTAGAATAATTCATGGAAATTACCTGCGCATGAATACTATGTCACCCTGCAAACAAGCATGTGAGAACATTTTAGCAGATGTTTATATATGTGTTGATGCTTATGTCTATGGGGTGGTGGTGAGAGGCATGTGACTGTAAGTAGATGCCATGTGTGCAGTGTGGTGTATGTATGTGTACCATGAGTGCACGGATCAGTGACTGTGTGTGACTGTACAGTGCGCCTCTGTGTTATGTGAGTTCACATGTGAATACACGTGTGAGTGTGTATGCAAGAATGTGCAAAAGGATCCACAGGTAAGTGTGTACGTATGAGCACAGGTAAGCTGTTAATAGCAAAGCTATGCTGGTCTGGAGTTTGCTGTGTCATTCTTCTCCGTCCTGAGTTCAAGGACTGGACAGGTGTCCTACGGCTCCCCCTTTCATCTGTTTTTGCCAGTTTTATGTAGGCTTAGAATGTGTAAGGACGCTTGGGAAAGTAACTTTGATGAAAAACATCCTAGAGGTATTAGATGTTTTTATTACTCTGGTTGTGGTAAGGGGGATCAGGTGCTTGCCTATGAATTCATTGTACAGGGAATTAAAGCCTCACAATTGTCTTGGCAGGGCGCCTCTAAAACGCAATAGTTCATGTGTTTTAAGAAGACAACCATGTGCTAAGGAAGCCCACATTTCAGCTGTGATCACGACATTGCTGTCGAATGCCTACATTTGGGATCATCATTTTGAAGGCAAGGATGTGGTAGGTGAGTGCTTCGAGCCTTTTCAAGTACGCTTTCTGTCTTCTGTTTATGTTGGGCAAAGTCTAGTCTGTCCTCAGCTTCACTGACTGTATCCTCCTGAGCCCATGAGCAAGGTTTTGCTTTGGTTCTTGAATATCTCGGTTCTAAGATTTCTATGCAATTCTGTGGGTAGCTAAATGGGTGAGTGGATGGAATGGTTGATGGAAACATGGGTAGATAGATAAATAGATGACAAATACATATGTGATAGAAATGTGGATATATATGTATATATAGGTATGTGTATATGTCCTTAATTTGATGAGATTTCCTAATTTTCTTACTTGTTTTAAAAGAATGTATAGTAACTTCTGAAACATTTTTTATGATAGATTCAATATTTATATTGATTCTTCTGATTTTGATGAGTCATTTTCCCCCATATCCCGGGACTTTAAATGATATTTCACAGAGGCTCTGGACCCCACGTGGTCTTCTTTTAGCAGGTGATCCTCCGGTGAGGTAGTGCAAGGACAACAGCCCACACCACAGACGGTGGGTTCCACTGTGTTTCCCCTTCTGTTGTGTTGACAGCTTCCTGGTGAAGGCGAGACACTAAGTTTCACTCCCTGGGCTCTCGCTGACACTCACAGGGAAGGAAAGTTCGGAAACAGAAAGCCAACCGGCCCAGCCTTCCATTTTCTAATTGGTAACTACTGAATGAGAGCGGATGGTCAGCACCCATTGAATCCTGCTGCTACCAGGAAAAGCCCCACACAGACTAACCACAGCCTGCACCTCCCCGGTGTTTCCCCAGTGTGACTGAGAACAGAGACCCAGAGCACCACCAGATCTTACTGACAACACCCTGGCAAGGGTGCTATGCAAGTGGTTCCTCTGATCAGGGCATGGATTGCTTGCTGCCCGCTTGGTCCTGCCGACACTACAAGGTGAGATATTTAAAGCATTACCTGTGCATGCGGTACTCAGGACAGAAGGAATAGTTTCCAGCTCAACCCTGGTAACATCATCCTGGAGAGTAAGTGGAATCTTTTTATTGTTTCCGCCCAGAGAGGGGAGGGAAGAAACAAAGAAGAGTTTATCATTGGCTTAGAAATTGTAGTGCCAAATTATGATGCTGAGCTACAGTGTTCGGCAAGAATAGGACAGGTCATGCCAAAATGCTGCCAGGCTTTTTGATGGAAAATACATGTTTCTTGGACCATTTTAAGTGTGTGCTTGTCAACGGCTCTGGCTTCTGTGGCACCTTTGCAAGGTAAGTGGAAGATAATGAGTTCACCTAGGAATTCATTAGGGACCACTCCTCAAAGCCCAGGGTCCCAAGCAATCTGTTCTTTCACCTTCTGGAAAGTTCTTTTGCTTTGTTCATGAGGCCAGAAATTGTGCCAGACATGCTTTGTTTTAAGGGAAAGGACAAGAAGGTCCCTTTATCTTTGTGGAGCCTGAATTATCCAAGGGCTTACAATTGGCGAGGTCAGAATTTTACTTCTAAAGAGTCTCCACAGAAACAAATTAGGAGTAATGATTAAAAAAAAGAAAAAAGAAAAAAAAAAACCTACGTGTGCACCAGTCTGCTATGAATGCCATAACAAATTATCACAGGCTGGGCAGCTCAAGTAGCAGAAATCTGTTTGCTTACAGCTCTGAAGGCTAGAAGTATAAGATTAAAGTTCCTCTTGGGACCTCTTTTCTTGGCTTCTCTACGGCTCGTTTCTTACTGTGCCTTTGCATAGTAAGACACACCCCTCTGTGTGTCTATACATCTGAATTCTTCTCTCCTTACAAGGCTGGAAAAATTGGATTAGGACTCAAACAAATAACCTCATTTACATTTTCTTAACATTCTAAAGTGGGATCTCTACTGTGAGGGCTCACGCTCATTTTTAACTTAGGGGATCTAGAATCGCCTAGAAGACAAGCCACCAGCAGGCACACTTGTGAGGGATTACCGTGATGGCGGCACCATTCCCTGGGCTGGACATGACTGTATGAAAGGGGAAAGTGAGCTGAGCACATAGCATTCATTGCTCTCTGCTTCCTGGTTACAAACGCGATGACCACTGCTTCGCACTCCGTGTCATGATGGATGGTGCTCGGAACTGTGAGCCGGAATAAATCCTTTCTCCCTTTAGATGCTTTTGTCAGAGTATTTTATTACAGTAACAGAAAACTAATCTAAGACACCTACTTTCTAAGGTAATGGGGAATATTCAACATAGGAAAATTCAGGGGCCACAGTTTAACCCATAACAATATACTTTGAGGCAATCTAATATGCAAAATATTATATAATGGTAAGACCATTACATATGTATTAAATATAATATCAGAATATTATACTTATAGAATATAGAGTTAATTTCAGGTGAATTTACCAATTAATCCATTAGCCATAATTAACATCAAATCGGTGTTAATGATACCTGGTTATTCATTTTAATAACAGCCAAGCACACATTATAGCTGACTGTAGGTATGGCAAAGAAAGGCCATACCTTTCTGAGCTCCTTCTGAGCTACTCTGGTAAGTACTGGAAAGCATTGGCTAATTCTCTCTTATCCCTCAAAAGACAGCCTTGGTACGGGATTCTCTTCTATCCCTAGAAAAGGAAGGTTACTGGTGACAGTTGAGGCATCTCAGCTTCTTATTGGAGGGTGAGTGAATTCAGCCCAGATTCTTGCTGCTCCATTTCCAGTTAGTCTCAAAACTCAGACATCTGGTACCTATACCCAACAGCATGGCAGAATCTTAGCAGTGAAGTGTTGAATTTTAGAAGTTGTGAGGTGGTCTTCCCCTAAGAAAGAACACAGAAATCTGCTGTCAGTGCCAAATGGTCAGACCTGAAAACATACAAGTACCATTATATGGACCAAACAGGTTACATTTAGGAATATATGTATATATCCGTATATGTATACATATATGAATGCAATGACAGTTAGTGAACAAAAAGGCATGAATTTGAAGAGGAATGGCAGAGATACATGGGAAGATTTAGGGGGACGAAAGTGAAGGGGGAAATGTGATTGCATTATAATCTCAAAATAAAATAAACAAATAAATAAGTTCCAAAACAGACTAAACAACATGTTAGACTTTCTATAATGTCAAGAACCACTACATAAACATCTATATACTTTCTGGAACTATTATGTAGATTAGATTATTTACAAGGAACAGTAAGAGGACATTGAGATGAGATTCGATGTGGACAGGAAGTCCGTAGCAGTTACCTTTCTCATTCCCGGGCTAACTCCCTCACAACCTCAACTTAAGAAAGAAAGGGTTTGTTTTGGCTCAGAGTTTGAGAGTACAATTCATTGGTCTTTTCTGACCCACTCCCCTATCATTGTTAGCACCCTTAAGAGTTCCTAGGAAGGGACGGCAGGTTTCCTTCTCTTTACAGAGAGTAAATCTCCACTGTGATGGGAATTCTTCCCTTTTTCCTCATCCGTTTATACTTTGGAGTATGTTGTAATCTCTGTGAGCTTAAGGTAGCATTAACTTGGTTCTTCCTGCAACCGCTCCCAGACTTTATGTATCTCAAGGATAATGCCGGACTACGCTGTTGGTAACATAATACCCACCACTAGTTCTCTTTTTTGGGGTGCCTCTTAATCCAAGCTGGGCCATGAGCTCTATCCCCAGGAGCTTAAATTCAGTGTCCAGAGCAGTAAACAAAGAAAAGAGGAGTCTGGGACACAGAGAGGAGACATAGCTGAACATGGCAAGCAGGGCTGGAGAAATGGAGAGAAGTACAGATGGGGGCTATGTCCTGCCCCAAGGTCATGAGCCCGGAGCTGTCTCTTATCCCCAGGTTTGGCGAAATGCCTCCGCATCGGTGAACAAATCACCCCTCTTCAGATTAGGTATTTTAATAGGTTTCTTGTTACTTTCATCCCAAAGAATTAATTTACTTCATTATGTACTCTCTATCGGCTGGCATCTCCCCATCATTCTCCATTTTACCGCACTAGCTTCAAATCTGCCAGCCACAGAAGGAATACTGCAACCCCAGGTGAGACGGGAACATTGGCCACTACTGTTCCCAACAGATACTCAAGGGAGGAACGTGGTTATCTAACCCTTAGCTCATAGAAACTCCAATTCTCCCTGTCCTCCTGAAAGAGACACCCCAGTAGCCCAGGAGCCACAGTTCTTAACATTAGCATCAAGCTCATTAATTAAATACAGCAATGCAAAGAATTGTTTTAATATCTTCTCTCATGTTTCAAAAAAAAAAAAAAAAAGGAGGGATCTCTCCAAAGCCTCTGCTTATCATCCCAGAGAAGCGACATCTCTAAGCTTCAATGCATGAACTACAGTTTCTACTTAAAAAGAACAAAGCGTTCAACACATATCAGGTCACTGGGTGCTCTGGCTATTATTTTATCTGAGTATGCACATTTATGTAGCATATTGCCTTACTCCAAAAGGGAGGGTTTCAGAAGCAATGAGGATTCAGAGCACATTTTAAATATCCAGAGTAAATTAGTTAATTATTTGCTCTGTGACCAATGCAAGGGCATTTGCATTCCTCCGACCTGGGCTTCATAGATAACATTGTGGCTGCTGTCGCAAACCACATAGGAACCGTAAAGAAATGTTTCCAGTTACTCTGCACTGAATCTACAAAGTGCACATATTTTTGCCTGTCAAGCATACACACCTTTGAAAACCTCCTTCTGTCATTACTATGAATTCTGTAGTGCCTGTGGTATTTTACCACATAAAATAAACAGTTGGCATTAGTAAAGGGTCAGCACCAGGATCCTTTGGGTCCCAGGGAAAAATCTAGAACAATAGAAGGTCAGAAACTCAGCTCTTGCACACCCCTGGGGTCCGTCCCTGTGGGCCAATTAAACAACACATTCAGATGTTGGCAGTCCTTCTTATTTTAGAACCACGGGACCCATTTTTACTGGGCTCCAAACAGTGCCATTTTATAGCTAAAATGATTTACGGCCAATGTTTTCATTGCACAGCACGCGTTTGCCTTTGTTAAGCAAAAGTTCACAGAGAAGAACTGCGGCTCAGGAGGGAGGGAAAGACGCATGCAAAAAGATCTGACTCCCAAAGCCAAATGCAAATCAAGGAAAAAGCCACAGTCTTTGGACCTCAGCCCTTATTCTTCTGGAGTCAACGCCAAATGTGTATTTAGAGACACCGTGAAGTATCACCAATTCACAATTTGTTTTTTTGCCTGTGTTGGAAGATCTGCTCTGCATCGGGTTTGTTGAATAATAAACCAAATTCAGTTACTACACGACAAATAAAAAGAAAAAAAAAAAAGAAGGCGCAGTCAATCCATTTTGCATTGCGATAAACCAAGACAAACTGATTCGCAGAGACAGACTCTCTTTCATTGTTTGATGTGCACCTATTAAAAATGTTGGGAGTGAAGAATGGGAATGCCTCTCAGAACTTAATACAGTTATGAATGGAGTGCAGGCTTTGTCCCACGCCATCTCAGGGTACATTCTCTGGGGTGGGGCAAGGGAGGACACACCCACCTCACTGATACAACCGAACACAAGGCCATTCTTCTCTGACTGTACCACCACAGCCTTCCTCTCCCTCCCCCGTCTCCTCCTTCTCCCCTTCCTTCTCCCTTTCTTCTAGAGTACATGGATGATCATGTGAGTGTACACGTGTGTGCTGGGGGAGGGAGGCCTGCACCCACAGGAGCGTTCACTGTGTAGAAGTCAGAGGACAGTCTCCAGCGCTAGTCCTTAGGCTCTGCCCACCCTGTGTTTGAAGATAGGATCTCTCACTAGCATGGAACTCTTGGGACCAGCCAGTGACCCCCAAGGCTCTGTGTGTCTCTGCCTCTCCGGCACTGGGATTACACGTGTCCACCATCAAGTCCAGCTCTTCACAGGAGCTCTGGGAATCAGACCCGGGACCTCATGACTTCACAGGAAGCTCTTTACCAGCTGAGCTCTCTTCCCAGCCTGACCTTCATCTTCTAAGTAATTTTTTTCTCAGAGTTCTTGTTTGGTAAATAAGAAATCATAAAGGATAAAAAAGAAAAAACTAACTTAGATTCAGAGAGTGATAGAAATTAACTGTTAAAACCTCAGTTTGTTTTCCATGTGAAGGAGGAAAAGTTACCCAACAAGGAATTTTTTTCCTACACTGTTGGTTGTCACCATTAGGAGGAAGGTATATCGGTGTCTAGTGGGCCAAGGTCATAGATTTGGTTAAATATTCCACAATGGGAAGGCAAGCAAAGAATTATCAGGCAAAAATGTCGAGAGACTGGAGTTTGAGCAATTATGCTTTATATATTTCCATGAATTAATTATCAAATCCTTCTAAAAGTTCAGCCAACTAAAAGCAGGGTTCAGGGAGGTTTTATCTCTTCTGAGCAAGGTGCCAAGGGTGCAGAGGGATTAGGAAAAGGGCAGGGGGTCTTCACAGGGGAGAGGAAACACTGAAAGAGCTGTTACTGGGGCT
Organism: Cricetomys ansorgei; assembly: GCA_026225945.1. Taxonomy (NCBI): domain Eukaryota; kingdom Metazoa; phylum Chordata; class Mammalia; order Rodentia; family Nesomyidae; genus Cricetomys; species Cricetomys ansorgei. Next base: position 5,736,871 of record JAMJFZ010001816.1, read on the forward strand.
GATCGTGAACCTTCCTATGTGTCCAATGGGCTTGCAAATCAATTACCTACCAGAGTTCTCTTAAAAGTCAGTCTTTTTTGTCTTCTCTTAAAAGAGAATTTGACTTCAACCCTCTTCTAACACAAGCTAACATTCTCCATTAATTTCTTCTGCACGAAAGAGAGCTTACCAAGCTTCTAACTCACTTCTTGGAGCCTCTTTTGAGACATTTACATCCACAACCCTTGCAGTTGTTATTCAGGACACGCACAAGTTAGGCCTTGTCTGCAACCACTTGCATATACTACATTTCACTTGCAATTTCACGTTGCTTGCTGACAATTACATTTGCGTTGTGGTTTTGTTGTCGTTATTGTTGTTGGAACAAGAGACGTATTCACCACCTTACCAGACAATTCACACAATCTAACCAGTCCCAACACTCTTCAGGTCTTTAAAAGTGTACATGCCAATCTCAGACTCTCAAATCAGCATTTCTTATCTTATCTCCTTCGTGCAGTATTTTCTTATATGTGGCCCCTAAAAGTAAAATGTCAAATGAAATAACTTTATTGCGCTAGAAGTAGCAAGGCAGACTATGAGCTTGGAACTGTGTCGTCTGTGCTGCGTGACTTATTCTCTAAGATAAGATGCTAGATAACAGACCTGTTCCCACTGAACACATGATACACTGAAACAGTTCAGGGGAATGTCTTGTTCCAGTGTCAAAGCCAAGGGTAAGCCTAAGATCTAAGCCTAGGCTCCTAGGATCTAGGAGTTCATCATATGTTCAAACTTGGGGCTCTGTAGTCCTGGGCTTTACTTCTGGGTTACACAGAGTTAATCTGGAACTCTTTACTATAGTTTCTTGGAGCATTTTATCTATGTCCATTCTGCTGCTACAACAATCCCCAAATCCATAATTTATGAAAAATAGAAATCTCTTGCAGTACTTGAGGCTGGGGAGTGCCAGAACATGTTGCCGTCGGATTCAGTGTCTAGTGAAGGGTTATTCTACAGATGGCATTCCCTTGGGGCACCTATACATGATAGAAAAGTGAGGAGAAAGAATCCTGAGATCTCCTACGGCAGCAGAAAGCAGAGAGCAGCAGGGGTGACATCTCCTTACATCTTTTATGAGCTCTTGAGGAGGCTCCCACACACACATATCTTGATCTCCTCCTGGTAGGTTTACCTCTTAACACTACCAACTTGGCAACTTAAGTTTCAACACATAGATTTGGGAGAACACAGATACCAGATTTTAAAGGGCTAACTCTAATTCCAAACTCTAAAGTCATTTTCCAAACTTATTTCTCACATGCTTGCTTTCTCCCACAGAGCATTCTCCATGATTAGTGTTCCATAAGACCTCTTGAGAAAAACAAGCTGCATTCTACATCTGGAAGATCTCAGTCAGAAAAACATCGAGAGAGTACCTGATACCTGCTAGCTAAATTACGTGGACCTGAGAGAAAAACATTAACCTCAGAGAGTTCTTAATAAACAGTACAGGTAACATCAGGCTGGTGAAAGCCACATGTCCCTAGAGCAGAAACACAAGAGCTTCAGGCCTTTGGAGAATCCCTTTCACAATTGAAACCAAGTAAAATTTTCTCCCTGAACAGCTGGAAAGTATTAAAAGCCATGTAAATCGCTTTTTCCCCCCTGAGAACAAAATACATTAAAATAAATTGCCAACAGAGATTCGGTGACTTACAAAGCATGTTTATCCCCTGTCATCATTGGTTCCCAAAAACCAAAAATGAAGTGTTACTGGTGAATGGATTTCCATATCTCCATAACAACTCTTATGCTTTTTGAACTCACTTGTGGTCCTTACTTTTAGAGTCAATATTTAATTTGGAACACAACTCTGAGAAAAATCTGAGTGCGGGGTGCAAGGCAAAGCCGTAGGAAAAGCACTACGTCCTGGAGGTCACATACGCTCTAGAGAAGCCAAGAGGAGCAACTGCAAACTAAAACCAGATGTGATTCTGATATAATTACAGCCATCCCTTCCAACATGAACAGCGCGTTCAAATTCACATTTTCTTTCCACTTGGAATCCGTTGCATCACGGAATTCTTTCAAATAAAGGAAAAACTGAGCCGCACTTGCCAGAAAGAATTACACCACCAAGCTCCCACATGAATTTTGAAAATTCATTTGCATGTGAATGATGTAAATTGTGATTTAGGGTGATAAAGTCCAGGTTAAGAAGGAGAAATTATGTGAAAAAAGTTAACCTCCAGTCAAGTCTACTCCTAGTTCTAATCCTGGTGTGCTAACTTGGATCCCCACACCCCATCAGAAGTGGTGCTCAGTAAAATAAAATAAGAGGTGGTCATGACCCCGCCACACCCATGGTTTTCATAAGCAAATCAAATGCAGCCAAGACGTTTGGTTATTTCCTACTAATATAATCTCAAGGATTCGTGTCATGAACAAAGGCGTGTCATGATCAAGGCTTCCTCAATATGCAGGTACTTGGCATTCTGGAGCCATAATACCAGTGTGCTTTGTTAATATACATACATGTTCTGCTTATGAATTAGCATGATAAAAAATCTGCATTATGGATTGTCATAACTATGCTGTCAAAATATTCAGCATTTGACCCTCTAACTACAAGCAACTTTGAACATGTTTTCTTGTGTTCAGACACAAATACGGTAAGGATACAATCAGGGTTGGTCAGTCATTTCTTAAAATGTTCGATTTCATTTAATTGCTAAGCATGAGTCCCACAGTGGAGGAAGAGAGGGGCAGCTAAGCCATCTCATTTGGAGGAGAATACGTAGTTAAATACAATCTTCCTTGGCTTTCTGCTCTGCCCCTAGACCACGGTACTCACTGCCCACCCTGTACTTGAGTTTAAAGTTTTCAAAGCATTTTAACAAAATCATAGGTTCTCAGACTTCAGAAAATCTTGAAAGTACCTAGTGATCTCACCCAGCCCCCAACCCTAATCTGGAATTACTTCTTAACTGAGAGACAGTGGGTTCTCTTTAATGAAGGGCCGTCTAGGGACACATGAAGATAGGTGGGCAGATGACCTCTGTGTTTCTGCGCAGATGATGTTTCCATCAGCAAAACCAGCTTCCAAAAAATGCCTCAGCATTCTCAGGAACATCGCAAACTAGACCTCGTCATTCTCACAAAAGTGCACGGTGTCACACCCCGTGGGCTGTGATACTTCCTAGTGCAAAGCTTCTCACACTCACTGGGCCGTTCCTCATATGATGGGGAGTGCAGAGACCAGCATCCTTCCCTCATTGTCTGAGGTTACTTCACAACCTCTCCTCCCTCTTTGCACCCCCCCCTCCACGCTTTGCTCTGTTTTCTCGTTTTCCTTCCCTGACTGTGTTCTCCTCTCCAGCCAGTCTCGCCTGCCCTAAATGAGCCACCAGTTCCCAGTCTCCTAGACAAATTCCTCCTGGAGCTCCATCGCTACCTGAGTCACGATGTGCTTGGACTGAAGGCATCTTTCTCCTGCACTCTATGTCACAGTCAATGATATTTATCTTCATTCCTGCGAGATGTGTAGGGATCATAAGAAATTCTCTTTTCCCATTTTTTTTGGTCACTTTTCCAACAAGTCCACTTCCTAAAATATTCTTAACCTGTTTGCTCCTCCCCACTTCCTTCAACTGCCTCGATTCAGGTCATTGGATTTCCAAAGATTGTGGTAAAACTCTCAGTGAAGGCTCCTCAAATCCAGTTTCATCTCTTCTCCCTCACTATAGCAAGAATGATGACCTGAAGCCTGTTTCGCCTGTTTCGATCACACTCAAGCTAGATAATCAATCCCCCCACTTATCCTGCACAAAGCATCTTTGCTGAACAGGTGTTGCAAACAAACATAGGCAGACACATTTTGTGTTGTATTTAATTTTATTGTATGCATCTGTTTATTTTGTCTGCATGTTTGTCTGTTCACCATATGCATGCCTGGTCCCACAGAAGCCAAAAGAGGGCACTGTAGTCCCTGGATCTGGAGTCACAGATGGTTGTGGGAGTCCATATGGGCACTGGAAATTGAACCCAGAGCCTTCTAGAAGAGCAGCAGAATTCTAAAACATTGAGCTGCCTCTCCAGCCCCAATTGGATTTTTTTAGACAACATAAGCTCAAGAATCTTTTTTGAGTTTTATTTTTTTTGAGATTGTAATACAATTCCATCATTTCGTCTTCCATTTCATCCCTCCAAACCCTCCTATATATCCTTTCTTGGTCTCTTTTAAATTCACAGCCTCTTGTTTTCATTTATTGTTACATACATACATACATTAACACACCAATGTAATATGTATATATACATATGTGTGTGAATATTCATATATATATATATTCACACACACACATATATATACACATATATATTGCTAAATAAATACAACCTACTCAGTCTATATAACGTTACTTGCATGTATGTTTTCAGTACTTACCATTTGCTATTGGATAACCAATTGGCTTTCTAGGGGAAGACTCTCTTTCTCTCTCTCTCTCTCTCTCTCTCCCTCTCTCAGCATTCCTTAGATGCCTGTAATAGTTTTTTGTCTAGGGCTAAGGCCTCCTGGGATTTCCCCATTCCATGTTAGCATATCTATTGGTGTTATCCTTGTTTGGGCAGTCATGTTGGTGAGATTTTGTAAGTGTAACTTATGACATTCTTAGCAAACACAATCTCTGCAAACTCAAGAGACAGCAAACTCCTTATTTCTTTAGCTCTTATAATCTTTCCACAACCTTCTCTGCAATGAGCGTTAGGTGCAGGAGCTGTGTTGTAGAAGTATCCATTGGGACTAAGTTCCATAATTCTGCATTTTGATTGTGGTTTTCCATAATAGTTAGGACTGTTGATTGCTTCCCTCTTTCAGAAGCTTGGTGACTTCTGGTACCATGAAAGCTAGTCCTTAGGGAGGAGGCTTTCAAGTCAATTCCAGCTCATGGGTTCTGGGGCACAACCAAGGGCAATAGCAATAGCCTATAGTGTTTTGGGAGTCTCCTGGACAACCCTGATCAACGACTCAAAAGAGGGCTTCACATGCCTGGTGCTCGGGGTTTTGTTAGTTTTCGTTAAATGGTCTGTGGCTCTTGAAGAGAACAATGCCAGTCCATATGGGCAAGTCACACTTAAACCCTACAAGTGTATTTATACGCCTACTTACATGTATTGTAGGCATTTTTAGGTACTCAATTTTATTGTTATTAGCAGAAATTTGGGTCAAATAAAAATCAGAAGGGAAGGTTTGCAGCTTCACAAAGCTCTTCATCAGCTCTTCAGTTCTAAGCTGCTAGTTGACAGTAAATGTGAAAGAAATGACAACATAAGATGGAGAGATTTAAAAGCTTCCATAAAAATATTTGTCTGCCTAAGTAAAACAGTCTCCAGACCCTCACACTTGCGTAACATCAAAGGGACATGTCTAAGATCGCTTTCAGCTTTTAAAAAGAAGTTTATCTTCCACCTCTACCCTCATTAATAACGCGGTGGTATTTTTTAGGGCTGCCTACCCACTTGGATGACTGGAGTTTCTGATAAGAGTTCTGTGGTTGGGATAAATACACAGGAGGGGAAAGTTGGAAAGGGATTTTGATACAGTATTTACAGCATTTTTTTTCATGAGGCCAGATAATTTCTGTATCATGTGAGCTGTCTCTTTCACCAGCAGCTTCACGTAGATGGGAAATGGATCTGGTTGGTCTTCAGTCACTTTTATGGAATAAAGCAGAGAGGGTAGAGGGTCGGTAATATATTCTTTGGCTCCCTGAGTGTCTTAGTTGGTGTTCTATTATTGTGAAAAGACACCACGGCCAACCACCTCTTGGGGGCTTTCTTACAGTTTCAGAGGGTTAATTGGTTATCGTCATGGCTAGGAGCATAGTGGGAGGCAAGCAGGCATGGCTCTGAAGCAGCTGAGAGATCCCATCTGTTCACCAAGTTGCAGGCAGAAAGAGAAAAGAAGACTGGGCCTGGGGTGAGCTTCAGAAACCTCAAATACCACCCTTGGTGACACACCTCCTCCAACAAGGCCACATCTCCTAATCTTTCTCAAACAGTTCCACTAACTTGGGACCAAGCATCAAATATATAAGCACGTGAGGACCGTTCTCACTCAGACTACCACAATAAGTAAACACTCCTTTTCTTGGCTCTTGTGGTTTTCAATAAACATACACCAAGACAAAATATTGTTTTAACAAGTACCCAAACAAAATACTTCAGATATGCTAATTTTTCAAAATTTCCTTGGAAAACCAGTATCTACAGAGTTGTGTACTGCGCAGAGTATAGCTCATCATGGGACAGTAAGCAAACTTTTAGCATTTTCTGACTTATTTTTGCAGGAGTGTGTCTGTGTGCACATGTGTGTGTACACGGGAGGATAGAGAAAAACATCACTCTCCTCTTCATTTTCTGAGACAGGGTCTGTCGCTGAGTATAGACCTCACCAGTTCAGCTAGACTGGAGGACCAGAAAAGGACCCAGGAATTCTCCTCTTGGCTTTCCAGGTGATACAATTCACCCCATGAGCTCTGAAAGCCCAGGCTGAGGCACCCGTGTTTATGCCGAGAGCACTTTCTTGAGTCATCTCCGGGCCCTAATTTGTTTTGTTTTCTAAAATCCAATATACATTCTCATCCTTGGTGAAATAAAATCAAATAGAAGTTTCTTTTGATTTAATTTTATTTAACTTTGAAGAGCCATGAGACCTGAATTCAAAAAGACAAAACTCTAAATTGCAAACACCAAATTACTCAGGGGCCTCAGGTCTGAATTGAAGCTTCTTCCGCGACGGTGAGCACCGTGAACTTCAGATATACAAAATGCTGTTCTTGTATGGTCCTGAGTGTCTTTGTGAAGCCGTCAGCGTTCTTCTCTGCATTCAGAACCAGAAGTGGTTTGGTTTAAAGCTGCTTCTTTTTTTTTTCTGTCAGCCTCTCCTGCCTGGAGACTTATCAAAATGCTGGTGGGGATCTGCAAGTCCGCATATCAGTGTTGCCAACAGCCCCTAAGGACGTTCATCTTCACTCCGTGCAGGTAAAGACAGCTGTTTCCAACTGGGTGTGTGAACAAATACTATTTGACTCGAATTTTTATGCTTCTGTGAAAAACAAAACAGAACACAAACTTTATACTCACATCACAGTTCCAGGAGAGAGACATGGTCAAACCACTGCCCTATTTGACAACATCTACATGATAATCTGGCTCAAAATCATGTTAAAAAAAAATGAGGCTATATTATGTTTTTTAAAAAACAAAATAAAATAATCTGATGTGTTTTTACTCTAGCTTCTGCCATTAAATAGACATTTACAGCCTCTCTAGGTACTTAGAGATTATTTCATGTGCAAGAGAAAACTTGCAGAGAATGGAATGGAAAAAAGGGGGAGAGACATTCTCAAACATGACATGAGAACATCAGTCTCCTATCTAAATGTCACAATCAGATGGGAACGATCTCCCTCTGATGGATGAAGAAAAAGAAAAAAATAAGACTTGTGAGTGAAAACAGGAGCACCCTCAGAAGATACACTAACAAAAGATTAACTTATGAAATGCTAATGAGATAGGAGAGGAAGCGATAAAAATATTACACCATTTCTCTAGGCTGCACCAAAGAGATAACAGTGTATTATCAGCCAGGAATTTTTATGTTTCCTTTATGAAAATTTATGTATATTTTGTCCTATTTTTTGGTGTTTACAGAACGCACATATTTTAAAGACCTCACAACAGCACTAATTGTGGGCACTTTGACTTCATTCTTTTAACAAGACCTGTAATTCTTTCGCTAAAGTTTCATCTCTATTTCAGCTCCTGGTTTGAGGGCCCTAATATCATACATGTCAACCCAGGGCTATGTAGTACATTAGCTGAAAATGTCAAAAGTGTAATTCTTCATTACAGCAGAAATGGGATCATAAAAATTAGATCCTTCAATTACAAATGACATTTACCACTCTAATCAAGGTTAGTCCTATATTCAGCTGGGGTCAGAGGGTGAACGAGAATGGTACCTCCACCAGAATAACTCTGGCAGAGGTCACACGGTGAAGTGATGCCTGTATCTTTCGGAAACATTCTTGAGCAGCTGTAATAATCGCCACATTTTATAGTGGTTTCTTCAGTGTCCAGATGATGTGTTCATCTCCTAGTCATTGAAATAGAGGCTTCCTTAAACATGGATACACGTCGGACATCATGCCTTGGAAGCTTGGCTGCTGGACACATAACCTAACCTCGTCAAACACCAGTTTACTCCGGTGTTAAATGGATAGATTCTCTCTCGACAGTAGGTTGCTGTGTAAAGGTAAGTGAGATGATGACAGAAAAATAAGGAACTTTTCCAAGATCATAGACAGCTGAGACATTGGTAACTCTGACTCGGTTTCTCAAATTCCAAACTACTTCCTCCGACTGACGGTGGAAGCCGAAGCATGCCATCTCTGAGAGTGACACGCAGGCAGTGAGGTAACATAGGTATGCACAGTGACCTGGAGAAAAGGAATCTGAGTGCTTCAAGAGGCTGAAGCAGGAGGATGGAGAGTTCAAGACCAGCCTGGACTCGAGCATGAGATCCTGCGTAAATGAGTAGATAGCCATTCTCTTTCACATTCGTAGGAAATTCTCACAGTCACAAATAGTTTTTGTGCACGTCACGGGAATTCATATTTTCTAACCGACACCGTTTGATGCATTGTGCAATTTTAAATTTTTTTTAATTCCACATTAAAAGATATGAGGCTTGCTTTCCGTGGCTTTGCTTAAGATATGAGATAGTACATGCTGTCCTAGGGATATAACACTACATAGCCCTAACCCCCATTTGAGGCAGACATCTCCCCTTCACTGTAGAACCCAGGAACAAGCCCATGATGATTTTCTTTGTAAGAAGTTTGCTAAAGTTTAATAGTGCAGAAGGTAAGATGACCCAGAGGCTACTCAATTTTTAAGCTGCCTCAAATGAGTGGTGGGTTAAAGTTGTTCTTCCTTCTGGAAAAAAAAAAAAAATGCTGTCTTCATACAGTGCCTCCCTAAGGGGTTTTCTTCCACCCACTTCCTCATTCAGTTGCTGATTCTACAGTTCCTTTTTGAAGCCGTCAAGAATTCTATCCTGTCACTGCCTGATTCTCTTTATTCCCCTCCCTGTTCACCATATACTTTGCTGTCCACAGCCTTGACAGCTCTTGCCAGTTCTTGCCAGTAGTGAAATATTTTTCACTACTAGAAAGACCCCGGCTCATCGGTCTACCTTCTCTGCTTAAACATAGGTCAACAGCTATTTGTGACACTAAAACTTGACAACCAATCTAGGTTTGTACCTCCATGCGTCGTGGTATTATTGACCCTTAACTGGGCAACAAAACTCAATCACCTTAAAAAAAAAAAAAAAAAAACCTAACTCAAATGGTATTTCAGAACTTTTCTTTTCTCCTTAAACCTCTAGTCTGTTCTATCCTTCTCAAAAGAGCCCTGGCTGTAGAATCTGTCAGAAAAGATGCTACAGGATCTTTTTAGAAGATCAACTCACTTATTTTCCCTCTCTTTGTAATAGCTATGATATTTTAGTGTTTTCTATCTATCTGTAATGAGTGTGATAAGTTTCTTATTTAAACAAGGATCTATATTGCTCTTACTGTGCTCCTGGAATAGTCAAATGGATCATTTTATCTCCAAGACTTCACTGTTACCACTTATGTATAATAATTTATTTTATAAACATTATGAAGCCCATGTTACTATCACTCTTACTATTAATATGCCTGAAATATACAGGCTAGGTTAATCAACCAAAGTCATCATATTAGCCACAAACTTAAAAGCATATTTTTTTAGGATTTTTTTTATTATTTTCTTAAATTATGTGTATGGGGGGAGGTGTATGTGCGTGTGAATGCAGTGTCTGTGGAGTCCAGAAGAGGGCACTAGAGAGCCTAGAACTGATGATCCTTGAGATAATAAGCCTTCCATTTAGGGTGATTGCATTTGAACTTGGATCAGTGCATGTTCTTAAGCATGAGGCATCTCTCCAGCCCTTCAAAAGTGTGTGCTCTTGGCCTTACTTCTCCATAGTCTTTTATCATGGTTTCTGTATTGCTAATTAGACATAGTATATTGAGTCATGAACAAATCTTAGCAATGTGGGAATTCTTCTTCTTAGTTTATACTGAGGGGTAAGACGTACAGGAGTCCCATAGTCTTCCCATGCCTTACACATGGAAAGCAGCAAAGCTAAGATTTGATTCGAGTCTTCAGAGCTGCACTTTCACCTCTGCATTGCCTGTGCCTGCTCTACACAAGTGAATCCTCTCTGCATCCCAATCCAACCTACGTTCTCAAGAACCTCTGTCCTACAGCCTCAGCACGTGTCTCTAGTAAAAATTAATAGGCACAGGGTTTTTCCCTTTTACTTTAAAAAAAGTAACCCATTTCTGATGGCTTAATTCTCATAGCCTCTTTCAGAGTTTCTGGTTAGAGTTCTTGTCTTGTTTTCTTACCCGTTTGCAAGACTTAGTGCAGTGCATGCAGTAGATACATAATAATTACTGTGGAGTGGCTAGAAGAGTGGGAGTGAGCTCAGGAAAATGGAGAGATTGGAGACTAGCCATGTGATTTGAGTTAGCTCACCCCAGAGACTATGAAATATTTGATGCATGAATTTTCCTTTAAAAAAAGTTTTAACTAATTTCCATTTTTAAAAAAGTGGTAAGAGGACAGAATTCTCTCCATCTTCTTCTTGCAAAACAACACAAAGGAAGCAAGAAGCAGAAATTTGTATTACATTTCAAATAATAGTAGGGATAACTAAGTCCAGATGAAAGGGAAATGCAAAACTACCAAAAGCACAGAGGAAACTGGTATCCCACAATGACTGCACATCTAAGGGAAGCCAGCAAAGAACACTTTGGTGCAGGCAAACAGCACCATTGCTGGGCACGTATTCAAAATCAATGAAGTTGGTATCCCAAAGGGATGCCTGAACCCTTTTGTCCATTATAGTATTAGTCACAGTAGTCAGGACATGGAATCAACCTAAATATCCATCAATGGGTGAGCTGATAATGAATATGGCATATGCCTTTGGTTCAGCCTTTAAAAAGATGGAAATTCTGTTATTCTCAAAAATATAAATAAAAGTAAACCCAAAACATACAGACAAATACTGTATGATATCATATAACAAAAGAATCAAAAAAGTTGAATTTATACTAATAGAAGGAAAAATGGTAATCAGCAGAAACTTAGAGTTGGGAGAAGAGAGAAGATGTTGGTCAAAGGAAAACCTTCAGTCATAAATGAACATATTCAGGAGATTGAATGTATACCAGGGTAATGATAAATGTGCTAATTAGTTTGAGTGCTGTCATCATTACACAATCTCATACATCAAAGTAAATTAGACATCTTAACTATATCCAATCTTCTTTTGCTGAGTGAATCTTTAGCAAAATAAAAGCAATTAAATGTCTTTTAAAAGCAGCACTGTGATTCAGCATTGAGATGAGAAGTTGTAGACTTATTTCACTGTAAACTGAAAGACACTGAAACAGAGTAGCTGTGGGTACATCGTATTTGTAAACACAGTGTTCACCTTAGGAAGCTTTGCTTGTCCTAAAGCAATAAATCATGTAAATAGAAGAGGCTGTCTTCCGTTGTGTTTCCTCATAAATATGGCAATGAACTTCTTCCCACATACCAAGCAATACAAGTAACAGAAGAGGAATTGCCAGACCTCTGAACTGCATGAGAGAACTGTGAGAGCATCCAAAGACTGACAGCACAACCCATGTGTCATGTAAGTTATCATGAAGGCTCTTGACACAGTTTCATGGCAAACTTTCTTCTTCTTCCTCTTCCTCTTCTTCTTCTTCTTCTTCTTCTTCTTCTTCTTCTTCTTCTTCTTCTTCTTCTTCTTCTTCTTCTTCTTCTTCTTCTTCTTCTTCTTCTTCTTCTTCTTCTTCTTCTTCTTCTTCTTCTTCTTCTTCTTCTTCTTCTTCTTCTTCTTCTTTTCTTCCTCTCCTCCTCCTCCTCCTCCTTCTTCTCTAGCAATGTGTAAAAAATAATGTCCTAAAGTTGGTGACATCACAAAATTATATTTGAAAACAGATTTCATGAAGACTCAGGTTATTTATTTATTTATTTTTTTTTTTATTATTTATTTTATTTAGGGTTATTTTTTAACCTTAAATAAAAAGACAAAAGCAGAATACAAAATTGTAGAGAGAATTGTATCATTTTAGACTAGTATGGGGAAAATGAAGGTAGATCTACTAAAATTGCAGTCTATAAAATTAGGTGGCAGTTAATTCTTATTTTCTTCTTTATTTGTGTATTTTCTAAATTATTGTCAAAACAATGTGTCTTAGTTAAAGTGGCATTTAAAATACATAAAAAACAATAAGGAAACATCCTCCCGGCATTTACAATCTGTTATATATCTTTATTATCATTATTTTCTGTGTCTTTTCATACTTCACATGTTTCCTCTTGGGTGGGATGCGTATATTCTTCTGTCGCTTACCTGATATCCCTGGATCGAACTAAAGAATTTCAACCCAAAATTTCTATATCCTTTACACTTTCACAATGGTGAGCACAATTTTCTCGGCTCTTACTATTTTAATTACAAATATCTCACTTTTTAAATTTACTATTTTGGGGGAATTTAATGCAGGAGTATCAAATTTACATTCTACAGTATTTCCATTGGGGGGCCCTGTCAGTCAAGACTGACAGAAAACTTCCCCCAAGCAGGATATCTAGGTGAACAGGACAGGTTCCCTGTGATGGCAAGCCTCCAGCCTCATTCTCCCAAGTATTCTATATCTCTCTGGACCTGACTATTTTCACTTAATGTATTCCAGTGCCATCCATTCTTATGGAAATTATATGATTCCAATTTTTACAACTCAGTGATAAGCCATATTTTTTGATATATTCATTCACTGATATGTACTTTTCTTGACTTTATATCTCAGCTGTTATAAATAGCACTGCAGTAAAGTAAAATAAAAACAGTTCAAATATTTTGTGAACATACATATTTTTCTTTCCTTTGGATATATACCAAGTAATGAGATTTTTGGAAAAATAGTGGTCCATCTCTCATTCAGTAAGAAGCCCCCACGCTGTTTCCATAACTATTATCTTTCTTAGTGCTACTTATTTTGAGTTCATCAGCACATCTGAGGCTCTTCTGAAATCAGGCCAATAGGAGACCAAGTTTATTTCCAAGTTTTTTTTTTAATCTATCTTGACTTCTATATAAGAAAAACTAAAGAGGAAAACACATATTTTCCTGGGTATATTAGTGATAAATGTCCGTTTAATAAACACTTCTGTAACCACGGACATTCAGATAGTAACTTTGATACCAAACGCTGGCATATTTGAGGTCCTACACAGACAGATGAGTAAAGTGGATATAAAATATGAAACAGAAATATGGAAACATCCTGGGAGTCTCTGTGACCTCCACAGCAGCAGAGTACCAATCTGAGGGAGGCAAAAAGGCAGTTTTACACAGTTTAACACAGCTAAGTAGCTCGTGCTGGTTCAAACTTCAGGAATCTGACCCCCAAGTAGTTTATTTTAGGCATATTTAAGCACAGCACAATTTGGTGAAAACTTACTCTGGTGATAATTAACTCAGACCCATGTGAACAAAAAAACCATACATAAATCTGTTGAAGAAACAAAGTGAGCTAAATAAAGATCAGACGTGACTACAGGGAACTCTTTGTAAAGTACATTTGATCCTTCTGTAAAAACAGAGTCTATAGACTGAGAAAGAAAAGCTTATGATAAGGGTCTCGGGGAGGATCTGGTGTCATCTCCAGCCACTCAGACAGTGCAAAGGTCACAGGCTAGAATGCATGTCTGTTCCTGGCCTTCTGGGCAGATGACAGGTATCACATTCCTTCCTTTGAAGGAACAACCCTGTGTGCTAAAGTTCCATGTTCTTCTACTGCTTATCTTTGAGCCCAAGGACCTCTGTGCCACCTACAAAGCATGGCCTGAATGAAGCCTCAGAACCCAGAACCATGGGCCTCAACAAGTTGGATTCTTACTAAAGAATGTAGCCCCTCCATGTCCATCTTTCTCTCTGCCCTGGCTCCATCCAATTTTTTTTTTTGCACATCCAAATTCCACCCCTTCCCTCTCATGTCTCTTTCTCTCTTCCACTCCCAAAATAAGCTGTGCAGTCTCCATCAGCAGCCTGGAGTTGCAAACAGAATGTGAAGTGAACCCCAATTTTACATAATTGAGTCCCTCAGCAGTCAACACCGACCAAAATATTTCCCCAAGCAGTATGTCTAGGGAGATGGGACAGGTTCCCTGTGGTTAGAAGCCTCTGTCCTCAGGTCCCATATACTCTCTGTCAGCCACAGAACCTGGGGGTGGCCTTCCCACAAAAGTGGCCAGACTATCAGCACACCACCACTTGATTCCAGAAACAAAGGACGCCATGCCCTAAATTAAATTCTCTTGCTGGTGCCATCAATCAGCCAACTCTCTCAATTAAAATTTGATTACCAGAAGTGTTGTTTTTGCTTTCTACCCTCTGATAAGTCAATTCATTTGATGATGTAATTATAAAGTCGTTTAAGCATTTAACCTGCAGCCCATAGGCATGTTTAATTTCCTACTCATGCCCTAGCCCACTTCTTATTAGTTAAAGTAATAAACAAAATCTGGCTTTCATGATACTCATTCACAGTGAAAAACAAATGACTGGGTTGGTCTGGGATTGAGGTTCAAGACTTACGTGGCTTGGCAAAAGGCTTTTCCCAGAGGCTTGGACACAAGGTGCGCTATGATAAGATGGGATACAGAAGCTGTCATGGCAACAGGGCTCAAACTACTGACACAACCCATCAGCTCAGCACGGGAGGAGTTGTGTACAGGAAGGAAGGAAAAAGAGGGTCTGCTTACACTGATTTGTCACTGCCATACTAATACCTAGACTTTGTGACTTCGGAATCTGTCAAAAATAGTGAAAATCAGGCTACATTTCATTGCTCTGTCATGTGTGAGATGTTCATTAGCATTCATGCAGGCAGGCAGAAAATTACAGGAGAAAGGGAGAAATCACATTCCAAGCTCGTCCCCCACCATGAGCTACAAATTTAGCATCTCAGCACAGGAGGAAACCATACCCCGCTGGCAGCCAACTCATCTTCAACCCAACCCACCATGGAAGCACAGAGACAGCAAAGCACGTCTGAATCTTTGTTGCTGTTGGGATCTCGTGGGTCTTTGTCAGACTTAGGAGCAATCCTAGAAGCATTACGTAAGCTCTCTGTTACCCTCAGTGCCATGCTCCCTACCTGAAGTCTGTTTAACCTACTATAACAGAGATATGACCAGCTTCTTTAGTGGTCAATACATCAGCAATCTGTAGAAATGGAAAAAGGAAAGGAAAGACTTTATGACTTTGCTCAGAGCACCCCAGTGGGCTGGGTCCCTTGCATGTCTCAACCCTGTTCTGTTACCACTTTTCAGAAGCGGATGTTCTCCACTTGTTAAGCTAACTCATAGTCTCAGGCTGGACTTGGCTGCCATCTTTGAGGTTACAGTATTGGTTCCAGCTCTGCTAATTCCCAATTATCAATGGAATTATGGAGCATGGGAATTAAATAAAGTCAAATACATCTCAGCATTCTTCAATGTAACTCTTAGCCAAATTAACAAGGAACAGAGGGTTACATATTACTTCTTCCTTGCTTAACTGGCCTGCTTCTGGTGGGATTGTACTGTAGAGGAACACTTAATCCTTTAATCCAGCAGTGTGCCTACTCTAGTAAAGGATCACATTGAAAGGCCTGTTTGACAGCTAGCAAGAGATCTTATTGGAAGGCCTGTGTGAAGGGACCACATTATCACATTCAGAGGCCTGTGTGATCCAGATGGAATGCAGAAAGAATGTTAGTCAGACTAATCCTGTCCTGTTTGTGCTAATGCTCGGTGAAAGGGATTTCTGTGGTTAAGGCAACATAGTATGTGCCTTTAATCCCAACTCAGAACGAAATGGTGGCACACACCTCTAATCCCAATTCAGAAGGAAGAGTTCAGAGAGGAGAAACAGTGTGGAAACAGAGCTCAGAGAGAAGCGAGGTGGAAGCAGATTGGAGGCAGACAAGAGACAGAGCTCAGAGAGAGAAACAGATAGTTCAGTCAGGCAGTTTGAGTGCAGTCAGCTCACAGGAAGATAAATTCAGAAGAAGAAGCCAAGAAGAGCAGAGCCAGTGCAGAACAAGCAGAGAGAAAGCAGAGAACTGAGAGTAAAAAGAGGAAGTTCAGAAGACAGCCAGTCAGAGCTCAGTCAGTAAGTAGTTAAGTCTTGGAGACTGAAACATTCAGGTTTAGGCTTGTAGATTAGATTGTACGGAAGCTGAGACCCTTTAGGACAGGGGGTTGAATTAGCAAAGAATAAACTGTCCTCTGCCATGAACCCACAGAATGAATAAATGTAAAACCGATGCTAACAGCTATGGTTACATTGTACATGTTATAACCTAAAGTCCATGTGCTGTAGGGAGGCAAGATTGACTGGATACCAAATATCAAAATTCTGACACCTTCATTATGTATCACTATGATACACAATGGGAAGACCTCAGCTTTGTCCAGCAGTGCCTAGACTGACTAGTGGCACTTAATTGTGATTACTGTATGATGAGAGAGAACAAAAGCTACCACATTAAGTGTGTGGCGTTGTATGGACTTTCTGTCACCTGCCTCTAAATTTCTTTCTATTGGGGCTTGCAGGTGACGGACACCTCTCAGCTGCGGCCGTCGCTGTTTGAGGGTGCTGGTATCTAAAAATGTAGCACAAAACCTTGACACACCTTTCGTTTAATTCTGTGGATCCAATTGTTTTACCACCTAAAACAAGAAAAGCATACCAAGGATAACCTGGATTTTATTTAGCCATTTTTTAAAAAAGCGAAGTTTTGTACTTGGCACGGTGGCTCATGCCTCTGGTGCAAAGGGACTGCCATGAGCTACGGTGGATGTACTGCATCAAAACCACTTGAAAATGAAAGAGAGGAGTGACAGAGCTAGCCCTTCTCTGTAGGTGTTGAGTTTATTTCATTTTTCGTCCACAAACAAAACCATTTTTTCCTACAACTTGTGTTTATAATTATAAAAGAATGTTTTACTGCGATGTTTTGCTTAAATAACTTTTAAATATTTAAATAACTTTAAAAGTTGCATGACGTAAGCAAGTGTTTATTACACAGTATTTATGCCAAAAAAGTAGGACAAATTTTTTATGTATATGTAATAATCTGTTTGTGCCTGCCTTATTAAAAGAAAATAATCCCAAAATGTCAGTGCCATTCTCTCTCACAGTGGAGTCAGGTCAGGACCAACTTAAAACTGCCTCTCTGAGCTTATAGAAATTTTTTCTAAATTGAGTGTGGATTATTTTTTATAAACTGAAGTGTCATTCTTGTTCGTTACATACGTTGGATATTCCTCCATTTAAGCCTGCATTTTCTTGTCTGTTTGCAGGACATTCTTTGACACAAACTTCCCAATATGTGTTCCAGATTCCTCAAGTCCCACACCCTAAAAACACTGCTTCCAGAGTGTAAATCTAGGAAGCAGACTGACTTCTAGATGACTCCAACACTTCTTGTTACAGGAAACAGAAGGTGCCAAAAGAGTTGGCTCTTCACCCCCACCCTACTCAAACAGTAATGCAGAGTCCTTGGAGAATCCACTGAGTCCAGGTCTCCTTCTTGCCACGTATTAACTGTAAGGTTGGGCTGGATGACCCTAGAGGCCCACGCATCTGGAAATTTCTGCTTTTTCTTGAGCTCTTTACCCAGTTGCAGTAGAAAGTTTTAATTGGCAGGAGTGTGAAATCGCTGCACAGTTCCATTTACAAGGCAAACGATTCACATTCAACAAAAAGGGAAGAAAGCCAAGAATCATAAATATCCAAGGGACCTAGCATGCTGTTTTATATCAGAACAAATGTCCCAGGCAAAATATCCATTCCAGATGTAAATCCAACCCAAATATCTACAGGAAGCAAATGAGTGGGAAAAGCTGAAGAAGTATTTTCAGAAACATTAAATTATATAATACTCCAAACATATGTAAGGCGTTAGCAGCATATCCAACATTTAAGTTTAATGGAGTCTAAACTTATCTGAAAAAGTAACTCACGTAATGTTTACAATAATCTAATCTTCATCTGAGGAAGTCCAACCATCGAGTTATTTCAAGAATATACAAGTTCTGTTAAATGGACACAGTATCAAACTAATGCCTAATGACTTACCATTATATCCACTGATTAAGGCTTCCATTTGTATTACACGATGGTCAACACAGAGAGCCACAACCAGCCAGGGTGCAACAGAGAATTAGAGACTGAAGAAAGTTAACACCTAAAGGGAGCATATACACCTGATAGCCTCCTTCACAGGCTCAGGGATTGTGGTTGAAGAGACAGCAGAGTGTATAAAAGCCAGAGGTTGTGGGTGGCTACAAGGAAACAATATCCTCTAGACAAAGCAGGGCAGCCTCACAGATGAAGTCCCAGCTGCCGTGCCATGGTCCACAAGACCTATGCAAAAGCCACAAGATCCCAGAAGTTCCACCCCTAGCAGAGGAGCCCTTGCAACTGTTAGCTGCTGAGAGAGGAAGGGCCAGTTTTCTCTAAGGGTGTGTAGATCAAGAGAAGTCCACCATGTTCCAATGGAAGGCTGCACACATCTACAAATATTTGGACACCACCAATTGGCCTAGATGTCAAAAAAGGGGAGGCACAGGGTGAGTAGAAAGGGAATGTGGGGTGAGTCTATGAACAGTGGGAGCGGGGAGAGAAAAGGTGATCAAAGCCCACAATACAAAACCCTCAAAGAAAGAACCAATTAAAAATCCAACATAAAAAAATAAAGAGTATGCCAATAACACATGAATATATTGCAAAGGAAATTAAAACTAGACAGCTGAATACATAGCGGAAAGATGGAAGTTCCCTTCCCTTGTGAACTCCTCCACCCCATGTCTCCACACACAGTGTGATTTGAACCCCTCTGTTCTGAGTGTACAGCTTCAAACTCTTGCTATCTGTCTCTTGAAAGGCACTACGAAAAGCCTATAAATATCAGATGCCTTTGTTCTGTCACATTTTAATGAAAAAATAAAAAACTTGACAAGTTCCTCACTAAAACTGAAAGTTGCTTTTCAAAGAAAAAAATCCATTATCTGTATCTCCCAGAATTGATTCCAACCAAAGCTCTCCATCTCTGCTAATCGTGTTCTCTTTAACACAATAAGCAAATAGGCCTGGGTTCTAAAGGTAGAGATGTCAGTAAGACAGCAAGCACCGTGCGGGAGCTTCTGTGTGTAGTTTTCAACCTCCTGGAGAATGGAGTATGTAGATTTGTTCTACCCTTTGCCAAGTTCAAATGATGCCACAGTGTGTATTACCCTTTGAGAATGCAACTGTTATATAGACCTAGCCTTAGGAGCCAACACCACAGTTCTCCACGCTCACTCTGAAAGACCTGCAAATGATCTCCGGGGAGGTTCAAGGGTCCAAGAGGAAGAACGAGGGCACTCTGGGCACCCTGAATATGCAGTACTGACTCTGCCGAATCAAGCCCCACTCCCCACATGGAATTACATAACTGTATAGCTATCTAGCAAAACCAATTCTGTGGAGAGTCAAAACATTCGGTGAAGATTATGCAGAGCTCTCATGTGCATATAGGCAGTGAGAAAAATAATTCATGGAATAAAATGCAAATAATCGTAAGTCTCATATCTAACAAGCCATTATAATTGGCTTGGAGAACTGGAAGGGTTTTATTGTTTGTTGATTGCTTACTATGCTAAGAATCTAATATAGGCTGACTGGTTTAAGTTCATAATACCTAGAAGCTGCTATTAACAGATTATCCTTGTTTTAAAAATGTAAATCTAAAACACACAAAGCTAATTAGCTTCAACTTCATGGGATCTCCTTCCCAGTAGCCAAAGGGCTGCAGCAATTCCAGTCTTTGTATTTCTCATTACAACACCCGGTTCAAAAAAAAAAAAAAGCATCTTTTGGAACTCCTTCTCGCCAACATGACTGTGCTTCATAATTTCCCTGTGTGAGGAGGAAGGCTGGGTTGTGCTAATCAGAATAGACAGTGAGAGGGTTGGAGATATAACTCAGTTGTATAGTGTCTTGCCTAGGGAAGACCAATAGTCAACATCTGGAGGCACAGACGTCAAAGACCACCTAAACATCCTAGCTGTGAGAGAGAGAGAGAGATGAACACGTCCTGTAGGGGACGGGGAGCTGGGGTGCTCTACAACACTATTCATCAGTCAGAAAGCAACAAGGAACAGGAAGTGTCTCTAACAGTATAATTGCAATCGTATTCCAACTGGAAACTATTCATTCCTGTCAGCGCTATTTGTTCCAGAACAGCGTATCTCCCGTATCATTGCTTTTCAAAGAAGAGTCAAAGTTTTATTCCATTCTCTCTCCCTCCTAACCCATTTCCCACAGGCACGATCGCGGGTTTGCAGTGTGCGTTGGGCACTCTGGAAGTGGGTGAGGTAATGTTGTGCCAAGAAGCTCCACAGTGTGGGATTAAAAGTGATTTATGCTTCATTAGTAGAGAAAAGCTGAGATTTCAAATGAGAAGCTCATTTCCAAGTCTTCATCATATATATATATATTTTTTTTTTTCTTTTTTTTTTTTTAACTTCACTCCTGAGTTGTGCACTTGGTGTTTTGTAAGCACTGAAGACAGCACGAAAGTGAAATCAGGAACTGGAGTCTTTCACAGAAAGTACTCCAAACCATTCCTCTCCTTTCAGTCTAAATAGATAATTAGCTATCCAATTTAAAAGATGTTCTTGAACGAAGACGGCACAGTGTTCCTTGGAAGCATGTTTTAAAGTTTAATTATCTTTGCTATCAGCATGATGCTTAATGTTAAAAACAACACTGAGTTGATTTCACTCTATGAGCATTTGAACACCTACTATGTGTTAAAGTTCACAGTCGCGTGTCTCCATAGAAAATGCTCTGTAAAAACTGGCCTTTGTTAAGCTAGAAAATTGCAATTGCTTGTACACCAGTTGATTAACATCCATGTTTTCACATTTCAATAGACTCGCTAAGAGCGGTTGCTTGAAAAACAAGTATAAATATTATCCTCAGCTAGTCACGGTGTCTCATGCTGATAATCCCAGACCTGGGAGACTGAGACAGAGGGAATCACTGCAAGTTCCCAGCCGGCTTGTGTTGAACAGTGATACTGTCTCACAAAAACAAACTCTACCCAACCCTGCCTCTCTAGGGTACATATTCTCCTTTCCTAGGCTTTCATTGTTCCCATGGTTTCCTCTGAGCCTTCTGCTATTTTTTTCTCAGTTATGATAAATTGATGCCTCAAAATTGAACTCCACAAATAGACACGACCATTAATGGACTCTAAAAAATTACCAGTTTGGAGGGAGTTAGCAGATCCCTAACCCCAATACTTTCATATGAAGTTGCGTTTGAGTGGAAAAGAAAAAGAAATCTAAAACTGAAAGTACCAAGATAGCAGATATCAACTAATAATCAGGGAGAGACACTTCATATCTTTGTTACTAAGGATGACTAAGCCAATAAATCCCTTAGCTAACACCAGCTGCCCGTAATCTAAATATATCAGCAACCATCCCCCAGCCTGCGGTGTGCATAAAACTGCTGAGAGGCATTAATTTTGTCAAAGGAAGACTGCGAAGCCCAATTTCATGCAGTTTTATACCTGAACAGGTTCCGAGACCATTCTAAGGTTCTTCCAAGTAACTGAATTGCCGCAGAGAGGGTCTAGAGGGCCTGGGGTCCTGCGATGTTAGAATTCCTCTCCAACCACCCAACAGGAGCTGAGCAGAGCTCCTGCAAGGACAGTCTGGAAGTGCCTCATAGTGGAGAGCCACTCCTTAAACTAAGTCAAGCCTCCTCTCTGTCATTCCTACTGAAGCATGTCTAATTCCTCTCCCAGCGACAAGCCTTCAAACACAAGAAGACAGTCATCATACCCCTACTACTTGGCATAGCCACTGTCTCCTTCATAGGACACCCTACAACCTACATGGATCTTACATCCTATCTTTTCTCTTGTCACTTTTCTGTAAAAAGTTAAATGATACAAAAAACCCAAACTTTAAAAAAAAAAAAAAAAAAAAAGTTTACCTGCTTCCTTTTCTAGCATATGTCTTTAGATTCTGGATAACTGTTTCGTTTGTTTGTCTCACAGGCTTGAACAAATATGTGAACTTGTTCACATTATAGTGAGCACTCAACTTGAAAAGTGTGTGTGTGTGTGTGTGTGTGTGTGTGTGTTGAATCAAGGTTTATGCTGCTTTGTGTCTGTTTAAAGTATATTTCGCTGCTTTCCTCTCCCTTTGAGTCTCTGAAGTCAGTCTCCCCCACTCAGTTCTTCTTGCCCCGTGGATTGCGGTCAGGTGGCAAATGCCTCTCTGTTCTGCATCTTCTGATGGATCATGCTGGTGTGATATTTCAATCTCTGCTTCATCTGGAGAAGCAGGCTTGTGTGAAGTGAGAGTGCTTTGGAGAAAACACAGGAGCAGAAAGGGCTCATTAACCTCTGGAAAACAGCTGCTCGCTTTGTGCTCCTCCTAATACCTGATCATTTTCAAACAGTAAAACTCTCAATTTACTAAGCCCTAGCTGCTTACATGATGTTTGTACAAACAGAGAACAAAGGTAGCATTTTGAGTGGTTTTGTGGCAGTCATACAGAGTAGAGAGTTAAAATAATTACCAATTATGAAACCACAGAAACTTCAGGATAGTTATTCATTGTTATTTAGATAGATACCTCTACCATGTAATTCTAAATACTGAGATGACATCATCTGCAAGACTTAGGTCATAAACCAGGTCAGATAAAGATTCTGATAGTTCTAACTTCTACTGTGTATGAGCACCTTCACCCACTGAACTCAATTATTCCTCAAAAATTTCAAGAAGAGGGAATGTTTTACAGATATGTCACTAAGACTTGGGGACTTGTGACTTTGTGGAGCGTATATAAAAACCAGATGAGGGAAATAAATTGAAAGCAGACTCAAACTTCTATATTCTTCAATTTTTACCATATATTTTCTGCTGTGAGATCTAATATTACAAAGTTGCATTATAGCTGTCCTAGATTTTAACAAGTAACACGGGCTGTGGGGAAGAGGAAAAGAGAGAGAGAGAGAGAGAGAGAGAGAGAGAGAAGGAAGGAAGGAAGGAAGGAAGGAAGGAAGGAAGGAAGGAAGGAAGGAAGGAAGGAAGGGAGGAAGGGAGAAAGAAAGAATTCTAAGGCCACTGCAAACATATCCTGAATGAATAGCTAGAACATCTCTTAGCAAGCAACCCTCACCCTGGCCTAAGTAATTTGTGACTTAGACCAGTAGAAACTGTGAGGTTATCTATGAGCACTGCAAGGCTTCTCAGCATTTGCTCATGGCTACACTTTCTACTCCTTGCAGCAGAAACCTGCCTATGAAACTGTGTCTAATAACCGTAGAGAACCCTCCAATAACCTACAACTCTGGACAAGTCCCTAGTTTTCTGTTCTCTGCGTTAAGATACGAAAGCCTATTTTTTCAAACGTTTGAGCAGACATAGGGAACACTCTTTCTGAAAGCATTGGTGATTTCCCTCTGAAATGTTTTAAGAATAAAAGAAAAAAAAATTCTGTGGGATAGACACTTTTCTTTCTGAAATTTTCTAGTTATTTCTGGACCTTCACACCATTTAATCTGGGATTAATCACATGAATATCATGGACCTTTTTTAAGGAACTAAGAACAGAACAATTTTTTTTTAATCTCTGCTTTGCCATTTTCTTTATAATTGCGGGCTCCTGGCATATGTTCCTTCGTCTGTGTAATGGTGATAACATTAGCTTACTCTGGGGAGATTTTGTAAGGATACTGGAAGAAAAGCCTCAAAACTCAGAGATAGCAACCACCCCCTTAGATGAAGGCTTCTAAGGGAGTTGGAAGGTATGGGAGGAAGGGGGACGATAGAAGGAAACAGAAAGAGAAGCCCAGTGGCCTCCACACAAGGTGAGTGTGGTAGTTCATCTCCCTCTATCACAGTCGTTCTCGACCTTCCTAATGTTGCAACCTTTTAACACAGTTCCTTATGTTGTGGTGACCCCCAAATGCAAAACGATTTTTGTTGCTACTTCATTACTGTGACTTTGCTACCGAGTGGTGTCTCAGTTCCTAAGACCACTGGATGGTCTCAACCCTCAGGTTGAGAACCACTGCTCCAGCAGCAGTCTTTCCTATGATCTAGTCCTCCTTTCAGTGCTACATTTCCTCTGACAGCTTTCTTCCAGATCCTCAGGTGCTATTATCTGTACATTAAAGCCTTGATTTTGTTTAAGAATCCCACATTCCCCCGCAAGATCCTTATTGACAATGGAAAGAGAGAATTCCATGCCAAGGAAAGGAACCCTTGCCTGAAACTGCAGGGCAGGACAGGAAGGAACTAGAGACTGGATAACCTGGAGACAATTTTAATGATGTCACACTCTGCTTAGAGATCAGTACCTTACCCAGTCCTCACCAGAGAGGACCCAGCTCAGAGGAGCATGTGCAGAGGCCCAGGGCCAAACATCAGGCAAAGATCAGGGAACCACATGAAAGAGGGAGAGGAGGGAAAGCAGAGACCAGAAGGTGTGAGGATACGGGGAGAACAAGCCCCACAGTGTCAACTGACCAGCACTCCTAGGGGCCCACAGAGACTGAAGCTATAGACACAGAATCTGTAGGATCCCCTAAATAGATCACATGGCTGTCTAGATTGGTGTCCTTGAAAAACTCCTACAGGCTGGTGTGGGGGTGTCTCTGACCACTTCACCAACCTTTGAGATCTTCTGTCAGGCTTCCTGGCCCACCCTTGATGTAGGGATTGGTGCCTGGCCTCGATCCATCTTGCTATGCCATGCCCAGATTGTGCTGTAACCCTGGGGAGACAGTTCTTTTCTGGGGAGAAGGGGGGAGGTCAGTCAGTGTGATGGGGTAGATCTGGGGGAGAGGGGAGGAGTGGGGTGAAGAGAGGGGAGGAAGGGGTCTGGGATGTAGTCTGTAAGTTCTTTGAGAGATAAAAATTAAAAATTAAATAAATAAATAATAAATAAAAGGTTGCTGTATAACCTCAGGAAAAAAAAAAGATAAAAAAATAAAAATTCCACATCCTCCAGACCTCTGCTTTCAAGACCATGCAATATATATTGATGCAATGACCATTCGGTTTTAAAGAAAATTCCAGTAAAGTGGAGTCTGTTGATTTTTCACATTGGACTCCAACATGACCTTTCATTCTCTGATTTCATTTTTAAGTGTTTGACAGGATTCCAAAGACCTGCCTAATGAAAGCAACACCTGAGAGGAAAGCACCCCGTAATTCTTGCATACAAGGTCACTCGTTAGGCAGTAAAGAAACACTCTCACTGAAAAGCAAAGGACAGTAAGAAACTAACCTGCCCTGAATGCTACCACGTGCTGAATTGTGGAGAAAGAAAGCAGCAACATTATCAGGTTTAAAAGGAATTACAGAGAGAAAAGTAACTTTCCTTTGGCCCTACCTAATAAGT